>LR738715.1:78085427-78215910 GCA_902687465.1 Secale cereale | reverse complement strand
GTCTTTTCTATTTTTATAATTTTGTTTACTGCTTTTCTTTTCTTTTTATTTAAAATTCTTTTCTGCTTTATTAAATTTTAGCTTTTATTATATACAAAAGTTGTACCTAAAAGAGCATTAATAATTATGCCACTCCCACAATTAGCTTCGCACCTAAAACAAAATAGTTTGTGACTGTTTATTATTTTAAAATCGTCTAAATAATTGTTCTTGCCGTTGTTTTACTTATTATAGTGCAATTCAAAACTTTACTGAAGTGTGGTTTCTTCACTAGTATTTAGTATGGATTATTTGCCATAACCCAAACATGTTAGTTTTAATATTTGAAAACATTTATAGTTTGCCTGATAACGAGTTTTAATTTGAATCGGTTTCAATGTTTCGAACTAACGCGAGATTAGCATCAATAATCGAGGTGACATGGCATCATTAACAAAGGTTTACTGTAGCTTAATTATCCGGGCGTCACAGTCACGTCCTCCTATTGCAGTCGGTGTTTGCTCCGAGGAGGACACAGAGGCAAAGTTATATGGTTGTTTCTCCCCGCGTGTTGGGGACATTTCGTCGTCGATGTCTGCCTCGCCCCCTGTGTTATCTACCACTCAGAACAAGTCCATCGCCATGCCCGTGGCTCCGATGCTGCAAATCATGCCCAAGATTCGGGAGTTATGTCTAAGCTCTACTTCGCTTTTGTCAGTGAAGCACATGAAGGTGGACTCGCGAGTGACCTCGTGTGAGGGAGATGATTCACGTCTGTCATGTGAGTATCTAGAGGCATCTTCTCAATCCTTTGGGTCGGAGGTGCATGTGGGAAGGCGTCTGCGGTTTCATGATGGATGATGCTCAGTTTCTTGTGTTGTCGATGTGGCTTCGATTGTCCGAGTCATCATTGTTGGTGTTCTTGTCAATGGTCTATTGTGTTGTGTAAGTGTGGTGAGATATGATTCGTGTGTGTTAGGAGCATGTGACGGGTCGTCTGTGTGGTCACGGTGTTTCATGAGTAGCCCGTTTTTGAGTTGTTTGTATCGATTTTTGCCTGGTTTTCCGAAAATTAACTGCGCAATTCTCTTCTTCTTAATTAATCGATGAGGCAAATATTTTGCCCCCATTTCGAAAAAAAAGGCCGTCGGACTTGGTCGCGGCCGAAGCCCAGCTGAAACCAAAACAACGTCGGGCCGTGTGGAGAATCCACCAATCGCAAAGTGTTGTCTGCTCAAAAGAAAAGAAAAGGCAGCTGCAAACCAACCTGTGGTTGAGATGGTTAGGTGGACAGTGGTATCCCCAACCCATCAGGGTTCAAATCCTGGTGCTCGCATTATTCCTGGATTTATTTCAGGATTTCCGACGATGCGCTTTCAGTGGGAGGAGACGTTCCCGTCGACGACGAGGCGCCTACGGTGACTTCGTAAATCTCAAGATGATATGCCGGCTCAGTCTCTCGGAGGTGCTCATAGGGGTACGATGTGCGTGTGTGCGTTAATAGGGATGAGTGTATGCGCGTGTATATGAGCGCTTGCATCTGTACTGATGCTAAAAAACATGCAGGTAACAAAGCGTTGACGCGCGCCATCGGCACGGGCTGTTCTGGTCGGGTCAGCGCACGCAACGTCGGAGCACGTTGCATTTATTTATTTTCCGGTTTACGATAATAGTGCGTTCGATTATTTGTTTATTCAAAAAAAAAATCCCGACAAAGAGCGCAATTCATGCCACATGATCGGAAAAGAAGGGGGAGAAAGGAACAGCTTGCTGCCACATTTTTTTTCATAGTGAGTTTGTAAACTCTAAGGCCCCCCTTCGGATGGATGTAAATTTATACATCTGTATTTATTTTACAAGTGTATATTACTGGTCACATGCTGATTTCTGCTTGGAAACAAAACGCCGTGTCGAGACGTGTATCCTAAACCGACGGAATACGAGCGGTAATTTTTTTGCGGGAAGTAAACTCGAAATATCAATCCTCCAATTTCCATTTAGAACCAACAAACACTATTTCTTCGTGAGGATTTGGTCGTTTTCTCAACCTGATCGAAGAGACTCATTGAAGCCAACACATGGTCACTGGTTAGTAAGTTGCAATTACATTCACATCATGAACTGAACTGGCTCCAGAGTTCACGATCAACAATGACGGAGGCAGTGGGGGCGAGCTGGGGCCATGGCCCGGGTCAACATCGATAAAACTACATTATTAGAGCTACAAATACGAATGTTTTGGTCTCCCGCCTTCAGCCAGTCTGCCCTCGACCATGCCCAGATGTCAAGGCGAAAAAATAGAAACAAAATTGTGGTACTTGAGAAAGCAGATGGTACGATAATTGATAGCAAGGAAGAGGTAAAAGCTAAGGTGCAGAACTTTTATACTCAGCTATATACAACTCAGGAGGAAGTGATTATCGATGAGGTTCTGCACCATGTGCCTGCGATGGTAACTAATTTGATGAATGACAGGCTGAATAGACCCTTTTGTGCAGACGAAGTTGAAAAAGCACTGTTTGCAATGGCGCCCTCAAAGGCACCTGGTGTAGACGGTTTTCATGCGGGTTTCTATCAGCATCACTGGTCGACTATAAAGGAGGATGTGACGCGTGCTGTTCTAAATTTCTTAAACGGCGGCCACATGCCTGAGGCTATTAATAAGACTGTAATAGTACTTATTCCTAAGGTTAAAAATCTGAGAAATATTTCACAATATAGACCTATCTCCTTCTGTAATGTTATTTACAAGCTTTGCTCCAAAGTTATGGCAAACAGGTTGAGGGAGATTTTGGATGAAATCATTGCGGAGGAGCAAAGCGCCTTTGTTCCAGGGTGCTTGATCATTGACAATGCAATTACTGCCTATGAATGCATTCATGCAATGAAAAGGAAGATGACTAAGCAGGGATGGTGTGCGGTTAAACTGGACATGATGAAGGCATATGATCGGGTTGAATGGTCTTATCTTCAAGGCATCATGTTGCAGCTAGGTTTTTCTGAGGACTGGGTGTCTCTAGTTATGAGATGTGTCTACTCCGTATCTTTCCAAGTGAAGATGAACGGAGAACTTCTGCCATCATTTCGTCCCTCCAAAGGTTTAAGGCAAGGTGATCCTATATCCCCGTATTTGTTTCTACTTTGGAGGGAAGGGCTCTCATGCTTGCTAAAAAATTATGATGCTGGCTGGATTGATAGAGGAATCCGACCTGGGTTGAGATCCCCTTGGATCTCGCATCTCTTGTTTGCGGATGACTGTTTGGTTTTTATGAAGGAAGATTCAAAGAGTGCGTAGAGACTGAATAAAATCCTTCAAGATTTCAATTTGGGCTCTGGCCAGTGTGTTAACAAGGCAAAGAGCTCCGTCTTTTTCAGCCCGAATTGTAGGGCATCGGCCAAACAGGGGTAAGGAATAATTTACAAATCTACATGGAAGCTTTGACCGAGAAGTACCTGGGTTCGCCTACAGCAGCGGGAAAGATCACGGAAAATAGCTTTGTTCATATTAAAGAGCAAGCAAGGTACAGGGTACAAGGTTACTGTGAGAAGTTGATGTCGATTGCGGCGAGGATGGTTCTTCTTAAGGCTGTGATTCAAGCCCTACCGGCCTATTCTATGAGTTGTTTCAAGCTCACTAAAGGCTTATATAAGAAAGTTACGGCAGTGATGTCAAAGTTCTGGTGGGATGAATCATTGGACAAACAAAGAATGCATTGGCAATCTTGGGATAAAATGGTTGTCTCCAAATCGAAGGGAGGCTTGGGATTTCGTGATTTGGAAAAGTTTAATGACGCAATGCTAGCTAAGCAAGCATGGCGTCTGATGGAGAAGCTAGATAGCTTATGTGCACGAGTCCTGAAGGGACGGTATTACCCAGATGGGGATTTTCTGCAGGTGGGATGCTCGGCGAATGCCTCTACTACATGGAAAGCTATTATCACTGGCAGGGAAGTGCTTAAGAAGGGTTTGATCCGTAGAGTTGGGGATTGAATGTCTACGGAAGTGTGGCATGATAACTGGATACAAGGAAGTTCATCCTTTAAACCAGTGTGTAACATGGGGCGTGACCCGATACACCTGGTTGCGGATTTGATGCACGAAGATGGTGAATGGAATGAGGAAATAATCAGAAGGAATTTCATTGCCCCGGATGCGAGCGCTATACTTAACATGCCAAGAACATGGATGGCTATCTCTGATTTTTGGACATGGGGCCATGAAAGATCTAGAATTTTCATGGTCAGATCTGCATATCGTATGCTTATGGAAGGACAACAAGCAAAGATGATCCAAGTTGGGAATTCATCCCAAGGGGAGGAAATCTAGAAGTCGTTATGGCGGATTAAGGTACAACAAAAAATAAGGATTTTTTGGTGGCGAGTCCTCAAAGGATTTCTGCCGGCAAAGGAGGAGCTATGTAGGAGGCATATAGGGGAGGATTCCACCTGCCCAATGTGTGGTCACACCAAGAAGAGTCACTTCATCACTCTCTGGTTATGTGCGACCATGCAAAACTGTTCTGGAGGGAAGCTGAGAACTTTTTCGACTTCAAACTACCCCGGCTACACCCTGTTACTTGGTCACGGGATTTGCTAGACCCGGGGTTGTCAGCAAGGCTAGAGCGGCCATCATTATCTCAGTTATGTGAGCAATATGGTCGAGCAGGAACAAGTACACCCACGAGGAGGTTAAGTACCAGCCTGTTCGGTCGGTGGTTCTAGTACAAGAACTCATTCATGCTTTGTATATTCCGGCTACTTCGTCGGAAGTTCAACAGAGGAGCAATGTGAACTGGATACCACCAAAGCCCAGCTGTGTAAAGATTAACACAGATGCTGCTATTGATGTGAATGGGGGAACTTCAGCCATTGGACTTGTGGCAAGAGATCAGGGCGGACTCGTGCTCGCCAGAAGTCGTAAGGTGAGGGGGGTGACTGACCCGTATGTTGCTGAACTCCTAGGGGTGAGAGAAGCTGTGCGTCTAGCTATGGAGAAGGGCTGGATGGTGGTTGCCGTCGAAACGGATTGCCAGACTGTCGCGGAGGAATGGATGGTGACAAACTACCGGTCGATGGGGAGCCCAGTAATCAGCGAAATCAAATCATATCTCCAAAACTTTCAGGGGCTATGCATCAACTACGTGAGAAGAGAGGCAAACAAGGCTGCTCATTGGTGTGCTCAGGAGGGTCTGAAGAGTGCCTCGGATGTTATACTTTTTGATGTATTCCCCGCTTCTCTGATTGCCTTAATGCAATCTGATGTAAACCGTCACATGATTGAATAAAATGCCTTAGAGGGCGGTTCTAATAAATGTTTTGGAAACAAATAATTGTATGTTATTGGTCCTGGCTCCCCAACAGTGAATGAAGCAGCAGCAATAGAGCCCCTCAAACATTTTTTCTAGGTCCGGCCCTGGCGACCAAGGCATGAAACATTGTTGCTTGGTTTTATAGAGAGCTTCATATAGCCTCCCTCGACGCAAAGTCTTCGCCATGCAAAAAAATATAGAGAAAAAATCTCATGTCCCATCACGTGTTCGTGCGCCATGTTGACCGTGCGTTACACATGCACAAATTTCTAGCTCCAAGGCACCTAGGCCAAGGTTCTAAAAGCTACCTCCATGCAAATATGCAATTGACGCCATCACACTTGCACCAGAGTCCATAGATTAATCTAGCGGCCTTATTTGTTTATTTAGTTTGATCTCCCCATAAAGTGGAATATGTCATGACGTCGTTTCTTGCAACAGGAAACAGATGCACCTAACCCCTGACCCTTATAAAGCCAATCATATTTCTTTGAGGACTAGTTCCTTTCCAAGCTAGTCAAGTAGTCATGCTCATCCTTGTGTTTCATTTTCTTGCTCCTGCTCATTTTTGTGCTTCATGACATGGCTGCCTGGAGAGGAATGTTCTGAAATTCGGTACTCTGTCGTGTTTTCCAGTTTGACAACCATGCTAATTATTTGCGTAGACATTTAATCAAGCGGCTCACTTCTTCTTTCTAAAGAAACAATGGGTGCTCCGCCATTTATATAGATGCGAGAAAAGGAGTTCGTGGATATTAACACAACGAAAAAGAAGACATGAAGTGTCAACTAAGGTGAATACTCGCATGCCAAAGGCCTATTGATAGCCAAAGAGGCATTGGTGGGGAGACGCAGTGGCGGAGCTACGTTGACCCAAAACCGGGCCATGCATGCCTGCCCACTTTTGCTGCAACGGATTGGGCCTAAAGGTAAATCTGGCCCATAATTTGCAGAAAATTGGGCCTCACTTCAAACTGGCTCACTATGCCTATGAATAGCTCTGGGACTGGGTGATGGGAGCTTGTCGTACGAAATTCCATAAATGGGCACCTCCACCCACTTCTCACTAAAAATGCACGAAATCTGTCCCACTGAATCCACTACATATGGTGTCTAGGGTCGAAGCTTGGATATGGACAATCCCGAGGAGATCCCAAGGCACATTATAATTCCTACAAGTTAGCTCTTGTTTGTACCCATTAGGACTTCTGTTAACCACGTCCCAAGGAGATTTGAGGGGATTGAGGGGGATTTTGACTTAAATTACCAAACAAGACAATCCCATCCGTGCGATAATACTACACGCACGGGCAATATACAACAGACTCTACAGACCCCCCTCCCTAGTTCCCTCATATAATTGCCCCGCCCTGAATTTCACTGCTGGCCCATCTCACTTAATTCAATTCCAGCAATCAGGTCCTAACCACCCCGTTAATCCCCCGTAAAGGGCCTAGGAGTCTAGCATCTCTCATGATCCATGCCATGATCAGGGTGGGTTCGTCAAATAATGTGACATACCACATGTTTTTTGTTCTTTTGAAAAAAAGAACCCCCCTCCCCTTCGATTTCATATACATGAATCCATTGTTCAACTACAAGGACAACTGATGTGTACACTTCATACACAAGGTTGCTAATGTCACGTGTCGCATGTGTCATGTGTGTACTTGATGCACATGATTACTAAAACATAGATGCCAACAAGCCACATATTAGCTTAAAATGGAATTGTCTGCTTTTGATATTTTGTGGTGGTGGCAACTGAAGTAGCACTTATGAAACGAAGAAAATAATTTTCAATTAAAGGTAGTGAGGTGATAAAAGGGCAACATGGTGCCTATCAGTGGTTTCTTGTGTTGTGACTGAGAAGAGGGGTGGGAAGAAAAGCTTCAACGATAGCCTATCATCATCAAGGCAATGATGGTGCCATATGAGGCCACAATCACCATGTTAACGTCATAGTCCATTGGATAATGTGCCGTGCCGCGTGCATTTGCCCTTTTCCCTGAAAAAATGGAACAACTTGCCTATTGCATATGTATCAATGTATGGAACCAATGCTTCTACTATAAGGACAAGCACAGGTCTGCAGTTTATGCACAAGGTTGGTAATGTGATGTTCTGCATGGGTGTATGCACAAGATTGCCACAACATGGATGCTAGGCCACGGATTAGCTTAAATTGAAAATGTGTGCATGCGATATTTGTGGTTATAGCGACTGCAGTAACACCGGAAAACAAATGAACAATCGTCCAATTGATAGAAGTTGAGGCGATAACTGTTGGAAATATGAGCAAATTACTACAAGATTTAATCCGAATAAACAGAAGGTAAATCATGACAACAAAAGCAGAGATTAAACTAATCATGTGATACGTCCAAAACGTATCTATAATTTATGCTTGCTCCATGCCTCTTTTGTGTGATATTGCTATGATATTTATGCACTTCCATACACTTTTGATCATATTTGGACTAACCTATTAACTCAGTGCACCACAGTGCTAGTTCCTGTTTTCTGCTGTTTTTTTATTTCAGATTTCCCCCATATTAAAAGTGCTCCAAAAATTCTGGGAAAAATACAGAAAAAATCAGCGTACAGGAAGCTTCGAGAAAAACCAAAGTGGGGCCAGAGGGGAGCCAGGGGCGGCCAAGGCGGCCACCCGGGGCGGCCCTACCCCTGGCCGCGCCAGGGGGGCGCCTGGGGCCTCCTCTCCGCCTCTGGTGACCCCCCTTTGCATATATATTCCACGCGTCCTGAAACCCTCGAGGACGGAACCCTTTTTCGCGATCTCGCCTCTGTTCCGCCGCCGCAACGATTCCAAGATCGGGAGCATCAGGAGAACTCTTCCCGGCACCCTGCCGGAGGGGAGAACCACCACCAGGAGCTTCTCCACCACCATGGACGCTTCCCGGATGAGTTGTGAGTAGTCCCCCTTGGACCATGGGTCCATGACCAGTAGCTATGTGATGTTCTCCTTCCCTCTTTGTTCTTCATGGATTAGACCTCGTGAGCTGCCCTACATGATCGAGGCACATATGTAATCTTTATGCTGTTGCTCTGCTGAGTTTGCTGGGATCTGATGGATTATGAGATTATGTTCAGATTGTGTGTGAGTAATATATTTGATTCACCTATTTTATATTTTAGTTCTTGAGTAATTCTTGCATGTTCTCCGTTGTTGTTTATTGCTTTGGCCAAGTAGTAGGTAGTAACTCCAAGAGGGAACGTTATGCTTGATTGTGGGTTCATGCCCCCTGATGACTAGCTTGAGTGACAGAAATATGAGTCTAGGGGATGTGCTGTTGCCACAAGGGGGAAAACAACGGTGCTTGTACTTGCGGGTGCAAGGATTGTTTACTTTACGCAAAGTTCTTTTAATGCAGTTGTCTGTTGCTTTGAGTTTACACTTTGGGTGGGACTTGCAACTTAATACCAGCGAGATGTTCTGGATAGATATCTCAAGGTGGATGATTAGTAGGAGATGCAGATGGATTTCGGTCTACTTGCCTTGGCGTACCGCCCATGCTTTTGAGCCTCTACCTTTCCTTGCAGCATAGTTAGCATTGGTTTGCGCACATAATCCTGTCAATTGCCCAGCTGTAATTTGTTTACCTAGCTTAGCTGTTTTATCGTCTTTTGGGAGAGAGACATCACTAGTGAACATCATGGGACCCCGGTCCATATTACTACCACTGATCACACCTTATATTTACTTCTTGTTTCTATTTCCTAGTTGCAGTCATAGCTATCATTATTACCTCTTGTGTTTGATCCTTTGTAAACGACAAGGCCGGAGGGATTGAAAACCTCTCTGTACTCGTTGGGAGCAAAGTTATTTGTATCTGTGTGCAGGTCCTGTCAACCGCTAAGTTTCTGGCGCCGTTGACACCTACTTGTCGACCCTCGGAGTCTCACGGGATTCGATCCTTGGTATCTTTGCCAAGGGAAACTTGCCGTTACGCTACATCTCAAACCTTCCACTTGGGGTAACCAACGAGGGGCGAGAAGCCATCAAGCAAAGTTTCTAGCGCCGTTGCCGGGGACTCCACTCTTCAAGATAGGGGAGTTGCACGCTATCTTTTATCTTTGCTTTTTAGTCTTGTTAGTTTACCTTTCAGTTTTTGCTTTAGTGTCCCTTATCAAAAACCACAAAAATAGTTATCTTGCTTGCTGCTGCTATGGGTTCCACCGAGAACACCAAGTTGTGTGACTTCACTAGTCATAACAACAATGACTTTATCTGCACACCTATTGCTACACCTGCCAATTCAACACCTTCTTATGAGATTAAACCTGCTTTACTGAACCTAGTTATGAAAGATCAATTCTCCGGTGCTGGAGATGATGCTGCTTTGCACTTAAATAATTTTGTCGAGCTCTGTGATATGCAAAAGTACAAAGAAGTAGATAGTGATATTGTTAAGCTTAAGCTTTTTCCTTTCTCCTCGAGAGGTGGAGCTAAAATCTGGTTTCAATCCTTGCCTAGGAATAGTATAGATTCTTGGGACAAGTGCAAGGATGCCTTTATTGGGAAGTACTATCCCCCTGCTAAAATTATCCAACTAAGGAGTAACATAATGAATTTTAAACAATTGGATAATGAACACGTTGCCCAAGCTTGGGAACGCATGAAATCTCTTGTCAAGAACTGCCCTACTCATGGTTTGACTACTTGGATGGTTATCCAAACTTTTTATGGAGGCTTGAACTTTACCTCGCGGAATTTGTTAGATTCGGCCGCGGGAGGAACCTTTATGTCAACTACACTTGGTGCTACCACGAAGCTTCTCGACGAGATGATGACCAATTATTCCCAATGGCACACCGAACGAGCTCCAACAGGTAGGAAGGTAAACTCTGTCGAGGAGATTTCCTCCCTAAATGAAAAAGTTGACTTGATCATGTCTCTACTTTCCAAGCAATCTTCTATTGATCCTCATGATGTTCCTTTAAATTCTTTGATTGCTCAAGATCAAGTAGATGTGAACTTTATCTCTAGAAACAATTTCAATAACAATGCTTATAGGAGTAATTTTGGTAGCAACCCTAGACCGTTCCCCTCTAATTCCTATGGGAACAAAAATACTTATCCTAGCACCAGGAACTCCACTTCTGAACTAGATATTATGCTTAAAGACTTCATCACTACCCAAAAAGCCTTCAATAAGAGTGTAGAAGAAAAACTAGACAAACTAGATAATCTCTCTTCGAAGGTAGACAATTTAGCCCATGAGGTAGAGTTGCTTAAAATTAGAACTTCTCCTCTTGAGGAGAGGAAGACCACGCCTATGAATGCTATTCAAGTGCAAATTAATGAAAACATTAGGATGATGGCTAAACTTAAAGAGAGATGGGCTAGAGAAAAGGAGGAAGAAGATAGAATTAAGAGCCTTCCTACCCACCACACTATTTCTACTATCCAAGTTGTTGAGGATATCCAAACTCTTAGCACCCAATGCACTCCTAGTCCCATTGGACCTATTAATGATGATGCTATGACCTCAACCGTAAAAGAAGATACTCCTATGACCATAGAAGCTACCAAACAAGTG
Organism: Secale cereale; assembly: GCA_902687465.1. NCBI lineage: Eukaryota > Viridiplantae > Streptophyta > Magnoliopsida > Poales > Poaceae > Secale > Secale cereale. The sequence goes on along the minus strand of LR738715.1, from coordinate 78,205,062 downwards.
AGCCTAAAGGACACCACTACCACTTTACTTGATAGTAGTGACCTTGATTTTGATAATTGCACCCTTTCTGAAGTTATTAGTTTTCTTCACAAGATGTCTAGAGATCCCCACACTAGCACACTTAATCTTGCCTTCACGGAGCATATCACTAATGCTCTCATCAAAGCTAGGGAGGAGAAGCTTAGGGTAGAAGCCTCCATACCTAGAAAGCTAGAAGATGGTTGGGATCCTATGATTAAAATTAAGTTGAATAACTTCTCTTGCTATGTTTTATGTGATGTTGGAGCTAGTACCTCAGTTATGCCCAAAAGAATGTATGATATGCTTAAATTGAAACCTTTTGATCCTTGTTCTTTTGACGTTCGTCTTGTTGATTCTTCCGTAAAGAAACCCTTGGGGAAGATCGACGATGTTCTTATCATTGTCAATGACAATTATGTTCCCATTGATTTTACTATTATGGATATTGAATGTGAACCTTCTTGTCCAATTATTTTGGGACGTCCTTTTCTTCGCACCGTTGGTGCTATCATTGACATGAAAGAGGGGAATATAAAATTTCAATTTCCTCTCAAGAAAGGGATGGAACACTTCCCTAGAAAGAAGATTAAGTTACCTTTTGAGTCTGTCACACGGGCTAGCTATTCTCTTACTCTTGATAAAACTTGATCTTCTCTTTCTGCATCATGCCTAGCTTAAAGGCATAAAAGAAAGCGCTTTTGGGAGGCAGCCCACAACGAATTAGGTTTTATTTCACTTTTGTTGTGTCTTGATGTTTGTTACTACAGTAGCATCATCATTGTATCTTTTCTTTTCAGCTTTGTGCCAAGTTTAGCCTCCGATTGCAAGAAAGTTCAAAAGTTGTGACGTGCTGTCCAGGAAACAGATTCTGTCCTTGGACAGAAAAATTCGTATAAAATCACTAGATCATCTTTTTGATCTGAATTTTCTTGACAGCGTGCTCTATACAATTGACTTTCGAGCGTCTGTTCTGAGTTTTTTGATTTGAGTTGCAGAAGTGCCCCGAAAAAATTATTTACTACCTGCTGGTCTGTTTTTCACAGATTCTGTCCTGTTTTGCCTTTTCTTCGTTTTGCAAACCTTGAGCTTGCTTTTTCTTTGCAAAAACCTTTTGGCAATCTTGAGAAACAGTAGCTCTTCAAGATTATCCTTATTTCCAGTAGGGAAAAATTATTTTATTATGGGTACTAACCTCGCTAATCAGATTATGATGAGTTATGTATGAAGGGAGTTTTCAAGTGTGCGAGGGAAGATGATAAAAGAAGATTCAGGAGGGTCAAACGCTCAAGCTTGGGGATGGCCCCGTGCACCCCCAAGAAATATTCAATAAGACTCAAGCGTCTAAGCTTGGGGATGCCCCCGTGCATCCCCTTCTCCATCAACAATTATCAGTTCGTCTTTCGTTCCACTATATTTTAATCACTTCATGCGTTATGTGCTATGCTTGGAGCGTCTTGCTCTTAGTTTCCTTTTTAGTTTTCTTTAGCTTTGCTTCCTGTTCATAACAAGTTAGAACCCAGCTTTCGTTGTGTGGGAGAGAAACATGCTCCACTTCAACCTAGAACACAACATAGGATTTCCATGCTTATCTTTGCTGTGTGTGTTCTTTGTCTTTCCATAGCTGCTGTCATGTTTAGCTCTTAGTTTTCATGCTTTTCTTTTTAAAAAACTTTTGTTTAGTTGGTTGTTGAACTCTCTTGAGTTTTCATGATTATCTTGTTAAGAGAGTTTGCCTGTTGCCCAGAGTTGTGTGTCTTAACTTAAAGTAGGTAATTGAGGTTGCTTTTTAATTTTAGTAGTAACTTGCAATAGTTTTGAGGTATTGCCATGAGTAATGTCTGAACTTTTGGTGTCAAGAGCTTTACCCTATTAGTGATAGATGTTGTATTTTGGGCAATCCGTGTTTATTTTCGAAAACCTACAAAATAGTTGAGAACTTTAGCTACTAGATGGATCACTAATCTTTGGAGGGATCGAATATTAGAGTACACTCATGTACCATGAGCCGAGGATGCGCAAGGATAACCAAACCCCCAAACACTCCTCCTCGGGGTACTTGTCTCTTTGTGAACCTCCTAATTAGATTGAGAGTTACCGATAATAAGTGCATGAGTTCTTCGGACTAATGTGAGTATTCGAAAGTTGACACTTCCACCTATCCATATTTTTCTGGCCTCTTCGGTGCCGTGCATTGCCCTTTCTGACCTCGAGAGTTGGCGCATACTTCGCCGGTGCATCCAAATCCTTGGCACGATACGCTCTGTCATCATAAGCCTCATTATATCCTTCCTCAAAACAGCCACCATACCTACCTATTAAGGCATTTCCATAGCCTTTCCGAGATACATTGCCATGCAACATCCATCTTCTCATGACTTGATCTTCATGTCATACATGCTTTTTGCTTGATCGATGAGCCGCATGCTAGTTGGGCCTTGCCCTAATCATTGCTACATGACGCGCTAGTATCATTGCATTTCCTGCTACACTGGCAGAGGCATACATTTGCATACATCATGATAGTTTCATTTTCTTTATGTTGAGTACTTTTGTAAAGTGTGAAAGATCTTCTATACTTCTTGTAATACATAGAGTGTTGCCCCTAAAGTGAGGAAAAGATCCCAAAGAGGACAAAATCAAATAATCCCAAAGAGGACAAAATCAAAAGATCCCAAAGAGGACAAATGAGAGTTAAATAGAAAGAGCCATTGAGGCCACAAAAAAAATAGAAAAAAGAGAAAAAGAAATAAAAAGAGAGACGGGGGCACACTACTATTTCTTTTTGAGAGATCCACACTCGTACTCCATCTTATACCTTGTACTCCATAGAGATTATCATTCATGCATATAGCTATGTGGGGACCTTCACACTATAGAACTTGGCTTGTATATTCCAATGATGAGCCTCCTCAAAAGAGCTCTAGGTCTTCTTGAGCAAGCAAGTTGGATGCACCCCCACTAGTTCCATTGGAGAGCTTACCTTAGCTCATATGTGCATCCGTTGCATGGCAATCCCTACTCCTCACATCATATCTATCATTTGGCTTTCTCTCGCCAATGATTGTCCTCATTGATGTGAGCCTTTCACACCTTTTTGTCTTCCCCCTCCATCATTTTTCTCTCTTTGCCATTCTAAGTGTCGACTTTCTTGCTTACGCTCATCCATTGCATGAGTGCTCAAAATATCGAAAGGGAGTGGATCATTTTGACTTGTACCTGGCTGTTGGTCTGGGGATGAGTCAAGATAAGATAACAAGGAAGACCAAGTGTGAAACTTTAGTAGATTAAGTTCTCAACAATATAAAAACTATGTTTTACTCTCTCGTATATCCCTATCCCCTTTCTTGCACGCAAACACCATTTGGAGACATTCGAGTCACGGACAGCGAGAGCTCTTGCACCTTTATGTTCTTATGTTGCTTGTTACAATGCTAATATAGACTCTTGCTTGTTATGACTTGAATTGAATCACATGCCTTGATTGCTTTACTTACAAAGTTCTTATATGGTTGATAGCATGTCACCACAGAAATTATGTTTGTTATCATTTACCTACTCGAGGACGAGCAAGAATTAAGCTTGGGGATGTTGATATGTCCAAAACGTATCTATAATTTATGCTTGCTCCATGCCTCTTTTGTGTGATATTGCTATGATATTTATGCACTTCCATACACTTTTGATCATATTTGGACTAACCTATTAACTCAGTGCACCACAGTGCCAGTTCCTGTTTTCTGCTGTTTTTCTATTTCAGATTTCCCCCATATTAAAAGTGCTCCAAAAATTCCGAGAAAAATACAGAAAAAATCAGCGTACAGGAAGCTTCGAGAAAAACCAAAGTGGGGCCAGAGGGGAGCCAGGGGCGGCCCAGGCGGCCACCCGGGGCGGCCCCACCCCTGGCCGCGCCAGGGGGGCGCCTGGGGCCCCCTCTCCGCCTCTGGTGACCCCCCTTTGCATATATATTCCACGCGTCCCGAAACCCTCTAGGACGGAACCCTTTTTCGCGATCTCTCCTCTGTTCCGCCGCAGCAACCCTTCCAAGATCGGGAGCATCAGGAGAACTCTTCCCGGCATCCTGCCGGAGGGGAGAACCACCACCGGGAGCTTCTCCACCACCATGGACGCTTCCCGGATGAGTTGTGAGTAGTCCCCCTTGGACCATGGGCCCATGACCAGTAGCTATCTGATGTTCTCCTCCCCTCTTTGTTCTTCATGGATTAGACCTCGTGAGCTGCCCTACATGATCGAGGCACATATGTAATCTTTATGTTGTTGCTCTGCTGAGTTTGCTGGGATCTGATGGATTATGAGATTATGTTCAGATTGTGTGTGAGTAATATATTTGATTCACCTCTTTTATATTTTAGTTCTTGAGTAATTCTTGCATGTTCTATGTTGCTATTTATTGCTTTGGCCAAGTAGTAGGTAGTAACTCCAAGAGGGAACGTTATGCTTGATTGTGGGTTCATGCCCCCTGATGACTAGCTTGAGTGACAGAAACATGAGTCTAGGGGATGTGTTGTTGCCACAAGGGGGAAAACAACGGTGCTTGTACTTGCGGGTGCAAGGATTGTTTACTTTACGCAAAGTTCTTTTAATGCAGTTGTCTGTTGCTTTGAGTTTACACTTTGGGTGGGACTCGCAACTTAATACCAGCGAGATGTTCTGGATACATATCTCAAGGTGGATGATTAGTAGTAGATGCAGATGGATTTCGGTCTACTTTCCTTGGCGTACCGCCCATGCTTTTGAGCCTCTACCTTTCCTTGCAGCATAGTTAGCATTGGTTTGCGCACATAATCCTGTCAATTGCCCAACTGTAATTTGTTTACCTCGCTTAGCTGTTTTATCGTCTTTTGGGAGAGAGACATCACTAGTGAACATCATGGGACCCCGGTCCATATTACCACCACTGATCACACCTTATATTTACTTCCTGTTTCTATTTCCTAGTTGCAGTCATAGCTATCATTATTACCTCTTGTGTTTGATCCTTTGTAAACGACAAGGCCGGAGGGATTGACAACCTCTCTGTACTCGTTGGGAGCAAAGTTATTTGTATCTGTGTGCAGGTCCTGTCAACCGCTAAGTTTCTGGTGCCGTTGACACCTACTTGTCGACCCTCGGAGTCTCACGGGATTCGATCCTTGGTATCTTTGCCAAGGGAAACTTGCCGTTACGCTACATCTCAAACCTTCCACTTGGGGTAACCAACGAGGGGCGATAAGCCATCATCATGCGAACTAGCATATTAGATGAACATATCACATATAGGGCACATACTAGAAACATGAATTCTACCACGATCTTGAACAGGAAAGATAGAAACACGTATGGTGCAGCGGGAGCAGCACCGCCGGCGCCGGTGTTGTCGCCCATGTCGTTGAGGATGAGGTTGCCGAGGTCGGGGAAGAAGTCGTCGCTATCAGCAGTCGCGCGAGTGCGCTCTCCAAAAACCTGATTATAGGCAAATTACTCCGAGTGGTTTTACTGCTTATTTGAAGCCGCCTGCCTTTAAGGGGGTGCAATATAAGAGGTTGCGCACGAGAGCAGTCTACTGGTTCCAAACCATGGGATGCTATGACGCCACTAAGGGCAAGCCTGAGGGCGATCTTAATCCAGCACAACTGGAAGCTTTTGAGAAGATCGACACTCTCTTTAAAGACACCCTTCTGAGTGTTCTTGATGATTCCATTGTGGATTCATATATGTCGTTTGACAATGGAAAGGACATGTGGGCTGCGCTCGAGGCCAAGTTTGGTGCCTCGGACGCCGGCAGCGAGTTGTACATCATGGAGCAATTCTATGACTACAAGATGACTGATGAGCGCCCTGTTGTATAGCAGGCTCATGAGATACAGTCACTCGCCAAGGAATTTGAGTACTTTAAGTGTGTGTTGCTGGACAAATGTGTTGCCGGGGGCATCATTGCCAAGCTTCCACCATTGTGGAACAATTTTGCTACTTCCCTAAAACACAAGAGAAAGGAGTTTTCCGTTTCGGATCTCATTGGTACTCTTGATGTTGAAGAGAAGGCGAGAGCAAAAGACACACGTGCTCGAGTTGCTGAGGGATCTTCTAGTGCCCACATGGTACAGAAGAAGAACTTCCAGCCCAACAAGTTCAAAAATAACAGGAACAAAACTCAGGGCAAAGGCAAGTTTGATGCAAAGAACAAGCCATCACATCTTACCAACTTCAAGAAGAATTCTCATAAGAAGGGGAAGGGAATTTGCCATGTCTGCGGTGATCCTAATCACTAGGCTCCGAAGTGTCCTAACCACTTTGAGGAGCGCGGACATGAGAAGAGGGCAAGTCCGCTAATGTTGTCATCGGTGATACTGATATGAAGGAATCTGAGTACGGTATTCTTCCTACCATCCTTTCAGTATTTCAATCTCCTGATTGGCTAATTGACACCGGTGCCAATGTACATGTTTGTGCTAACGCCTCCATGTTTTCTTCTTACCAGGTCACAGGGACTTCTCCTGTGCTGATGGGGAACGTGTCACATGCCATCATTTGAGGTGTTGGTATGGTTGATCTAAAGTTTACTTCAGGGAAGATCGTGCATTTGAAGAACGTTCATCATGTGCCTTCCATCAATAAGAATCTCGGCGGTTTTCGTTTGTGTTGAGATGGTTTTAAGTTGGTTTTCGAGTCCAACAAAGTTGTAATTTCTATGTATGGAAAATTTATTGGAAAAGGCTATGAGTGCGGAGGCTTGTTCCGCCTGTCTTTGTCAGATATTTGCACTAAAGTTATTAATAATGTTTGCCACAATAATGAGTCTAATATTTGGCATTCACGACTTTGTCATATTAACTTTGGTTGCATGACGCGGGTAGCCAATATGACTTTAATTCCGAAATTACTAATGTCAAGGGCTCTAAGTGCCAAGTGTGTGTGCAAGCTAAGCAACATCGCAAGTCCCATAAGACTGCAGAGGCTAGAGACTTGGCGCCACTAGAGCTTATACATTCTGATATATGTGAGATGAATGGCGTGTTGACAAAAGGTGGAAAGAAATACTTCATGACGTTGATTGATGACTCCACTAGATTTTGTCATGTGTATCTTCTGAAATCAAAAGATGATGCTTTAGATTTCTTCAAAGTCTATAAAGCTGAAGCAGAGAACCAACTTGATCGAAAAATTAAACGGCTTAGGTCTGGTCGTGGTGGAGAATATTTTTCCAATGAGTTTGATTTGTTTTGTGCGGAACATGGTATAATCCATGAGAGGACGCCTCCCTACTCACCTCAGTCAAATGGGGTGCCCGAAAGAAAGAACCGAACTCTAACTGATTTGGTTAACGCTATGTTAGACACATCGGGTCTCTCCAAGGCATGGTGGGGGGATGCGCTAATGACTACATGTCATGTCCTAAACCGAGTTCCCACAAAGCAGAAAACCATGACTCCTTTTGATGAATGGGAAAGGAAAAGATTGAAACTCTCCTACCTACGTACTTGGGGTTGTTTGGCGAAAGTCAATATACCAATTCCCAAGAAGCACAAGCTTGGACCACAAACCGTGGATTGTGTTCTTCTGGGCTATGCTTTTCATAGCATTGGCTATAGATTTTTGATAATAAAATCCGAGGTATCCGACATGCATGTTGGTACAATTATGGAGTCGAATGATGCGACTTTCCTTGAGGACATATTTCCTATGAAGGGTATGTCGAGTTCATCAAATCAGGAGATACCTACTCCAGCTAGTGAGGAATTTGCTGTAATTCCTGAACCCACCATTGCGATGGAACACGTTAAGAATCCCGTTGAGGATGAGAATGAAACTCCTGTAAGGAGTAAGAGAAAGAGGAATTCAAAGTCCTTTGGTGATGATTTCATTGTGTACCTCGTCGATGACACACCCAGGACTATTTCAGAAGCCTATGCATCTTCTGATGATGATTACTGGAAGGAAGCTGTCCGCAGCGAGATGAATTTCATCTTAGCTAAAGAAACCTCGGAAATCACTGATCGTCCTTATGGGTGCAAACCTGTAGGATGTAAGTGGGTGTCAGGAAAAAGCTTAGACCTGATGGTACGATTGAAAAGTACAAGGCACGACTTGTGGCTAAGGGTTATACCCAAAAAGAAGGTGAAGACTATTTTGATACCGATGTCTACTACACAACCTTCTTCTTGTAGACGTTGTTGGGCCTCCAAGTGCAGAGGTTTGTAGGATAGTAGCAAATTTCCCTCAAGTGGATGACCTAAGGTTTATCAATCCGCGGGAGGCGTAGGATGAAGATGGTCTCTCTCAAACAACCCTGCAACCAAATAACAAAGAGTCTCTTGTGTCCCCAACACACCCAATACAATGGTAAATTGTACAGGTGCACTAGTTCGATGAAGAGATGGTGATACAAGTGCAATATGGATGGTAGATATAGGTTTTCGTAGTAAGAAAATATAAAAACAGCAAGGTAATAAGTGGTAAAAGTGAGCATAAACGGTGTTGCAATGATAGGAAACAAGGCCTAGGGTTCATACTTTCACTAGTGCAAGTTCTCTCAACAATAATAACATAGCTGGATCATATAACTATCCCTCAGTATGCAACAAAGAGTCTATCCCTCACTATGCAACAAAGAGTCACTCCAAAGTCACTAATAGTGGAGAACAAACGAAGAGATTATTGTAGGGTACGAAACCACCTCAAAGTTATTCTTTCTGATTGATCTATTCAGGAGTTCGTACTAAAATAACACGAGGCTATTATTTCCGTTCGACCTATCATAGTGTTCGTACTAGAATAACACCTTAAGATACAAATCAACTAAAACCCTAAAATCACCTAGATACTCCAATGTCACCTCAAGTATCCGTGGGTATGATTATATGATATGCATCACACAATCTCAGATTCATCTATTCAACCAACACAAAGAACTTCAAAGAGTGCCCCAAAGTTTCTACTGGAAAGTCAAGATGAAAACGTGTGCCAACCCCTATGCATAGATTCCCAAGGTCACGGAACCCGCAAGTTGATCACCAAAACATACATCAAGTGAATCAATAGAATACCCCATTGTCACCACATGTATCCCATGCAAGACATACATCAAGTGTTCTCAAATACTTAAAGACTCAATCCGATAAGATAACTTCAAAGGGAAAAATCAATCCATTACAAGAGAGTAGAGGGGGAGAAACATCATAAGATCCAACTATAATAGCAAAGCTCGCGATACATCAAGATCGTGCCATCTCAAGAACACGAGAGAGAGAGAGAGAGAGAGAGAGAGAGAGAGAGAGAGAGAGAGAGAGAGAGAGAGAGATATCAAACACATAGCTACTGGTACATACCCTCAGCCCCGAGGGTGGACTACTCCCTCCTCGTCATGGAGGGCGCCGGGATGATGAAGATAGCCACCGGAGAGGGATTCCCCCTCCGGCAGGGTGCCGGAACAGGTCTAGATTGGTTTTTGGTGGCAACTGAGGCTTCCGGCGGCGGAACTCCCGATTTAGGTTATTTTCTAGAGGTTTCAGTATATATAGGAGGTGCTGGAGTCGGGGGCAAGTAAAGGGGGTCTCCGGGCTGTCCACGAGGTGGGGGGGCGTGCCCAGGGGGAGGGGGCGCGCCCCCACCCTCGTGGGAAGCCCGTGGACCTTCTGGTCCTCCTCCGGTACTTTCTGGTCTTCTTTCGATCCAAAAACGTCCTCCGTTGAGTTTCAGGTCAATTGGGCTCCGTTTGATATTCCTTTTTTGCGATACTCTAAAACAAGAGAAAATCAGAAACTGGCACTAGGCTATGGGTTAATAGGTTAGTCCCAAAAATCATATAAAAGTGTATATAAAATCCCATAAAACATCCTAGAAGGACAATATAATAGCATGGAACAATCAAAAATTATAGATACGTTGGAGACGTATCAGATACTTACTCACCAGTGGCTAGGCTGACCACTATTCTGGTGCTACTATCACTGGCTGCCTCACACGGTCTTCTCATTCATCAAATGGACGTTAAGACAGCTTTTCTCAATGGAGAGTTGAAGGAGGAAATTTATATGGATCAGCCCGATGGTTTTGTAGTACCTGGTCAGGAAGGAAAGGTGTGCAAGTTATTAAAGTCTTTATATGGCCTTAAACAAGCTCCTAAGGAGTGGCATGAGAAGTTCGAAATAACATTAACTGCCCCAGGCTTTGTAGTAAATGATGGTGATAAGTGTGTGTACTATCGCCATGGTGGGGGCGAAGGGGTTATTCTTTGTTTGTATGTCGATGACATACTGATCTTTGGAACCAAACTTGATTTAATCAAGGAGGTTAAGGATTTCTTATCTTGTTGTTTTCAGATGAAGGATCTAGGAGTGGCTGATGTTATCTTAAACATCAAGCTATTGAGAGATGAGAATGGTGGGATTACACTGCTTCAGTCTCACTATGTGGAAAAGGTCTTGAGTCGTTTTGGGTATAGCGACTGCCAGCCTTCTCCAACTCCATATGATGCTAGTGTGTTGCTTCGAAAGAATCGACGGATTGCTAGAGACCAACTGAGATACTCTCAGATTATTGGCTCGCTTATGTATTTGGCAAGTGCCACACGGCCTGATATCTCGTTCGCTGTGAGCAAACTGAGCCGGTTCGTGTCAAAATCGGGAGATGATCATTGGTGTGCGCTTGAGAGAGTTATGCGCTACTTGAAAGGCACTGCGAGCTATGGGATTCACTACACCAGGTATCCAAGGGTACTGGAGGGTTATAGTGAATCAAACTGGATATCTGATGCTGATGGGATTAAGGCCACAAGTGGTTATGTTTTTAACTTGGTGGTGGCGCTGTTTCCTGGAAGTCTTGCAAGAAGACCATCTTAACAAGGTCAACTATGGAAGCAGAACTCACAACATTAGACACTGCCACTGTTGAAGCAGAGTGGCTTCGTGAACTCTTGATGGACTTACCGATGGTTGAAAACCAATACCCCCTATCCTGATGAACTGTGATAATCAAACTGTGATCATTAAGATAAACCGTTCTAAGGATAATATGAAGTCCTCAAGGCCTGTGAAGAGGAGATTGAAATCTGTCTGAAAAATTGAAGAACTCTGGAGTTATTACGTTGAATTATATCCAAACATCAAAAAACTTGGCAGATCCCTTCACAAAGGGTTTATCACATAATGTGATAGATAATGCATCGATGGATATGGGTTTGAGACCCACCGCGTGAGTTGTCCACAGTGGTAACCCACTCTATGTGATCGGAGATCCCGTGAAGTAGAAGTGGGAGACAAGCTGTTGGTCAGCTGGGAGGAGAGAATCCTTGTATTAATTATCCCACTCCATGAAGATGCGATACTCTCCTGGTCTGCATGGTAGGTTGATACTTATCTTAATGTGTTCCAAGTGGCTTATTCGGGTAAGTAGAGATGTTGCCCTGCAAAGCATCTCCTGAGGAACACACCTATATTTATTTGACTGTTAGTGTCGCAGTCTATGAGAATTGGGTGTTCTCTAATAAATTCATGAAAGGCCCTGGAGTATGACGTATACGTGATACGTCTCCAACGTATCTATAATTTTTTATTGTTTCATGCTATTATATATGATGTTTTGGATGTTTAATGGGCTTTATTATACACTTTTATATTATTTTTGGAACTAACCTATTAACCCAAAGTCCCAGTCCAGATTGCAGTTTTTTTTACCTATTTCAGGGTTTTGCAGAGCAGGAATATCAAACGGAGTCCAAACGGAATGAAACCTTCGGGAGAGATATTTTTGGAACGATATCTTCACGGGAGACTTGAGAACCAAGGCAGAGGGGACACATGGTGCCCACGAGGGTGGGGGCGCGCCCCCTCCCCCTGGGCGCGCCCCCTGCCTCGTGGGTCCCATGTTACTCCCCCGATGCCCTCCTTCCTCCTATATATACCCATGTACCCTGAAAACATCGAAGCAACAGAGAAAACCCTAATTCCACCGCCGCAACCTTCTGCTCCCGTGAGATCCCATCTTGGGGCCTGTTCCAGAGCTCCGCCGGAGGGGGGATCTTCCATGGAGTGCTTCTACATCAACACCATCGCCTCACCATGAGTTGTGAGTAGTTTACCACAGACCTTCGGGTCCATAGTTAGTACCTAGATGGCTTCTTCTCTCTCTTTGGATCTCAATACCAAGTTCTCCTCGGTCTTTGAGGAGGTCTATTCGATGTAATCTTTTTGCGGTGTGTTTGTCGAGATCCGATGAATTGTGGGTTTATGATCAAGATTATCTATGAGAAATATTTGGTTCTTTTCTAAATTCTTTTATGTATGATTATAATATCCTTGCAACTCTCTTCGAATTATCGGTTTGGTTTGGCCTACTAGATCTATAGTTCTTGCAATGGGAGAAGTGCTTGGCTTTGGGTTCAATCTTGCGGTGTCCTTTCCCAGTGACAGTAGGGGTAGCAAGGCACGTATTCTATTGTTGCCATCGAGGATAAAAAGATGGGGTTTATATCATATTGCTTGAGTTTACCCCCCTACATCATGTCATCTTGCTTAAAGCATTACTATGTTCTTACGAACTTAATACTCTAGATGCATGCTGGATAGCGGTCGATGTGTGGAGTAATAGTAGTAGATACAGAATCGTTTTGGTCTACTTGTCACGGACGTGATGCCTATCTATAATGATCATGCCTAGATATTCTCATAATTATTCGCTTTTCTATCAATTGCTCGACAGTAATTTGTTAACCCACCATAGAATTCTGCTATCATGAGAGAAGCCACTAGTGAAACCTATGGCCCCGGGTCTATTCTCAACATATCAATCTACAATCTACTTTACTTTACTGTTTTTACTTTCTGTTCTTATATCCAAAAATATCAAACTATCATATCTATCAGATCTCACTTTCGTAAGTGATCGTAAAGGGATTGACAACCCCTTATCGTGTTGGCTGCGAAGTTCTTATTTGTTTGTGCAGGTGCGAGGGACTCGCGCGTGGTCTCCTACTGGATTGATACCTTGGTTCTCAAAAACTGAGGGAAATACTTACGCTACTGTGCTGCATCACCCTTTCCTCTTCGAGGGAATACAACGCAAGCTCGAGAGGTAGCAAGAAGAATTTCTGGCGCCGTTGCCGGGGAGGCTTACGCAAAAGTCATATACCAAGTGCCTATCACAAACCCTTATCCTTCGCATTGCATTTATTTGCCTCTCGTTTTCCTCTTCCCCACTTCACCCTTGCCATTTTATTTTCCCTTCTTTTTGTCGTGTGTTTACCGTTTGCTTGCTTCTTGTTTGCTTGTGTGTTGGATTGCTTGCTTGTCACTATGGCTTAGAACAATACCAAATTGTGTGACTTTACCAATACCAACAATAATGAATTTATTAGCACTCCGATTGCTCCTATTACCAATGCTGAATCTTGTGAGATCATTGCTGCTCTATTGAATCTTGTCATGAAAGATCAATTTTTCGGCCTTCCTAGTGAATATGCCGCTACCCATCTAAACAATTTTGTTGATTTATGTGATATGCAAAAGAAAAGGGATACGGATAATGATATTGTCAGATTGAAGTTATTTCCGTTTTCACTTAGAGACCGTGCTAAAACTTGGTTTTCCTCTTTGCCTAGAAATAGTATTGATTCGTGGAATAAGTGCAAAGATGCTTTTATCTCTAAGTATTTTCCTTCTGTTGAGATCATCTCTCTTAGAAACGATATTATGAATTTTAAGCAACTAGATCATGAGCATGTTGCACAAGCTTGGGAGAGAATGAAATTAATGATACGTAATTGCCCTACACATGGTTTGAACTTATGGATGATTATACAAAACTTTTATGCTGGCTTGAATTTTGCTTCTGGAAATATTTTAGATTTGGCCGCAGGAGGCACTTTCATGGAAACTACCTTAGGAGAGGCTACCAAACTCCTAGATAATATTATGGTTAATTATTCTCAATGACACACCGAAAGATCTACTAGTAAAAAAGTACATGTTATTGAAGATATTAGTGTTTTGAGTGGAAAGATGGATGAACTTATGAAACTATTTGCTGCTAAGAGTGCTTCTTATGATCCTAATGATATGCCTTTATCCACGTTGATTGAAAATAATAATGAATCTTTGGATGTGAATTTTGTTGGTAGGAATAATTTTGGTAACAATGCTTATAGAGGAAACTTTAATCCTAGGCCTTTCCCTAGTAATTCCTCTAATAATTATAGTAATTCCTACAATAACTCTTATGGAAAGATGCCTTCTGAATTTGAAACTAGTGTTAAGGAGTTTATGAATTCGCAAAAGAATTTCAATGCTTTGCTTGAAGAAAAATTGCTTAAGATTGATGAATTGGCTAGAAGCGTGGATAGAATTACTCTTGATGTTGATTCTTTGAAACTTAGATCTATTCCACCTAAACATGATATCAATGAGTCTCTCAAAGCCATGAGAATTTCCATTGATGAATGCAAAGAAAGAACCGCTAGGATGCGTGCTAAAAAAGAGAGCTTTATAAAAGCGTGTTCTTCTAGTTATCATGAAAATAAAGATGAAGATCTGAAAGTTATTAATGTGTCTCCTATTAGATCCTTGTTTTCTAGTATGAATCTTGATAAAGATGGGACTGAAGATGAGTCTACTTTAATTAAAAGGCGTCCAAATGATTCGGAGTTTTTAGATCTTGATACTAAAATTGTTAAAAGTGGGATTGAAGAGTTTAAAACTTTGCATAGTGATGAACCCACCACTTTGGATTTCAAGGGATTCATTAATTGCTCTTTGATTGATTGTATTTCCTTGTTGCAATCCATACTAAATTCTCCGCATCCTTATAGTCAAAATAAAGCTTATACCAAACACATAGTTGATGCTTTGATCCAATCTTATGAATAAAAACTTGAATTAGAAGTTTCTATACCTAGAAAGCTTTATGATGAGTGGGAACCTAATATTAAAATTAAAATTAAAGATCAAGAATGCTTTGCTTTGTGTGATTTGGGTGCAAGTGTTTCCACTATCCCAAAAACTTTGTGTGATTTGTTAGGGTTCCATGAACTTGATGATTGTTCTTTAAATTTGCATCTTGCGGATTCTACTATTAAGAAACCTATGTGAAGGATTAATGATGTTCTTATTGTTGCCAATAGGAATTATTTGCCCGTAGATTTCATCGTTCTTGATATAGATTGCAATCCTTCATGTCCTATTATTCTTGGTAGACCTTTCCTTAGAACGATTGGTGCAATTATTGATATGAAGGAAGGAAATATTAGATTCCAATTTCCATTAAGGAAATGCATGGAACACTTTCCTAGAAAGAAAATTGAATTACCTTATGAATCCATTATGAGAGCCACTTATGGATTGCCTTCCAAAGATGGCAATACCTAGATCTATCCTTGTATCGTGCCTAGCTAGGGGCATTAAACGATAGCACTTGTTGGGAGGCAAC
This sequence comes from Secale cereale, assembly GCA_902687465.1. NCBI lineage: Eukaryota > Viridiplantae > Streptophyta > Magnoliopsida > Poales > Poaceae > Secale > Secale cereale. The sequence continues at coordinate 78,189,627 of LR738715.1, read as the reverse complement.
CCAATTTTATTTTCTTTCTGTTTAGGAATAAATATTGCATCTAGCTTCTGTTTAGATGTGGTTTTGTGTTTTAATTAGTGTTTGTGCGAAGTAGAACCTTTGGGAAGACTTGTGTGAAGTTTATATGATCTTGCTGTAAAAAAACAGAAACATTAGCGCTCACTAGAGTAGTCACCAGATTTTACTAGAGAGTGATATTTAGTTGATTATTTTTGCAGATGATTAATAGAAAAATTCCTCACGTTTACCAATTTATTTCAATTTTTTTGGAGTTGCAGAAGTATGCGAAAGTTACAGATTACTACAGATTGTTCTGTTTTTGACAAATTCTGTTTTTCGTGTGTTGTTTTCTTATTTTGATGAATCTATGAATATTATTGGAGGGTATGAATCATAGAGAAGTTGGAATACAGTAGGTTTAACACCAATATGAACAAAGAATGAGTTCATTGCAGTACCTTTGAGTGGTGGTTTGTTTTCTTATACTAACGGAGCTCACGAGATTTTTGGCTAAGTTTTGTGTTGTGAAGTTTTGAAGTTTTGAGTATGGCTTTGATGGATTATGGAACAAAGAATGGCAAGAGCCTAAGCTTGGGGATGACCAAGGCACACCATGGTAAAATTCAAGTACAAGCAAAAGCCTAAGCTTGGGGATGCCCCGGGAAGGCATCCCCTCTTTCGTCTTCATCTATCGGTAACTATACTCGGGACTATATTTTTATTCACCACATGATATGTGTTTTACTTGGAGCGTCATGTATGATTTGAGTCTTTCCTTGTTAGTTTTCCACAATCATCCTTGCTGGACACACCTTTTTGAGAGAGATAAATATGGCCTAGAAATTGTTAGAACACTCTATGTGCTTCACTTATATCTTATGAGCTAAATAGTTTTGCTCTAGTGCTTCACTTATATCTTTTAGAGCACGGTGGTGATTTTATTTTGTAGAAATTGTTGATCTCTCATGCTTCACTTATATCCTTTTGAGAGTCTTTTAGAATAGCATGGTAATGTGCTTTGGTTATAAAACTAGTCCTAATATGATAGGCATCCAAGATAAATGTAATAAAAACTTTCATACAAAGTGCTTTGAATATGATGAGAAGTTTGATACTTGATGATTGTTTTGAGATATGAGGATAGTGATATTAGAGTCATGCTAGTGGAGTTATTATGAAATTTAGAAATACTTGTGTTAAAGTTTGTGATTCCCATAGCCTGCACGTATGGTGAACCGCTATGTTACGAAGTTATAGCATGAGGTATTTGTAGAGTGTCATCCTTTGTGTGGAGGTCGGGGGCGCGCGATGGTTAAATCCTACCAACCTCCCCCCTAGGAGCATGCATTGATTGCTTTGTTTTGATGACTCGTAAATTTTTGCAATAAGTATATGAGTTCTTTATGACTAATGTTGAGTCCATGGATTATACGCACTCTCACCCTTCCACCATTGCTAGCCTCTCTTGTACCGCGCAACTTTCGCCGGTACCATACACCCACTATATACCTTCCTCAAAACAGCCACCATACCTACGTATCATGGCATTTCCATAGCCATTCCGAGATATATTGCCATGCAACTTTCCACCGTTCCGTTCATATGAGACGCTTCATATTATAATATTGCCATGCATGACCATGTAGTTGACATCGTATTTTTGGCAAAGCCACCATGCATAATTTTTCATACATGTCACTCTTGATTCATTGCACATCCCGGTACACCGCCGGAGGCATTCATATAGAGTCATACTTTGTTCTAGTATCGAGTTGTAATATCGAGTTGTAAATCAATAAAAGTGTGATGATCATCATTATTAGAGCATTGTCCCATGTGAGGAAATGCCAAAAAAAGAGATGGCTTAAAAAATATAGCGAGGGGCTAAAAAAAGAGAAAGCCCTTCCAAAAAAAATGAGAGAAAAGAGAGAAGGGACAATGCTACTATCCTTTTTCCACACTTGTGCTTCAAAGTAGCACCATGTTCTTCATGATAGAGAATATCTTGTTTAGTCACTTTCATATACTAGTGGGAATTTTTCATTATAGAACATGGCTTATATATTCCAACGAAGGGCTTCCTCAAATGCCTTAGGTCTTCATGAGCAAGCAAGTTGGATGCACACCCACTTAGTTTATTTTGTTGAACTATGATGTCTACTACACAACCTTCTTTTGTAGATGTTGTTGGGCCTCCAAGTGTAGAGGTTTGTTGGACAGTAGCAAATTTCCCTCAAGTGGATGACCTAAGGTTTATCAATCCGCGGGAGGCGTAGGATGAAGATGGTCTCTCTCAAGCAACCCTGCAACCAAATAACAAAGAGTCTCTTGTGTCCCCAACACACCCAATACAATGTTAAATTGTATAGGTGCAATAGTTCGGCGAAGAGATGGTGATACAAGTGCAATATGGATGGTAGATATAGGTTTTTGTAATAAGAAAATATAAAAACAGCAAGGTAGCAAGTGGTAAACGTGAGCATAAACGGTGTTGCAATGATAGTAGGCAAGGCCTAGGGTTCATATTTTCACTAGTGCAAGTTCTCTCAACAAGGATAACATAATTGGATCATATTACTAGCCCTCAACATGCAACAAAGAGTCACTCCAAAGTCACTAATAGCGGAGAACAAACGAAGAGATTATGGTAGGGTATGAAACCACCTCAAAGTTATTCTTTCTGATCGATCTATTCAAGAGTCAATAGTAAGACATGTTGGGGAACGTAGTATTTTAAAATTTTCCTACGATCACGCAAGATCTATCTACCAGATGCATAGCAACGAGAGGGAAGAGTGTGTCTACGTACCCTCGTAGACCGGAAGCGGAAGCGTTAAGTGACGCGGTTGATGTAGTCGAACTTCTTCGTGATTCAACCGATCAAGCACCGAACGTACGGCACCTCCGCGTTCAGCACACGTTCAGCTTGATGACGTCCCACGAGCTCTTGATCCAGTTGAGCTTCACGGGAGAGTTTCGTCAGCACGACGGCGTGGTGACGTATATGATGTATCTACCGGCGCAGGGCTTCGCCTAAGCACTGCGACAGTATGACCGAGGTGTGTTTCTGTGGAAGGGGGCACCGCACACGGCTGGAACAATTCAACTTGTGTGTCTTTGGGTGCCCCCCTGCCCCCGTATATAAAGGAGCAAGGGGGGAGGCCGGCCGGCCCTCCTATGGTGCGGCTAGGGTGCAATCCTACTAGGAATAGGATTGCAATCCTATTCCTAGTAGGAACTACCAAAGAAGGAAGAGAGGGAAAGGAAAAGAGGGAGAGGTGGCGCCCCCCCAATCCTAGTCCAACTAGGATCCCTAGGTGGGGCGCCGGCCAGCCTCTATGGGCTGCCTCTCTCCTTTCCTTAAGGCCCACTATGGACCATCCCCCCTCGTAGGGGGTTCCGGTAACCCCCTCCGGCAATCCCGTTAAATCCGAAACTTTTCCGGTACACTTCCGGTGTCCGAATATAGTCGTCCAATATATCAATCTTTATGTCTCGGACATTCCGAGACTCCTCGTCATGTCCGTGATCTCATCCGGGATTCCGAACTACCTTCGGTACATCAAAACTCATAAACTCATAATACCGATCGTCATCAAACGTTAAGCGTGCGGACCCTACGGGTTCGAGAACTATGTAGACATGACCGAGACTCATCTCCGGTCAATAACCAATAGCGGAACCTGGATGCTCATATTGGTTCCTACATATTCTACGAAGATCTTTATCGGTCAAACCGCATAACAACATACGTTGTTCCTTTTGTCATCGGTATGTTACTTGCCCGAGATTCGATCGTCGGTATCTCTATACCTAGTTCAATCTCGTTACCAGCAAGTCTCTTTACTCGTTCTGTAACACATTATCTCGTGACTAACTCATTAGTCTTTTGCTTGCAAGGCTTATTATGATGTGTGTTACCGAGAGGGCCCAGAGATACCTCTCCGACACTCGGAGTGACAAATCCTAATCTTGATCTATGCCAACACCACGAATACTTTCGGAGACACCTGTAGAGCATCTTTATGATCACCCAGTTACGTTGTGACGTTTGATAGCACACAAGGTGTTCCTACGGTATTCGAGAGTTGCATAATCTCATAGTCATAGGAACATGTATAAGTCATGAAGAAAGCAATAGCAGTAAAACTAAACGATCATAGTGCTATGCTAACGGATGGGTCTTGTCCATCACATCATTCTCCTAATGATGTGATCCCGTTGATCAAATGACAACTCATGTCTATGGCTAGGAAACATAATCATCTTTGATCAATGAGCTAGTCTAGTAGAGGCATACTAGGGACATACTATTTTGTCTATGTATTCACACATGTACTAAGTTTCCGGTTAATACAATTCTAGCATGAATAAAAGACATTTACCATGATATAAGGAAATACAAATAATCATCTTTATTATTGCCTCTAGGGCATATTTCCTTCAGTCTCCCACTTGCACTAGAGTCAATAATCTAGCTCACATCGCCATGTGATTTAATACCGATAGTTCACATCGTTATGTGAATAACACCCATAGTTCACATCACCATGTGACCAACACCCAAAGGGTTTACTAGAGTCAATAATCTAGTTCACATCGCTATGTGATTAATACCCAAGAGTAATAAGGTGTGATCATGTTTTGCTTGTGAGAGAAGTTTAGTCAACGGGTCTGTCACATTCAGATCCGTATGTATTTCGCAAATTTCTATGTCTACAATGCTCTGCATGGAGCTACTCTAGCTAATTGCTCCCACTTTCAATACGCATCTAGATTGATACTTAGAGTCATCTGGATTTAGTGTCAAAGCTTGCATCGGCGTGACCCTTTACGACAAACTCTTTATCACCTCCATAATCGAGAAATATTTCCTTTAGTCATCCAATTATTAAGGATAATTTTGACCGCTGTACAGTGATCTACTCCTGGATCACTATTGTACCCTCTTGACAAACTCATGGCAAGGTACACAACATGTTTGGTACACAGCATGGCATACTTTATAGAACCTATGGCTGAGGCATAGGGAATGACTTTCATTCTCTCTATATTTTTCTGCCGTGGTCTGGCTTTGAGTCTTACTCAACTTCACACCTTACAAGTCAGGTAAGAACTCCTTCTTTGACTGATCCATTTTGAACTACTTCAAAATCATATCAAGGTATGTACTCATCGAAAGTCTTATCAAGCGTCTTGATCTATCTCTATAGATCTTGATGCCCAATATGTAAGCAGCTTCACCAAGGTCTTTCTTTGAAAAACTCCTTTCAAACACTCCTTTATGCTTTCCTAGAAAATTCTACATCATTTCGGATCGACAATATGTCATTCACATATACTTATCAGAAAGGTTGTAGTGCTCCCACTCACTTCTTGTAAATACAGGCTTCACCGCAAGTCTGTATAAATCTATATGCTTTGATCAACTTATCAAAGCGTATATTCCATCTCCGAGATGCTTGCACCAGTCCATAGATGGATCGCTGGAGCTCGCACATTTTGTTAGCACCTTTAGGATTGACAAAACCTTCTTGTTGCATCATATACAAGTCTTCTTTATTAAATCCATTAAAGAATGCAGTTTTGTTATCCATTTGCCAGATTTCACAAAATACGGCAATTACTAACATGATTCGGACAGACTTAAGCATCGCTACGGGTGAGAAAGTCTCATCGTAGTCAACTCCTTGAACTTGTTGAAACCCTTTCGCAACAAGTCGAGCTTTGTAAACAGTAACATTACCGTTTGCGTCGGTCTTCCTCTTGAAGATCCATTTATTTTTGATGGCTTGCCGATCATCGGGCAAGTCAACCAAAGTCCATACTTTGTTCTAATACATGGATCCCATCTCAGATTTCATGGTCTCAAGCCATTTTGCGGAATCTGGGCTCATCATCGCTTCCTCATAGTTCGTAGGTTCATCATGGTCTAGTAACATGACTTCCAGAACTGGGTTGCCGTACCACTCTGGTGCGGAACGAACTCTGGTTGATCTACGAAGTTCAGCAGAAACTTGATCTGAAGTTTCATGATCATCATCATTAGCTTCCTCACTAATTGGTGTAGGAATCACTGGAACGAGTTTCTGTGATGTACTACCTTCCAATTCGGGAGAAGGTACAATTACCTCATCAAGTTATACTTTCCTCCCACTCACTTCTTTCGAGAGAAACTCCTTCTCTAGAAAGGATCCACTCTTAGCAACAAAGACCTTGCCTTAGGATCTGTGATAGAAGGTGTACCCAACAGTTTCTTTTTGGGTATCCTATGAAGATTTACTTCTCCGATTTGGGTTCGAGCTTATCATGTTGAAACTTTTTCACACAAGCATCGCAGTCCCAAACTTAAAGAAATGACAGCTTAGGTTTCTCGTCAAACCACAGTTCATACGGTGTCATCTCCACGGATTTCGATGGTGCCCTATTTAACGTGAATGTAGCTGTCTCTAATGCGTAACCCCAAAAGCGATAGTGGTAGACCGGTAAGAGACATCATCGATCGCACCATATCTAATAAAGTACGGTTATGACGTTCGGACACACCATTACACTATGGTGTTCCAGATGGCGTGAGTAGTGAAACTATTTCACATTGTTTTTACTGAAGGCCAAACTCGCTAACTCAAATATTTTAGCTCTACGATCATATCGTAGAAACTCTTATTTTCTTGTTACGATGATTCTCCACTTCACTCTGAAATTCTTTGAACTTTTCAAATGTTTCAGACTTGTGCTTCATTAAGTAGAAATACCCATATCCGCTCAAATCATCAGTGAAGGTCAGAAAATAACGATACCCGCCGCGAGCTTCAACACTCATTGGTCCACATACATCTGTATGTATGATCTCCAACAAATCTGTTGCTCGCTCCACAGTTCCGGAGAACGGAGTTTTAGTCAACTTGCCCATGAGGCATGGTTCGCAAGCACCAAGTGATTCATAATCAAGTGATTCCAAAAGTCCATCACTATGGAGTTTCTTCATGCGCTTTACACCAATATGACCTAAACGGCAGTGCCACAAATAAGTTGCACTATCATTATTAACCTTGCATCTTTCGGCTTCAATATTATGAATATGTGTATCACCACGATCGAGATCCAACAAACCATTTTCATTGGGTGTATGACCATAGAAGGTTTTATTCATGTAAACAGAACAACAATTATTCTCTAACTTACATGAATAACCGTATTGCAATAAACATGATCAAATCATATTCATGCTCAACACCAAATAACACTTATTTAGGTTCAACACTAATCCCGAAAGTATAGGGAGTGTGCGATGATGATCATATCAATCTTGGAGCTACTTCCAATACACATCGTCACTTCATCCTTTAACTAGTTTCTGTTCATTATGCAACTCCCATTTCGAGTTACTACTCTTTAGCAACTGAATCAATATCAAATACCGAGGGGTTGCTATGAACACTAGTAAAATAGACATCAATAATCTGTATATCAAATATACCTTTGTTCACTTTGCCATCCTTCTTATCCGCCAAATATCTAGGGCAGTTCCACTTCCAGTGACCATTTCCTTTGCAGTAGAAGCACTTAGTTTCAGGCTTGAGTTTTAGCTTTGGGTTTCTTCACGGGAGTGACAACTTGCTTGTCATTCTTCTTGAAGTTCCCCTTCTATCCCTTTGCCCTTTACTTGAAACAAGTGGTCTTGTTAACCATCAACACTTGATGCTTTTTCATGATTTCTACCTCCGCCGACTTCAGCATCGCGAAGAGCTCGGGAATTCCTTGCATATTATAGTTCGTCACGAAGTTCTACTAACTTGGTGATAGTGACTAGAGAACTTTGTCAATTACTATCTTATCTGGAAGATTGACTCCCACTTGATTCAAGTAATTGTAGTACCCAGACAATCTGAGCACATGCTCACTGGTTGAGCTATTCTCCTCCATCTTGTAGGCAAAGTACTGTCAGAAGTCTTATACCTCTCGACACGGGCATGAGTATGAAATACTAATTTCAACTCTTGGAACATCTTATATGCTCCATGGCATTCAAAACGTTTTTGAAGTCCCGGTTCTAAGCCATAAAGCATGGTGCACTTAAACTATCAAGCAGTCATCATACCGAGCTTTTGTCAAAACGTTCATAACGTCTACATCTGCTCCTGCAATAGGTATGTCACCTAGCGGTGCATCAAGGACATAATTCTCTGTGCAGCAATGAGGATAATCCTCAGATCACGGAACAATTCCGCATCATTGCTACTAACATCTTTCAACTTAGTTTTCTCTAGGAACATATAAAAAATAAACGGGGAGCAACATCGCGAGCTATTGATCTACAACATAGATATGCTAATACTACGAGGACTAAGTTCATGATAAATTAAAGTTCAATTTAATCATATTACTTAAGAACTCCCACTTAGATAGACATCCCTCTAGTCATCTAAATGATCACGTGATCCAAATAACCTAAACCATGTCCGATCATCACGTGAGATGGAGTAGTTTCAATGGTGAACATCTTATGTTGATCATATCTACTATATGATTCACGCTCGACCTTTCGGTCTCCAGTGTTCCGAGGCCATATCTGCATATGCTAGGCTCGTCAAGTTTAACCCGAGTATTCTGCGTGTGCAAAACTGGCTTACACCCGTTGTATTTGAACGTAGAGCTTATCACACCCGATCATCACGTGGTGTCTCGGCACGACGAACTTTCGCAACGGTGCATACTCAGGGAGAACACTTATACCTTGAAATTTAGTAAGGGATCATCTTATAATGCTACCGTCGAACTAAGCAAAATAAGAAGCATAATAAGATAAACATCACATGCAATCAAAATATGTGACATGATATGGCCATCATCATCTTGTGCTTTTGATCTCCATCTCCAAAGCACCATCATGATCACCTTCGTCACCGGCGCGACACCTTGATCTCCATCGTAGCATCGTTGTCGTCTCGCCAACTATTGCTTCTACGACTATCGCCACCGCTTAGTGATAAAGCAATTACATGGCGATTGCATTTCATACAATAAAGCGACAACCATATGGCTCCTGCCAGTTGCCGATAACTTTACAAAACATGATCATTTCATACAAAACCGTATAACTCATCATGTCTTGACCATATCACATCACAACATGCCCTGCAAAAACAAGTTAGACGTCCTCTACTTTGTTGTTGCTAGTTTTACGTGGCTGCTACGGGCTTAGCAAGAACCGTTCTTACCTACACATACAAAACCACAACGATATTTCGTCAAGTATGTGCTGTTTTAACCTTCACAAGGACCGGGCGTAGCCACACTTGATTCAACTAAAGTTGGAGAAACTGACACCCGCCAGCCACCTGTGTGCGAAGCACGTCGGTAGAACCAGTCTCGCATAAGCGTACGTGTAATGTCGGTCCGGGCCGCTTCATCCAACAATACCGCCGAATCAAAGTATGACATGCTGGTAAGCAGTATGACTAGTATCGTCCACAACTCACTTGTGTTCTACTCGTGCATATCATCTACGCATAGACCTGGCTCATGATGCCACTGTTGGGGAACGTAGTATTTTAAAATTTTGCTACGATCACGCAAGATCTATCTACCAGATGCATAGCAACGAGAGGGAAGAGTGTGTCTACGTACCCTCGTAGACCGGAAGCGGAAGCGTCAAGTGACGCGGTTGATGTAGTCGAACTTCTTCGCGATTCAACCGATCAAGCACCGAACGTACGGCACCTCCGCGTTCAGCACACGTTCAGCTTGATGACGTCCCACGAGCTCTTGATCCAGTTGAGCTTCACGGGAGAGTTTCGTCAGCACGACGGCGTGGTGACGGATATGATGTATCTACCGGCGCAGGGCTTCGCCTAAGCACTGCGACGGTATGTCCGAGGTGTGTTTCTGTGGAAGGGGGCACCGCACACGGCTGGAACAATTCAACTTGTGTGTCTTTGGGTGCCCCCCTGCCCCGTATATAAAGGAGCAAGGGGGGAGGCCGGCCGGCCCTCCTATGGTGCGGCTAGGGTGCAATCCTACTAGGAATAGGGTTGCAATCCTATTCCTAGTAGGAACTACCAAAGAAGGAAGAGAGGGAAAGGAAAAGAGGGAGAGGTGGCGCCCCCCCAATCCTAGTCCAACTAGGATCCCTAGGTGGGGCGCCGGCCAGCCTCTATGGGCTGCCTCTCTCCTTTCCTTAAGGCCCACTATGGACCATCCCCCCTCGTAGGGGGTTCCGGTAACCCCCTCCGGCAATCCCGTTAAATCCGAAACTTTTCTGGTACACTTCCGGTGTCCGAATATAGTCGTCCAATATATCAATCTTTATGTCTCGGACATTCCAAGACTCCTCGTCATGTCCGTGATCTCATCCGGGATTCCGAACTACCTTCGGTACATCAAAACTCATAAACTCATAATACCGATCGTCATCAAACGTTAAGCGTGCGGACCCTACGGGTTCGAGAACTATGTAGACATGACCGAGACTCATCTCCGGTCAATAACCAATAGCAGAACCTGCATGCTCATATTGGTTCCTACATATTCTACGAAGATCTTTATCGGTCAAACCGCATAACAACATACGTTGTTCCTTTTGTCATCGGTATGTTACTTGCCCGAGATTCGATCGTCGGTATCTCTATACCTAGTTCAATCTCGTTACCGGCAAGTCTCTTTACTCGTTCCGTAACACATTATCTCGTGACTAACTCATTAGTCTTTTGCTTGCAAGGCTTATTATGATGTGTGTTACCGAGAGGGCCCAGAGATACCTCTCCGACACTCGGAGTGACAAATCCTAATCTTGATTTGTGCCAACACCACGAATACTTTCGGAGACACCTGTAGAGCATCTTTATGATCACCCAGTTACGTTGTGACGTTTGATAGCACACAAGGTGTTCCTACGGTATTCGGGAGTTGCATAATCTCATAGTCATAGGAACATGTATAAGTCATGAAGAAAGCAATAGCAGTAAAACTAAACGATCATAGTGCTATGCTAACGGATGGGTATTGTCCATCACATCATTATCCTAATTATGTGATCCCGTTGATCAAATGACAACTCATGTCTATGGCTAGGAAACATAACCATCTTTGATCAATGAGCTAGTCTAGTAGAGGCATACTAGGGACATACTGTTTTGTCTATGTATTCACACATGTACTAAGTTTCCGGTTAATACAATTCTAGCATGAATAAAAGACATTTATCATGATATAAGGAAATACAAATAATCATCTTTATTATTGCCTCTAGGGCATATTTCCTTCAAGACATACATCAAGTGTTCTCAAATCCTTAAAGACTCAATCCGATAAGATAACTTCAAAGGGAAAACTCAATCCATTACAAGAGAGTAGAGGGGGAGAAGCATCATAAGATCCAACTAGAATAGCAAAGCTCGCGATACATCAAGATCGTGCCATCTCAAGAACACGAGAGAGAGAGAGAGAGATCAAACACATAGCTACTGATACATACCCTCAGCCCCGAGGCTGGACTACTCCCTCCTCGTCATGGAGAGCGTCGGGATGATGAAGATGGCCACCGGTGAGGGTTCCCCCCCTCCGGCAGGGTGCCGGAATGGGGTATAGATTGGTTTTCGGTGGCTAGAGAGGATTTCGGCGGCGGAACTCCCGATCTAGGTTAATTTCCGAAGGTTTCAGTATTTATAGGATTTTTTGGCGTAGGGCAGAAGTCAGGGGGCCTCTGTGTCAGGCCCAAGATGCGATTCTATCCCGATCACATGACACTTACGTGATTGGGGCACAACCGCATTTCGGGCGCTTAGCAAGATGGATATCATTACATCGAACCATTACATACATACATGGGGGATACAACAATACATACAATTCAGATGAATACAACAACATCAACACACGGCATTCGACTACGAATGCAAACATGAAGAGCACAACGACATCCATCTGCTATCCCAGGCTGTCGACCCGGAACCTAACCCAAGACTGAAGAAGAAGAAGAAGAAAGAACTCCAACACAACTATGATCGCTCTCACGTCAAGACATCGGAAACCTGCACCTGCAACTGTTGTTGTAGTTTCTGTGAGCCACGAGGACTCAGCAATCCCATAACCATGGGTATCAAGACTAGCAAAGCTTAAAAGGGTAGGAAGAGGTAAAGTGGTGAGGCTGCAGCAGCGGCTAAGCAAATATATGGTGGTTAACTTACGAGTACAAGAATAAGATGAGCATCTACGCAAACGGTCGCAAACTAGTAATGATCGCTAAAGATCCTGAACTACATACGAGTCAAACATAACCCCACCGTGTTCGCTTCTCAAAGTGAAAAGAGACAGTCACGGTTACTTACACAGTTGTGTGTTTTACTTCGGATCCTCTGTCAAGTTTTCTACAACCGGACATTAACAAATTCCAATCTGCCACATAACCGCGGGCACGGCTTTTGAAAGATCATAACCCTGCAGGGGTGTCCCAACTTAGCCCATCACAAGCTCTCACGATCAGCAGAAGTAATAATAATATTACCCCTTATCTTAGGGATAATCCGATCAAGCTCGGAATCCCGGTACACAAGACATTTCGACAATGGTAAAACAAGTCTAGCAAGACCTCTGTCACATCCCTAGTTAGCACTTGCATTAGGATTAGTTGGTGTGTGCATCATGTTTACTGTTTAAAGAAATTTGAAATGGGAATGACAGAAACCCCAGCACCCCTCTTCTAACAACTAGGGTTTGATAAAATATTTTCCAATGTACCCAAAATGCCCTTCAAAAATGTTCATCATTTCTGCCTTGGTCTCAAACCTTTGCTAAAAATGGTGCACAATTTTCTAGGACATCTAAGGTCACTGGATTAAATCATATGGTATTTGAATTTGGGCATTTAAATGCTATAAAATATTTTAAATGCTCAAATAATCATAAACTATAATGTTTCCTACTGTTCATATTATATACAGTAGGCATGACAAGTGTTATGAGTTATAAAAATGCTCTGGCATTTTATTTAATTAAACAAAGTTGCAAAACAAATGAAACAGAAAAGAAATAGAAAAAAAGAGAGAGAGAGAAGAAGTTTACCTCGCGCCCCACCCGGCCCACCTGCCGGCCCAGCCCAGCTGCCGCTCCAGCGAGCTGCTTGGCTCGGCCAGGCAGGCAGCCAGGTGCTCGACGGCGACCGCACCGCGCGCCACGCAGCTGCCCGCCGCCCTGCTTCCTCCCCTCGCCGTCCTGGAGGGCTGGATCGGTCGTACACGTCGCCCCCGACCTCGCAGACACCTCCCCCTCTCCCCAGCTCCTCTCTCTCGCCCTTCCCGCGCCATGGCCGATGCCGTCGTGCTCGCACCGTCGTAGAAGCTGCGCCCACCGTCGTCCCTGAGCCCCGCCTTGGTGTCCGTCGTCTCCGCCGTCCTCGACTACTTCGAACAGGCCGAGCCCCGAGCGCTCGCCCGCCCTGGAGACGCCCCCGACCTCTTCTTCCCCAACTCCGGCCGCGGAGATCCCCCTCGCCGTCCCGCTCAGCTCCGACCACCCCCGAGCTCGCTCCGGCGCCTGCTGCAACCCCTGTGAGCCCAGCTTCGTCCTCCCCCTCTCCGTTGGCTCTCTTCTGCCCTGGAACGCACCGCACGAAGCTCACCTGCACGCACCGCCGCGGAGCTCGTCGCCGACGAGGCTCCGGCCATCCATTGGTCCGGCCACCGTGCCTATCAGTTTCACCATCACACGTAGATGCTGTAGGACCACTTCACGCTCCTCTACGAGCACCCCACCGTCGTTTTCGACTTCGCCGAACTCCGGCCGCCGCTGGACTCGTTGCCGGCGTCATCTCCGGCGACCCCGAGGCCAGCCACCACCTCCACTCGATGCGGTTTGCTTCCAGCTACCCGTAGGTGTGCTCCGGCGTCGATTTGGCAGCCGGAGCACGAAACCCGCACCCCACCGCCGTGTTTGGCCTCGCCGGCGGCTAAACGCCGGCGAGATGGACCTGTTTGACCACGGGTTTGACCCCCCTGGGTCACTGACATGTGGGCCCTGCCCGCAAGTCAAACCTAGTTTAGGTGTTAATTTAATTCTAATTAGTTAATTAGTTAACTGTGACACTGACCAGTGGGTCCCACTGGTCAGGTTTGACTTGGACTGGCCCTGTTGACTATCTGACGTCAGCATGATGTCATGCTGACGCAGTAAAGGATTTTCTGGGATTTTAGATTTAAAAATAATTCAGGAAATTCCAGAAAATACCCAAAACTTCTAAAAATCATATAAAATCAACCATAGCTCAGATGGAAAAGATTTATATATGAAAAATGATCAGAAAAATCCAATCTTTCCAATGGCACTGGTTTCATGCATGTTTGAACAAGTTAACTTGCTGTATACATCAAAAACATGATAATGCACTTATTTAAATAATAGTTTGAACTTCAATTTGAATCTTTGATTCAAATAAGCTCAAACCCTTCTGGTTTTACTTGCATTAGCCAACACACATGCATCTTGCCATGTCATGAGCATGCATCATATTGCTGCATTTGTTTGTTAATGATTGTATCGTCGGTATTCTCTGTGTTAGGTCCTGCTCCCGAGGATACCGCTGTGCATCCAGTTGAAGAGCAGTACCCGACAACCACTTTGTCAGGCAAGCAATCATTGATCATTCATATACAAACCCATCTTCTCGCTCCTGCTCTCTTTTATTGCATTAAGGCAACATCGTGTGAACTGCTACTTGCTGCGGTAGTTGAACCCTATCCCTTGCATGACCTGTCATTGCCATAGTAAATAGTTGAAACCCACTAGCATGTGTAGGAGTTGACTGAGCCATGTGATGTGTGATCCACCATGCTATTTGTTTATGTTGCCTGCTATGCTTAGAGTTGTGTCTGGTCTGGTTCATCTGGGTGATGGATCAGAGTGAAATGATCATACCGATAAAGAGAGGGAAGTGTGGAACACGCTTGGTAAAGGTATCGATGAAAGGCCATGTAGGAGTACATGGTGGGTTGTTTCATTGGAATCGTCCATAGGACCCGAGATCTGTATGTGTGGTTCAAGTTACAGCTACTACCACACATTGGGATCCTTAATTGACCCTCTCGGCTTATTAATTACCCTTGATCTCTGTCCAGGAGTTGCAACTAGTTTTTGGTGTTTATAGCTTACTGGAGGTCGTGCACAACGCTGACCCTCGGGGTGGGTTGTGATGCGACAGGTACGTGGCACGGTGTACCGGTTGCCCGTTTGGTGACTCGGGAACCCTGTACACATCGTTTGGGGCCGTGAGCGACACCCCGGCCGGATCTCCCCACGGATGGAACCCAAATAGGCGATAAACCTGGACGAGAGACTTGAGTAGTTAGTCAGGTCATGGCCGACACCCCCGCTGGGCTTCCGCTTGAAGGTTGCCGAGTACACGCCGAGTAAACGGCGATAAGTGGTGAAAGCGTGTGTGAAGAAGTACACCCCTGCAGGGTTATCAAACTATTCGAATAGCCGTTGTTCGCGGTACGGACTACTTGGTTGCTCTTACAGTTCATAGACAAGTTGATGGATACTACTAAAAGCCTCAAGATAAGTGTGAGTGCCGTGGATGGCCCTTCCGTAGGATGACGGAAGAGGATCCTCGGTAGTGTATTGATGTGGTGAGTAGAGGACTCGTGTTCGTAATAACATCTTGCAATCCGTTGAGAGTTGTAGTATAGGTTAACCAAGGTCAAAGCTGGCATTCTGCTATGAACTCCACTACCCCCCTTTGATAATGTTGCATGTATGATAGGTTCTGTGGTAAGACTTGCTGAGTACCTTTGTACTCATGTTTGCTTAATAACTGTTGCAGAGGAGAACCCTGCCCCTGCTGATGGGTTCTACATAGACGTTGACGTCGACGAGTAGCTTGACACCTAGACGGAGATCTGGAGCTTGTGAAGGGCCTTGTAGATAGTCAGGCTACACCAAGCCTATTTTATTTTCTAAGTTGTCTGTACTCAGACATGTAGCTTCCGCTTGTGCTTGTATGACTGTATGACTTGAGTGTTGGGTCATGTGACCCCTACCTGTATGGATATGTTATGTATGGCTCTTGGAGCCTTTTAAATAAAGTACTTTGAGTCATAGAGTTCTGTTGTGATGCAATGTTGTATTTGCACATATTGAGCATATTGTGTGTATGTTTGAAATGCTTGCTATGTGTGGGATCCGACACCTAGTTGTTTTCCTTTGGTAGCCTACCTTACAGAGAAATGCCTCCTAGTGATTCCAATGAGCCTTGGTAGCTTGCTACTGCTCGGAACACGTAGGCTGGCCGGCATGTGTCCTTCTTCGTTCCTGTGTCTGTCCCTTAGGGGAAATGTCACGCGTTGTTCCTTTAAGTCCATGTAGCTTGCTACGACTTGGGTTCATACGTTGATGACCGACACGTTCGTTGCTGGGTCATGGATGCCTGTCTCTGTAATCTAGTGCCACTTTTGGTTTATAACTAGCCATGTCGGCCCGGGTTCTCTGTCATATGGATGCTAGCGACACTGTCATATACGTGTGCTAAAATGCGCAAACGGTCCCGGGCCAGGTAAGGTGGCACCCGTGGGATTACCGTGCGTGAGGCCGCAAAGTGATATGACGTGTTACAGCTAGACCGGTGTGACTTAGGATCGGGGTCCTGACAGCGTTGGCATCAGAGCTGGACTGCCTGTAGGTTTCTCAAGCCAAACTGGTCGATGTTGAGTCTAGAAAAATTCTTAGTTATATGTAGGGGAATTGATTGTGGAAGGGAACGTAAGGCTCTTTTTACTCCTTTACCTTATGCCCTTCTGATCTGAGTCAGTCTATTCTTTCTACGGGGATTTAGGACTAGGCCTCTTATCCTTATTAGGTTCACGTGTTACTAATCCGTAGACTCTTAGGATTGTTGGTCAAGCCTCAGTTCAGTTTCTATCCTTTTAGTATGATGATTGTTGGACCCGGAACCTTGATATGGATTATTGAGTGGCTATGCTATCATTTGTATGATGTCTCAAATCTTTGTTTGAGCATTTATAGTTGTTATGCTGCCTGATTTCTTTCAGAAACACTAATGCCTTTGCATTATTCCGTGTTTCAGATGTCTGGCCGCATCCCTCACCAAGTGGTTCGTTTGACTCGGTGCATTAATGTGCCCGGTCACACGGCCATGCTAGTCCGTGTGCTGACTGAGACCGGTTATCGCTGGTATCCTGAGTACACCGTGGAGGAACAGTACAGGGATTTTAATCAGAGTCAGTATTTCTGCACAGTCCGGATATACCCCTCATATCTTGGAGCTAACGATCCCATCCATTGGTCTTATGGACTCGGGATTACCATCGAGATGGCAGTGCAGGATGCCGCTTATTCGATGATGACCAGTCTCCGTGCTAGGCATGCCCTGTTGCTGAACACTGAGTTCTGTTACATGCCAGCCTCACTTCCCGGAGAGGAAGGCTACTACACTGGTCTGTATACTGATGCTGCTCATGAAGAGCCACTGCTTCAGACTACTGTTCAGATGTTGGAGGATAGGGACCATGAGGTCCGTGCCCTCCGAATGGAGTTGTATAACACTCGAGCCGCTCATTGGACTACTTTGACACGGCTTGCACCTGCTGTGCACGCCGGATATCTGGACATGCGGGATTTGTACCCCGTGCGGACTCGTCTGCCTGATCGCATGGATTGGCGTGACGTTGGGGGTATTACGCCTCCACGTGGGCGTCGATTACCACCAGCATCGGGACCGAGACCACATCCGTGTCCTTATGGTCCACAGCCTTTGAGTGCTCGCGAGTTCCAAGATCCATCTGTTCCACTTCCAGGCTACGGTGGTAATCTTTACGAGGATTACTACGCGAATGTCTGAGCTAGGCCGTGGTTGTAGTAGTATTGTAGTAGTTGTATTTCCACAGTCCTGCGCGTCTTGTGGAATATGACTTAGTGTGTACCGAGTTCCGGAGGTGTAGTTAAATAATGTATAGGAGCTTGGAATGCCTCTGATGGGATGTATCGTCTTTCACCGCAGTTGTACTTTAGCCTTGGCTTGTACTAAACTTTGTATGGTGTGTATGACCACTGGTGTATATATAGCAGTTCCTATATTACCATGTCGTACGGATGAACATCTTTGCATTCCGTGTCATCCATTATGTTCTGCACTTCTATGTCAAATTTTGCCATCCTTGTCTAAACCGTTGTTTTGTTTTCCTAGGATGGTCAACACTCGCAACACTCCTGCTGCTCAGGAGCAGGGTGAGGCTAGTGGGGCTAGAGATGGGAATCTGCCCCAGCCACCCTCCTTGGCGGAAGTTATGCTCGAAGCAGAACGGAACAAGAGAGAGACCAACCGTCTGCTAGAACGCATAGAGAAGAACACTGGGTTCCGCCAGAGGAATGACGTGGTGTCAATCAATGACTTTATCAAGATGTGTCCACCGAAGTTCCATCACTCCACTGAACCTCTGGATGCTGATGACTGGCTACGTAGTATCGCCCACAAGCTACACTCTGCCCGTGTGGCCGAAGCTGACAAGGTTATCTACGCCGCCTACCATCTTGAGGGCCCTGCCAGTCTTTGGTGGGAAAACTTTGAAGCTATACGTCCTGCTAGCCAAGTCACTACCTGGGTTGAGTTCAGTGAGGCATTCCGTGAACACCACATTCCGGAAGGTCTCATGGATCGCAAGCGGGAGGAATTCTGCAATTTCACCCAGGGCCGTTTAACTGTGGATGGCTATAGCCGCGAGTTTGGCAACTTGGCACGCTATGCACCTGAGGAAGTATCCACCGATGCCAAGAAGCAGGCGAGGTTCCGCAAGGGACTCAGCCCTGAACTCCGCCGAGATCTACGTCTACACGAGTGCACTTCCTTCAAGAAGTTGGTAAACAAGGCTATCAGTGCTGAAACAGGCCAGACCGACTTCGAGGCCACCCGCAAGCATACTCGAGACTTTGGTTCCTCATCCGGCTCTGGCTCTCACAAGCGCCGTGTGTGGGTTCCTAACACTGCTCTGCCACCCAAGTACACACCGAGGCCATCCTATGAGGCGCCTCGCCCAACTCAACAGTTTGCACCTGCTAAGACCTATGGAGGACCACCTTCCATCTTTGCTCCACGCACCACCACTGTGACATGTTTCAAGTGTGGAGAACCGGGACACTACATGCGTGAGTGTCCTCAGAACCAACCAGGAAAACCCGTTGGCCGTGGTAAACCAATCGGCAAGGTGAATTATGTCAAGCCAATCCCCACTACACGTGGTCATGTCAACTATGTCTCTGCCGAGGAAGCTTATGAGGATCCTAACGTCGTCCTTGGTACGCTTCTCGTAAATTGCCATCCAGCATCTGTTCTTTTCGATACTGGAGCATCCCATTCGTTCATATCTGAGAGCTATGCTCGATTGCACAACATGACTTTTTGTGACATGCCTACTTCCATGGTTATTCAAACTCCTGGTTCAAAGTGGCAAACCTCTAGGGTAAGCCATGGAAATGAAATCCTTGTCGATAGACTTGTTTTCCTAGCATCTTTAATCGCCCTCAAGTCCTCGGACATAAACATCATTTTGGGTATGGATTGGATGACAACTCATTACGCCAAAATTGATTGCTTTACTAGGACCATTCAACTTACACATCCATCCGGCAAGATAGTCAATGTCTTGACTCGAATGGCTGAGCGTCAGCTCTACTCTCTTAATGCCAGCCCTCTACCAGAACACGAAGATATCCCGGTAGTCCGTGACTTCCCGGATGTTTTTCCAGAAGAACTGCCAGGAATCCCACCTGACAGAGATGTCGAGTTCGTGATAGATCTTATCCCTGGAACTGTCCCAATCTCTAGGAGACCTTATAAGATGGCACCACTAGAATTAGCTGAGCTAAAGAAACAACTCGATGAGTCCTTGCAAAAAGGTTTCATCCGTCCTAGTTCTTCCCCTTGGGCTTGCCCCGTCCTCTTCGTCAAGAAGAAGGATGGAACGGAGCGGATGGTTGTAGATTACCGACCTGTCAATCTGGTCACCATAAAGAATAAGTATCCGCTCCCCAGGATCAACGACCTGTATGATCAGCTCGCTGGATCCTCAGTCTTCTCTAAGATGGATTTGAGGTTGGGCTACCATCAAATCAAAATCAAGAACGGGGACATTCCTAAAACGGCTTTTATTACTCGTTATGGCCAATATGAGTACACCGTTATGTCCTTCGGATTAACCAATGCCCCAGCTACCTTTTCTCGGTTAATGAATTCTATATTCATGGAGTATTTGGATAAATTCGTCGTGGTATACCTCGATGATATACTCATCTATTCCAAGAACAAGGAAGATCATGCCGAGCATTTAAGGCTGGTATTGACGAAACTTCGAGAGCACCGCCTTTATGCCAAATTCTCTAAATGTGAATTTTGGTTGCCAGAAGTAACCTATTTAGGTCATGTGATCTCTGGCAAGGGTATTGCTGTCAATCCCGAGCGAGTTCAAGCCGTCCTTGATTGGACTCCTCCTGAATCGGTAAAGCAAGTTAGGAGCTTTCTTGGCTTAGCGAGCTATTGCCGACGCTTCGTCGAGAATTTCTCCAAGGTTGCCAAACCTCTAACTGAACTCCTCAAGAAAGACAAAAAGTTTGAGTGGACCCCACAGTGCGATTCCAGTTTTCAGGAACTGAAAAGACGCCTGACATCTGCACCAGTACTGGTACCACCAGACTTATCCAAGGATTTTATAATCTATTGCGACGCCTCGCGACAAGGACTAGGTTGCATTCTCATGCAAGATCGTCAAGTGATTGCATACGCATCCCAACAGTTGCGTCCACATGAGGATAACTATCCTACTCATGATTTAGAGCTTGCAGCTGTAGTCCATGCACTCAAAACATGGCGACATTACCTCCTTGGTAATCGCTGTGAAATCTTCACTGATCACCAAAGTTTGAAGTATATCTTCACCCAACCGGATTTGAATCTCAGGCAAAGACGTTGGGTTGACTTGCTCACAGACTACGACTTAGGAATCACTTACACTCCTGGAAACGCCAATGTCATGGCTGACGCACTAAGTCGTAAGTCATATTGTAACAATTTAATGTTACAACAAGGTCAACCACTTCTCCACGAGGAATTTCGTAAGCCTAACCTACACATTGTTCCTCGAGGATTCCTTTCCACCTTGGTGGCGAAACCTACCCTTATGGATCAAATCATAGTTGCCCAGCGGTATGATAAAGGCATATCTCGGATCAAGGAGAACATTGCTAGCGGAGTTGCTAGAAGTTTCTCTATGGATGATCGAGGTGTAGTGTACTTCGAGAACCGCCTGGTGGTACCCAAGAAACCACAACTACGACAAATGATCCTTAAGGAGGCTCATGAATCTCCTCTCACGATTCATCCCGGTAGTACCAAAATGTATCAGGACCTACGTCAGAGATTCTGGTGGACTAGGATGAAGAGAGAAATTGCTCAATTCATTGCTAACTGCGACGTTTGCCGTCGAGTCAAAGCAGAGCATCAACGGCCTGCTGGCACCCTTCAACCTTTACCTATTCCTGAATGGAAATGGGATAAAGTCGGTATGGACTTCATTACCGGGTTTCCCAGGTCCAGGAAAGGGAATAATGTTATCTTCATCGTTATCGACCGTCTCTCTAAAGTAGCTCATTTCCTGCCTGTTCGCGAGAGTATTACCGCTAGCCAGCTAGCAGACTTATATGTCTCTCGAATAGTATCACTTCATGGTGTGCCGTTGGAGATTAACTCAGATCGTGGAAGTCTTTTCACTTCACGATTTTGGGAAAGTTTCCAGAATGCTATGGGAACTCATCTCTCCTTCAGTACCGCCTTCCATCCCCAGTCAAGTGGTCAAGTGGAACGAGTCAATCAAATTCTGGAACTCATGCTTCGAGCCTCTGTCATTTCTTTCGGTATGGAATGGGAAAAATGTCTTCCATTTGCCGAATTCGCTTATAACAATAGTTATCAAGCCAGCTTGGGCAAAGCTCCCTTCAAAGTTCTATATGGACGAAGGTGTCGAACACCTCTTAACTGGTCAGAGACCGGGGAAAGACAATTCTTTGGCCCGGATATGATTCAGGAAGCAGAAGAGCAAGTTCGCATCGTTCGTGAGAGATTGAAAACAGCCCAGTCTCGCCAAAAGAGCCAATATGATAGTCATCATAAGGCTGTGACTTTTGAAGTCGGCGATAAGGCTTACCTTCGGGTTACTCCTCTTAAGGGAACCCATCGCTTCGGTATCAAAGGCAAATTGGCCCCTCGTTATATCGGTCCTTTTTGCATTCTTGCCAAACGAGGAGAAGTTGCCTACCAACTGGAACTACCTCCGCACCTATCCAAAGTTCATGACGTGTTCCACGTTTCTCAACTCAGGCGTTGCTTCTCGGATCCTATCCGCGGAGTGGACCACGAAACGCTTGATCTCCAGGACAATCTCACATATCGAGAATACCCCGTTCGTATTCTTGATCAAACCGAGCGCACCACTCGATGCCACAATATCAAATTTCTCAAGGTTCAATGGTCACATCATTCCGAGAGTGTAGCTACTTGGGAAAGGGAGGATCGTCTTCGACTTGAGTACCCCACCCTCTTTCCGGAGGAACCCGAATCTCGGGACGCGATTCTTTTAAGTGGGGGTGAGTTGTCACATCCCTAGTTAGCACTTGCATTAGGGTTAGTTGGTGTGTGCATCATGTTTACTGTTTAAAGAAATTTGAAATGGGAATGACAGAAACCCCAGCACCCCTCTTCTAACAACTAGGGTTTGATAAAATATTTTCCAATGTGCCCAAAATGCCCATAAAAAATGTTCATCATTTCTGCCTTGGTCTCAAACCTTTGCTAAAAATGGTGCACAATTTTCTAGGACATCCAAGGTCACTGGATTAAATCATATGGTATTTGAATTTGGGCATTTAAATGCTATAAAATATTTTAAATGCTCAAATAATCATAAACTATAATGTTTCCTACTGTTCATATTATATACAGTAGGCATGACAAGTGTTATGAGTTATAAAAATGCTCTGGCATTTTATTTAATTAAACAAAGTTGCAAAACAAATGAAACAGAAAAGAAATAGAAAAAAAAGAGAGAGAGAAGAAGTTTACATGGCGCCCCACCCGGCCCACCTGCCGGCCCAGCCCAGCTGCCGCTCCAGCGAGCTGCTTGGCTCGGCCAGGCAGGCAGGCAGGTGCCCGACGGCGACCGCACCGCGCGCCACGCAGCTGCCCGCTGCCCTGCTTCCTCCCCTCGCCGTCCTGGAGGACTGGATCGGTCGTAAACGTCGCCCCCGACCTCGCAGACACCTCCCCCTCTCCCCAGCTCCTCTCTCTCGCCCTCCCC
Source organism: Secale cereale (assembly GCA_902687465.1). Taxonomy (NCBI): domain Eukaryota; kingdom Viridiplantae; phylum Streptophyta; class Magnoliopsida; order Poales; family Poaceae; genus Secale; species Secale cereale. The sequence goes on along the minus strand of LR738715.1, from coordinate 78,166,276 downwards.
GCGCCATGGCCGACGTCGTCGTGCTCGCACCGTCGTAGAAGCCGCGCCCACCGTCGTCCCTGAGCCCCGCCTTGGTGTCCGTCGTCTCCGCCGTCCTCGACTACTTCGAACAGGCCGAGCCCCGAGCGCTCGCCCGCCCTGGAGACGCCTCGACCTCTTCTTCCCCAACTCCGGCCGCGGAGATCCCCCTCGCCGTCCCGCTCAGCTCCGACCACCCCCGAGCTCGCTCCGGCGCCTGCTGCAACCCCTGTGAGCCCAGCTTCGTCCTCCCCCTCTCCGTTGGCTCTCTTCTGCCCTGGAACGCACCGCACGAAGCTCACCTGCACGCACCGCCGTGGAGCTCGTCGCCGACGAGACTCCGGCCATCCATTGGTCCGGCCACCGTGCCTATCAGTTTCACCATCACACGTAGATGCTGTAGGACCACTTCACGCTCCTCTACGAGCACCCCACCGTCGTTTTCGAATTCACCGAACTCCGGCCGCCGCTGGACTCGTCGCCGGCGTCATCTCCGGCGACCCCGAGGCCAGCCACCACCTCCACTCGATGCGGTTTGCTTCCAGCTACCCGTAGGTGTGCTCCGCCGTCGATTTGGCAGCCGGAGCACGAAACCCGCACCCCACCGCCGTGTTTGGCCTCGCCGGCGGCTAAACGCCGGCGAGATGGACCTGTTTGACCACGGGTTTGACCCCCTGGGTCACTGACATGTGGGCCCTGCCCGCAAGTCAAACCTAGTTTAGGTGTTAATTTAATTCTAATTAGTTAATTAGTTAACTGTGACACTGACCAGTGGGTCCCACTGGTCAGGTTTGACTTGGACTGGCCCTGTTGACTATCTGACGTCAGCATGATGTCATGCTGACGCAGTAAAGGATTTTCTTGTATTTTAGATTTAAAAATAATTCAGGAAATTCCAGAAAATACCCAAAACTTCTAAAAATCATATAAAATCAACCATAGCTCAGATGGAAAAGATTTATATACGAAAAAAGATCAGAAAAATCCAATCTTTCCAATGGCACTGGTTTCATGCATGTTTGAACAAGTTAACTTGCTGTATACATCAAAAACATGATAATGCACTTATTTAAATAATAGTTTGAACTTCAATTTGAATCTTTGATTCAAATAAGCTCAAACCCTTCTGGTTTTAGTTGCATTAGCCAACACACATGCATCTTGCCATGTCATGAGCATGCATCATATTGCTGCATTTGTTTGTTAATGATTGTATCGTCGGTATTCTCTGTGTTAGGTCCTGCTCTCGAGGATACCGCTGTGTATCCAGTTGAAGAGCACTACCCGACAACCACTTTGTCAGGCAAGCAATCATTGATAATTCCGATACAAACCCATCTTCTCGCTCCTGCTCTCTTTTATTGCATTAAGGCAACAGCGTGTGAACTGCTACTTGCTGTGGTAGTTGAACCCTATCCCTTGCATGACCTGTCATTGCCACAGTAAATAGTTGAAACCCACTAGCATGTGTAGGAGTTGATTGAGCCATGTGATGTGTGATCCACCATGCTATTTGTTTATGTTGCCTGCTATGCTTAGAGTTGTGTCTGGTCTGGTTCATCTGGGTGATGGATCAGAGTGAAATGATCATACCGATAAAGAGAGGGAAGTGTGGAACACGCTTGGTAAAGGTATCGATGAAAGGCCATGTAGGAGTACATGGTGGGTTGTTTCATTGGAATCGTCCATAGGACCCGAGATCTGTATGTGTGGTTCAAGTTACAGCTACTACCACACATTGGGATCCTTAATTGACCCTCTCGGCTTATTAATTACCCTTGATCTCTGTCCAGGAGTTGCAACTAGTTTCTGGTGTTTATAGCTTACTGGAGGTCGTGCACAACGCTGACCCTCGGGGTGGGTTGTGATGCGACAGGTACGTGGCACGGTGTACCGGTTGCCCGTTTGGTGACTCAGGAACCCTGTACACATCGTTTGGGGCCGTGAGCGACACCCCGACCGGATCTCCCCACGGATGGAACCCAAATAGGCGATAAACCTGGACGAGAGACTTGAGTAGTTAGTCAGGTCGTGGCCGACACCCCCGCTGGGCTTCCGCTTGAAGGTTGCCGAGTACACGCCGAGTAAACGGCGATAAGTGGTGAAAGCGTGTGTGAAGAAGTACACCCCTGCAGGGTTATCAAACTATTCGAATAGCCGTTGTTCGCGGTACGGACTACTTGGTTGCTCTTACAGTTCATAGACAAGTTGATGGATACTACTAAAAGCCTCAAGATAAGTGTGAGTGTCGTGGATGGCCCTTCCGTAGGATGACGGAAGAGGATCCTCGGTAGTGTATTGATGTGGTGAGTAGAGGACTCGTGTTCGTAATAACATCTTGCAATCCGTTGAGAGTTGTAGTATAGGTTAGCCAAGGTCAAAGCTAGCATTCTGCTATGAACTCCACTACCCCCCTTTGATAATGTTGCATGTATGATAGGTTCTGTGGTAAGACTTGCTGAGTACCTTTGTACTCACGTTTTCTTAATAACTGTTGCAGAGGAGAACCCTGCCCCTGCTGATGGGTTCTACATAGACGTTGACGTCGACGAGTAGCTTGACACCCAGACGGAGATCTGGAGCTTGTGAAGGGCCTTGTAGATAGTCAGGTTACACCAAGCCTGTTTTATTTTCTAAGTTGTCTGTACTCAGACATGTAGCTTCCGCTTGTGCTTGTATGACTGTATGACTTGAGTGTTGGGTCATGTGACCCCTACCTGTATGGATATGTTATGTATGGCTCTTGGAGCCTTTTAAATAAAGTACTTTGAGTCATAGAGTTCTGTTGTGATGCAATGTTGTATTTGCACATATTGAGCATATTGTGTGTATGTTTGAAATGCTTGCTATGTGTGGGATCCGACACCTAGTTGTTTTCCTTTGGTAGCCTACCTTACAGAGAAATGCCTCCTAGTGATTCCAATGAGCCTTGGTAGCTTGCTACTGCTCGGAACACGTAGGCTGGCCGGCATGTGTCCTTCTTCGTTCCTGTGTCTGTCCCTTAGGGGAAATGTCACGCGTTGTTCCTTTAAGTCCATGTAGCTTGCTACGACTTGGGTTCATACGTTGATGACCGACACGTTCGTTGCTGGGTCATGGATGCCTGTCTCTGTAATCTAGTGCCACTTTTGGTTTATAACTAGCCATGTCGGCCCGGGTTCTCTGTCATATGGATGCTAGCGACACTGTCATATACGTGTGCTAAAATGCGCAAACGGTCCCGGGCCAGGTAAGGTGGCACCCGTGGGATTACCGTGCGTGAGGCCGCAAAGTGATATGACGTGTTACAGCTAGATCGGTGTGACTTAGGATCGGGGTCCCGACAACCTCCCGGCGTGCCGACACCCTGATAGTAGCCGCGCGTATCTCGTCTCAGGCCACGACCGGATAGGTGATCCTACGGGAGCCAGATACCTCGAGTTTCCCCATGGCGGCCCTACAGTCTCCCCAGTTGGGACCAACACCATCAGCACTGGCCCCCCTGCTATGTAGAAGAATCCCCGAGGGTGTGACCCCCTATGCAAATTTAATTAATTAATTAAGTTATTATTATGTTGCAAATTAAAACCAATGTTGGGCCTTGCTGGAGGAGTTTTATTCAAAGACGAACTGTCAAGGGGTCCCCATATACCCAACCGTGTAAGGAACGCAAAATCAAGGAACATAATGCCAGTTTATCGGCTTCTAAGGTGGCATGAGTGGAACAAAACACCGAGCAAAAGGCCAAGCCTTCCACCCATGCCTAGTATATATGTGTGTTAAGATATATAAGATATATTGTGATATTCCCAAGGCATCAAGTTCCAACATGGAACGATATTCATCTTCACCTGCAACTAACAATGCTATAAGAGGGGCTGAGCAAGCGGGTAACATAGCCAAACAACGGTTTGCTGGGAAGGTGTCAAAGGTTAGAGGTTCATGGCAACAAGGAGAGGGGTTGACGATAAAGAAGGGTAGCGCGAAATATAACGATAGCATCGAGACAACTAAGCATGGCAATGATAGTAAAGGTATCCAAGGGTATGGTCATCTTGCCTGAGATCCCGCAAGGAAGAAGAACGATCCCATGAAGAAGACGAAGAAGAAGCCTTGAATTCGAACCATGGGTAGACGAACGAATCCTCACGATCGCAACAGAACAAGCACTAACGAGAAGAAGCAAGCAACACGGTAAACACACCACACAAGACATGACAAGATGCTCAACCAAGTATGATGAAGGACAAGTCTATATATGATGCAATACATGGCAAGGTAGGAAGCTCTCAAAAACAACATCACTCAAGAAGTTTAAATGAGGCCATAATCAACATATAATAAAACCGGTAAGTCCTACACGTAATTCTAGTCAAGTTTCATATAAAGTTTGTTTAATTCGGAGCTACTGCCTAGAAGATATGAGCAAAACAAGGCAAGCATGTCAACGGTGCAAGATGCACCCAAACATCAAGCAAACACACTCCAAACATCAAAACAACATGATATTATGCTTCTACATGCAAAATCACACAAGTTTCATATAGGTCACACACAAAACGGAGCAACGGGCTAAAAGATACGAGCAAAACAAGTTACGATGCAAAGCTGAAGTTAACAGTCACATAGCAACTTCGGAGCAAGGTAAATATATGCTACAGCACCCAAACATGATAACAAGAAGCATGGATGTGAAATAGACATGATACTTAACAAGCATGAACTTAGAACACTCCCAAAAACCTACTGGAACACAATTAAACAAGCATGGCAAGTTGCAATAAAATTATCCAGACTTCGTCAAAATCTGGGAAGGCAAAAACATCATCACGATGCTGCCTTCGGAGGCACAAAACAACAAGCATATTAACTCTAATAAGAACATAAAGAGCATGGACATGTAGTAGACATATCCTACAACAAACAACTCCATTGGATCATCTCCATAGGAGGCATGGATCAATAGCAACAAGCTCCACCAAATTGAACATGCTGATAAAATCCTGACAGGTATAATTTATAGCAACTTGAGAGCAAGAAATAAATAAGCTACAGCAGGCCATATGTTCAAACAAGGGCATGAATGGATATACAATTACATGGACAACAATACATGATCATTGGCAACTCCAAAACAAGCAATGATTTGAGTGGGGCATCAAGCAAACATAGCATCAGATTATAACAGATTCCAGACTTAGCAGTTTCTTCACTAAGTATAAAACAACAACAACAACAACATGGCATGTTTATAAGCTTGTTTAAGTCACCTCAAGGCATATCATGGAAAATGAATTGCACCACAGCAAAGACCATGTGATTGTGCTTCTGAAACATCTAGACATGTGGCATGAAGACAAACACATCAATAGCAATGACCAAGTGAAATCAGCATCTGATAACAAGTTTCAGCACTTAACAGCCAAATGCACTTTTGCAACAGAGATTAACATGGCAATATGAAATCAAACAAGCATGCTACAGCAACCATCATGTAGTACACTTCACAATGAATATTTTGACATATCATATGCTCCATTTGGATAATCATGCACCAAGTTATCATATCTCAAACATCGCATCAAATTAACAAGTAACAACAGTTTATAACAAGTAGCACTCTTGCAACAGAGATTAGGGCATCAAGATGAAGTCAAACAAACATGGCACAATGGAACAAAGTGTAGATCATATCACCACGATCATTTTGACATATCAATCACTCAATTTGGATAAGCACACAAAAATTTACAACCACATGAACATAGCAACATAATATGCAATTTTAGGGACTTAGCAGTTATTTTAGACTCCGAGAAAAAAACAGAGTGGGCGTGGTATAGCAAAGAGACGCATGGCGACGGGAATAGTGGCTGCTCACTTTCGGGCCTGGCCCAGTAGCGAAAGAGGAGGAGGCCCGGAGGGGAAGACGGGCCGGCTGGGCCGCCGATCTGGGCCACGGCTGGTAGGGGAAGGTCGGCCGAGGCGAGGCGGGCGCTGCCGCTCGTCGGGCCGTCGTCCTCCTCCTTGATCCCGTTGGATCGAGGGCAAGCAGGCAACGGCGGTGGCCGGCCAACCGGCGGCGGGGCTTGCACGACGCCGGCGAGGGGCGGTGATACGTCTCAAACATATCTACTTTTCCAAACACTTTTGCTATTGTTTTTCCCTCATTCTTGCATGATTTGAACTAAACTAACCCGGACTAACGCTATTTTCAGCAGAGCTGCCTATATGGTTTTATTGTGTGCAGGAAAATGGATTTTTAGGTGTCTCGGAAAATTCCAAGAAAAATCACAGAAAATCCACGCACCCGAAGGGCCATTGTGCCAGAAGTGGGGCCAGAGGGCAGCCAGGGGGGGCCCAGCGCCCTGCTGGCGCGGCCCCACCCCTGGCCGCGCCAGGAGGCCGCCTGGGAGGGTCCTCCCCCCTCTGATGCCCTACCTTGGCTCCTATATATTCCCGTGGCGAGGAAACCCCAGAACAGAAGTCGTTTTTCTAGTTTCCGTCGCGGAGCCGCCGCCACCCTCTGTTCTTCTTCGGGAGGGCTAATCTAGAGGCTGATTTGGCCTCCGGAGTGGGGAGATCGTCGCCATCGTCATCATCATCACCACTCCATCCTCCCTCCATGACATCTCCTTCCATGTGTGAGTAATTCCCTGCTGTAGGCAAAGGGGATGGTAGGGATTGGATGAGTTAGATCATGTAATAGTTTATCAGATTGTTGGGGGCATGTTGCCTATCATCTACTTTGGTGTTTATCATCTTTGCTTCAACTTGTTGCTCTTAATGCTTGTCACTTTGGGCCCGAGTTCCATGTTTTTAGATCTGAACCCTATGTGTTTGCATGAATATATTTGTGTTCTTGATCCTATCTATGAGTTGATTGCACCTATTATGGTCCGGAACCGGCGATCCCAAAGGTGACAGCTTGGGACACCAAAGGGGATGGTCCATAATTTGAGGATTCCATGTATCCATTGAGTTTATTGCTTTGTTCCGGTGCTCTTTGACAGGAGCACCTTAATCTCCATAAGTTCCTTTTGGCCCCGTTCGTAGCGGGATGGTAGGACAAAAGATGTTGTGCAAGTTCTTATTGCAAGCACGTACAACTACCTGTGGGATACATGCCTAATGTTTGATATTTGCCTAGATGATCATTACTTTTCTGTGTGCCTTGCCCCAAGTTAGATTCATGATGTATCTCATCCATGCAGCGCCCAACCATCCATCTCCCTAGCCTACAGTGTTTCAATCCTGCTGGTTATTAGTTGTGACTTTTGCTGTTCACTTTTGCTGTCACCACCATCACTATCATATCACCGTTACCACTTATCTTTTGTTGCAAGTAAGTATATTTCAGGTGCGGTTGAATTGACAACTCAACTGTCAAAGCTTATAAATACTCTTTGGCTCCCCGTGTGTCGAATCTATAAATTGGGTTATTCTTACCCGCGAAGACTATCTCGATCCCTTACGGTTGAGGGTTATCAAGTACCGTTTTCTGGCGCCGTTGCCGGGGAGCATAGCAATATTTACAATTCTACTTGAAGTATCCTACCTGCTGCACTTCATCCGCTATGGGTAAGAAAGGAGACCCCAAGGTTCCGATCTTACTATCCACTACAAGAAGAGGTACTGTTCTGAACACTAGTGCTACACTTGATTCACCTTCTGTTATGAGTAAGTTTGCCTCACCACCACCACATGATGCTTCTACTGAATCTGTTACTATGTCCAATACTTTTGATGATGCTTTACTACTTTTGATGATATTGGTTCACTTGGTTATGCTCTTGAGAAACAGATCGCTGCTGCTACAAAAAAATCTGGAATTGAAATTCCTGTTACTCGATACCCTATTGGTGGAACTTATGATTATCCTGATTTGAGTAAACTCAAGGAGAGACTCCTTGATGATGATTACATTATGCTTGATGATGATTTATGCAGGGAACTGACAGAGTTTGCCGACTCTGACCCTGAAGCTATTAAGAAGCTGCTTGAAAAACACTCCTTGAAGAACAAGACTGTTCCTGATCCTGAATTTACTACATCTCCTATATGCATCAATGATCCTGATTAAGATTTCTCTGTTGATCTTTCACTTATATCTATGGTTGAAGCTGACCCCTTTTATGGCAGAGAAAATGATGATGCTATTGCACACCTGACCAAACTCACTGGGTTGGGTGGCTTGTTTACCACGAATGAAAAGATACGAAACTTTTATGTGACTAAGCTCCTTCCTTTCTCTTTGAAGGAAGGTGCTAAAACATGGTATGATGCACTACCATGTGGTTCCATTAAGAGTCCTCAAGACTTAGCTCACTCTTTTGTTGATAAGTACTTTCCTACTCATATGCAACATGCTGCTTTACAAAGAATTTATAACTTTAAACAGTTGCAGGATGAGCACCTCCCTAAAGCTTGGGGGAGATAATGTAGTCTGATCCAGGCTAGACCAGGACATGGAGTCCCTAAGAATGAATTAATCGATATATTTTATTCTGGTCTAACTGATGAATCCAGGTCCTATTTGGATAGTTGTGTTGGTTGTGTTTTCAGGAAAAGAACACCGGACGATGCAGAAGAATTGATGGGCAGGATTGCCAAAAACCATGAAGATTGGTTCGTCCCTGAACCACCTCCACCACCAAAGAAGAGGGGCATGCTTGTTCTAAGCCCCGAAGATATGCAAGAAGCAAAGAAGTCTATTAAAGAGAAGGGTATTAAAACTGAAGACGTGAAGAATCTACCCCCTATTGAGAAGTTGTGTGAGCCTACCACTCACCCTTCTATGGTAGAGGTACACTCTTTTTTAGATTTCAACGCAAGTGACATCCCTCATGGTAAGCCTCCTGATCAATGTTTAGATGAGCTTGATAATTTTATTATGAAGCAAAGTCATTTTAATGAGAGGATACAAAGTCAATTGCATGATAATTCCCTTGCTATCAAAAGTTTGCTTGATGTTCTAGGTAGAACAGTTAATGATGTTAAATGTCTTGTGAAGCATTTTCATATGGTTCAAACTCAGCTTGAACAAATTTCTAATGTGCAAAAAGATTTGCTTGCTAACAATACCAAACAAGATGATTTACAGGCCTTCGGGATTAAGACCCGAGGAGGAACTAGCACTCAAGATCCTCTCTATCCAGAGGGGCATCCGAGGAGAATCGAGCAAGATTCTCAAATGCAGGAAGAAGAAATTGTTGGCTCTCCAAAGAAGAACAAGAAGAAACACAAGGAGGCTGACAATTCCAATGATCCTATTACAAGTGAAGAGCCAGCTGTTGATCCCAACAGTATATCTACCTCCGATGCTGAGACTGAAGACGGTGTCGGACCTGAAGATAAGGATAAGGAGAAGAATGATCCGCCTGAAGTTCGAGAAGAAGAAGCACCTGAAAAACGCAAGAAGTACACTAGAGAAGACTTCGTCGCAAGAAGACATGGGAAGGAAAGAGAACCATGGATACATAAACCCATGCCCTTTCCAGGTAAGTCTCTCAAATCTAAAGAAGAAGAGCATTACAATAAGTTTTGTGAGTGGATGAAACCTCTTTTTCTTCAAATCCCTTTGACTGATGCTATTAAGTTACCTCCCTATTCAAAATATATGAAAGATATTGTTACTAATAAAAGAAAAGTTCCTAATGAAGCAATATCTACTATGCTTGCTAACTACTCTTTCAGTGGCAAGATTCCTGAGAAGCTTGGTGATCCAGGTATACCCACCATTCCTTGCTCCATAAAGAATAATTATGTCAAAACTGCTTTATGTGATCTTGGAGCAGGAGTGAGTGTTATGCCTTTCTCTCTTTACAAGAGGCTTTGTTTAGAGAAGCTAATCCCTACAGATATCTCTCTTCAGATGGCTGACAAGTCAACCGCCGTCTCGATAGGTATTTGTGAGGATGTTCCCGTAGAAGTTGCTAATTGTTTGATCCTTACTGATTTTGTCGTGCTTGACATGCCCGAGGATGGGAGCATGTCCATTATTCTTGTTGGAAATATGCCCTAGAGGCAATAATAAATTGGTTATTATTATATTTCCTTGTTCATGATAATTGTTTATTATCCATGCTAGAATTGTATTGATAGGAAACTCAGATACATGTGTGGATACATAGACAAACACCATGTCCCTAGTAAGCCTCTAGTTGACTAGCTCGTTGATCAACAGATGGTCACGGTTTCCTGACCATGGACATTGGATGTCGTTGATAACGGGATCACATCATTAGGAGAATGATGTGATGGACAAGACCCAATCCTAAGCCTAGCACAGATCGTGTAGTTCGTATGCTAAAGCTTTTCTAAATGTCAAGTATCTTTTCCTTAGACCATGAGATTGTGCAACTCCCGGATACCGTAGGAATGCTTTGGGTGTACCAAACGTCACAACGTAACTGGGTGGCTATAAAGGTGCATTACAGGTATCTCCGAAAGTGTCTGTTGGGTTGGCACGAATCGAGACTGGGATTTGTCACTCCGTGTGACGGAGAGGTATCTCTGGGCCCACTCGGTAGGACATCATCATAATGTGCACAATGTGATCAAGGAGTTGATCACGGGATGATGTGTTACGGAACGAGTAAAGAGACTTGCCGGTAACGAGACTGAACAAGGTATCGGGATACCGACGATCGAATCTCGGGCAAGTACTTTACCGATAGACAAAGGGAATTGTATACGGGGTTGATTGAATCCTTGACATCGTGGTTCATCCGATGAGATCATCGTGGAGCATGTGGGAGCCAACATGGGTATCCAGATCCCGCTGTTGGTTATTGACCAGAGAGTCGTCTCGGTCATGTCTGCGTGTCTCCCGAACCCGTAGGGTCTACACACTTAAGGTTCGGTGACGCTAGGGTTGTAGAGATATAAGTATGCGGAAACCCAAAAGTTGTTCGGAGTCCCGGATGAGATCCCGGACGTCACGAGGAGTTCCGGAATGGTCCGGAGGTAAAGATTTATATATAGGAAGTCCTATTTTGGCCACCGGAAAATGTTCGGGATTTTTCGGTATTGTACCGGGAAGGTTCTAGAAGGTTCCGAAGTGGGGCCCACCTGCATGGGGGGACCCACATGAACGTGGGTAGTGGGGGCAAGGCCCCACACCCCTGGTCAAGGCGCACCAAGATCCCCCCTTAGAAGGAATAAGATCATATCCCGAAGGGATAAGATCAAGATCCCTAAAAAGGGGGGATAACAATCGGTGGGGAAAGGAAATGATGGGATTTCTTTCCCCCACCTTTGCCAACGCCCCAATGGACTTGGAGGGCTAGAAACCAGCCCCCTCCACCCCTATATATAGTGGGGAGGCGCATGGGAGCCGCACCCCAAGCCCTGGCGCCTCCCTCACCCTCCCGTGACACATCTCCCTCCTCCCGCAGCGCTTGGCGAAGCCCTGCTGGAATCCCGCTACTTCCACCACCACGCCGTCGTGCTGCTGGATCTCCATCAACCTCTCCTCCCCCTTGCTGGATCAAGAAGGAGGAGACGTCCCCGCTCCGTACGTGTGTTGAACACGGAGGTGCCGTCCGTTCGGCGCTAGGATCATCGGTGATTTGGATCACGACGAGTACGACTCCATCATCCCCGTTCTCTTGAACGCTTCCGCTCGCGATCTACAAGGGTATGTAGATGCACTCTCCTTTATGCTCGTTGCTAGATTACTCCATAGATAGATCTTGGTGATGCGTAGGAAAATTTTTGATTTTCTGCTACTATCCCCAACAGTGGCATCATGAGCTAGGTCTATGCGTAGTATCTTGCACGAGTAGAACACAAAGTAGTTGTGGGCGTAGATCATGTCAATTCTCTTGCTGTTACTAGTCTTATCTTGATTCGGCGGCATCGTGGGATGAAGCGGCCCGGACCGACCTTACACGTACTCTTACGTGAGACAGGTTCCACCGACTGACATGCACTAGTTGCATAAGGTGGCTAGCGGGTGTCTGTCTCTCCTACTTTAGTCGGATCGGATTCGATGAAAAGGGTCCTTATGAAGGGTAAATCGAAATTGGCATATCACGTTGTGGTTTTGGCGTAGGTAAGAAACGTTCTTGCTAGAAACCTATAGCAGCCACGTAAAAACTTGCAACAACAATTAGAGGACGTCTAACTTGTTCTTGCAGCATGTGCCGTGTGATGTGATATGGCCAAAAGGATGTGATGAATGATATATATGTGATGTATGAGATTGATCATGTTCTTGTAATAGGAATCACGACTTGCATGTCGATGAGAATGACAACCGGCAGGAGCCATAGGAGTTGTCTTATTTATTGTATGACCTGCGTGTCACTGAATAACGCCATGTAATTACTTTACTTTATTGCTAAACGTTAGCCATAATAGTAGAAGTAATGTTTGGCGAGACGACTTCATGAAGACACAATGATGGAGATCATGATGATGGAGATCATGGTGTCATGCCGGTGACGATGATGATCATGGAGCCCCGAAGATGAAGATCAAAAGGAGCAAAATGATATTGGCCATATCATGTCACTATTTGATTGCATGTGATGTTTATCATGTTTTTCATCTTATTTGCTTAGAACGACGGTAGTGAATAAGATGATCTCTCACTAAAATTTCAAGAATTGTGTTTCCCCTAACTGTGCACCGTTGCTAAGGTTCGTTGTTCCGAAGCACCACGTGATGATCGGGTGTGATAGGTTCTAACGTTCGCATACAACGGGTGTAAGCCAGATTTACACACGCAATACACTTAGGGTTGACTTGACGAGCCTAGCATGTACAGACATGGCCTCGGAACACGGAAGACCGAAAGGTCGAACATGAGTCGTATAGAAGATACGATCAACATGAAGATGTTCACCGTTGATGACTAGTCCGTCTCACGTGATGATCGGACACAGCCTAGTCGATTCGGATCATGTATCACTTAGATGACTAGAGAGATGTCTATCTGAGTGGGAGTTCATTAGATGAACTTCATTGTCATGAACAATAGTCTGAGTTGTCTTTGCAAATTATGTTGTAGACCAATAACTGCGTTGTAGCTCCCTGTTTAATACGATCCTAGAGAAAGACTAAGTTGAAAGATATTGTAAGCAATGATGCGGACTGGGTCCATAGTCTGAGGAGTGTCCTCACTGCTGCACAGAAAGCTTACGTCTTTGATGCACCGCTCGATGTGCAAACCCCTACAACGTTGTCTGTGGATGTTGTGAACACCTGACAGACACGTCCTGATGACTACTTGATAGTTTAGTGCACCATACTTTACGGCTTAGAATCGGGATTCCAATGACGTTTTGAACGTCATAGAACATATGAGATGTTCTGAGAGCTGAAATTGGGATTTCAGGCTCATGCCCGTGATGAGAGGTATGAGACCTCTCACAAGTTCTTTTGCCAAAAAGACGGAGGAGAATAGCTCAACTAGTGAGCATGTGCTCAGAATGTCTGGGTGCTAAAATCACTTGAACCAAGTGGGAGTTAATCTTCCAAATGAGATAGTGGTTGACGGAATTCTCTAGACACTATCACCAAGCTACTAGAACTTCGTGATGAACTATGACATGCAAAGGATGGAGATGATCCTGGAGCTATTAGCAGTTCTTAAGACCGCAAAAGTAGAAATCAAGAAGGAGCATCAAGTGTTGATGGTTTAACAAGACCACTGGTTTCAAAAGGGCAAGGGCAAGAAGGGAAACTTCATGAATGGCAAACCAGTTGTCGCACTAATGAAGGAACCCAAGGTTGAACCCAAACCTTGAGACTAAGTGCTTCTATTGTAAGGGGAAAGTCATATGGTAGCGAAACTACCCCAAATACATGATAGATAAGAAAGCTGGCAACTTCAACAAAGTATATTTGATATATGTATTATTGATGTGTACCTTACAAGTACTCCTTGTGGCACATGGGTATTGGATACCGGTTCAGTTGCTATTATTAGTGACTTGAAGCAAAAGCTACGGACTGAACAGAGACTAGCTAAGGGCGAGGTGACGATGTGTGTTGGAAGTGTTTCCAAGGTTGATAAGATCACCATCGCATGCTCCCTCTATTTTCGAGGTTAGTGTTGAACCTAGATAAATGTTATCAGGTGTCTACGTTGAGCATGAATATGATTAGATCATGTTCATAGCAATACGGTTATTCATTTAAGTCAGAGAATAATGGTTATTCTGTTTACATGAATAATACCTTTATGGTCATACACCCAATGGTTTGTTGGATCTCGATCATAGTAATACACATGATGATAATATTAATGCCAAAAGATGTAGAGTTAATAATGATAGTACCACTTTCTTGTGGCACTGCCGCTTAGGTCATTTTGGCATAAAATGCATGAAGAAACTCCATGCTGATGGATGTTTGGAGTCACTTGATTTTGAATCGCTTGACACATGCGAGCCATGCCTCATGGGCAGGATGACTAAGATCCCGTTTTCAGGTACAATGAAACGGGCAAGTGACTTGTTGGAAATCATACATGCTGATGTGTGTGATCCAATGAGAATTAAGGCGTGTGGTGGATATCGTTATTTTCTCATCTTCACTGACAATTTGAGAAGATATCGGTCTATTTACTTAATGAAGCAAAAGTCTGAAACGTTTGAAAAGTTCAAGCAATTTCAGAGTGAAGTTAACAATCATCATAACAAGAAGATAATGTTCCTACGATCTGATCAAGGGGAGATTTTCTGAATTATGAGTTTGGCAATCACTTAAGACATTGTGGAAATGTTTCACAGTTGAAGCCACCTGGAACACCACAGCGTAATGGTGTGTCCGGACGTCGTAATCGAACCTTATGAGATATGGTGCGATCTATGATGTATCTTACCGATCTACCGCTATTATTTTGAGGTTATGCATTAGAGACAGCTGCATTCACTTTAGATAGGGCACCATCTAAGTCCGTTGAGACGACGCTGTCTGGTTTGGCAAGAAACCAAAGTTGTCGTTTTCTTAATGTTTGGGGTTGCGATGCTTATGGCTTCAGCCGGGAAAAAGCTCGAACCCAAAGCGGACAAATACATCTTCATAGGATACCCAATGGTAACAGTTGGGTATACCTTCTGTCTCAGATCCAAGGGCAAAAATGTTTGTCGCTAAGAACGGGTCCTTTCTCGAGAAGGAGTTTCTCTCGAAAGAATTGAGTGGGAGGAAGATAGAACTTGATGAGGTTGTCGAACCCTCACTTCAACCGGAGAGTAGTGCAACACAGGAAGATGTTTCTGTGGAACCTACGACTGTTGAAGAGGAAACTAATGATAGTGATCATGAAGCTCCAGATCAAGTTGCTATCGAACCTCGTAGGTCGACAAGGATATGTACTACTCCTGAGTGGTACGGTGATCCTGTCTTAGAAGTCATGTTGTTGGACAACAATGAACCTACAAACTATGGAGAAGCGATGGTGGGCCCATATTCCGACAAATGGTTAGAAGCCGAGAAATCCGAGATAGGATCCATGTATCTAAACAAAGTATGGACTTTAGTGGACTTGCCCGATGATCGGCAAGCCATTGAGATAAATGGATATTTAAGAAGAAGACGGACGTGGACGGTAATGTCACCGTCTATGAAGCTCGACTTGTGGCGAAGAGTTTTTCACAAGTTCAAGGAGTTGACTACGATGAGATTTTCTCACCCGTAGCGATGCTTAAGTCCGTCGAAATCAAGTTAGCATAAGATGCATTTATGAAATCTGGCAGATGGATGTCAAAACAAGTTTTCTTACCAGTTTTCGTAAGGAAAGGTTGTATGTGATACAATCAGAAAAGGTTTTG
The DNA here is from genome assembly GCA_902687465.1 of Secale cereale. NCBI lineage: Eukaryota > Viridiplantae > Streptophyta > Magnoliopsida > Poales > Poaceae > Secale > Secale cereale. The sequence goes on along the minus strand of LR738715.1, from coordinate 78,150,494 downwards.
TTGATCCTAAGGATGCTAAAAGATATGCTAGCTCCAGCGATCCTTCTATGGACTAGAGCAAGCATCTCGGAGTCGGAATATACACTTTGATGGAGTGATCAAAGTTTTTTGGTTTATACTAAGTTTGTTAGAAACTTGTATTTACAATAAAGTGAGTGGGAGCACTACAACATTTCTGATAAGTATATGTGAATGACATATTGTTGATCTGAAATGGTGTAGAATTTCTGGAAAGCGTAAAGGGTTGTTTGAAAAGAGTTTTTCAAAGGAAGACCTAGATAAAGCTGCTTACATATTGGGCATCAAGATCTATACAGATAGATCAAGACGCCTGATAATACTTTCAAAAGAACACACACCTTTAACATGATTTTGAAGGAGTTCAAAATAGATCAGTCAAAGAAGGAGTTCTTGCCTGAGTTGTAAGGTGTGAAGTTGAGTAAGACTCAAAGCTTGACCGCGGCAGAAGAAAGAGGAAGGACGAAGGTCGTCCCTTATGCTTTTGTAATAGGCTCTATACGATATGCCATGCTGAGTACCGCACCTGATGTGTGCCTTGCCAAATGTTTGGCAAGAGGGTACAAAGGTGATCCAGGAGTGGATCACCAGATAGCGGTCAAAATTATCCTTAGAGGAATAAGGAAATGTTTCTCGGTTATGGAGGTGATAAAGAGTTCGACGTAAAGAGTTACGTCGATGCAAGCTTAACACCTATCCGGATAACTCTGAGTGGAGATACCGGATACGTATAATGGAGCAACAGTTTGGAATAGCTCCAAGTGGAACGTGGTAGCAGCATCTACGATATGACATAAAGTTTTTGCGAAGTACATAGGGATCTGAATGTTGCAGACCCGTTGACTACAACCTCTCTCACAAGCATAACATGATCAAACCCAGAACTCATTGAGTGTTAATCACATATTGATGTGAACTAGATTACTGACTCTAGTAAACTCTTTGGATGTTAGTCACATGGTGATGTGACCTGTGGGTGTTAATCACATGGCGATGTGAACTAGATTATTGACTCTAGTGCAAGTGGGAGACTGTTGGAAATATGCCCTAGAGGCAATAATAAATTGGTTATTATTATATTTCCTTGTTCATGATAATTGTTTATTATCCATGCTAGAATTGTATTGATAGGAAACTCAGATACATGTGTGGATACATAGACAAACACCATGTCCCTAGTAAGCCTCTAGTTGACTAGCTCGTTGATCAACAGATGGTCACGGTTTCCTGACCATGGACATTGGATGTCGTTGATAACGGGATCACATCATTAGGAGAATGATGTGATGGACAAGACCCAATCCTAAGCCTAGCACAGATCGTGTAGTTCGTATGCTAAAGCTTTTCTAAATGTCAAGTATCTTTTCCTTAGACCATGAGATTGTGCAACTCCCGGATACCGTAGGAATGCTTTGGGTGTACCAAACGTCACAACGTAACTGGGTGGCTATAAAGGTGCACTACATGTATCTCCGAAAGTGTCTGTTGGGTTGGCATGAATCGAGACTGGGATTTGTCACTCCGTGTGACGGAGAGGTATCTCTGGGCCCACTCGGTAGGACATCATCATAATGTGCACAATGTGATCAAGGAGTTGATCACGGGATGATGTGTTACGGAACGAGTAAAGAGACTTGCCGGTAACGAGACTGAACAAGGTATCGGGATACCGACGATCGAATCTCGGGCAAGTACTTTACCGATAGACAAAGGGAATTGTATACGGGGTTGATTGAATCCTTGACATCGTGGTTCATCCGATGAGATCATCGTGGAGCATGTGGGAGCCAACATGGGTATCCAGATCCCGCTGTTGGTTATTGACCAGAGAGTCGTCTCGGTCATGTCTGCGTGTCTCCCGAACCCGTAGGGTCTACACACTTAAGGTTCGGTGACGCTAGGGTTGTAGAGATATAAGTATGCGGAAACCCAAAAGTTGTTCGGAGTCCCGTATGAGATCCCGGACGTCACGAGGAGTTCCGGAATGGTCCGGAGGTAAAGATTTATATATAGGAAGTCCTATTTTGGCCACCGGAAAATGTTCGGGATTTTTCGGTATTGTACCGGGAAGGTTCTAGAAGGTTCCGAAGTGGGGCCCACCTGCATGGGGGGACCCACATGAACGTGGGTAGTGGGGGCAAGGCCCCACACCCCTGGTCAAGGCGCACCAAGATCCCCCCTTAGAAGGAATAAGATCATATCCCGAAGGTATAAGATCAAGATCCCTAAAAAGGGGGGATAACAATCGGTGGGGAAAGGAAATGATGGGATTTCTTTCCCCCACCTTTGCCAACGCCCCAATGGACTTGGAGGGCAAGAAACCAGCCCCCTCCACCCCTATATATAGTGGGGAGGCGCATGGGAGCCGCACCCCAAGCCCTGGCGCCTCCCTCTCCCTCCCGTGACACATCTCCCTCCTCCCGCAGCGCTTGGCGAAGCCCTGCTGGAATCCCGCTACTTCCACCACCACGCCGTCGTGCTGCTGGATCTCCATCAACCTCTCCTCCCCCTTGCTGGATCAAGAAGGAGGAGACGTCCCCGCTCCGTACGTGTGTTGAACACGGAGGTGCCGTCCGTTCGGCGCTAGGATCATCGGTGATTTGGATCACGACGAGTACGACTCCATCATCCCCGTTCTCTTGAACGCTTCCGCTCGCGATCTACAAGGGTATGTAGATGCACTCTCCTTTATGCTCGTTGCTAGATTACTCCATAGATAGATCTTGGTGATGCGTAGGAAAAATTTTGATTTTCTGCTACGATCCCCAACAATTCTTGGTAGACCTTTTCTTAACACCGCAGGTGCTATTATTGATTGCAATAAAGGAAAGGTTACCTTCAATGTGAATGATAAAGAACACACGGTGTATTTTCCAAAGAAGACTGACAAGAGGCATGGCCTCAACTCTATAGAAAATATCGAGACCGTGAAGATTGTAGAATGGGACTGTCCACTACATGTGCACCACAAATACAAAACTATTATGGTGGGGACAATGTCCATTAAAGTAAAGGTGCAATGATCACTTCGTAAGAGGTGGGACTTTTTGCTCTATATATCGCCGGTTTGTTGGTAAGACTTGATCAACTTTACTAGTGAGCATGTTTTATATAGGTAAAAAGTGGAGCTTGTTATGTTTTCATTTGTTTTAGCTTTTGTTCTCCTTGCTGTACCAAGTGTTTGTGTTTTTTAAGCTTCACAATTCTAATCACTGCTTTAAGTTTTCAGAAAGTTTTGCAGCTTTTTGAACTTCGAAAAAAATTCAACAGTGAAGTTTTCAGAAAAATTCCAGAAAAATTAAAATTAAAATTTCCATGCCGGGAGTGACCCGGAGGCACCTGGGGCTGACCAGGGGGGCCACCAGTGGCCCAGGCGGCCAGCTGGCGTGGCCTGCCCCCTGGCCGCGCCCATAGGGAGCCTGGGGCCCACAGGTCCCGCCTCCAGGTGAGTCTTCTTCCCCTCTCTCTCTCTCTCTCTCTCTCTCTCTCTCTCTTTCTCTCCAAAAACACGAGTTCTGCACCTGTTCTTGCGTTCTTGCTGTTCTTGGAGGAAATTTTCGATCTCTCTCTACAGCCTATCATTCGAGCTGAGATTTTGAACAAATACTCCCTGGTATGTAACTCCTCCACCCCTCCAATTAGATTTTTGGTTGGTGGCTTCATTTGTGAGTATTTAGTAGTTCTTGGTGCTGTGTAGATGAGCTTGCATGCATGTGTAGAAATTTATTTTCCAAGTTTTGATGCAAGTTTATGCCTTAGGTAAGTGAGTTGAGTAGTTTGCCTTAACCCACCTTGTTTAAATCCTTGTTTTTGTAATTTATCAAAAATTTCAGAAATGAGTTTGTTAGGAAGGGCAAAGGGGTGGCTTGAGAACAAGAAGCCCGCGCACTCCGATCGAGTTACTAGAGCTGCAGCTTCACCCTCGACTGCTAGGGTGAGCTACAATGAAGATCATGTGCCCCTAGAGTTGTTGGAAGACACAAATCCACCACGTGCGATGACGTTCCCATGTGATGAATTCCTTGAAGCTGTAGGAATTAAGGATGGGTTTTATAACCTTTGTGCTAATGCAGGTCTGACACGGCTCGTCACGTGCCGTGTTGCTCAGTATCAAAAACTCACCTCCGGTTTCATTAACAGTTTTAGATATAACCTTGATACTGGTTCTATTGAGTTTAAAATTTACAATAATCTTTTGACCATGCCCTTGGAAAAGTTTTGTGAAATAATAGGTGTGCCAAACGTTGGGCGGACGGCGAAGATGACCTCTCAGCCCTCCGAGCTGAGAATCGTCTTCAACTCTCTCTGCAGCATGGAAACGGGGGATATTCATCGGTCAAAAATCTCCAGCATCTTATTCCCTCACCTCAGGTATTTTGTGTATTATGTTGCTAGAGGGGTGTTAGCACGTGACAACATGAGCAACATTTCTGCGTCGGATATTGCTATCCTGGCAACCGCCCTCTCAGGGAGGTTTGATTATAATGTGGGTGCCTTAATTGCTCGACGCCTTGCTATGAACGGTAACAAGGGAGATTTATTTGGTGGCGTTTATGCCACACTTATCTTAGAGTATCTTAAAGGCACCCCACACCCTGATGATAAGCCTTTTACTTATTTAAGTTTTGATCTTGCTGCTATGAAAAGGCATAAGTTTGTTACCATGACTTCTGAGTTTGGTAACCTTGTTTATATCTTGCGTTTCGGAACTACTACGGGACGCAAGATCCGTCTACCTGCACCTCTTTTGTTTGATTTTCTCGCAGGAATGGATGGTCCTTTCATGTTATCCAGTTCGATGAGTTCATGGTCCAGCATCAGTTTCATAACCCCATGGAGGGGGTTGTGCCCGACGAGGAGGAGCACGGTGAGTTACCACCTTTTCAGGGGGAGACCGTCACCTAGTTTGGTGAAGGGTCTTCCTCTGCTTGGAGTGCGGACCCTTCTTCGTGGAAGGATCCGAGGACTTCGGTGTACGCGCCGGAATCCTTATACGACCCTTGGACTCACCAGTACCACCCCGGAGCAGGAGGCTCCTGGGGGCAGTAGCTACTACCAACTTAGGCCAAAAGCCTAAGCTTGGGGGAGTACGTGCCCTTCTCACTTTTCCATTGTATTATCCGTTTTATTTTTGTTCGCTTTGATCTTTTCGAAGTTTTTGCCCGTTCTTCTTTGTTCTTTCTTTGCAAAAACAACAAAAAGATTTTCTCTTTCTTTTGCTTTCGTTCAACCTTTGAAAAAACCCAAAAAGATTTCCTTTCTCTCTTTAGTTTGCTTTGTTTTCAGAGTTTAGCTCGAGTTCGTGATGGCATTTAATTATATTTCCTACGTTCGATCGTGCAAGTGACAAGGCAGTAATGACGAAGATCGACGGAAGGGAAGCAACAAGGAAAATCGGTATGAACTCTTCTTGTTTCTACTTTTGTACATATGTGTGTACTTATGATCTAGAGATCAGCTTGTAGCGACATAGTGCTATGTTTACAATGCTTTCCCAGTGGTTCATGCTTTCCTTGTGGCTAATCTCAAATAGCTCGAGTATATAATGTGTTATTGAAATGATTTACATGCATTGCATTGTTCATGGTTTGGCATACTAAGGTGGTATTTCCCTTTGGAGAATTCTTGGATTGACTTGGCACATGTTTACACATGTTTAAGACTAAAAAGTCTGCTTTGCCTTGATGATCTTTGAGTTTCAGAATAGTTATATCACTTTCATGCCCAATTCAATGTTGCTTTGTCGCTCTGCATGATTATGACTGTTATTGCTCTCTAGTTGGTCGCTTCCCAGTCTCTTGCTAGCCTTCGCTCGCACTAAGCGGAATTCTGCTTATGCATCCAAATCCTTTCAAACCAGTTATTCCATATGAGTCCACCATACCTTCCTATGTGGTATTTACCGGCCATCCTAACGAAGACTTTCTTGTACCATCTTGAAATTATTCAAATTTATTCCTGTTCTGTGCCTCTGTTTTAGCTCTTGAGGAAGTAGTAGGTAATTCATGATCTTCTTATGTTGGACATGTTTTATCCCGGGATTGCATGTCTAATCTGCAAACCCCTAATACGAGGAGGGACTGGCATGAGTGCGCCCGGCTCACAAAAGATAATCACAACCAACAAACCCTCCTTCACGCTTTGTTTATGAGAAATCAGAAAACTTTGGTAGTGATAAACAAAGGAGATTAAGGGGATGTGATCGTCCCCATCTTGGGAGCCGTTCCTTGAAACATGTCTAGCATAAGAAGTGATTGGGTTGTCTACTAGCATTCGTTGACGAAATATGCACCTCCCAAAATTATTTTTACCTCTGTTTTCAAAACCAAGAGCTCTGGTACATGTTTAGTCTTTGCTTCCAACCACGGGTTTTCAACCTCGCCATCAAATTCCACGGTTCGAGAGTCTCCACCTTCTTTCTTCAAAGCACCAACTAGGAGAGAATAATTGTCATTCTGAGTGTAATGTGCATTGTCCCAAAGTATTACATTATCTTCTGCATGCTTGTGGTATTATTTATTCTAAAATTCTTAGTTCTAGTCTCCTTTAAAACTCTGGAGGAGTTTCTGCATTTATGTTTTGCTTCACTCACGGTGGCTAGCGAGATACCACTCTAGTATGTTCAAGCTATGTGCAATGTAATCTTGTCTTGATTTTCAGTAGCATATTATTTACTTTTAGTTATTTGTGATTGGTCACTTGAAAGAAGGATTGCTTCGTTCATTGTCCTCATAGCATTGTTTCAATACTTGCTAGACTCTTTTCGTAGTACATGCTTATATACATCTAATGAAGCAAAAGAGTTTGTCAAAGTTTTCTTTGTCGCGTCCAGTTCGTTGAACTGAATTCCTAAACGACAAGCAATATGCTAAGCTTGGGGGAGTTCATACGTCTCAAACGTATCTACTTTTCCAAACACTTTTGCTATTGTTTTGCCCTCATTCTTGCATGATTTGAACTAAACTAACCCGGACTGACGCTGTTTTCAGCAGAGCTGCCTGTATGGTTTTATTATGTGCAGGAAAATGGATTTTTAGGTGTCTGAGAAAATTCCAAGAAAAATCACAGAAAATCCACGCACCCGAAGGGCCATTGTGCCAGAAGTGGGGCCAGAGGGCAGCCAGGGGGCCCCAGGCGCCCTGCTGGCGCGGCCCCACCCCTGGCCGCGCCAGGAGGCCGCCTGGGAGGGTCCTCCCCCTCTGGTACCCTACCTTGGCTCCTATTTATTCCCGTGGCGAGGAAACCCCAGAACAGAAGTCGTTTTTCCAGTTTCCGTCGTAGAGCCGCCGCCACCCTCTGTTCTTCTTCGGGAGGGCTAATCTGGAGGCTGATTTGGCCTTCGGAGAGGGGAGATCGTCGCCATCGTCATCATCATCACCACTCCATCCTCCCTCCATGACTTCTCCTTCCATGTGTGAGTTTCCCTGCTGTAGGCAAAGGGGATGGTAGGGATTGGATGAGTTAGATCATGTAATAGTTTATCAGATTGTTGGGGGCATGTTGCCTATCATCTACTTTGGTGTTTATCATCTTTGCTTCAACTTGTTGCTCTTAATGCTTGTCACTTTGGGCCCGAGTGCCATGTTTTCATATCTGAACCCTATGTGTTTGCATGAATATATTTGTGTTCTTGATCCTATCTATGAGTTGATTGCACCTATTATGGTCCGGAACCGGCGATCCCAAAGGTGACACCTTGGGACACCAAAGGGGATGGTCCATAATTTGAGGATTTCATGTATCCATTGAGTTTATTGCTTTGTTCCGGTGCTCTTTGACAGGAGCACCTTAATCTCCATAAGTTCCTTTTGGCCCCGTTCGTAGCGGGATGGTAGGACAAAAGATGTTGTGCAAGTTCTTATTGCAAGCACGTACAACTACCTGTGGGATACATGCCTAATGTTTGATATTTGCCTAGATGATCATTACTTTTCTGTGTGCCTTGCCCCAAGTTAGATTCATGATGTATCTCATCCATGCAGCGCCCAACCATCCATCTCCCTAGCCTACAGTGTTTCAATCCTGCTGGTTATTAGTTGTGACTTTTGTTGTTCACTTTTGCTGTCACCACCATCACTATCATATCACCGTTACCACTTATCTTTTGTTGCAAGTAAGTATATTTCAGGTGCGGTTGAATTGACAACTCAACTGTCAAAGCTTATAAATACTCTTTGGCTCCCCGTGTGTCGAATCTATAAATTGGGTTATTCTTACCCGCGAAGACTATCTCGATCCCTTACGGTTGAGGGTTATCAAGTACCGTTTTCTGGCGCCGTTGCCGGGGAGCATAGCAATATTTACAATTCTACTTGAAGTATCCTACCTGCTGCACTTCATCCGCTATGGGTAAGAAAGGAGACCCCAAGGTTCCGATCTTACTATCCACTACAAGAAGAGGTACTGTTCTGAACACTAGTGCTACACTTGATTCACCTTCTGTTATGAGTAAGTTTGCCTCACCACCACCACATGATGCTTCTACTGAATCTGTTACTATGTCCAATACTTTTGATGATGCTCTACTACTTTTGATGATATTGGTTCACTTGGTTATGCTCTTGAGAAACAGATCGCTGCTGCTACAAAAAAAATCTGGAATTGAAATTCCTGTTACTCGATACCCTATTGGTGGAACTTATGATTATCCTGATTTGAGTAAACTCAAGGAGAGACTCCTTGATGATGATTACATTATGCTTGATGATGATTTATGCAGGGAACTGACAGAGTTTGCCGACTCTGACCCTGAAGCTATTAAGAAGCTGCTTGAAAAACACTCCTTGAAGAACAAGACTGTTCCTGATCCTGAATTTGCTACATCTCCTATATGCATCAATGATCCTGATTATGATTTCTCTGTTGATCTTTCACTTATATCTATGGTTGAAGCTGACCCCTTTTATGGCAGAGAAAATGATGATGCTATTGCACACCTGACCAAACTCACTGAGTTGGGTGGCTTGTTTACCACGAATGAAAAGATACGAAACTTTTATGTGACTAAGCTCCTTCCTTTCTCTTTGAAGGAAGGTGCTAAAACATGGTATGATGCACTACCATGTGGTTCCATTAAGAGTCCTCAAGACTTAGCTCACTCTTTTGTTGATAAGTACTTTCCTGCTCATATGCAACATGCTGCTTTACAAAGAATTTATAACTTTAAACAGTTGCAGGATGAGCACCTCCCTAAAGCTTGGGGGAGATACTGTAGTCTGATCCAGGCTAAACCAGGACATGGAGTCCCTAAGAATGAATTAATCGATATATTGAGAGGTCTTCGGAACGAGACGGAAGGAAAAAGGAAGAACAAAGTTCTTCGAGGACAAAAGGGTGAAACCAAAGAATATTGAGAGGTTGAGCCAGTCGAAAGGAAGAATGCAACGAAGAAGAACGAAGTTGCAAGGACTTCGTTAAACAAGAGGAACAAGAATAAGACAAGAATCAAGGGGTTGAAAGACACGAAGCAGGAGCTGAAGGAACGAGAATGAATTCGAAACCACTCCGGTTAACAGAGATAGAAAAGAAATTCGAACGAAGGAATTTAGGCAGCACTCCGGCTGAAATTGAAAGAAATAGCACACCGGTTGAACACGAATGGAATAGGTCAAGACCCTATTTGGTTGGAAGTTTCCTGCTCAAGTTGAGAAAGCAAGGGCTGACCGGACTGCTGCTCAAATGAAAACATGACAAAATGAACAAGACATTGCCTCCGGAAGAATTACAAGAGCGGAATGAAAAGAACAGACAAGAGAAGAACAACTTCGAGCGCGAATGAATTCAAAGCATCCTTCCAAAGAAAGGATGAACGGAGTTGTTGAAAAATCAACGACAAAAGAATTTACTTGTTGTGGACTTATAGAAATCATCTCAAAACTTGAGGTGAATTTCCGCCACAATGACAAGATTGAATAGATGAGATAAAGGAAGAAATGCAAAACTCCACTTCAAAAGAATACGGAGAATTATTTGCACTCGAGAGGCAAAATAATAATGCTTGAGCTGCTTCAGAAGAATTAGAAGAACGTTTGAAGAATGAATTAAATCTTGAAGAACCACCATGAAGAACTCCGGTATCAATGGACGATGAAAATAGAAATGAAGATGAAAAGAATATGATTAAAGCCTTGCAATGATTAGTCGAGGTTCCGACGAGATAGCCGAGAAACTATGAACTCCATAAAGAAAAGATTAAGGCACTTAGAGCTAGAATTTATTCATCAAGAATAAACTCCGAAGGAAAGGATTAATCAACATGACGAGAATGAATAAGAATTATGTTATGCTTATCCTCCACCAATTACATTGATGAGAAGCAATGGATTCGCATATCACTTATTCGCGTTGAAAAATTGATTAAAGAGGGATATAGCTCAAACTTGAGAAAGTCTTCATGAATCACCGGTAGCATTGGAATAAAATGAATGGATTGATATGATAGCACCGGAAAAGCACTGTTGAGCGAATCACCGTAAGGATTGAAATTGAACGATGAAAGATGACAATCCACCGTGAAGAATTAAAATCGAGTGAATACAAGAGAATGAATCGTCGGGAAGAATAAAGCACTTGGAGAATTTAGATTCAAGAGAACGAAGAAATTGCGAAGTGATTAAGGAATACTTGAACGAAGCACCGGATGAATGTGAGACAAACGAAGAGGCATCAATGAAGAATATTTGGAGGACGAAGTTGAAACCCGAGAACGAAGAAATCTTCTGAAATGATGGCCTTCGGAGGAACACAAAGAAAAGAATTCATGAAAAGCTTCGGATGGGTAAGGAAAATAATTTATGACGAACATAACAAGGCGGATGAGATACTCGGGACGAATGAACGAAAGAAGTTTGAGCCAACACGAAAGATTTTGAAAGCGATCTCGAAGAAGGGCTATGACTGATGGAATCCATACTTACGTCACACTTGAAAAGAACTTCAGAACACTCAGGGAAAATAAAAGAGTCAGGTAAGATCCTGGGAAAAGACCTTTGGGTTATGAGCCCACCGAAGAGAAAACACCATTGGAACAAATTGAAAAGGAGATGATGCACCGGAACGATTGAAAGACCCGAATGAGGTGACGACCTTGAATTAATTGGAACACAGACGAATTCCCTAAGATATTTTCGGAACTCCGGAATGATTAAATGGCGAGAGGCGAACGAGCAAGGGGAAAACACTTGAGCAATGGAAAGAATAAGATTAGTACTAAAAACTCAAATTTGAATCCGTCGGAGAAGAATAGAGGTGAAGAATAATGAACTAGAAGAGAAATCACCAGTTGAAATAACTGAGGAAGAATGTAGAGGATTCACATGAGTAACATGGATACTCGATTGAGGACTCCGGCTCCAAGAAGAAAAAGGGTGGGCGGGTGGGAAAAAAAGAAAGACAACTTCGGAAGGGGAAACGACATCGGTTGAAAAGAACTGAGGATTGAACTTGCAAAGAAGAAGAGGGTTGAATCCACTTGACGAGAGATACACCAGATGAAAGAACTAACAAGGCAACAAACGAAAAACTAACCGCGTGATCCTAAAAAAATTGAAGGGGAAGAGGGGTAATTCAGAACACCTACGTCAAGATTCCTCACCAGAGCGACGAAGGGGCTGATGAGTAAAAGAATTCGTACTCTCCAATATAACTAGACTTCGAAAAAGTTTTCCTCTAGACTCAATAACGGCCATTATACGATCAATCAAGGGGGCTCCTATGGTCGGTCGAGGCTCTGATACCAACTTGTCAGGCCCAAGATGCGATTCTATCCCGATCACGTGACACTTACGTGATTGGGTCACAACCACATTTCGGGCGCTTAGCAAGATGGATATCATTACATCAAACCATTACATACATACATGGGGGATACAACAATACATACAATTCACATGAATACAACAACATCAACACAAGGCATTCGACTACGGATGCAAACATGAAGAGCACAACGACATCCATCTGTTATCCGAGGCTACTGATCCGGAACCTAACCCAAGACTGAAGAAGAAGAAGAAGAAAGAACTCCAACACAACGATCATCGCTCTCACGTCAAGACATCGGAAACCTGCACCTGCAATTGTTGTTGTAGTATCTGTGAGCCACGAGGACTCAGCAATCCCATAACCATGGGTATCAAGACTAGCAAAGCTTAAAAGGGAAGGAAGAGGTAAAGTGGTGAGGCTGCAGCAGCGGCTAAGCAAATATATGGTGGTTAACTTACGAGTAAAACAATAAGATGAGCATCTACGCAAACGGCCGCAAACTAGTAATGATCGCTGATGTCTACACACGCTTCTATTCTTGTAGACTATGTTGGGCCTCCAAGCGCAGAGGTTTGTAGGACATCAGCAATTTCCCTCAAGTGGATGACCTAAGGTTTATCGAACTCAGGGAAGTAGAGGTTGAAGATGGTCTCTCTCAAGCAACCCTGCAACTAAGATACAAGAAGTCTCTTGTGTCCCCAACACACCTAATACAACTAGGAGTTGTATAGGTGCACTAGTTCGGCGAAGAGATGGTAAAATATGGATGATAGGAGTGGCAAAGCAAAGTAATATAAATCTGTAATAAAAAGTGCAGCAAGCAAACAAGTGGTAAACGTGAGCACAAATGTTATTGCAATGGTGGAAACAAGGCCCAGGCTTCATACTTTCACTAGTGGCAACTCCCAACAACATTAACATCACATGATATTTCCCATAAAACATGCAATGGAGACACACCCGGAGGTCATTCCTTTGTGGTCAAGAGAGGACGAGAATTATGTAGGGCTACAAAAGCACACCTCAAAGTTCATAGTTCTCAATCTATGGATTTCCCAATGTCACCGCGGCCATCCAAAGAGAGTACCACAATCACCACAACATATCTCAAGGATAGTCAAAGACAAGCACCAAGAGACTCTCAATCTTCAATCTACACACAAAAGAGGAAATCACCCATGATAATATTCTTCTAATCCATGTCCAATAGACCGTTGTCACCTTGGTCTCGGGGATTATACTAGATAAAGATAAGTGAGTACATCAATCCAATACATAGAGGAAGGGGAAATATCATGGGATCACCCTAGATTAACATAGCCTATGATCACAATGAAGATCACATCATGGGAGAGAGAATTGACCACATAGTGATGTCTACACACGCTTCTACTCTGGTAGACTATGTTGGGCCTCCAAGCGCAGAGGTTTGTAGGACAGCAGCAATTTCCCTCAAGTGGATGACCTAAGGTTTATCAAACTCAGGGAAGTAGAGGTTGAAGATGGTCTCTCTCAAGCAACCCTGCAACTAAGATACAAGAAGTCTCTTGTGTCCCCAACACACCTAATACAACTAGGAGTTGTATAGGTGCACTAGTTCGGCGAAGAGATGTTAAATGGCAAGTGATATGGATGATAGGAGTGGCAAAGCAAAGTAATATAAATCTGTAATAAAAAGTGCAGCAAGCAAACAAGTGGTAAACGTGAGCACAAATGGTATTGCAATGGTGGAAACAAGGCCTAGGGATCATAGTTTCACTAGTGGCAACTCCCAACAACATTAACATAATCGAATCACATGATATTTCCCATAAAACATGCAAAGGGGACACACCCGGAGGTCATTCCTTCGTGGTCAAGAGAGGACGAGAATTATGTAGGGCTACAAAAGCACACCTCAAAGTTCGTAGTTCTCAATCTAAGGATTTCCCAATGTCATCGCGGCCATCCAAAGAGAGTCCCACAATCACCACAACATATCTAAAGGATAGTCAAAGACAAGCACCAAGAGACTCTCAATCTTCAATCAACACAAAAGAGAGGAAATCACTCATGAAAATATTGTTCTAATCCATGTCAAATAGACCGCTGTCACCTTGGTCTCGGGGATTATACTAGATAAAGACAAGTAAGTACATCAATCCAATACATAGAGGAAGGGGAAATATCATGGGATCACCCTAGATTAACATAGCCTATGATCACAACGAAGATCGCATCATGGGAGAGAGAATTGACCACATAGCTACTGGTAAGAACCTCAGCCCCGAGGAGGAACTACTCCCGCATCATGGAGGGAGGAAGCAACGTCGATGGAGATGAATCCGGGGGCACTTCCCCGTCCCGGCAGGGTGCCGGCGCAGGAATTCTGGTCCCCCGAAGCATGATGGCGATGGCGGCGGGGATCGGAATCGCGTCTGGAGAAAAGGGGTCTGGAATCAGGGTTTCCGTGACACGGTGTAAATATATGCCAAAGGGGGGCATCAGAGGGGGTCAGGGGTGCCCAGGCGCCCCCCCCGGCGCGGCCAGGGGGGCGCGTGGGCAGGCCGCCTGGAGCCCCTGTGGGTCCCCTCCGGCCCTACTTTGGCCGCATGGAAGCTTCCAGAACGCTGGTTTTTTATATAATTTTTCTGGATTTTTTCTGGCAGTTCTCGTAATGTGAAAACCTGAAATACAAAAACAGCCGAAAACAGAAACTGGCACTGGGGTGCACTGAGTTAATAGGTTAGTCCAAATACGATCAAAAGTGTATGGAAGTGTATAAATAACATAGCAATATCACCCAAAAGAGGCATGGAGCAAGCAGAAATTATAGATACGTTTTGGACGTATCAACATCCGCAAGCTTAATTTATGCTCGTCGTCGAGTAGGTAAATGATAACAAGAATAATTTCTGTGGTGACATGCTATTAACCATATAGGAATTTTTCATAGTCATATGACAAAAGCTTACTCAGACAATGAATCTATAGTAATTAAGTTGCCTCATGAGAAAATCACAAAGAACTGAAAGTTTTACAATATGATATTGAAACATCAAATAGATTTGTAATGAACATGATGTGCAAATATGATAAAATGATATCTAGCTTGCCCCCTTTAGTGAAGCAAAACATAAATGCAGGGGCACCTCCAAGGTTTAAGTGATGACTAGATACAATGATTTCAAAATAAACGATATCACAATCATGCAAAAGACAATGCTACTTTGGGACAATGCACATTACACTCAGAATGACAATCATGCTCTCGGTAGTTGGTGCTTTTAAAAGAAGGTGGAGACTCTCGAACCGTGGCTTTTGTTGGCAAGGTTGAAAACCCATAGTCGGAAACAAAGACAAAACATGTACCAGAGCTCTTGGTTTTAAAACGGAGGTAATAATTGTTTTAGATCATGCATGTTTCGTCAACGAATGCTAGCAGACAACTCAATCACTTCTTGAGATGGACAAGTTTCGAGGAACGGCTCCCGAATGAGGACGATCACATCCTCTTAATCTCCTTTGTTTATCACTGCCAAAGTTTTCTGATTTCTCATGAACAAAGCGTGAAGGAGAGTTTGTTTGTTATATTATCTTTTTGAGCCGGGCGCACTCAATGCCAGTTCCTTCTCGTATTATGGGTTTGCACATTATACATGCAATCCCGGGGTGAAGCTTGTCCAACTTAAAAAGATCATGAATTAACTACTACTTCCTCATGAACTTAAAACGGAGGCACAAAATAGGAATGCTTTTTCTTTGAATAATTTCGAGATGGTACATGCAAGTCTCCGTTAGGAATGGCAGGTAAATACCATGTAGGAAGATATGGTGGACTCATATGGCATAACTGGATTAAAAGGATGTGGATGCACAAGCAGCCAGTCCGCTTAGTACAGGCGAAGGTTAGCAAAAGCCGGGGAGCGACCAACTAAGAGAGCAATGACGGTCATAATCATGCAGAGCGACAAAGCAACATTGAATCAGGCATGGAAGTTATATCGCTACTCAGAAACAAAAGATCATCAAGGCTTGACAGACTTTCTTTATAGTCTTAAATATGCGTGAGCATACGCCAAGTCAATCAAGATAAATTCTTTGAAGGAAGATATTACTAAACCATACCACATCATAGGCAAACAAATCATGTTGGTACTCCAATAACATTGGGAACCCCCCAGCTATTTGAGACTAACCATAAGAAAACATGAACTACTAAGCGCCATTATGCACGTAGCATCTTTATCATAGACATATCAACCAATGCAACGGAAGCAAACTCTCTTAATAAGATAAACATGATAACTAAAGAGAGTTCAAGCAACCAACTAAACAAAAGCTCTTTAAAAAGATAAGCATGAAAGTTAAGAGCTAAGCATGATAGTAGCTATTAAAAGACAAAGAACACACACAACAAAGATAGACATGCAATTTCTATGTTATGTTCTAGGTAGAAGTAGAGCGTGTTTCTCTCCCACATAAAGAAAGTTGAGTTCCAACTCATCATGAAAAGCTAAAGAAAACTAAAAGGAAAACTAAAACAAGACGCTCCAAGCATAGCACATAACACATGAAGTGATTAAAATATAGTGGAACGAAGGACGAACTGATAATGTTGATGGAGAAGGGGATGCACGGGGGCATCCCCAAGCTTAGACGCTTGAGTCTCCTTGAATATTTCTTGGGGGTGCATGGGGGCATCCCCAAGCTTGAGCGTTTGACACTCCTGAATCTTTTTATCATCTTCCCTCGCACACTTGAAAACTCCCTTCATACATAACTCATCATAATCTGATTAGCGAGGTTAGTACCCATAATAAAATAATTGTTCCTTGCTGGAAATAAAGATATTCTTGAAGTTCTACTATTTCTCAAGATTGCCAAAAGGTTTTTGCTAAGAAAAAGCAAGCTCTAGGTTTGCAAAATGAAGGAAAGGCAAAACAAGACATAATCTGTGAAAAAAAGACCAGCAGGTAGTAAATAATTTTTTCGGGGCACTTCTGCCACTCAAATCAAAAAACTCAGAACAGACGCCCGAAAGCCAATTGTATAGAGCACGCTGTCGAAACAATTCAGACCAAAAAGATGATCTGGTGATTTTATACGAATTTTTCTATCCAAGGACAGAATCTGTTTCCTGGACAGCACGTCACAACTTTTGAACTTTCTTGCAATCAGAGGCTAAACTTGGCACAAAGCTGAAAAATAAAGATACAATGATGTTGCTACAGTAGTAACAAACATCAAGACCACTAAAACTGAAAGTAAACATAACAAGGGTTGTCTCCCTAGAGCTCTTTCTTTATAGCCATAAAGATAGGCTTAAGACTTTAATGATGCTCTCGTAGGAATAAGAGCTGAAGAACAAAAGAGAGCATCAAGAAGCAAATACCAAACACATTTAAGCCTAACATGCTTCCTATGCATAGGAATATTGCAATAGTATAATTCATTGAAGCAGAAAGCAACTAGCATAGGAAGGCAAAACAAGCATAACTTCAAAATATTCACCATAAAGAGAGGAAACTTCTTATTATTAAGATATTTAGAACCAAGTCTCCCTCTCTCATTATAAATTTCAGTGGCATCATGGATGAACTCAACAATATAAGCATCACGTAAAGCATTGTTACCATGATCCACATGCAAAAAGGTACTCTTACTCTCCACATAAGCATAATCTTTCTGATTGGTAATAGTGGGAGTAGGACTATCATAAACAACTTGAACACTATAGATTACTTGTGTATTAGGAGGGTGGTGTTCAACAAGGGAGTAATTCCCTCCATGATTATGACAAGTTTCTTAAGTATAATTTCTCCTTATGTCATAGGTACCTTTATAATCACTATAGGTTGGAGTTATGACATCATCATCAAAATCATCTTCAATAGTACCTACGGACGTATCATCAAGATGATAATTAAGGCAATAAACTTCACCTTCTTCTTTAAACTTACAATCGTTAGGATAAAAGTTGATGGGAGGAATATGCTCAGGCCAGGTTGATACCCATTCTTCTTCTTTCTTGCTCCTCTTCCTCCTCCTCTTCTTTTTCTTCTTCTTAACCTTAGGAGGGAATGGTTGGAGATGAAGCTTCTCCACATATCCTGGTTTATCATTAGAAACAATAGGGGAAACTTGGGAGAAACTCTCCTTTTTATTAGCAGAAATATAAGAGACATTTTTATACTTTGGTAAAGTTCCCTCCTTTATAATCTTACCTATGTAATCATTTTCACGGCAATTAACAACACAATAGAGATGGCAATTTTGCAAAGTGTTTTTTATTCCTATGGCATTATCATCCAGCCAAGAAGTCTTTTCTGATAACTCTTCACACATAAAAAATAACATAAGCTCATCATAAAGATCAGAGGTGATCATGTTATCACACAACCGGTTAACAGTTATGTTTTGAAAGTTCATGCATTGAAAATTAAACTGACCCTCTATACGGCAAAGTTCACAAGTGAAAGGATAAAGGTCACACAATTCTCTAGCAATTTCATTTAAATCTCTGACCCAAGTGATTGTTCTTTCATGCTTATGTTGCTTACAATACTTCTCTTCTTCAATCATAGGTCTTTCACAAGGTCTATCCACTCCACAAAAATTAACATGCTTATATAAAACTTCATTTTTAGGAATTGGATCATGCATGTTGCAATCATCATAAACAATTTCATTTTCTTTGCAAATCTCTTTAAAAGGTTCATGATGCTTGATCCAATCCTCCTTAGGCATATTAAGATGTGAAGCAAAAGATTTGAGGAAATCAACAAGGAGTTGAGAATCAAGCTCAAACTTAGCACTAAACTTATTAAAACTTGTAGTTTTAACAAAGGACTTAATGCAATCATACTCATAAATTATACCTGACTCTTTACCTTTGTCGATCTCCCAATCTTCAGTGTTGCGTTGAATTCTTTCAAGGAGTTCCCATTTAGCATCAATCTTTTCGTTTGTGAAAGAACCCATAGAGGAAGCATCGAGCAAATCTTTATCCTGTCGAGAGAGCCTCGCATAGAAATTAGTAATAATCATATCTTTGGGGAGCCCATGGTTAGGACATTTTAGCATTAACGTTTTCAGTCTCCCCCAAACTTGAGCTATGCTCTCTCCGTCACGAGGATAGAAATTATAAACATAATTCCTATTCTCATGGACTTCATGAAGAGGATAAAACTTGGAGTAAAAAAGAGACTGGATCTCTTCCCAATCCAGCAGGTGAGAGTCATCTAGAAGCCTATACCATTCCAATGCTTTTCCTTTCAGTGTCAAGGCAAATAATTTCCTCATGACTCCATCTCTTGTCAAACCTGAAATCTTAAACAACTCACAAATTTATGTAAGTTTCAACAAATGAATACTAGGATTGACTGTCCCATCATAACAATTATTCCTAATTATTTCAATTATCCCAAGTGGTATTTGGAATGGGATACATTCAGTAGGTGGAGGAGACTTCTCTACCACGGGTGTGGTAAAGCGGCCTTCCCCAAGCAGCGAACTAAGAGTGCGGTTTTCCATAAACATAACTAGTGAAACTAAAAACAAGAAACGAAAAGATTTAATTGCAAGATCTAAAGATATACCTTCAAGCACTTACTTCCCCGGCAACGGCGCCAGAAATAGCTTGATGTCTACACACGCTTCTATTCTTGTAGACTATGTTGGGCCTCCAAGCGCAGAGGTTTGTAGGACAGCAGCAATTTCCCTCAAGTGGATGACCTAAGGTTTATCGAACTCAGGGAAGTAGAGGTTGAAGATGGTCTCTCTCAAGCAACCCTGCAACTAAGATACAAGAAGTCTCTTGTGTCCCCAACACACCTAATACAACTAGGAGTTGTATATATAGGTGCACTAGTTCGGCGAAGCGATGGTAAAATATGGATGATAGGAGTGGCAAAGCAAAGTAATATAAATCTGTAATAAAAAGTGCAGCAAGCAAACAAGTGATAAACGTGAGCACAAATGGTATTGCAATGGTGGAAACAAGGCCCAGGCTTCATACTTTCACTAGTGGCAACTCCCAACAACATTAACATCACATGATATTTCCCATAAAACATGCAATGGAGACGCACCCGGAGGTCATTCCTTTGTGGTCAAGAGAGGACGAGAATTATGTAGGGCTACAAAAGCACACCTCAAAGTTCGTAGTTCTCAATCTATGGATTTCCCAATTTCACCGCGGCCATACAAAGAGAGTACCACAATCACCACAACATATCTCAAGGATAGTCAAAGACAAGCACCATGAGACTCTCAATTTTCAATCAACACACAAAAGAGGAAATCACCCATGAAAATATTCTTCTAATCCATGTCCAATAGACCGTTGTCACCTTGGTCTCGGGGATTATACTAGATAAAGACAAGTAAGTACATCAATCCAATACATAGAGGAAGGGGAAATATCATGGGATCACCCTAAATTAACATAGCCTATGATCACAATGAAGATCACATCATGGGAGAGAGAATTGACCACATAGCTACTGGTAGAAACCACAGCCCCGAGGAGGAACTACTCACGCATCATGGAGGGAGGAAGCAACGTCGATGGAGATGAATCCGGGGGCACTTCCCCGTCCCGGCAGGATGCCGGCACAGGAATTCTGGTCCCCCGAAACTTGGTGGCGATGGCGGCGGAGATCGGAATTGCTTCTGGAGAAAAGGGTTCTGGAATCAGGGTTTCCGCGACGGGAGAAATATATATGCAAAGGGGGGCAACGAGAGGCGGAGCCGGGGCCCCAGGCACCCCCCTGGCGCGGCCAGGGTGGGGCCGCGCCGGGTGGCCGCCTGGGCCACCCCTGGCTCCCCTCTGGCCCCGCTTTGGCTTTTCTCGAAGCTTCCTGTACACTGATTTTTCCTTTATTTTTCCCGGAATTTTTGGAGCACTTTTAATATGTGGGAAACCTGAAATAGAAAAACAGCAAAAAACAGGAACTGGCACTATGGTGCACTGAGTTAATAGGTTAGTCCAAATATGATCAAAAGTGTATGGAAGTGCATAAATATCATAGCAATATCACACAAAAGAGGCATGGAGCAAGCAGAAATTATAGATACGTTTTGGACGTATCAATCGCTAAAGATTCTGAACTACCTACGAGTCAAACAGAACCCCACTGTGTTCCCTTCTCAAAGTGAAAAGAGACAGTCACGGTTACTCACACAGTTGTGTGTTTTACTTCGGATCCTCTGTCAAGTTTTCTACAACCGGACATTAACAAATTCCAATCTGCCACATATCCACGGGCATGGCTTTCGAAAGATCATAACCCTGCAGGGGTGTCCCAACTTAGCCCATCACAAGCTCTCACGATCAGCAGAAGTAATAATAATATTACCCCTTATCTTAGGGATAATCCGATCAAGCTCGGAATCCCGGTACACAAGACATTTCGACAATGGTAAAACAAGTCCAGCAAGACCTCCCGGCGTGCCGACACCCAGATAGTAGCCGCGCGTATCTCGTCTCAGGCCACGACCGGATAGGTGATCCTACGGGAGCCAGATACCTCGAGTTTCCCCATGGCAGCCGCGCGGCCTCCCCGTTTGGGACCAACACCATCAGCACTGGCCCCCCTGCTATGTAGAAGAATCCCCGAGGGTGCGACCCCCTATGCAAATTTAATTAATTAATTAAGTTATTATTATGTTGCAAATTAAAATCAATGTTGGGCCTTGCTGGAGGAGTTTTATTCAAAGACGAACTGTCAAGGGGTCCCGATATACCCAACCGTGTAAGGAACGCAAAATCAAGGAACATAATGCCGGTTTATCGGCTCCTAAGGTGGCATGAGTGGAACAAAACACCGAGCAAAAGGCCAAGCCTTCCACCCATGCCCAGTATATATGTGTGTTAAGATATATAAGATATATCGTGATATTCGCAAAGCATCAAGTTCCAACATGGAACAAAATTCATCTTCACCTGCAACTAACAACGCTATAAGAGGGGCTGAGCAAGCGGGTAACATAGCCAAACAACGGTTTGCTGGGAAGGTGTCAAAGGTTAGAGGTTCATGGCATCAAGGAGAGGGGCTGACAATAAAGATGGGTAGCGCGACATATAACGATAGCATCGACACAACTAAGCATGGCAATGATAGTAAAGGTATCCAAGGGTATGGTCATCTTGCCTGAGATCCCGCAAGGAAGAAGAACGATCCCATGAAGAAAACGAAGAAGAAGCCTTGAAGACGAACCATGGGTAGACGAACAAATCCTCACGATCGCAACGGAAGAAGCACTAACGAGAAGAAGCAAGCAACACGGTAAACACACCACACAAGACATGACATGATGCTCAACCAAGTATGATGCAGGACAAGTCTATATATGATGCAATACATGGCAAGGTAGGAAGCACTCAAAAACAACATCACTCAACGAGTTTAAATGAGGTCGGAATCAACATATAATAAAACCGGTAAGTCCTCATATGCATATATTGAAATTGGTCCAGATCTGAACAAACCTTAAGTTAAAGTTGTTAAACAGCAGGTTAACATGCACCATGATGATCTACACGAAATTCTAGACAAGTTTCATATAAATTTTGTTTAATTCGGAGCTACGGCATAGAAGATATGAGCAAAACAAGGCAAGAATGTCAATGGTGCAAGATGCACCCAAACATCAAGAAAACACACTCCAAACATCACAACAACATGATATTATGCTTCTACATGCAAAATCACGCAAGTTTCATATAGGGCACACACAAAACGGAGCAACGGGCTAAAAGATACGAGCAAAACAAGTTACGATGCAAAGCTGAAGTTAGCAGTCACATAGCAACTTCGGAGCAAGGTAAATATATGCTACAGCACCCAAACATGATAACAAGAAGCATAGATGTGAAATAGACATGATACTTAACAAGCATGAACTTACAACACTCCCAAAAATCTACTGGAACACAATTAAACAAGCATGGCAAGTTGAAATAAAATTGTCCAGACTTAGTCAAAATCTGGGAAGGCAAAAACATCATCACGATGCTGCCTTCGGAGTCACAAAACAACAAGCATATCAACTCTAATAAGAACATAAAGAGCATGGACATGTAGTAGACATATCCTACAACAAACAACTCCATTGGATCATCTCCATAGGAGGCATGGATCAATAGCAACAAGCTCCACCAAATTGAACATGCTGATAAAATCCTGACAGGTATAATTTATAGCAACTTGAGAGCAAGAAATAAATAAGCTACAGCATGCCATATGTTCAAACAAGGGCATGAACAGATAGACAATAACATGGACAACAAGACATGATCATTGGCAACTCCAAAACAAGCATGGATTTGAGTGGGGCATCAAGCAAACATAGCATCAGGTTATAACAGATTCCAGACTTGGCAGTTTTTTTACTAAGTATAAAACAGCAACAACAACATGGCATGTTTACAAGCTTGTTTAAGTCACCTCAAGGCATATCATGGGAAATGAATTGCACCACAGCAAAGACCATATGATTGTGCTTCTAAAACATCTAGACATGTGGCATGAAGACAAACACATCAATAGCAATGACCAAGTGAAATCAGCATCTGATAACAAGTTTCAGCACTTAACAACCAAATGCACTTTTGCAACAGAGATTAACATGGCAATATGAACTCAAACAAGCATGCTACAGCAACCATCATGTAGTACACTTCACAATGAACATTTTGACATATCATGTGCTCCATTTGGATAAACATGCACCAAGTTATCATATCTCAAACATGGCATCAAATTAACAAGTAACATCAGTTTATAACAAGTAGCGCTCTTGCAACAGAGATTAGGGCATCAAGATGAAGTCAAACAAGCATGGCACAATGGAACAAAGGGTAGAGCATATCACCACGATCATTTTGACATATCATTCACTCAATTTGGATAAGCACACAAAAAGTTACAGCCACATGAACATAGCAACATAATATGCAATTTTAGGGACTTCGTAGTTTTTTCAGACTCCGAGAAAAAAAACAGAGTGAGCGTGGTATAGCAAAGAGAGGCATGGGGCGGGGAATAGTGGCTGCTCACTTTCGGGCCTGGCCCAGTAGCGAAAGAGGAGGAGGCCCGGAGGGGGAGACGGGCCGGCTGGACCGCCGATCTGGGCCGCGGCTGGCAGGGGAAGGCCGGCCCAGGCAAGGCGGGCGCTGGCGCTCGTCGGGCCATCGTCCTCCTCCTCGATCTCGCTGGATCGAGGGGAAGCAGGCAACAGCGGCGGCCGGCCAACCGGCAGCGGGGCTTGCACGACGCCGGCGAGGGGCGGCTCCAGCAGGGACGAAGCGGGCAGATCCGTGGAAGCCGGGGCGGCGGAGACCCTCAAGGACGGTGGCGGTGGAGCTTCCAGGGCGGCGGGACGAGGCTTGGACCGGCGGAGCTGGCGCAGCCGACGGTGCGCAGCTGCTCCGGCGAGCTGGCAGCGGCGGCGGCCTTCGGGGCTGCGGGGAAGGCGAGCGGGGCAGGAGCCAGGCGAGTGATGTCTACACAAGCTTCTACTCTTGTAGAGTATGTTGGGCCTCCAAGCGCAGAGGTTTGTAGGACAGCAGCAATTTCCCTCAAGTGGATGACCTAAGGTTTATCGAACTCAGGGAAGTAGAGGTTGAAGATGGTCTCTCTCAAGCAACACTGCAACTAAGATACAAGAAGTCTCTTGTGTCGCCAACACACCGAATACAACTAGGAGTTGTATAGGTGCACTAGTTCGGCGAAGAGATGTTAAATGGCAAGTGATATGGATGGCAAAATAAAGTGATATAAATCTGTAATAAAAAGTGCAGCAAGCAAACAAGTGGTAAACGTGAGCACAAATGGTGTTGCAATGGTGGAAACAATGCCTAGGGATCATACTTTCACTAGTGGCAACTCCCAACAACATTAACATAATCGAATCACATGATATTTCCCATAAAACATGCAATGGGGACGCACTCGGAGGTCATTCCTTCGTGGTCAAGAGAGGACGAGAATTATGTAGGGCTACAAAAGCACACCTCAAAGTTCGTAGTTCTCAATCTAAGGATTTCCCAATGTCACCGCGGCCATCCAAAGAGAGTCCCACAATCACCAGAACATATCTAAAGGATAGTCAAAGACAAGCACCAAGAGACTCTCAATCTTCAATCAACACACAAGAGAGGAAATCACTCATGAAAATATTGTTCTAATCCATGTCCAATAGACCGCTGTCACCTTGGTCTCGGGGATTATACTAGATAAAGACAAGTGAGTACATCAATCCAATACATAGAGGAAGGGGAAATATCATGGGATCACGCTAGATTAACATAGCCTATGATCACAACGAAGATCACATCATGGGAGAGAGAATTGACCACATAGCTACTGGTAATAACCTCAGCCCCGAGGAGGAACTACTCCCGCATCATGGAGGGAGGAAGCAACGTCGATGGAGATGAATCCGGGGGCACTTCCCCATCCCGGCAGGGTGCCGGCGCAGGAATTCTAGTCCCCCGAAGCTTGATGGCGATGGCGGCGGAGATCGGAATTGCGTCTGGAGAAAAGGGGTCTGGAATCAGGGTTTCCGCGACACGGTGTAAATATATGCCAAAGGGGGCATCAGAGGGGGTCAGGGGTGCCCAGGCGCCCCCCCCCCCCGGCACGGCCAGGGGGGCGCGTGGGCTGGCCGCCTGGAGCCCCTGTGGGTCCTCTCCGGCCCAACTTTGGCCGCATGGAAGCTTCCGGAATGCTGATTTTTTATATAATTTTTCTGGATTTTTTCTGGCAGTTCTCGTAATGTGAAAACCTGAAATACAAAAACAGCCGAAAACAGAAACTGGCACTGGGGTGCACTGAGTTAATAGGTTAGTCCAAATATGATCAAAAGTGTATGGAAGTTATAAATAACATAGCAATATCACCCAAAAGAGGCATGGATCAAGCAGAAATTATAGATACGTTTTGGACGTATCAACATCCCCAAGCTCCTGCTCGTCCTCGAGTAGGTAAATGATAACAAGAATAATTTCTGGGGTGACATGCTATTAACCATATATGACTTTTTCATAGTCATATGACAAAAGCTTACTGAGACAATGAATCTATAGTAATTAAGTTGCCTCATGAGAAAATCACAAAGAACTGAAAGTTTTACAATATGATATTGAAACATCAAATAGATTTGTAATGAACATGATGTGCAAATATGATAAAGTGATATCTAGCTTTCCCCCTTTAGTGAAGCAAAACATAAATGCAGGGGCACCTCCAAGGTCTAAGTGATGACTAGATACAATGATTTCAAAATAAACGATATCACAATCATGCAAAAGACAATGCTACTTTGGGACAATGCACATTACACTCAGAATGACAATCATGCTCTCAGTAGTTGGTGCTTTTAAAAGAAGGTGGAGACTCTCGAACCGTGGCTTTTGTTGGCAAGGTTGAAAACCCATAGTCGTAAACAAAGACAAAACATGTACCAGAGCTCTTGGCTTTAAAACAGAGGTAATAATTTATTTTAGATCATGCATGTTTCGTCAACGAATGCTAGCAGACAACTCAATCACTTTTCGAGATGGACAAGTTTCGAGGAACGGCTCCCGAATGAGGACGATCACATCCTCTTAATCTCCTTTGTTTATCACTGCCAAAGTTTTCTGATTTCTCATGAACAAAGCGTGAAGGAGGGTTTGTTTGTTATATTATCTTTTTGAGCCGGGCGCACTCAATGCCAGTTCCTTCTCGTATTATGGGTTTGCACATTATACATGCAATCCCAGGGTGAAGCTTGTCCAACTTAGAAAGGTCATGAATTAACCACTACTTCCTCATGAACTTACAACAGAGGCACAAAGTAAGAATGCTTTTTCTTTGAATAATTTCGAGATGGCACATGCAAGTCTCCGTTAGGAATGGCAGGTAAATACCATGTAGGAAGGTATGGTGGACTCATATGGCATAACTGGATTAAAGGATGTGGATGGACAAGCAGTCAGTCCGCTTAGTACAGGCGAAGGTTAGCAAAAGACTGGGAGCGACCAACTAAGAGAGGAATCATGGTCATAATCATGCAGAGCGACAAAGCAACATTGAATCAGGCATGGTAGTTATATCGCTACTCAGAAACAAAAGATCATCAAGGCTTGACAGACTTTCTTTACAGTCTTAAATATGCGTGAGCATACGCCAAGTCAATCAAAATAAATTCTCGAAGGAAGATATTACTAAACCATACCACATCATAGGCAAACAAATCATGTTGGTATTCCAATAACACATTGGGAACCCTCCAGCTATTTGAGACTAACCATAAGAAAACATGAACTACTAAGCACCATCATGCACGTAGCATCTTTATCATAGACATATCAACCAATGCAACGGAAGCAAACTCTCTTAATAAGGTGAGCAGGGTAATTAAAGAGAGTTCAAGCAACCAACTAAACAAAAGCTCTTTAAAAAGATAAGCATGAAAGTTAAGAGCTAAGCATGATAGTAGCTATTAAAAGACAAAGAACACACACAGCAAAGATAGACATGCAAATTCTATGTTATGTTCTAGGTAGAAGTGGAGCGTGTTTCTCTCCCACATAAAGAAAGCTGAGTTCCAACTCGTCATGAAAAGCTCAAGAAAACTAAAAGGAAAACTAAAACAAGACGCTCCAAGCATAGCACATAACACATGAAGTGATTAAAATATAGGGGAACGAAGGACGAACTGATAATGTTGATGGAGAAGGGGATGCACGGGGGCATCCCCAAGCTTAGACGCTTGAGTCTCCTTGAATATTTCTTGGGGGTGCATGGGGGCATCCCCAAGCTTGAGCGTTTGACACTCCTGAATCTTTTTATCATCTTCCCTCGCACACTTGAAAACTCCCTTCATACATAACTCATCATAATCTGATTAGCGAGGTTAGTACCCATAATAAAATAATTGTTCCTTGCTGGAAATAAAGATATTCTTGAAGTTCTACTGTTTCTCAAGATTGCCAAAAGGTTTTTGCAAAGAAAAAGCAAGCTCTAGGTTTGCAAAATGAAAGAAAGGCAAAACAGGACAGAATCTGTGAAAAACAGACCAGCAGGTAGTAAATAATTTTTTCGGGGCACTTCTGCAACTCAAATCAAAAAGCTCAGAACAGACGCCCGAAAGCCAATTGTATAGAGCACGCTGTCGAAAACATTCAGACCAAAAAGATGCTCTGGTGATTTTATACGAATTTTTCTATCCAAGGACAGAATCTGTTTCCTGGACAGCACGTCACAACTTTTGAACTTTCTTGCAATCAGAGGCTAAACTTGGCACAAAGCTGGAAAATAAAGATACAATGATGTTGCTACAGTAGTAACAAACATCAAGACCACTAAAACTGAAAGTAAACATAACAAGGGTTGTCTCCCTAGAGCTCTTTCTTTATAGCCATAAAGATAGGCTTAAGACTTTAATGATGCTCTCGTAGGAATAAGAGCTGAAGAACAAAAGAGAGCATCAAGAAGCAAATACCAAACACATTTAAGCCTAACATGCTTCCTATGCATAGGAATATTGCAATAGAATAATTCATTGAAGCATAAAGCAACTAGCATAGGAAGGCAAAACAAGCATAACTTCAAAATATTCACCATAAAGAGAGGAAACTTCTTATTATTAAGATATTTAGAACCAAGTCTCCCTCTCTCATTATAAATTTCAGTGGCATCATGGATGAACTCAACAATATAAGCATCACGTAAAGCATTGTTACCATGATCAACATGCAAAAAGGTACTCTTACTCTCCACATAAGCATAATCTTTCTGATTGGTAATAGTGGGAGTAGGACTATCATAAACAACTTGAACACTATAGATTACTTGTGTATTAGGAGGGTGGTGTTCAACAAGGGAGTAATTCCCTCCATGATTATGACAAGTTTCATAAGGATAATTTCTCCTTATGTCATAGGTACCTTTATAATCACTATAGGTTGGAGTTATGACATCATCATCAAAATCATCTTCAATAGTACCTACGGACGTATCATCAAGATGATAATTAAGGCAATAAACTTCACCTTCTTCTTTAAACTTACAATCGTTAGGATAAAAATTGATGGGAGGAATATGCTCAGGCCAGGTTGATACCCATTCTTCTTCTTTCTTGCTCCTCTTCCTCCTCCTCTTCTTTTTCTTCTTCTTAACCTTAGAAGGGAGTGGTTGGAGATGAAGCTTCTCCACATATCCTGGTTTATCATTAGAAACAATAGGGGAAACTTGGGAGAAACTCTCCTTTTTATTAGCAGAAATATAAGAGACATTTTTATACTTTGGTAAAGTTCCCTCCTTTATAATCTTACCTATGTAATCATTTTCATGGCAATTAACAACACAATAGAGATGGCAATTTTGCAAAGTGTTTTTTATTCCTATGGCATTATCATCCAGCCAAGAAGTCTTTTCTGATAACTCTTCACACATCAAAAATAACATAAGCTCATCATAAAGATCAGAGGTGATCATGTTATCACACAACCGGTTAACAGTTATGTTTTGAAAGTTCATGCATTGAAAATTAAAGTGACCCTCTATACGGCAAAGTTCACAAGTAAAAAGATAAAGGTCACACAATTCTCTAGCAATTTCATTTAAATCTCTGACCCAAGTGATTGTTCTTTCATGCTTATGTTGCTTACAATACTTCTCTTCTTCAATCATAGGCCTTTCATAAGGTCTATCCACTCCACAAAAATTAACATGCTTATATAAAACTTCATTTTTAGGAATTGGATCATGCATGTTGCAATCATCATGAACAACTTCATTTTCTTTGCAAGTCTCTTTAAAAGGTTTATGATACTTGATCCAATCCTCCTTAGGCATATTAAGATGTGAAGCAAAAGATTTGAGGAAATCAACAAGGAGTTGAGAATCAAGCCCAAACTTAGCACTAAACTTATTAAAACTTGTAGTTTCAACAAAGGACTTAATGCAATCATACTCATAAATTATACCTGACTCTTTACCTTTGTCGATCTCCCAATCTTCAGTGTTGCGTTGAATTCTTTCAAGGAGTTCCCATTTAGCATCAATCTTTTTGTTTGTGAAAGAACCCATAGAGGAAGCGTCGAGCAAATCTTTATCCTGTCGAGAAAGCCTCGCATAGAAATTAGTAATAATCATATCTTTGGGGAGCCCATGGTTAGGACATTTTAGCATTAACGTTTTCAGTCTCCCCCAAGCTTGAGCTATGCTCTCTCCGTCATGAGGATCAAAATTATAAACATAATTCCTATTCTCATGGACTTCATGAAGAGGACAAAACTTGGAGTAAAAGAGAGACTGGATCAATTCCCACTCCAGCAGGTGAGAGTCATCTAGTAGCCTATTCCATTCCAATGCTTTTCCTTTCAGTGACAAGGCAAATAATTTCCTCATGACAAACTCCCTTGATACACCTGCAAGCTTAAATAATGAACATAGTTGTGACAGATATAGCAAGTGTTCACCGGGATGTTTGTCTCCTGCATAACGATTAGCCAAAACATAATCGATAATACCAGCTGGTATTTTATAGGGCACAATTTCAGTAGGGGGAGGAGCAACCACCACAGGTGTGGGGCGTCTTCCCGCAAGCAACGATCCAATAGCAAGGCTGTCCATAAGCATAACTAGTGAAATAAAAACAAGAAACAAAAAGATTTAATTGCAAGATCTAAAGATATACCTTCAAGCGCTCACCTCCCCGGCAACGGCGCCAGAAATAGCTTGATGTCTACACACGCTTCTACTCTTGTAGACTATGTTGGGCCTCCTAGCGCAGAGGTTTGTAGGACAGCAGCAATTTCCCTCAAGTGGATGACCTAAGATTTATCGAACTCAGGGAAGTAGAGGTTGAAGATGGTCTCTCTCAAGCAACCCTGCAACTAAGATACAAGAAGTCTCTTGTGTCCCCAACACACCTAATACAACTAGGAGTTGTATAGGTGCACTAGTTCGGCGAAGAGATGTTAAATGGCAAGTGATATGGATGGCAAAATAAAGTGATATAAATCTGTAATAAAAAGTGCAGCAAGCAAACAAGTGGTAAACGTGAGCACAAATGGTATTGCAATGGTGGAAACAAGGCCTAGGGATCATACTTTCACTAGTGGCAACTCCCAACAACATTAACATAATCGAATCACATGATATTTCCCATAAAACATGCAATGGGGACGCACTCGGAGGTCATTCCTTCGTGGTCAAGAGAGGACGAGAATTATGTAGGGCTACAAAAGCACACCTCAAAGTTCGTAGTTCTCAATCTAAGGATTTCCCAATGTCACCGCGGCCATCCAAAGAGAGTCCCACAATCACCAGAACATATCTAAAGGATAGTCAAAGACAAGCACCAAGAGACTCTCAATCTTCAATCAACACACAAGAGAGGAAATCACTCATGAAAATATTGTTCTAATCTATGTCCAATAGACCGCTGTCACCTTGGTCTCGGGGATTATACTAGATAAAGAACAGTGAGTACATCAATCCAATACATAGAGGAAGGGGAAATATCATGGGATCACCCTAGATTAACATAGCCTATGATCACAACGACGATCACATCATGGGAGAGAGAATTGACCACATAGCTACTGGTAAGAACCTCAGCCCCGAGGAGGAACTACTCCCGCATCATGGAGGGAGGAAGCAACGTCGATGGAGATGAATCCGGGGGCACTTCCCCGTCCCGGCAGGGTGCCGGCGCAGGAATTCTGGTCCCCCGAAGCTTGATGGCGATGGTGGCGGAGATCGGAATTGTGTCTGGAGAAAAGGGGTCTGGAATCAGGGTTTCCGCGACACGGTGTAAATATATGCCAAAGGGGGGCATCAGAGGGGGTCAGGGGTGCCCAGGTGCCCCCCCCCCCCCCCGGCGCGGCCAGGGGGGGCCGGATGGGCAGGCCGGCTGGAGCCCCTGTGGGTCCCCTCCGGCCCTACTTTGGCCGCATGGAAGCTTCCGGAACGCTGATTTTTTATATAATTTTTCTGGATTTTTTCTGGCAGTTCTCGTAATGTGAAAACCTGAAATACAAAAACAGCAGAAAACAGAAACTGGCACTGGGGTGCACTGAGTTAATAGGTTAGTCCAAATATGATCAAAAGTGTATGGAAGTGTATAAATAACATAGCAATATCACCCAAAAGAGGCATGGAGCAAGCAGAAATTATAGATACGTTTTGGACGTATCAGCGAGCGGGGCGCTCGGCCTATGGCAGCGGCGGCGGTTCGGGCCCGCGCGGGCCCGCTTCGGGCTCCGCGGGCCAGCGGCGAAGTGGGTGCGGGGCTGGCTGACGTGGCGGATGCCCATTGGCTGGAGGCGGTGGCGGCGCTGACGTGGCAGCGTGTGATTGGACGGAGCGACATGTTTGGCGGACATGTCCGGCGGCGCGAGAGGGAGGAGGCTAGGGTTCATCTGCGAGAATTTCGGGGGGAGGCACAAATTTATAGGTAGAGGGAGCTAGGAGTGTCCAAATGAGGAGCGGTTCATGGCCACGCGATCGTGATCAAACGGCCAAGAGCATGGAGGGGTTAGAATAGGCTAGGTGGGCTGTTTGAAAGGGGTGTTGGGCCAAAAGACAAAAGGCTTTCGGTGGTTAACATGGTTAACCGTTGGGCTATCAAACGAGCTCCGAATGTGACGAAAATTGACAGGCGGTCTACCTACGCTATAATAAGACCACACGCTAAGTTTCAACCCATTCCGAGAACATTTTTCGGCCACTCATAAAATAAATATTCGGAGGTGCCGCGGACACGTGCAAGTGTGTCTGGGCTCGGAACGGACAACGGAAAGGACGAGGGGACTCGGACGAATGCAAGTTTTGGAAACATGATGATGCAAGCACACGATGTCACGGCAAGATGCAACACGCAAGCAGATGACATGGCAACGACGACGAACAACTAGCTGACACCTGGCGCACCGGTCTCGGGGTGTCACACTCTGGGCCGTCCACGAGATAGGAGGGCGCGCCCCCCACCCTCGTGGGCAGCCCGTTGCTCTCCTGGCCCAACTCTTTTACTTCGGGGGCTTCTTTTGGTCCACAAAAAATCATCAAAAATTAGCACGTCAATTGGACTCCGTTTGATATTCCTTTTCTGTAAAACTCAAAAACAAGGAAAAAAACAGAACTGGCACTGGGCTCTAGGTTAATAGGTTAGTCCCAAAAATAATATAAAAGTGTATATATAAGCCCATAAGACATCCTAGAAGGATAATATAATAGCATGGAACAATCAAAAATTATAGATACGTTGGAGACGTATCAGCATCCCCAAGCTTAATTCATGCTCGTCCTCGAGTAGGTAAATGATAAAAACAGAATTTTTGATGTGGAATGCTGATACGTCTCCGTCGTATCTATAATTTTTGATTGTTCCATGCCAATATTCTACAACTTTCATATACTTTTGGCAACCTTTTATACTATTTTTTGGGACTAACATATTGATCCAGTGCCCAGTGCCAGTTCCTGTTTGTTGCATGTTTTTCGTTTCGAAGAATATCCATATCAAACGGAGTCCAAACGGAATAAAAACGGACGGAGCTTTTTTTGGAATATATGTGAATTTTGGGAAGCGAAATCCACACGAGACGATGCCCGAGTTGGCCTCGAGGGTGGGGGCGCGCCCCCCTGGGCCCTCGAGGCCACATCGTAAGGCGGTTGATGCCCTTCTTTCGCCGCAAGAAAGCTAATATACGGATAAAAATCGTGTCAAAAAATCAGCCCAATCGGAGTTACGGATCTCCGGGATTATAAGAAATGGTGAAGGGATAGAATGTGGGAACGCAGAAACAGAGAGAGACAGAGAGACAGATCCAATCTCGAAGGGGCTCTCGCCCCTCTGCCGCCATGGAGGCCATGGACCAGAGGGGAAACCCTTCTCCCACCTAGGGAGAAGGTCAAGGAAGAAGAAGAAGGAGGGGGGCTCTCTCCCCCTCGCTTCCGGTGGCACCGGAGTGCCACCGGGGCCATCATTGTGTGATGGCGATCTACACCAACACCTCCGTCATCTTCACCAACATCTCCATCATCTTCCCCCATCTATCTACAGCGGTCCACTCTCCCGCAACCCGTTGTACCCTCTACTTGAACATGGTGCTTTATGCTTCATATTATTATCCAATGATGTGTTGCCATCCTATGATGTTTGAGTAGATTTTCGTTGTCCTATCGGTGATTGGTGAATTGCTATGATTGATTTAATTTGCTTGTGGTTATGTTGCTGTCCTTTGGTGCCCATCATATGAGCGCGCGCGTGGATCACACCATAGGGTTAGTTGTATATTGATAGGACTACGTATTGGAGGGCAAGAGTGACAGAAGCTTCAACTTAGCGTAGAAATTGATGCATACGGGATTGAAGGGGGACCAATATATCTTAATGCTATGGTTGGGTTTTACCTTAATGAATGTTAGTAGTTGTGGATGCTTGCTAATAGTTCAAATCATAAGTGCATAGAATTCCAAGTAAAGGATGACATGCTAGCAGTGGCCTCTCCCACATAAAACTTGCTATTGGTCTAGTAACGTAGTCAATTGCTTAGGGGCAATTTCGCAACTCCTACCACCACTTCTCCACACTCGCTATCATTAACTTTATCTTAACAGCCCCTAGTTTCATTTACGCGCTCTTTATTTTCTTGCAAACCTATCCCACAAAAACTACAAAGTACTTCTAGTTTCATACTTGTTCTAGGTAAAGTAAACGTTAAGCGTGCGTAGAGTTGTATCGGTGGTCGATAGAACTTGAGGGAATATTTGTTCTACCTTTAGCTCCTCGTTGGGTTCGACACTCTTACTTATCGAAAGAGGCTACAACTGATCCCCTACACTTGTGGGTTATCAAGACCTTTTTCTGGCGCCGTTGCCGGGGAGCAATAGCGTGGGGTGAATATTATTGTGTGTGCTTGTTTGCTGTATCACTAAGTGAATTTTATTTGTTGTTCTAAGTTGTTTTCTATCTTTAGTTATGGGTAGGAAATGCAAAATACCAAAAAAAATTAGTGGTATCTACTGTACCAATGGTTGAAGAACCACTCAAAATCTATCACACTACTGAAGCTTATTACTTGGATCATCTTCGATCCCTATGTGCTCGGGCTGAAACCCCAACTA
Source organism: Secale cereale (assembly GCA_902687465.1). NCBI lineage: Eukaryota > Viridiplantae > Streptophyta > Magnoliopsida > Poales > Poaceae > Secale > Secale cereale. The sequence continues at coordinate 78,115,602 of LR738715.1, read as the reverse complement.
GCTTAGTTGAGGGAAAATCTTTAGATGAGCATGCTTCTTATGTGCGACACCGCATATCTGAAAAGAGGAAACTTTTACTGGATCAAATTCATCGTTTGCAATGCTATGCTTGGAATTTATGTGAAATTTATGATTTTACTTGTTGTTCTGAAGACCCTACGAAACACCTTCCCTACCAATGTGAGTTTAGTGATAATGGAATCGTATCTTCATATGCTAAGGGTGTTTATAGTTACTATGATGTTCAATAAATTGAAGAATTTGCTGCTTTTAAGGGTGCTTATGAAATTGCTTCTTTGATTGAAAAGTATGATGCTACTCTTTACAAATCTGAATTTTTTTCTATATTTAAATATTGTTATGATAATTATGCTTCTAATGCCTATGTTAAACCATATATTGAGTACTCCTCCGCTGTCCAAGAAGAGACTAATATTTTTCAGGAGTCTATGGAAGAAGAAATCAATGACATTGTGAGCTCATTGGATGAAAAAGATGAGGAGGAGAGCGAAGAACAAAAGGAGGAAGAACGGATTAGCTACCAGTGTCCACCTTCTAATGAGAGTAACTCTTCAAGTCATATATTGTTTAATTTCCCTTCGTGCTTACCGAAGGATGATTGCCATGATGATTGCTATGATCCCGTTGATTCTTTTGAAATATCCCTTTTTGATGATGCTTGCTATGCTTGTGGCCAAGATGCCAATATGAATTATGCTTATGGAGATGAACTTGCTATAGTTCCATATGTAAAACATGAGATTGTTGCTATTGCACCCACGCATGATAGTCCTATTATCTTTTTGAATTCTCCAAACTACACTATATCGAAGAAGTGTGCACTTATTAAGGATTATATTGATGGGTTGCCTTTTTCCGTTACACATGATGATTTTGATGAATATAATATGCATGTGCTTGCTGATCCTACTTGCAATTATTATGAGAGAGGAACTACGTCTCCGCCTCTCTATGTTTGCAACATGGTAAAATTGCAAGAAACTGCTTATGCTATGCATTGGCCTTTACTTGATGTGCATGAATTGTTCTTTTATGACATGCTGATGCATAGGAAGAGAGTTAGACTTCGTTGTTGCATGATATATATCACTTTGTGCTCACTAATAAATGCCAAATCATTGTTAATTAAAATTGACTTTGATATACCTTGGGATCCGGGTGGATCCATCACTTGAGCACTATATGCCTAGCTTAATGGCTTTAAAGAAAGCGCCGCCAGGGAGACAACCCAGAAGTTTTAGAGAGTCATTTATTTCTGTTGTGAGCTTTTATAAAATTTAAAAACAAAAAATAAAGAGGGGAACCCAAAACTTTTCAAAAAGAAAAGTGAAAGTGAGATAGATGAGCATTGTGAAAGTGGGGGACGTCCTTGAACTTTGTTCATGCCCATGGAAACTTTGTGAATCTTAATTAGAGAAACTTTTCAACAAAAATAATTATCCCCTTGTACAATTCCATGGTATTATAAAAATAGTGTGCCAAGGTTTGCCTTTAGGATGTTTACAATGTTTGTTGGTTTGTGCGGTGCAGGATAGAAACTTTGGTTGTAGTGCGCGATTTTACATTTTTTTGCTGGAACGTCAAATGGTTCTGAAACTTTTTGCAATATCTTTCTATACAAATTGTTTATTTTTCCTAATTTTGGCAGAATTTTTCAAGTATCATAAGTATGGTGAATGTTCAGATTATTACAGACTTTTCTGTTTTAGACAGGTTCTGTTTTTGATGCATAGTTTGCTTGTTTTGATGAAACTATCAATTTCTATCAGTGGATTAAGCCATGGAAAAGTTATATTACAGTAGCTTCAATGCAAAAACAAAATATGAATTGGTTTGCAACAGTACTTAGAATAGTGATTTGCTTTATTATATTAACGGATCTTACCGAGTTTCTGTTAAAGTTTTGTGTGGATGAAGTGTTCGAGGATCGAGGAGGTCTCGATGTGAGAAGAAGGAGGAGAGTCAAGAGCTCAAGCTTGGGGATGCCCAAGGCACCCCAAGTAAATATTCAAGGAGACTCAAGCGTCTAAGCTTGGGGATGCCCCAGAAGGCATCCCCTCTTTCTTCAACAAGTATCAGTATGTTTTCGGATTCGTTTCATTCATGTGATATGTGCAGATCTTGGAGCGTCTTTTGCATTTAGTTTTCACCTTTTCTTTTATGCACCATGCTGGTATGAGATAGTCCTTGGTTGATTTATAGAATGCTCTTTGCACTTCACTTATATCTTTTGAGTATGACTTTATAGAATGCTTCATGTGCTTTACTTATATCATTTGAAGTTTGGATTGCCTGTTTCTCTTCACATAGAAAACCGCCATTTGTAGAATGCTCTTTTGCTTCACTTATAATTGTTAGCGCGTGGGCATAACTTTTGTAGAAAGAATTAAAACTCTCTTGCTTCACTTATATCTATTTAGAGAGTTGACAGGAATTGGTCATTCACATGGTTAGTCATAAAATCCTACATAAACTTTTAGATCGCTGAATATGATATGTTTGATTCCTTGCAATAGTTTTGCGATATAGAGATTCTAATATGTGGGAAGAACTAGTGAATGATTATGGTTTAGTCAAAATATTGGTGTTAAGGTTTGTGATTCCCGAAGCATGCACGTATGGTCTCCTAGCTATGTAACCAAATTGGCGCGCATTGTATTTTGATTGTTTATCTTTGCGTGAAGGTCGGGGGCGCGCGATGGTTAACTCCTACCAACCTCCCCCCTAGGAGCATGCGTCGTAGTATCTTTGCTTCGAGGGCTAATAGTTTTTTCGCAATAAGTATGTGAGTTCTTTATGACTAATGTTGAGTCCATGGATTATGCGCACTCTCACCCTTCCACCATTGCTAGCCTCTCTTGTATCGCGCAACTTTCATCGGTACCATACACCCACCATATACCTTCCTCAAAACAGCCACCATACCTACCTATTATGGCATTTCCATGGCCATTCCGAGATATATTGCCATGTAACTCCACCGTTCAGTTTATTATGACACGCACCATCATTGTCATATTGCCTTGCATGATCGTAAGATAGCTAGCATGATGTTTCCATGGCTTGTCCGTTTTTTGATGTCATTGCTACGCTAGATCATTGCACATCCCGGTACAGCGTCGGAGGCATTCATATAGAGTCATATTTTTGTTCTAGTATCGAGCTGTAATATCGAGTTGTAAGTAAAGAGAAGTGTGATGATCATCATTATTAGAGCATTGTCCCTTGAGAAAAAAAGAAAAAAAAAAGAAAGGCCAAATAAAAAAAGGAAGGCCCAAAAAAGAAAAAAAAAGAAAAAGAGGAAAAGAAAAAAGGGGACAATGCTACTATCTTTTTCCACACTTGTGCTTCATCATAGCACCATGTTCTTCATGATAGAGAGTCTCCTATGTTGTCACTTTCATATACTAGTGGGAATTTTTTGTTATAGAACTTGGCTTGTATATTCCAACGATGGGCTTCCTCAAATGCCCTAGGTCTTCATGAGCAAGCAAGTTGATGCACACCCACTAGTTTTCTTTTGAGCTTTCATACACGTATAGCTCTAGTGCATCCGTTACATGGCAATCCCTACTCACTCACATTGATATCTATTGATGGGCATCTCCATAGCCCATTGATACGCCTAGTCGATGTGAGACTTTCTAACTACTTTTGTCTACTACCACCTTCTATTCCACCCATAGTGCTATGTCCATGGCTCACGCTCATGTATTGCGTGAAGAGTTGATAAAGTTCAAAAAAGTAAAGTATGAAAACAATTGCTTGCCTGGCACCGGGATGGGCATGAGGGGTACCTTGTGTTATGAAAAGGGAGCATAAAAGACTATATGATTTTGTAGGGATAACGTTCTTTAGCGTTGATATTTTGGAAGACTTGATTGTTTGTTGGGATGCCCAAGTATTAAATTCTTCTATGTCAAATGATAGACTATTGCTTTGAATCACTCGTGTCTTAATATTCATGCCAGGATTAGATTACATGATCAAGATTATGCTAGGTAGCATTTCACATCAAAAATTATCTTTTTTATCATTTACCTACTCGAGGACGAGCATGAATTGAGCTTGGGGTTGCTGATACGTCTCGGTCGTATCTATAATTTTTATTGTTCCATGCCAATATTCTACAACTTTCATATACTTTTGGCAACCTTTTATACTATTTTTTGGGACTAACATATTGATCCAGTGCCCAGTGTCAGTTCTTGTTTGTTGCATGTTTTTTGTTTCGCAGAATATCCATATCAAACGGAGTCCAAACGGAATAAAAACGGACGGAGATTTTTTTTGGAATATATGTGAATTTTGGGAAGCGAAACCCACACGAGATGATGCCCGAGTGGGCCTCGAGGGTGGGGGCACACCCCCCTGCCCAGGGCGCGCCCTGGGCCCTCGAGGCCACACCGTAAGGCGGTTGATGCCCTTCTTTCGCCGCAAGAAAGCTAATATCCGGATAAAAATCGTGTCAAAAAATCAGCCCAATCGGAGTTACGGATCTTCGGGAATATAAGAAACGGTGAAGGGACAGAACCTGTGAACGCAGAAACAGAGAGAGACAGATAGACAGATCCAATCTCGGAGAGGCTATTGCCCCTCCGTCGCCATGGGGGCCATGGACCAGAGGGGAAACCCTTCACCCACCTAGGGAGAAGGTCAAGGAAGAAGAAGAAGGAGGGGGGCTCTCTCCCCCTCGCTTCCGGTGGCACCGGAGTGCCACCGGGGCCATCATCGTGTGACGGCGATCTACACCAACACCTCTGTCATCTTCACCAACATCTCCATCACCTTACCCCATCTATCTACAGCGTCCACTCTCCCGCAACCCGTTGTACCCTCTACTTGAACATGGTGCTTTATGCTTCATATTATTATCCAATGATGTGTTGCCATCCTATGATGTCTGAGTAGATTTTCGTTGTCCTATTGGTGCTTTAATTTGCTTGAAAATAGTTCCAATCTTAAGTGCATAGAATTCCAAGTAAGGGATAACATGCTAGCAGTGGCCTCTCCCACATAAAACTTGCTATCGGTTTAGTAACGTAGTCAATTGCTTAGGGGCAATTTCGCAACTCCTACCACCACTTTTCCACACTCGCTATCATTAACTTTATCTTAACAGCCCCTAGTTTCATTTACACGCTCTTTATTTTCTTGCAAACCAATCCCACAAAACTACAAAGTACTTCTAGTTTCATACTTGTTCTAGGTAAAGTAAACATTAAGCGTGCGTAGAGTTGTATCGGTGGTCGATAGAACTTGAGGGAATATTTGTTTTACCTTTAGCTCCTCGTTGGGTTCGACACTCTTACTTATTGTTGACACCAGATTTTGGCACGGCATAAAAAGCAAATAAGATGGCCTCAAATGGAAAAGTGCTCAAAGTGAAAAAGTTTCGTATTGTCGAGGTGAACATCTTTGAAGATTGGGCCATCGTCATCCGATCTCATCTCGAGTGCCAAAACTATGCTCAAAGCACTGAGATTTTATATCTAGAGCAGTATTCGGCAGATTAGACCACCTAGCCTGCTTCATATGGAAAAACTTCCTACATGAATTGTCTTCGTCTCGTCGAAACGGTCGATTTTGATATAAAAATCGTCCCAATCCGAGTTCGTATGCAAAAGTGTCAGCCATCCGAACACATCCCTGTCACAGAGCCAAAAGTGGCGCGCCCCACCAGCCACGTGTCTGATGGGTAGCGCGAATAACAGCCTGTATTGCGTGACCGTTTTGGCCTAGAAGATGGCTTCAAATCGAAAAACGTTCAACATGAAATTTGTTCGTCTCGTCGAAACGGTCAAGATTGCTTTTGGACTCTTTTCCATCCGAGGTCGTTTACCACCTCAAATATTACCCGCAAGGTACAGCCAGTTTAAACCGAACAGTTTTGGAAAGTTCGGACAAAATCAATCCGAATTTGGCTAGGTTTTTGGACGTGAATCCAAGCCTTTTCCTTGCACGGGAAGTCCAGCCGCCTCTTATATACCTAAGGGGTGACGGCCGATTGAACAACACACAATCGATCAATTCATCTACCACTTTTTATCTTTTATCTTTTCTCCTTAACCCTAGTTCTTCTTCTTCCTCGTTCTTCGTCTGTTCTTCTTGTTGCAGGACGGCGAACCTCGAGGCCCTAGGGGCGATCAGGTCGACCTAGGGCAGCCCATAGCCGCCGCGCGTCCAGACGGGGTCCCTCCCGGGCGCTTGGGGTTTCGGGTCCTCAAAAGTGCCCACCGGATTGCTTGCGTACCGCGCTTCCGGACGGGTCTCCTTCGACGTGAGCTGCGGTGCATCACCCTCGGTGTCGGAGGTACACGGTGACGTGTTCGTGTGCGAACACACTTTTTGGCGACTCCGCTGGGGACGAAGCTTCGAACAGTCTGCAGCCTGTTCTTGCTACGAGGAGAGCGTCATCAAGCGGCTGCAATCTACAACGGTAACATGTATCATCAATCTCCTTATGTAGATGCAAATAGCCATTATGTTGATGTTGCTAGATCTTTCAATGGACATGTCATGTCGACTAGCCCTAACGAGCAAAGGCCGACTAGTTATTCCATCGGAGAAACTTGGAATTCACAGAACAGCGACATGCAACTTATGAATCTGAACTTTCGTGCATCGGCAACACCTTTCAATATGCCGATGAATAACATGATTTGTTCGAGTGATCAATATATGACACCTCATGTACATGAGGGCATCTCACAGTTTTGTCCATCGGCTGCCGACTCGTGATATGCGGGTTCATCCCCAAACGTGCCGATGGACGGGGGAATCGGCCATGCATCATGTAGTTATTTGGCTAGTTATCCTCAAACATCATATACTATACCTCATAAGATTAATTGTTCAGGGGCATATGAAACTAGAAATATTCATGACTCGGCTCGCCTTCGCGGTTATAGCCGAGTAGATGGAGATTCTATAGGAGAAAATGTGCCTAATATTACAGGAGATGAGGTGGCTCTGGCTGCACTAAAAAGTTTAGCCCAAAATAAGAAGATTAGTGCTATTTGCCTTGAGCAACACGAAAAGGGATTGGTTCCTGATTATGAGGCAATAAGAGCTAGGGTTTTAAAAGAAGACGAAGTGTTGCCGATTGATCAAATTAGCATGAGAAAATATTCAACAACAGTGCACACATCTTCACCTATCATTGCAGCATGTTATACACCCCCTATACAATCACAAAGTTTCGGCAACATCAATTCATTGCCGAAAGTTCGTAAAAGTATTGGGGGGCAAGCCGATCCAAGCAGGGCTGAGTTTAAAGAAAAATATGTGTCCCAAGTGGACAAGATCAAGTCAAACCTCACAGGGAATAGCGTCAACAAATTTACTACGCCAACTCTTGAGGAATTACCAGCAGAATATCGACATGCTTATGAAGCACTCAAGAAGAAGCGTGAAGTGGGATATTTGCAAGAATATGTCAAGTGCCTTCCTCCATGTAGCAACCATGTTGGCTCTTCTACACTTTTGAAGCAAGATGGAAAAGAAGCTTTGCAAGAAAATCATCAAGAAGGGGTTCACTCGGCTAATACGGTTGATTCGGTTGAAACCGAGTCAAATATGACTAAGTCGTCTACAGCTGAGTTGAACAGTTTCTTTAGTAACAAGACAATGGTGGATTCAACTAAAACCAAATTGACCACTGAGACGTTTAAGGCCGAGTGCGTTGCATCGAGCCAGCCGAGTGCATTGTGCCAACCGAGTACATCTTGTCAGACGAGTACATCACCGGCTAAAGCCGCTAAAGCCGAGTGCATCAAGCCAGTTATTGTTGCGTGTACCAAAATAGAAGATGCAAGCTTCACCAAGCAAAAGAACGGACAAAGTAATATGGCCGAACAAAGTTCGGTTAACGATGAACATCAAGAACAAGAAAATTCAGTCGAGCAAAGTTCAACTCGCGAAGAGCATCCAAGTGAAATCTACTCAGGCAATCCGAGTGATGAGGCACGAGATCCAGAAAAAGAGGAAGATGCATTCGAGAATTATTCAGAAGTGGAGCAAGGTATTGCTCCAGTGGTGCAACCATCTTCTCGTTCCAACGGCTTCACAAAGGTACACCTAGCCGAGAGTTTACTCAGTTTTCGATTCGGTCACAACCATATTGTTGATGCACTCGTTAGTAAGATTCTAATTAATTTTGAAAGACCGATCGAGATGAGTAATCTATTTGTTTCGAATTATCTTGTCACTAATCATGCTGCTCAACACATGGCGCCATTCATAGAGGCTAATAGTGACAACTTATCGCAACCAAAGTTTTTCCCGTCATGCCGACTGAACTTTATATTCATATGGACAACTTTGTTTGTTTCATGCCTGGCTAACATTTGGTCTCAGATGAGACGTATATTCTGTAATTATTTTGGTTGCAGGAATATAAAGCCAGGTTCAAAGTTCTCCGGGATAGCCGATTCAAGAGCATCGGGAAAGGAGGACGAAAATCAATGCATAGCCGAGTCAAATGATATTAAACTCACACCGCTCGGTTGTTTTGTATCAAAGCCGGTATCACAATATCGGTTAATGGACCAGGAGTGTACGTCCAGTGCAGGCATAGTTGATCACATCATCGGTACATCGCTGACTAATCCTATTATTATAATTGATCACGATGTCGAGCCGTCAAGACAAGAGCCAACGCAATGTTCGTTCATGCAAAATGTCAAAGATTGCAACATGATCCATCAAGTCAAGCAATCGGACAAGATAGGACGATTGGAGTTTGTTGATGCACGATCATTTGGACAGTCGGATCATTTTGACGGCCATCAAATGTTGAATCGGCTATCTCCAGCCGATTTATCTAAAAGTGGATATGTCCACGTAAATGATGATGGGGTCAAGTCTTCGAGCAAGGATATTGTTAAAAAGTGCATCAAGAGCAATCTTGAAGACGAAAATTCCATCAAAGCTAAAATGGTAACATCTAGCACTAGGGGGCAACAAGAGAATTCAAAGACCGTTGCACGCACAACCAAAGAAAGCAAAGGCCATGATAAGCACAAAAGCAAAAGGCCGAAAGTCACTTTTGCGCAGTTATTAGAAAAGTACCAAAAGATAAGTGAGGGAAAGAGTGCTTATCGGCCGAGTGAAGCAAAAGCATCGAGGTCACCCCCAAGGCATAAATCTGAAGACTGGAATTGGCAAAGGAAGACGTTGAGCAAGCAGACTTCATATCCTCCTTTTGGGCCGCTAGTGCCAATGTCGTGGATGCCTCCCTACGCTCATGTAAATCCATATCTATCATGGGGCAGGTATGATACAAGGGCACATTATCCATCTTATTTTAGATCATCTCGCCAACATTATGCAGCTCCAAAAAGATCAACATTTGATGAACAATCACACGTCAAAGACCGTTTCAATCATAAGGAATCGGTCCGGAGCTCAAGGAACAAGAAAGAGGTGGTTAAGCAAGTGTACCAGGTCAAGAAAGATGGTCGTAAGTGTGCTACTTCGGATTTATTCTCAAATAACAAAGAGCCAGTTAAAGTATTGACATTGGCTACAAAAGGCAACGAGTCAAGTCAATCAAGTGCCAAATCTGAAGGGAAGAAGTTGAGAGTGCACAAGGCCAAAAAAGAGTTGGCATTGGTTGAAATAGAATCACAGCCGAGGTGCCCACTCGGCTTAGCGCATTGGCAAGAGAAGGAATTACAAAAACTTAGTGCACATGAGTTGAGAAAGAAGAACATGGCATGGGTTCCCAAGAGGAGCAGTCAAAATAGAAATGATGTCCGACCTTCTATTGCAACAAGTGTTAAAAAAGTGAAGAAAGAAAAGGATGGCCGCAAGAGTGTTATTTTAGATCTGACTCCAAATGACAAAAAGCCAGTTGAGTCTATGTTGGTTGCTAAGGACAAGAAAGTGAAGCAAGTAAATCTCAAGGATCTGATCACCGATTTTGGACAGGCCAAGCCGGAGATGCCCAAAGCCAGGAAGAACTTGCCAGTGCATAAACAAAAATCCCAGCCGGGATGCCCTCTCGGCTTACCATATTCGCAACAGAAGAAACTGAAACGGCTTAGGGCCAAAGAGCTGGAGAAAAGAAACATGGCCTGGGTTCCTAAGGAAAATCCTTGAGACAAGTGCGGCATCACATCTCCTGTTGCGAAGCCAGCAGAAATAAGGGAGTACAAGTGTAAATCCCGTAGGCGAGGACGACAATTTTCATCTCACTATAGGAAACTCCAGGAGGCGTGTCCTCCACATTCTTCAATCGTATCATCAAAATCAACGCTATGGAATTTATCCTCGGCCGAAACATCTGACTTATTTCGGTTATTCACACTTTGGTGGATGGATTCCCGAGCACCTTTGAGATGAGAACGCATGGCCGATATTTGCATATCGCCCTCAGAATTCATTGTGTTGGCAATGCCGGCATCTGGCTAACGGTGTTCACCATGGTTGATCTCGTACTACTATAGCCGATGCTCAGTGTTTGCCAATACTGGCAAGGCCGACTTAATTATTGAGTCGGCCAGTGATCAAGGGTCTAGTACATAAAAAACTCTGACTCCTGGTGTTAGTTATTTGCAGGACCCAAGTCAGGAGAGAGACATTGTTCGGCGGAGGCTTGATGGTTTACTTTGATCAATAATGAGTTGAGTCGCCGAACAGTTGACAGTATTCCTTTGTGGTGCATGGTCATAATCGTTCAGCAACCGGCTTACCATCGAAGGATTCTAATATTCCCAGGGAGTGCCTGGACAAAGCAAGGTCCGGATTGACATAAGAAACTTACGTGGAGGCCTTTGTGACGTCCAATTGTTGTTCTCAGACGACTATTATCCAAGAGGCTCTACCCAAGAAGCAACACGCTTAAGTATGTGACCGATAATAATTATCGTTCTTAGCATGCACAGCCGATGTAGTGTTGACATCGTGCTTGGATGAAGTATTTTCTGGCACGCAAGCTCTGCCAGAAAACAGGGGGGCATGTGCTGACACCAGATTTTGGCACGGCATAAAAAGCAAATAAGATGGCCTCAAATGGAAAAGTGCTCAAAGTGAAAAAGTTTCGTATTGTCGAGGTGAACATCTTTGAAGATTGGGCCATCGTCATCCGATCTCATCTCGAGTGCCAAAACTATGCTCAAAGCACTGAGATTTTATATCTAGAGCAGTATTCGGCAGATCAGACCACCAAGACTGCTTCATATGGAAAAACTTCCTACACGAATTGTCTTCGTCTCGTCGAAACGGTCGATTTTGATATAAAAATCGTCCCAATCCGAGTTCGTATGCAAAAGTTACAGCCATCCGAACACAGCCCTGTCACGGAGCCAAAAGTGACGCGCCCCACCAGCCACGTGTCTCATGGGTAGCGCGAATAACAGCCTGTATTGCGTGACCGTTTTGGACCAGAAGATGCCTTCAAATCGAAAAACGTTCAACATGAAATTTGTTCGTCTCGTCGAAACGGTCAAGATTGCTTTTGGACTCTTTTCCATCCGAGGTCGTTTACCACCTCAAATATTACCCGCAAGGTACAGCCAGTTTAAACCGAACAGTTTTGGAAAGTTCGGACAAAATCAATCCGAATTTGGCTAGGTTTTTGGACGTGAATCCAAGCCTTTTCCTTGCACGGGAAGTCCAGCCGCCTCTTATATACCTAAGGGGTGACGGCCGATTGAACAACACACAATCGATCAATTCATCTACCACTTTTTATCTTTTATCTTTTCTCCTTAACCCTAGTTCTTCTTCTTCCTCGTTCTTCGTCTGTTCTTCTTGTTGCAGGACGGCGAACCTCGAGGCCCTAGGGGCGATCAGGTCGACCTAGGGCAGCCCATAGCCGCCGCGCGTCCAGACGGGGTCCCTCCCGGGCGCGTGGGGTTTCGGGTCCTCAAAAGCGCCCGCCGGATTGCTTGCGTACCGCGCTTCCGGACGGGTCTCCTTCGACGTGAGCTGCGGTGCATCACCCTCGGCGTCGGAGGTACACGGTGACGTGTTCGTGTGCGAACACTTATCAAAAGAGGCTACAACTTATCCCCTACACTTGTGGCTTATCAAATGCTAACCGACATAATTTCTCAATGTAATTCTCTTAATTGTGGCATGAATGTTCAGATCTGAAAGATTCAAGATAAAAAGTCTATATTGACATAAGAAATAATAATACTTCAAGCATACTAACAAAGCAATCATGTCTTCTCAAAATACTATGGCTAAAGAAAGTTATCCCTACAAAATCATATAGTCTGGCTATGCTCCCTCTTCATCGCACAAAATATTCATATCATGCACAACCCCGATTTCAGCCAAGCACTTGTTTTCATACTCTATTTTTTCAAACCTTTCAACTTTCACGCAATACATGAGCGTGAGCCATGGACATAGCACTATGGGTGGAATAGAGGTGGTTGTGGAGAAGACAAAAGGAGGGAGATAGTCTCACGTCAACTAGGCGTATCAACGGGCTATGGAGATGTCCATCAATAGATATCAATGTGAGTGAGTAGGGATTGCCATGCAACGGATGCACTAGAGCTAAATATGTATGAAAGCTCAACAAAAGAAACTAGTGGGTGTGCATCCAACTTGCTTGCTCAGGAAGACCTAGGGCATTTGAGGAAGCCCATCGTTGGAATATACTCCCTCCGTTTGAAAATAATTGTCATCAAAATGGACAAAAAGGGATGTATCTAGAACTACAATACATCTAGATACATCCCCTTTTATTCATTTTGATGACAAGTATTTTCGGACGGAGGGAGTACAAGCCAAGTTCTATAATGAAAATTCCCACTAATATATAAAGTGACTAAGCATGAGACTCTCTATCATGAAGAACATGGTGCTACTTTGAAGCACAAGTGTGGAAAAACATAGTAGCATTGTCCCTTGTCTCTTTTCTCTCTTTTTTTGGAGGGGATTTTCTCCTTTTTTTTAACCCCTCTCTAATTTTTTGGGCCATATCCTTTTTTATTTGTCCTTTATTTTTTTTGTTTCCTCACACGGGACAATGCTCTAATAATCATCACACTTTTATTGATTTACAACTCGATATTACAACTCGATACTAGAACAGAGTATGACTCTATATGAATGCCTCCAGCGGTGTACCGGGATGTGCAATGAATCAAGACTGGCATGTATGAAAAATTATGCATGGTGTCTTTGCCACAAATACGATGTCAACTACATGATCATGCATGGAAATATGACAATATGATGCGTGTCATATGAACAGAACGGTGGAAAGTTGTATGGCAATATATCTCGGAATGGCTATGGAAATGCCATGATAGGTAGGTATGGTGGTTATTTTGAGGAAGGGTATATAGTGGGTGTATGGTACCGGCGAAAGTTGCGCGATACAAGAGAGGCTAGCAATGGTGGAAGGGTGAGAGTGCGTATAATCCATGGACTCAACATTAGTCATAAGAACTCATATACTTATTGCAAAAATCTATGAGTCATCAAAACAAAGCAATCAACGCATGCTCCTAGGGGGGAGGTTGGTAGGAGTTAACCATCGCGCGCCCCCGACCTCCACACAAAGGTTGACCCTTTATAAATACCTCATGCTCTAACTTCGTCACATAGCGGTTCACCATATGTGCATGCTACGGGAATCACTAACCTTAACACAAGTATTTCTCAATTTCATAATAACTCCACTAGCATGACTCTAACATCACTATCCTCATATCTCAAAACAATTATCAAGCATCCAACTTCTCATCATATTCAATGCACTTAGTGTGAAAGTTTTTACTACATTGATTTTGGATGTCTATCATGCGAAGGCTAGTTATATAGCCAAAGCACAATACCATGATGTTTTAATAGACTCTCAAAAGGGTATAAGTGAAGCATGAGAGATCAACAATTTCTTCAAAATAAAACCACCGCCGTGCTCTAAAAGATATAAGTGAAGCACTAGAGCAATAACAAACTACTCCGAAAGATATAAGTGAAGATCAATGAGTAGTTGAATAATTATCTAACTATGTGAAGACTCTCTAACATTTAAGAACTTCAGATCTTGGGATATTATTCAAACAGCAAGCAAAACAAAATAAACTAAATTGATGCTCCAAGCAAAACACATATCATGTGGTGAATAAAAATATAGCTCCGAGTATAGTTACAGATGGATGAAGACGAAAGAGGGGATGCCTTCCCGGGGCATCCCCAAGCTTAGGATTTTTATTATCTTGAATTTACTTGGGGTTACATGGGCATCCTCAAGCTTAGCCCTTTGCTACTCCTTGTTCCATTGTCCATCAAAGCAATACTCAAAACTTGAAAACTTCACAACACAAAACTTAGACAAAAATTGTCGTCAGCTCCGTTAGTACAAGAAAGCAAACCACTACTCAAACGTGCAGCAATGAATTCATTCTTTGTTTATATTGGTGTTAAACCTACTGTATTCCAATTTCTATATGGTTCATATCCTCCAATACTACTCATAGATGCATCGGAATAAGCAAACAACACACAAAAAACAGAATCTGTCAAAAACAGAATAGTCTGTAGTAATCTGCAGGTTTCACCTACTTCTGGAACTCCAAAAAATTCAAACTAAATTGGTAAATTTGAGGAATTTGTCTACCAATCATCTGCAAAAAGAACCAACTAAATAGCACACTCCAGTAAAATCTGATGACTATTCTAGTGAGCGCTAACGATTCTGTTTTTCACAGCAAGATCATATAAACTTCACACAAGTCTTCCCAAAGGTTCTACTTGGCACAAACACTAATTAAAACACAAAACCACATCTAAACAGAATATAGATGCAATATTTATTCCTAAACAGAAGCAAAAGCAAAGAAAATAAAATAAAGTTGGGTTGCCTCCCAACAAGCGCTATCGTTTAACGCCCCTAGCTAGGCATAATGATGCTCACATAAAAGATAAGAATTGAAACATAAAGAGAGCATCATGAAGATTATAACTAGCACATTTAAGTCTAACCCACTTCCTATGCATAGAGATTTTGTAAGCAAACAACTTATGGGAACGATAATCAACTAGCATAGGAAGAGAAAACAAGCATAACTTCAAAACCTTAAGCACATAGAGAGGAAACTTGATATTATTGCAAGTCCTACAAGCATATGTTCCTCCCTCATAATAATTTTCAGTAGCATCACGAATGAATTCTACAATATAACCAGCACAAAAAGCATTCTTTTCATGATCTACTTGCATAGAAATTTTACTACTCCCATCATAAGCAAAATTCTTCTCATTCAGAATAATGGGAGCAAACTCAACAAAATAATTATCATGTGAAGCATAATCCAATTGAAAACTAAAATCATGATGACAAGTTTCATGGTTATCATTATTATTAATAGCATACAAGTCATCACAATAATCATCATAGATAGCAACTTTGTTCTCATAATCAATTGGAACCTCTTCCGAAATAGTGGATTCATCACTAAATAAAGTCATGACCTCTCCAAATCCACTTTCATCAATATAATCATCATAAATAGGAGGCATGCTTTCATCATAATAAATTAGCTCATCAAAACATGGGGGACTAAACATATCATCTTCATCACACATAGCATCCCCAAGCTTGTGGCTTTGCATATCATTAGCATCATGGGTATTCAAAGAATTCATACTAACAACATTGCAATCATGCTCATCATTCACATATTTTATGCCAAGCATTCTATGTAATTCTTCTTCTAGTACTTGAGCACAATTTTCCTTCCCATCATTTTCACGAAAGATATTAAAAAGACGAAGCATATGAGGTAACCTTAATTCCATTTTTTTGTAGTTTTCTTTTATAAACTAAACTAGTGATAAAACAAGAAACTAAAAGATTCGATTGCAAGATCTAAAGATATACCTTCAAGCACTAACCTCCCCGGCAACGGCGCTAGAAAAGAGCTTGATGTCTACTACATAACCTTCTTCTTGTAGACTTTATTGGGCCTCCAAGTGCAGAGGTTTGTAGGACAGTGGCAAATTTCCCTCAAGTGGATGACCTAAGGTTTATCAATCCGCGGGAGGCGTAGGATGAAGATGGTCTCTCTCAAGCAACCCTGCAACCAAATAACAAAGAGTCTCTTGTGTACCCAACACACCCAATACAATGGTAAATTGTATAGGTGCACTAGTTCGGCGAAGAGATGGTGATACAAGTGCAATATGGATGGTAGATATAGTTTTTGTAATAAGAAAATATAAAAACAGCAAGGTAGCAATTGGTAAACGTGAGCATAAACGGTGTTGCAATGATAGTAGGCAAGGCCTAGGGTTCATACTTTCACTAGTGCAAGTTCTCTCAACAAGGATAACATAATTGGATCATATTACTAGCCCTCAACATGCAACAAAGAGTCACTCCAAAGTGACTAATATCAGAGAACAAACGAAGAGATTATGGTAGGGTACGAAACCACCTCAAAGTTATTCTTTCTGATCGATCTATTCAAGAGTCTGTAGTAACGTTCAATCCATCATAGAGTTCGTACTAGAATAACACCTTAAGACACAAATCAATCAAAACCCTAATGTCACCTAGATACTTCATTGTCACCTCAAGTATCCGTGGGCATGATTATACGATATGCATCACATAATCTCAGAAACATCTATTCAACCAACACATAGAACTCCAAAGAGTGCCCCAAAGTTTCTACCGGAAAGTCAAGACGAAAACGTGTGCCAACCCCTATGCATAGATTCCCAAGGTCACAGAACCCGCAAGTTGATCACCAAAACATACATCAAGTAGATCACATGATATCCCATTGTCACCACAGATAAACACGTGCAAGACATACATCAAGTGTTCTCAAATCCTTAAAGACTCAATCCGATAAGATAACTTCAAAGGGAAAACTCAATCCATTACAAGAGAGTAGAGGGGGAGAAGCATCATAAGATCCAACTAGAATAGCAAAGCTCGCGATACATCAAGATCGTGCCATCTCAAGAACACGAGAGAGAGATCAAACACATAGCTACTAATACATACCCTCAGCCTCGAGGGTGGACTACTCCATCCTCGTCATGGAGAGCGTCGGGATGATGAAGATGGCCACCGGTGAGGGTTTCCCCCCTCCGGCAGGGTGCCGAAACGGGGTCTAGATTGGTTTTCGGTGGCTACAGAGGCTTTCGGCGGCGGAACTTCCGATCTAGGTTAATTTCTGAAGGTTTCAGTATTTATAGGATTTTTTTGGCGTAGGGCACAAGTCAGGGGGGCCTCTGGGCCGTCCACGAGATAGGAGGGCGCGCCCCCCTGCCCAGGGCGCGCCCCCCACCCTTGTGGGCAGCCCGTGGCTCTCCTGGCCCAACTCTTTTACTTCGGGGGCTTCTTTTGGTCCAGAAAAAATCATCAAAAATTGGCACGTCAATTGGACTCCGTTTGATATTCCTTTTCTGTAAAACTCAAAAACAAGGAAAAAACAGAAACTGGCACTGGGCTCTAGGTTAATAGGTTAGCCCCAAAATAATATAAAAGCCCATAAGACATCCTAGAATGATAATATAATAGCATGGAACAATAAAAACTTATAGATACGTTGGAGACGTATCAAGCTTTCATACATTTTTAGCTCTAGTGCATCCGTTGCATGACAATCCCTACTCACTCACGTTGATATCTATTGATGGGCATCTCCATAGCCCGTTGATACGCCAAGTCGATGTGAGACTATCTTCCTCATTTTTGTCTTCTCCACAACCACCACTCTATTCCACCCATAGTGTTATATCCATGGCTCACGCTCATGTATTGCGTGAAAGTTGAAAGGTTTGGAAAAACTGAGAATGACAACAAGTGCTTGGCTGAAACCGGGGTTGTGCATGATATGAATATTTTGTGTGATGAATAGGGAGCATAGCCAGACTATATGATTTTGTAGGACTAACTTTCTTTAGCCATGTTATTTTGAGAAGACATGAATGCTTTGTTAGTATGCTTGAAGTATTATTATTTCTTATGTCAATATAGACTTTTGTCTTGAATCTTTCGGATCTGAACATTCATGTCACAATAAAGAGAATTACATTGAAAATTATGTTGGTTAGCATTCCACATCAAAAATTCAGTTTTTATCATTTACCTACTCGAGGACCAGCAGGAATTAAGCTTGGGGATGCTTGATACGTCTCCAACGTATCTATATTTTTTGATTGTTTCATGCTATTATATACGATGTTTTGGATGTTTAATGGGCTTTATTATACACTTTTATATTATTTTTGGGACTAACCTATTAAACCAAAGGCTCAGTCCAGATTGCTAATTTTTTTTGCCTATTTTAGGGTTTCGCGGAAAAGGAATATCAAACGGAGTCCAAACGGAATGAAACCATCGGGAGAGATATTTTTGGAACGATATCTTCACGGGAGACTTGAGAACCAAGGCAGAGGGGAAACGTGGTGCCCACGAGGGTGGTCCCCCTGGGCGCGCCCCCCTGCCTCGTGGGTCCCACGTTGCTCCCCCGATGCCCTCCTTCCTCCTATATATACCCATGTACCCTGAAAACATCGAAGCAACAGAGAAAACCCTAATTCTACCGCCGCAATCTTGTGTTCCCGTGAGATCCCATCTTGGGGCCTGTTTCGGAGCTCCGCCGGAGGGGGGATCTTTCACGGAGTGCTTCTACATCAACACCATCGCCTCACCATGAGTTGTGAGTAGTTTACCACAGACCTTCGGGTCCATAGTTAGTACATAGATGGCTTCTTCTCTCTCTTTGGATCTCAATACCAAGTTCTCCTCGGTCTTCGAGGAGATCTATTCGATGTAATCTTTTTGCGGTGCGTTTGTCGAGATCCGGTTAATTGTGGGTTTATGATCAAGATTATCTATGAGAAATATTTGGTTCTTTTCTGAATTCTTTTATGTATAATTATAATATCCTTTCAAGTCTCTTCGAATTATCGGTTTGGTTTGGCCTACTAGATCTATAGTTCTTTCAATGGGAGAAGTGCTTGGCTTTGGGTTCAATCTTGCGGTGTCCTTTCCCAGTGACAGCAGGGGCAGCAAGGCACGTATTGTATTGTTGCCACCAAGGATAAAAAGATGGGGTTTATATCATATTGCTTGAGTTATCCCCTACATCATGTCATCTTGCTTAAAGCATTACTCTGTTTTTATGAACTTAATACTCTAGATGCATGCTGGATAGCGGTCGATGTGTGGAGTAATAGTAATAGATGCAGAATCGTTTCGATCTACTTGTCACGGACGTGATGCCTATATATAATGATCATGCCTAGATATTCTCATAATTATTCGCTTTTCTATTAATTGCTCGGCAGTAATTCGTTCATCCATCGTAGAATTCTGCTATCATGAGAGAAGGCACTAGTGAAACCTATGCCCGCCGGGTCTATTCTCAACATATCAATCTACAATCTACTTTAGTTTACTGTTTTTACTTTCTGTTCTTATATCCAAAAATACCAAAAATATCAAACTATCATATCTATCAGATCTCACTTTCGTAAGTGACCGCAAAGGGATTGACAACCTCTTATCGCGTCGGCTGCGAAGTTCTTATTTGTTTGTGCAGGTGCGAGGGACTCGCGCGTGTTCTCCTACTGGATTGATACCTTGGTTCTCAAAAACTGAGGGAAATACTTACGCTACTTTGCTGCATCACCCTTTCCTCTTCGAGGGAATACAACGCAAGCTCGAGAAGTAGCAATACGCTCCACCCGCGGGGAAGCCTTGCGGCAGCCCAGTATCGGTCAAGAATTTGTGTGAAACTAGTCTCGCAGAAAACTTGCAGTTCAAGGCATAATCCACTATTCAAGTTGTGATCTAGTATATCATAAATCTCTCAATGGAAGTTCAACTTAAGAGTCTTCACTGAGCACCGGTATATAAACAATGTTTTGGAACTAAATGATGAGATGTGCCAATGAGACTTTGTGGGGGAATGTTGGAATTTTGAAAGTAGGCCTTTGGCCCAAAGCCCAACTAAAATTCTGAAATTCTCTTGGCCCATTAATGCACACATGTGAGTGGAGTAAGTGACACTAAAGTTTAGTCCCACCACGTAAGTTGAGAGAGAGTTGCACCTCTTTATAAGGTTAGCTCTTCTACCACTTGTATGAGCATGAGAAGATGAGACATACACGCGCGCTCCTCCTCCTCGCTCGCCTCGCCACGCCACGCCTCGTCATGACGCGTCGCGGGTTGCGAGAATGAGCCGAGTCGAGGACAGAGCTATGCACGTTGTCTATATTTTTGCTACTCGGGAATAATTAATAAATCGTAATTAACGGATGCTTTAATTGCTCAGCCGTTTTCGATCCGTTTGGGTCATGGGGTTGTTACTTGGACGTGGGGTTTTCTTCACGATCTACCCGGCCCGCATTATATAGTCAGGCATACGTCTATCCTAGCCGCCGCCACAACATATGGTTTCGTACCACCGTTCCAGATCATTGTGCCGCCATGCAAGTCTTCTCCATCCCTTCTTCGGTCCTTCCGGGGTGCACTGCGAAAAGGGACAGCAGGCCTCCGGAACCCCAGCTCTTGTGATCCTGTACGGGAGAGTGGCGATCAGGTTTTTGGGGAGCGCACTCGCGTGACTGCTGATAGCGACAACTTCGTCAACGACGACTTCTTCCCCGACCTCGGCAACCTCATCCTCAACGACATGGGCGACAACACCGGCGCCGGCGGTGCTGCTCCCGCTGCACCGTACGTATTTCTATCCATCATGTTCGAGATCGTGGTAGAATTCATGTTTCTAGTATGTGTCCTAAATGTGATCTGTTCATCTAATATGCTAGTTCGCATGATTAGTTTAATCTCTGCTTTTGCTGTCATGATTTACCTTATGTTTATTCGGATTAAATATCGTTGTAATTTGATCATATTTCCAACAATAACACTATATCTGAGCAAGGGCACCTTACTCGGGTCTACTGTTTATTTTATGGGGGGACGTTGCATGGGGCTGTTCAATCACTTACTTCGGAACTAAGATATATCTGTGCTCCGGAGCTAAACAAATTGAAATGGTGATCCACCACCAAACGATCGGTTGGGCCGTGCAGATCCACTGATCCATGGTCACCATGCATGATACAGAGTTTGAAAGCTTTCCGGTTGTCGAGTAACAGAGTTTCAGAGGTCTCTCGTTGCTGCGACACTTTCTTGATTAACGCCGAGGCATCGGAGAAGGTTCGTGCGCGTCCGGCTATCCTCGACTGCCGTTTCAAGAAAAGAATGCCGAGCTGAAGCTAGCATCGTCCGCTGTTGTGCCGCGACGTGTGCATTTAAACTCCCGTTTTCCTGGCCTGGCCCGTAGCTATCGATCAGTCCTATCGGTTCCGGCCAGTCTCACGCAACCAAGAGCAACAACGTGACTTGCAAGTTTCATGCGGTGCAAGGGCCCCTGAAAGGCACACATTTCGCTTATGTCGTCGGTACAAGTTGTATATACATGAATACAGTACAGATATCGCCAGAGAAACTGCAAGTACGAAAGGTGCCTCTTCAGTACAGGCTTTGCATGAATGAGCAGGCACAGAAAGTGCAAGTACGAAGAGGTATGCCTAGTGACAGCACAAATGCCATGCTCGATCGTAGAGGACCTTAGAGCATCTTCAGCCGCGCCCCCAACAGGTCCTTCCCAGACGTTTTTGCCGCGCCGGCGTCGAAAAAACGTTCCAGCCGTGCCTTCAGAAACCCGTTTTTCGTCGGCTCGGGCCAAAACTGATGTCGGCGACTCGAGGACCTCTTCCCGCCGTTTCTTGCCGCTTTCCCCCACTTCCCTCCCGCTCGCTCGCCTTCCTCCCGTCATTCTCTTCATTCCTCCCGCCAAACTCCCTCCCGCTCGCCTTTCAGTCGGCTGTCATGCCATCGAGGAAGTACGCCGCCCCATGCGCGGCGGCAACCGCGACCGGCACCGTGGCCCAGCCGAAGCAGAGGAAGCCG
This sequence comes from Secale cereale, assembly GCA_902687465.1. NCBI lineage: Eukaryota > Viridiplantae > Streptophyta > Magnoliopsida > Poales > Poaceae > Secale > Secale cereale. The sequence continues at coordinate 78,093,665 of LR738715.1, read as the reverse complement.
AGGGCGCCGCCGTCCAAGCCACCGGGCATGCCAAATGCCGAGTGGAGGGCGGAAGTTCAGTGACGCGAGGCTGTCACCGCCGACCGGCGGAACAGGGCCATCGCCAAGAAGGCCCGCGACAACGCGGCGCGCGCGGTTGCGGCTGCCTCCTCATCAGCGGACCAGGCGGGGATGGTGAATCCACCCGGCAGCCACGCCCAGTACGCGCCCTGGGGACAGCAAGGCGTCGGTTCTTCGCAGCCATGGGGATCGCCGTCGCCGGGCTACGCCGACGGCGACGCGCATGGTGGGTTCAACCCAAACGTGACCTTCCCCCATGGCCACCCGGCCCAGCGCACACCCTCGCCCGCCTTCGCCGGCGTGCAGTACCCTCCATACAACTACTCGCCGCCCGCCTACGCGTCCTCACCGACGCCCCCTTTCCGCCGTGGCCCGCTGCCCTTCTTGCACCTCGACGACACCGACGAGACAGAAGCCGACATGGACGACATCAGCGCGGCAGGTTCGACCGCGGCCGCGGCGTCTCCCGGGTTCGTCAACTCCCGCGCCCAGGCCACGCCGACGCCAAGCCCGAGTGATGACGCCTCCACGACGCCGCCCAGCAGCACCGAAGCCGCGCCGACACCGCCTAGCACCGAAGCAGCTCCGACACCGCCGAGCCTGCGCACGCCGACTCCGCCAACGCCTGAAGCCGACCCCGCCGAGTGATTCGTTGCGCACGCGAACTTGCGGCGCTCTGTTTTTGTACGCCAGACTAGATCCGATCGCCGAATTGTGATTTGTGATCGCCGGATTTGTGGCGTCTTTTATGGTGAGCGGGAACGACCAAGTTCGAATTTTCCGCATCCTGAGGCCGACGCCTAGGGGCGTGACTGAGAGTTAGGTCGCCCCCAGGAGCCGAGTTAGCGCCGGTTCACCTCCAGGCCGCTCTTTCTAGGCACCCAGAGGGGCCGAATGGCTGAAGATGGTCTCAGAAGTACATTTCCTTTTGACGAGCAACACAGAGTTGAGAGCTCTCTCGCTAATTCGAGGCTTGCTTAACTAATGCTGAGGCATCGGAGCGAGATGGTACAAGTTTCCGGCTATCCTCGACTGCCGTTCCAAGAAAAGAATGCCGAGCTGAAGCTAGCATCGTCCGCTGTTGTACCGCCACATGTGCATTTAAGATCAACTCCAATGAGACGACCCAAATGGATGGCGCATTCGTCCGCTTTTTATCGTTTGGGTCGACCATCCGCCTGACGTCCGTCCAGTTTTGCATTTGAATCGACAATGCATCCAACGCGCCGACTTATTTCTTGTCCGCATTGAACTTTCAAATAAAAAAGGTCTGCGGCCGATCATGCCAGCGGTCATGGCTCTTGTCAGCACCATGCCAGCGCCGGCATACAATGCCGGCTTCAGAAAATACCACAGTTCATACTGGCGCACTCACCAGCCGGCCGGCACACATGTCAGCACACAAAAAATGATGGGACTTGAATTCGACCACGCCATCGCAGCTCCCGTGGTCTTGCCGGCACACCTGCCGGCCTCATCCCTCGCGTCCGCGGCGTGCCTCCGGCCCTTCCTCTTGGCCGACTCCCTTGCCCGCTGATCGGGCGTCTGCGCCTTTTTCGGCTTGGTCGTGGCGGTGGTCTTGCGCGTGGCACGAGGCTTGCCTTTTTCAGAGGGGGTGACGGCGGCGAACGAGGCGAGGGAGGCGAGGCCGGCAGCGACGTCGAGGTCGATTGCGTCCTCCATGGCTGGTTGGGGGGCGGGGGTGCGCGCGGGCGGTAGCCTTTTTGAGAAAAATAGGGGAAAATGTTGGTGGCTGCCACCGACCGGCGGGCCCGGGGAAAGGAGAAGGCGTGCGCGCGCGCGTCCGTCTCGTATCCGCGCCGACGCAAATCCGACGCAAAATTAAGCCTGGAATGGGTCGCCCGCGGACGAAAAACGGACGCGCTTCCGTTTAGGTCGACGCGTTGGGCCGCCACTTTTGTCCGTGCCGACCCAAACGAACGCGCACGGACGAAATAGATCGCCCATTAAAGTTGCTCTAAATTCCCGTTTTCCTGGCCTGGGCCGTAGCTATCCATCGGCCCTACCAGTCCCAGTGTCACGCAACCAAGAGCAGCAACGTGACTTGCAAGTTTCAGGGGTCAGGAAAGATACATATTTCGTTTATTATGTCGTCGGTACAGAAACTGCAAGTACAAAAGGTGTGTCGTCATTTAAAAAAATCCCTACAGAAACTGTAAGTACGAAAGGCATGCCAAGTGCCAGTACAGTTGACATGCTTACTCGTACGTACAGGGTCTCAGAAGGACATCAAACAAGGCATATGCCCACAAACACACAAAACAAGTAGAGAGAAATTTACGGACAAAATTACTGTTCCGACCCTTTGGGCTAACAAATTTCGAATTTGACCTCGCTTTGAAAACAAGATCGATTTTAACCTTTTTAGGTGGCGCCAACATCCCTGGCGTCTGGGTTGTGAAGGAGACGCCACGAACCTTGGCGTTTGGCCCCTGGCCCGCACGGCTCGCCTGCTGCGTTGACTGTCTGACGTGGCAAAGGGCCAGACGCCAGGGACCCTGGCGTTTCCTCCTCGGGACCCAGACGCCACCATCCTTGGCGTCTGGCCCTGGTAAGTGGATAACCCCCCGGGAGAGTGTGTGGGACCCACCCCACTCACTCTCCCCATTCATCCCGAGCTGCTCTCACTCCTCAAGCTCTCCTCCTCTCTCCCACTCCTCAAGCCCCCCCTCAAATCCTCTCCAAAACGTGGTTCCTTCAAGTGGATCTTTCCATCACTTTGTTGCTTGTGGTAATCTCCCCCAAATCCCCCAATTTTTTTTGGTCAAATCTTGTTATTTTGGTTGCATTTTTGACATGTGGGTGGAACCCTAGTTAATATTTTCCTCCTTATTATAGTGTGGATTTCTTGATTAACTTTGGAAATATAGTGATATGCAATGTGTGTAGTAGGAATATTTGCTTGTTGAGTAGAAAGATTGGGGGTTAGGGTTAGTTAGTGTTATGGATAATTATGCTTAGTATGTGTTAATTAATGACACCTTTGTGGGCATCCAATAATTTAGTGTTTGATATGATTTGGATATAATGAAATGCTTGTGGACAAACACCATTTCTCATTGATGCCTTAAATGCATTCATGTTGTTTTTAGATGGGGAGACTTGTTAATGTTCATTATATGGACAAGGAGGCATTCTTGAGTAACAATGCCGACACGGGTGAAGAAATAATGGTTTTTGATACAAACCCTAGCTATGAGGATGTTGTTGCAAAAGTGAGACATGTCTTAAATTGGATGGACAACAATGTTGATGTTAAGTTAATTGGAAGGTATGATGTTGGAGTTGGAACCAAATCTCGGTTGAAAAGTATGCCCATCACCTCGGATTTGCATTGGGATGTATACAAGGAAAAAGTTTCTCAATCGGAAGATAAGTCACTTGAATTGTTTGCCAGCAAGGTTGAATCTCCGCGGTTTACATTTGATTTGAACCTTCATGTGTCTTCCCCAATGAATGCCATGACTGAGAGAACAATTGTGCCACTTGTTGAGGAAAGGGTTGTGGTTGATGTCCCCAATGCTTATCGCCAACCACATCCCCGTCTACCATTTACTGAAGCAAATGAGGTTGAGTGGTATGCCCCCAACGCTTCTAGCCAACCACCAACTAGCCAAGCAAATGCAGTTGAAGTGATTGATAGTAAGAAAGTAATTGAAGAGGATGGAGATGCTCATGATGATGATGAAGAGCAAGAGGAAGGCTTTCATGGGAATGATGTTGGTGACTTGGATGCGTACATAGCGCAAAAGGATATGGATCGTGAGTTGCCTTTTAGGCGTCAATATGCATATGACTCGGATGATGAAGGTCCGGGGCAAGATTTGGATGAGGATGGTTTCACAAAGGATGAAAATCAAATGTACTTTGAGCTGACGGGCTTAGAAAAAAGAACTCACTTGTTTCGAGATCTCAGCCTTGCCCATAAAGCCGTAGTTGATGGTGGCATGAGAATGACGGCGATTGAGCCAACACCATGCCCGGATCCAGGCGAACCAAGGGAGGAGAACGAGGACGAGAATGCTTATCTGAAGAAAGGAGTGAAGTTTCTGACATTGGCTATGCTGAAGATTTGGTTGTCTGACTATGCCATTCGTAACCATAGGCCTTATTATGTTAAGCACTCTGACATTAAGTTGCGTTACACCGTGATTTGTGAGCAAGAAGGATGCCCATGGAAGGTTCGAGCAAGAAAGCTTGAAGAAACTGGATAATGGGTGTTAAGAAGTTGTGTTGCCACTCATAGGTGCAAACCGCCATCGAAACGGGTTATAAAGACACACCGTCAACTCACGTCTGAATATCTTGGATACAAATTTATGAAAGACATAGCTGTTGATCCCACTGTGAAAGTGAGGTTTCTCATGCGGACGGTAAAAAAACAGTTTGGTTATGAAGTGAAGTATGGGAAGGCATGGAAGGCAAAGGCAAGTGCTATCAGGATGTTGTATGGTGGTTATGAAGAAGCATACAATCAGCTGCCGAGGTTGTTGGGCGCAATTGCACATAGGAATCCAGGTATGTTTCATGTGGTCGAAGATCACGAGGGAGTGTTTCACCGTGCCTTTTGGTGTTATGGACAATGTGTGACGGCGTTTCAGCATTGTCGTCCGGTCTTGTCTATAGATGGCACATTCTTGACCGGTAGATACAAGGGCACACTAATGGTAGCAATGGCACATTCGTCGAACGACAATGTGTTGCCAGTGGCATTTGCTTTGGTCCCTTCAGAGCACCAAGACAACTGGGAGTGGTTCATGGGTCATGTCAGACACAATGTGATCGGGTCTAGGGAGGTATGCATCATATCGGACCGGCACCATGGCATACTCAAGGCAATGGACATTGTTATTCCAGGGTTTCCAAAGCTTCACCACAGATGGTGCATGAGGCATTTTGTGGCTAACTTTTACCGGGCGTGTAAAAGCAAGGAGTTAAGAAAAGACCTTACCCATGTATGCGTGGCCTTCACCACCAATGCCTTCGATGAGCGATACAACAAACTCTTTGCGGCGGTGAACAAAGGGGGGAAAGAATTCTTGACTAGGAATTTTAGTGAGAAACACAAGTGGGCACGCGCTCATGATGATGGAGGTAGGCGATATGGGGACATGACGAGCAACCTTGTTGAATGTTTCAACAATGTGCTCAAGGGTGCTCGTTCATTGCCGGTGACTGCAATAGTGGAGTATACCTTCTTCAAGCTTAATGATTACTTTCAGAGGCATAGTGAAGAGACTGCAAAATGGATAGGTGAAAGCAAGGATTATCCGGATAAGGTTGATGAATGGCTGCAATTACAAACAAGCAAGTCTTCTCGACAACAAGTTATCATATTTGACAAAATTGAAATGATCTATCAAATTGACGAGCCAGGTGGCACTACACGCGACGGTTTGTCATATGGTGGTGCCGCATTTGAGGTGCATCTCAAGACTCGGTGGTGCCAGTGCGAGAGGCCTAGTAAGTACCATTGGCCATGCTCGCATTTGATAACGGTCGCGAAGGCGAGAAACATACATATTTCAGATGGGGAAACCGTGAGGATGCACGAGTTCCATGTCGAAGCTACAAGGTTGACATGGGCTCCTCGATTTCATCCTTTCTTAGACCAATCACAGTGGCCTGAGTATCATGGCCCTCATATAAAGCCAGACCCTCTCATGAAGGTGGAGACCAAGGGTAGAAGGAGAACTAAGAGGTTCAGGGGTGATATGGATGACCTGGCTGGCTTCACTGGCATGAATCAATTTGGCAGCGGTCATTTCATGGAGGCTCCTGACAATATCAATTGTGGGAGGTGTGATGAAGGTGGACACAATACGCGGTCATGCAAGAAAAGGAAGACCTCGAAGGGGGGCATTCCTAGCACTAGCCGTAGAGGAAGAACAAGTGCTAGAGGTGGTGGTGCCCGTAGAGGAACCACAAGTGCTAGAGGTGGTGGTGGTCGTAGAGGAACCACAAGTGCCAGAGGTGGTCGTAGAGGTGTCACAAGTGCTAGAGGTGGTGGTGGTGGTCGTAGAGGAAGCACTAGTGCTAGAGGTGGTGGTGGTGGTCGTAGAGGAAGCACAAGTGGTAGACGAATGGTTGATAATGGATCGGCCTTCGGTTATTTGCATAATCCAGACGGTTGATCTAATAATCATGGTATATTATTTGTTCATCAACTTTTTCCTATCATTTTCGGTATTTGTGTCTTTTGCTAACAATTGCTCTTCTTGTAGGCATGGCTTCATCCGGTTCGAGGACGAGGCCGCCGTGCGCGGACCAGGAGGACATGCCGAAGACTTGGCAGGGGGCTAGTGTGGACAAGAAGGGGGAGGAGAATGTGGTCACACCAGCGTGTTGGTGTGGTGATGTTTGCAAGGTGAAAGTGTCCACGGACCGCAAAAAGGCATGGACCGAAGGTAGAAGATTCTTTGTGTGTCCCAACTATGCACATGATCGTGCGCGGCCAACTAACGCATATGACAACCCACCGGTATGTTACACATACATCCAAATAATGTCGATATGATTGAACTCATATTACTAACACAAAACATGGTTTGCATGTAGTCACCTCCTCCACTTTGCAAATACTTCACTTGGATAGATGACAAAGTACCGAAAGATGTCCAGGAGGACCAATATCGAGATTGCTTACGGAGGCAGCGCCTGTTTGAGGAGTCCTTAGCACGGGAGGAGGAGCGGCTGCGTCGTGAAACGGAGAGGAACGAGCGCAAGAAGCGTGAGCAAGAGAAGGCACGTAAAGAGAAGAAGGCTCGTGAAGAAGAGAGGGCACGGAAGCTTGCAAGGGCTCGCGATGCACGAGAGGAGGACGAGGCACGTGACAAGAAGGGAAAGTGGCCCCGTACTACTCAGTAGACAAATGGAAAAGGCATCATTATCGTCGATGGACTTTTTAGCCATTCGGAACTCATTCGGAACTCATTTTGTGTTATGAACTTGTCATTAGAGATTATCTGAAAACTATGTACTCTGTGTGAAAACTATGTATTGGGATCTTGAATGTGGGATTTCTGTCATGTTTGAATGTGTGCAAAATTATGCAAAGTAACTATGTCTTAATTTGTGCAAGTTAGATGGAGGACCAGACGCCAAGGATACTGGCGTTTGGCATCTGCTGCACACCCAAACGCCAAGGTCCCTGGCGTCTGGCTCTGCACCACCACACGACCAGCAAATCAGACGCATGTCTGCCTCTGCGCGCGACCCAGACGCCATGGTCCCTGGCGTCTGGTCTGCACCACCACACGGCCATCGCAGCAGACGTTGGTCTGCCTCTGCGCGCGACCCAGACGCCACAGACCATGGCGTCTGGTCTCTACGCAGGCCACCAGACAGGCACAGACCTGCGTCTGGCTCTGCGCGCGACCCAGACGCCAGAGACCATGGCGTTTGGCCCTCCTCTCCACCCAGACGCCAGAGACCATGGCGTTTGGCCCTCCTCTCCACCCAGACGCCAGAGACCATGGCGTTTGGCCCTCCTCTCCACCCAGACGCCATGATGCTTGGCGTTTGGCCTGTTACCATTGGATAAAAGGCTCTTGGCCCACCTCTAGCCTTTCATTGCATTCTTCACCACTCACATTCACGAGCTGCTGCCCCCCTCACTTCCTCTCCACCATCATAACCCCCCTCAAATCTGTCGCGAATCGGTCCCGTTTCACCGTTGGATCTTCGGGATTTCCAACCGAGAAGGTAAATCAACCCTACCCCCATTTTTTGGTTGGTTTAATGTGTCAGAGTTTTGTGCAAACCCTAGCTTTCGTACTGTTGCTCAAGGGGTAGGTTAGGTACTCAGTGCTATCTGTGTGTTGTAGATGGCTAAGGGTACTCAGTGGGTGCTTAGCCCCATTGTTCATGTGCAAGGATTTGCTCCAATTGTTGTTCAAGTTACTGAAGAGGAGCTCACTTTTGATTGGTTGAAGACTAAATTCATGTTGAAGCAAGGGCTGAAGGAAGACGATTTTGTGTACTACATCAGCAGCAAAACTTCTAATGGCCCTGGGGAAAGAAAATTAGTTGACATAACTGATGATGACAAGATTCAAGAAATGCTGAGCGAATGGGGATGGAAAAGGGTTGTTGAGTTGCATTGCTACAGGAAACCGAGTTATCTTTGATGAACTTGTCAGTGCAGATCCGTCTCTC
>LR738715.1:77986908-78085417 GCA_902687465.1 Secale cereale | reverse complement strand
CTAACAATTGCTCTTCTTGTAGGCATGGCTTCATCCGGTTCGAGGACGAGGCCGCCGTGCGCGGACCAGGAGGACATGCCGAAGACTTGGCAGGGGGCTAGTGTGGACAAGAAGGGGGAGGAGAATGTGGTCACACCAGCGTGTTGGTGTGGTGATGTTTGCAAGGTGAAAGTGTCCACGGACCGCAAAAAGGCATGGACCGAAGGTAGAAGATTCTTTGTGTGTCCCAACTATGCACATGATCGTGCGCGGCCAACTAACGCATATGACAACCCACCGGTATGTTACACATACATCCAAATAATGTCGATATGATTGAACTCATATTACTAACACAAAACATGGTTTGCATGTAGTCACCTCCTCCACTTTGCAAATACTTCACTTGGATAGATGATGAAGTACCGAAAGATGTCCAGGAGGACCAATATCGAGATTGCTTATGGAGGCAGCGCCTGTTTGAGGAGTCCTTAGCACGGGAGGAGGAGCGGCTGCGTCGTGAAACGGAGAGGAACGAGCGCAAGAAGCGTGAGCAAGAGAAGGCACGTAAAGAGAAGAAGGCTCGTGAAGAAGAGAGGGCACGGAAGCTTGCAAGGGCTCGCGATGCACGAGAGGAGGACGAGGCACGTGACAAGAAGGGAAAGTGGCCCCGTACTACTCAGTAGACAAATGGAAAAGGCATCATTATCGTCGATGGACTTTTTAGCCATTCGGAACTCATTCGGAACTCATTTTGTGTTATGAACTTGTCATTAGAGATTATCTGAAAACTATGTACTCTGTGTGAAAACTATGTATTGGGATCTTGAATGTGGGATTTCTGTCATGTTTGAATGTGTGCAAAATTATGCAAAGTAACTATGTCTTAATTTGTGCAAGTTAGATGGAGGACCAGACGCCAAGGATACTGGCGTTTGGCATCTGCTGCACACCCAAACGCCAAGGTCCCTGGCGTCTGGCTCTGCACCACCACACGGCCAGCAAATCAGACGCATGTCTGCCTCTGCGCGCGACCCAGACGCCATGGTCCCTGGCGTCTGGTCTGCACCACCACACGGCCATCGCAGCAGACGTTGGTCTGCCTCTGCGCGCGACCCAGACGCCACAGACCATGGCGTCTGGTCTCTACGCAGGCCACCAGACAGGCACAGACCTGCGTCTGGCTCTGCGCGCGACCCAGACGCCAGAGACCATGGCGTTTGGCCCTCCTCTCCACCCAGACGCCAGAGACCATGGCGTTTGGCCCTCCTCTCCACCCAGACGCCATGATGCTTGGCGTTTGGCCTGTTACCATTGGATAAAAGGCTCTTGGCCCACCTCTAGCCTTTCATTGCATTCTTCACCACTCACATTCACGAGCTGCTGCCCCCCTCACTTCCTCTCCACCATCATAACCCCCCTCAAATCTGTCGCGAATCGGTCCCGTTTCACCGTTGGATCTTCGGGATTTCCAACCGAGAAGGTAAATCAACCCTACCCCCATTTTTTGGTTGGTTTAATGTGTCAGAGTTTTGTGCAAACCCTAGCTTTCGTACTGTTGCTCAAGGGGTAGGTTAGGTACTCAGTGCTATCTGTGTGTTGTAGATGGCTAAGGGTACTCAGTGGGTGCTTAGCCCCATTGTTCATGTGCAAGGATTTGCTCCAATTGTTGTTCAAGTTACTGAAGAGGAGCTCACTTTTGATTGGTTGAAGACTAAATTCATGTTGAAGCAAGGGCTGAAGGAAGACGATTTTGTGTACTACATCAGCAGCAAAACTTCTAATGGCCCTGGGGAAAGAAAATTAGTTGACATAACTGATGATGACAAGATTCAAGAAATGCTGAGCGAATGGGGATGGAAAAGGGTTGTTGAGTTGCATTGCTACAGGAAACCGAGTTATCTTTGATGAACTTGTCAGTGCAGATCCGTCTCTCCGCCGGGCCAGACGTCGTCACTCGCGCTTCTATCTATCAGTAGAGACATTACCATCTATTTCTGCATGAGATTTATGTTTATTCTATGTATGAGACAAATGACTATGCACTTATGTCTGAGACATATGCCTACTTTATTTTAGTACTCTGTTATCCGAGCTACGGTACAATGCTTACCAATGCAGAGTCCCGAGGGTGTTTTATAGACATATGTGTTGATCATACATGGCAAAAACGTATTGTCCTAAGCAAATAAGTGAAAAGTACTGCCCCAGGGCCAGACGCCAGGGTCCATGGCGTCTGGTCCCTGATACCCAGACGCCAGGGTCCATGGCGCCTGGTCCCTGATACTCATTAAACAAACAGCACATGAATCACAAATAGCCACAACAAAGACATTTAACCGACAAACAATCAACATATCACAGATAGCACATGACTATTAACCGACAAACAACAACAAGTTCATATAAAGCAACGACAACAAGTTCATGTAAAGAAACGACAACAAGTTCATTGAAACAAGTTCATGCAAACAAAGTAAACCAAGTTCATGCAAACAAACTACAAGCTCACTTCCTACTCCTCCGCATCAGCCTCCTCCTCCTCCTCCTCCGCATCAACCTCCTCCTCCGCATCAATGGTGGACTTATATCTTTGCATTCCTTTTGGTATAAGCTGGTGAGGATACTCCGGACTATGGAATTGTCTGTTCCATGTCTTCTTTCTACCTTTCTTGGCTGGTGTCTTAGCCATGGCTTTGCCTTTCCTAGAGCGAGGATTGCCTTGTGTCGGTTGTGTAACCTGTGATGGTTGTGGAGCATCAACATCATACTCATGCTCTTCATGGACTTCCTCCTCTATAGCCTCTTCATGTGCTGGCTCCTCTTCATGTGTTGGTTCCTCTTCATGGACCTCCACCTCTATGTCCTCTTCGTTCTGGAGATAACGGCGTCTATTACCTCTGGCGGCACGGCTACCAGGTGCAAACACATCACTGGACTGAGCTCCATGGCAAGAAAGCATAGCTGCCATCTTATGGAACCGCTTCTTGAACTTCTGCGACAACACAAAATATGATATGATATGAGATGCAAATAACTAATCCGCGAAGAGAAGCTTTTATAATATATTGCTCACACCTCCATCGTGCTCCTAAGAGTCCTCTCAGATAATGCACCACCATGTGGATGACTCAGTGCTACGTTGGCATCGTTGACGCACAGAAGCAACTCTCTGCCCTGCAATTCATGAACAAACCAAACTTATGTATTTGAAAGAAGAAAATATAGTGGAAGTATATTAAACTAGGTTCATTGGCATACCATTTCGTCATGCATCGGTGCATAGTCAACGTGAGCCCCTCTTGTGTCTCTTACCGCCGTGTTGAAGGTATTATAACCTTCTGCAGTCTCCGGGTCTTCGGACGCCAACTCCGACCACTCCTCCTGAGTCCAACCAGGCTTTAGCTTTAACCGGTAACGATCTGCATACCAGACTTGATACTTCTGATATGCTGACTGATTGTGAGGTCTATTCTCTGATTCCACTAACGTGTCTCTTTGATTCCAAATTTCTATCCATTCACGGTGTTTGTTTGACCAATCCGATATATCCTGATTGTTCCTTCGATCGAACCTACAAATGATGCATGGTACAAAGCATTAATAAACAACGATTTATTCAATGCTCTACTACATACTCAAGGACATGCTTGCTTACCGATGCAGATATAGCATTCTCTCGTTGCTCTCCTCAATTGGAATACCTTGTCTTCTTCCAAATTGCCTTGCCACACGGTCTACAAAGTGCCACTCGACTGCGAAGAAGCATATCATTGGGCACCTCGCCCGCCAAAGATGGCTATCACGCGTGCACATCTCGTTAAGAGAGAAGCCACGATCATCCACATAAGGCAACCAATGGACCTACAAAACAAAGAGATACATTGTTAGATAAAAATTTCACTCTTGACTAAATATTGTCTCATTGAACTTCTAAATACCTGCTCAGCAGTCAAGGTATCCAGCTCGTTCATATAGCACTTGTATCTCACATGCGAGCTTCCTGTGTACACTGTCACTTGTTCCCAATAGTACGCAAGTGTAGGGCGTCGATATGGGTCAACATCATGCACCCCGTCATGATTACCCCGTGTGTTTGGCATGTCAGGGTTCTTGAAATCGGGCCGTCCTACCGGGATCCGCTCCCACATCCACACGGATAGGCTCCAAACAAACCCAGACAATGAGGATGTATCTCCCTTCCTGCGACACGCCAAGTCTAGCTGCAATAAAACAAACATGTTAGATATGGAGGCGCATGATAAATGCAAGATAGATGGTTGCAAATATCTCTTACCTGACGATACAAATATGCTAGTGCGGCCGAACCCCAACTATACTGGGTATCCCAGTTACTGAGTAGCTCCAAATACATCCAGAGGGCTGAGTTCCCGGTTGCGTCTGAGAAGATTACCTTGGTTAATACATACCAAAGATAGGCCCGCGCGTACTGCTGCACAACCACGTCATTGGCACCCTCAGGGCACGGATTGGCTTCTCCCCTGACTTGTTTTAGCCAAGAATGCCTCACTTTCGAGGGATCGGCCTTGCCTGGCAGAGGGTCCTCAGGCTGAACACCAATTAAAATGCCAGTCCGTTCTCGCCAATTAACGGCGCTGACACGACCGGTAACAGCTTGTCCGTTGATAGGAAGGCCGCTTATCATAGCCATGTCCTCTAGGGTCATCGTCATCTCCCCAAATGGAAGGTGGAACGAGTGAGTCTCGGGCCTCCAACGATCCACAAGTGCGGTAAGCGCCGCGTGGTTCACCGGCGGAGCGCGTCGGTTAAACTGCAACACGAATGGGAGAAGACCCAATCTCCGAATGTACGGCTCGTACCGCGCGTCGTAAGGAAAGTCATCAGCGGAATGACCCCTCATGCGCATAGCAACTACAGGCTGCAAATAAAGTCATGTTTTGATCAATACAAGAACACAAATGGGAAACGACGAAAATTCTGCACAAGTCTGGTTTCGTACCTTTCCGTTCTCAATGGCACGAGCACGATGTTCCTGATCCCACTCCACGATTAATCCGTCATACCAAGGTCCACCATCATCCGCCATCCTACCAAATAAATCACAAACATAAATAAATACACAAACAATATGAAACAATACAATTCCCTTCTCAAACACAACCACATCATTTTTTTTCTTCATATGCACACATAATTCTTCAAAAACATACCAACATCATCTCAATCAATCAAATAAATTTCTCAAATAATATGCCACGTTTCATCTTATGCAACATTCTTATTGACAACATATGCAAATACATATCTTCTATTTCATCATATCTTTTGCAAATAAAATACGCCAACAATAGGATTATCTATATATAGAGTCATCATATATAAATTCAACCGTATTGTTATACCACATACACACATCATCTATCAAACCAAATTATCAAACACGTCTATTTTACATACAAAAATCATGTATTCATCACCCCTCTTAGTACCAAAAAAAAATTCTCTTGGACAACATATCCACTAAATAGAATTGATTTTGCCTACATGTTCAACTACACATCATCTACTACCTAGCAAATCATCTATCAACTACAAACAAATTCCTAAACAAAGAAACCATCTACTCATCTAACATCACCTAGTGTTGAATAATGCATCAAAAAGAAGAGGATTCAACCAAAAGAAATTGGAGGAGAGGGGGATGAATACCTCAAGGATGCTTAGGGGGCTCAGATCCACGAACTAGAGTAGAGGATGGAGTAGATCAGGGGAGGATTTGGTGTGAGGGAGAAGAGGGGCGAAGGAGAGGACCGCTATGTTCGTGCGCCGCCAGGGAGAAGAGGGAATGGGTGGTTGGGCTCGGCCCGCGGGGGTTATCCACTTACCAGGGCCAGACGCCAAGGATGGTGGCGTCTGGGTCGCGAGGAGGAAACGCCAAGGACCGTGGCGTCTGGCCTCGTTGCCACGTCAGACAGTCAACGAGCAGCGAGTCGTGCGGGCCAGGGGCCAAACGCCAGGGTGCATGGCGTCTTCTTCACAACCCAGACGCCAGGGATGTTGGCGCCACCTAAAAAGGTTAAAATCGATCATGTTTTCAAAGCGAGGTCAAATTCGAAATTTGTTAGCCCAAAGGGTCGGAACAGTAATTTTGTCCGAAATTTACCGCCTTTCCGGGTAAACAAGAGAGAAGTTTACTGTCTGTCGGAAGAACACAGACAGCGCAACAGGAGGTAAACCGACTTAGAAAGTTATCACAAAGAGGGACCCATCTCTCTCCCGCCACCTTTCTACTCTCCGTTCGGGGGCACCAAAAAGGTCGAGGAACGCCATGGACAAACACGGCCGCAGTAGCTCGTCTTCTTGGCGTAGGCGATCCTCCGTTGACATTTGACAATCGATATTGTTTCGTGGCTGCCATCCGGCCATGCCGCGCAATGTGCGTCGCAGCATCGGCCGGTTGCGTACGTCCACCTCGTGACGTGATCCAGTTGATTGGCAGTAGTTGGTAGAGGAAAAACAATACTACCACCATAAACCCACAGTCTCTGAAGAAGTTCAACTCCTGGGCGAATTCGTCAGAGCATCTCCAACAGGCGCGCTAAGCGGCGCGTCTAAAAAAACCATATAGCGCGCGCGCAACGCCTGTTTTGCCGCGGCGCGCAGTGCTGGCTCCAGCAGCAGCGCTATTTTGCAGCGCGCGCGTGCTGCTCCAGCGGTGCCCAAAAAATACAGCGCGCGCACACTTTTTTTTTCATACTAAAAATTGCATTAAAATAAAAAGATGCAAAGATAGATAGTTCAAACATAGATAAAAAACATAGTTCTAAATAAAACATAGATAGATAGTTCTAGATAGATAGATATATAGTTCGAAAACATAAAAAAAACTAATCGCTCCAGTCATCATCATCGCGTTCGTTGTTGTCGTCGGAGGAGGTCGACAGCCAAATGTCGAACCAGCGGTCATCTTCATCAGCGAAGATGGATTGGCCGCCGGCATCGCGGATGGCGCTCTGCTGACACGCCAACTCCCTCCGACGACGCCTGTCCTCGCGGCGACGTTCCCAGAACTGATGCTCGGCGACGACGTCCTCCGGGTGGAGGCGGCGCCACTCCGCCATGCGTCGCTCGTCCTCCTGGGCGACGAGGAGGCGGTTCTGCGCCGCCGTGTGCTCCGCACGATCTCGTGTGGTGTGCAGACGAGGCGGCGGGGCGAGCTCCAACGCCTGCTCGAGGGTGCGGGCGTCGTCGAAGTTCATCTGACGACGCGGCCTGCCTAGGCGCCACGCCGCCGCGTCGTACGCCCGGGCGGCCTCGTGCGCCGTCTCGTAGGTGCCGAGGGGGAGCCGGAGATCGCCGGAGCGTATCTCGGCGTAGAAACCGCCGCCGTACGGGCGCTCGCGGACGCCGCGGTAGCCCGAGGAAGAACGGCGGCGCGGCGGCATGGTGGCGCGTCGGGGGCGGCGGCGGTGCTCCGGTGCGGCGGCGGTGCTCCGGTGCGACGGCGGTGCGCCGGTGCGGCGGTAGGGGTCGGCGGGCGCGAGAGAGAGGAGGAGAGAGGGAGAGGGAGAGGTGCGGCGAGGACCGTTCGGGCGCGCGGCGTTTTATAGCGCGCGCGGGGCGCGCCACCGCAAAAAAGGCGCGCGGGAGGCCGCCGTTTCGCGCGCGCGCGCAAGCGGTTCCCGCGCGCGCGTCTTTCCCGCCGCCGCTGGAGCGCGGTTTTTTTCCCGCGCGCGCGAAAACGCCGATTTAGCGCGCGCGCGCCTTTTTCAGCGCCCGTTGGAGATGCTCTCAGAAAGCAAAGTGTCTCTGCCTCTTTCCCTTGCCTGAGCAGTTCAATTCTGTCTTTCGGGGAGCATCGGTAAAGGCAGAGATTGTTCGCACCGGCGGGCAAACTAGAGGCCGAGAAGTAAGCTGTTCGCCACGACGTGGCCGTCGGTATGGATGGATGAACCGTCAAAAAGGCGGTATAAACGTGATCGGCCCAGCCTTCGTCCGCGAAAGAAATCAAATCTAAAGAAAGGAATGGTCAATCTAAAAGTATGCTTAGCACTATTTCCTTGGAGCTTCGCGAGTCAAGAGCTCGATCGAGATCTCATCTCTGTCGTTTGGTTTCTGTCATTTTACTACATCGTAGGATGTCTGAACAAAATCCGCTGTTAAATCTGATAAGGTTTTCAGAAGCAGCAAGAAACTTAGCTGGACACGTGCAATGGATGGATGGTTGCCAAATGAGAAAGGGCAAGTTGTAGACGATCTGTGTCACGCGAGATAAATACACAAATATAGTTCATGTTTTTTCTATCTCCAAGTGCAGATTCAGCTCTTGTTCTGACGTGGCTACAAGTCCTCCCCGAAGGATCAGCCACACAAATCAGGGTCAGAGTGAGCTACCATGTATTTCAAAACCTTGTACTTCCAGAGATTTCAAACTGCTCTCTAGACGTAATGTGATTGGTTCATATGAGGTGTTCAATACTCCACCTACTCCCTGACATGGACGCCTTGTGCACTACTAATCGTAATCAGGTCGCCTGTTGGAGATTGGAAGCGAATATAGTGATTAAGACAAGTGGCTGTGTCTGAACCATAAGTTTTTGACAGGGAAACTTGTAAAGATCGTAGTATGAATATTGAATTCTACGAGGAATTGTAGAGACGGCGTCCTTCATTCCGTTGACACGCCAGGCTAGCCCTAGAGAGCCATTTCAACTGATGATACGAGGAAACACATGCTTTGTTTGATTGTTGACTACATACATGCATGAAATTGGTTGGCGTGTTTTGATGAGGTTAGGTTATGTGGTTTTCAAATTAAACCAGGTTATCTGAATTCTATAAGATCAGCATTGCTATCAGGTTTGAATCATGCAACGAAAAATGAACCTAGAATGGCACCTTTCTTTTCCTCAGCAAAAAAGGAGGAAAAAGATGCCATGATCTGGAAGGAGACGAATCGTGAATGAATATGGTTCGGTCTAGAGCTAGCTCAAGCTAGGGACATAATTAATCTGGTCGACGAAAAGTAAAGACTATTTTCGTTGGCATATTCGCGGTGCGCGTCAAAGTGTCAATCAAGCTGGTCAAGCCTCTCTGAAGTACTCCCTCCGTTCCTAAATATAAGTCTTTGTAGAGATTTCACTACGGGCTACATACGAAGCAAAATGAGTGAACCTCACTCTAAAATGCATCTACATACATCTGTATATGGTCCATAGTGAAATCTCTACAAAGACTTATATTTAGGAACAGAGGGAGTATTAGCTGTGATATTTTTTTTCTTAGAGCAAAGTATTTGCTGTGGTTGGAAGAACCATCTTCTGAGTGAATGGGTGAACTTCCCGGCACAGGTCACGGCCACCTTTTCCCCTGTCCGTCTTGATCGAGACCTCCTCGTCGCTTCTTCTACGATCAAACCCCGCCCGCTCCTTCCTGTTTCCGGACGTAGATAAATATTGTGTGCGTCATGATGCTCTAGAAGCCGAGCAGCGGCGTCAATTCCCTGACGCCCTCGGTTTGTTCTCATCTGAAGAATCTATGGCGCGAAGAACCGACAGCAACGTCGTTGAAGTCGCAGCGAGTATTTGGAGGGTATGTATCTAATTTCAGTCAGAGTGGATTAGGATAAGTCACCAGAATGGATGGATCCAAGTCCTGGAGTTGGCATCATGGGAGATGCTGAAATATTTTGATCCGGACGTCCTTGACTACCGGTCTCTTCCATGCACAGTAAAATCACTGCTCAGAAGTCAGAGTCTGTCTATTTTGTCCCTCTACGTCAGAAACCAGGCTGATGGAGAAGTATCTGAGTACCTATATAGCTAGGGTTAGGTGAAACAAGAGATGAAACGGATGGAAAACTGCAGTGCGATGCAGTCCATATGCATGGAACCAGTTAGTAGAGTCGGCACTGCAGGCCGAGTGGCGAACCAGCTGCATTTTTCACGTCTAATCCTACTCACCAAACCCTACTAGTGTAGACCGGCTGTCTTCAATCAAGTTCGTCCAAGTAAGTGTACAGATCAATGGAGTGGTACCAGTA
This sequence comes from Secale cereale, assembly GCA_902687465.1. Classification (NCBI taxonomy): domain Eukaryota; kingdom Viridiplantae; phylum Streptophyta; class Magnoliopsida; order Poales; family Poaceae; genus Secale; species Secale cereale. The sequence goes on along the minus strand of LR738715.1, from coordinate 78,075,414 downwards.
TTTTTCTTTTCCTCCACGAGATTAATCAGACATATGCAGTGAGATGGTACAAAAAGGATAAGGGCGCACGCCAATCTGGCTGACTCTAGGTCGTTTTGCAATTAACCGCGGAAGATGATGATGTCGTTTTCTACTTCTCCGTCAATGGTTCCCGAGGAACACAAGTTATTCAAAAGTCTCTAGGGTCATCAGAGAAACGGCGTGCGGAACCATCATCCTGGGCTGGCTGTAGGCTTTTCATGGGGCAACAAGGCCGCTGGACTTGGTCGCGGCCGATGAAGCCCAGCTGAAGCCCAAAGAGAGAACCGCGTCGGGCCGTGTGAAGGGATGGACCGGGAGAGTCCCCAAGTCCACCAAGCCGCCGCAAAGCGTTGACGCGCGCCATCGGCACGGGTTCGACTCGGCGCCGGGTCGGGGTCAGCACACGCAGCGTCAGACCACGTTGTATTTTTATTAATTCTTTTGGCTTACAATAAACAGAGCGTTGCATGACTTGTTTACCATTTTTTTCCCGACAAAGAGTGCAACTCCTGCAACGCGGTCGGAAAAGGAGAAAAAAAAGAACGGCTTACTGCACATATTTTCGTGTTGAGTTTGTAAACTCTATCCCCGCAAAAAATAAATAAATAGAGTTTGTAAACTCTATGTGTCAATCCTCCACTTTTTCTTTTCATTAGAACCAACAAGCACTATTGTTTCATGAGGATTTGATCCTTGGATCGACCTGATCGAAGAGACTCATGAAGCCAATGCGTGGTTACTGGTTACGTAAGTTGCATTTACATGTACGTCATGCATTGTACTGGCTCTAGAGTTCATGGCGAAGGCATGAAACTTGGTCGCTCGTTTTTACAGAGAGCTTTATCCCGCAAAAGAAAAAGAGCTTCATAGCCTTCCTTTCCACGCAAAGTTTTAGCCAAGCAAAAAATATAGAGAAAAAAACACATCTGTCCCATTATGTGTATGTGCGCCATGTTGACCGCGTCTTACATAAAAAAAAAAATCTAGTTTCAAGGCACCTCGGCCAAAGGTTCTAGATGCTACCTCCATGTCAATATGCAACCGACGCCAGTCACACCTACACCGCGGTCCATAAGATTAATTTAGTAGGTTTAGCAGCCTTGTTTGTTTTTCTAGTTCGATCTCCCCATAAGGTGGAAACTATGTCATGTAGTCGCTTTTTTTTTTTTTGCAATATGAAATAGAAGCACCTAACCCCTAGCCCGTAAGAAACCAAGCGCATTAGCTAGGCATGCTCATCTTTGTGTAATTTATTATTTGCCCTTACACATCTTGTGCTTCATGACATGGCTGCCTGAAGAGGATGGTTAGGAAAATTGGTGTTATGTCTTGTTCTTAAGTTCGACAACGATCGCATGGTAATTGTTTAAGTAGATAGTTAGATCACGTGGCTCCTTTCTTCTTCCGAAGAAACGTGGGTGCTCCGTCATTCGTACAAATTAGAATCGAAAAAGACCTCGTGGGTATCTACAAAATGAAAAGGAGGTCATGAAGTGCCGACTAAGGTGATTTCTCACAAACCAAAGGGCTATAGACGGCAGGTAGCAGACCAGTATCAATTTGGCAACCAGGGCTACAAAAATGCACCGAATTGGTCCCACTATCTTCACTGCATATGGTTTCCAGGGTCAAAGCTTGGGTGTGGTCAGTCCTGAAGAGATCTCGAGGCACACATTAATTCATCCATGAGACATTCGAAGGTGATCTTCTAGTAAGGATGAGTTAAATTCCTACCGGTTAGCTCTTGTTTGCACCCATTAGGGTATCTTCAATTAACCCGCTTCCCAAGGGAATTGGAGGGGATTAAGCGAGAATTTTACTTAAATTACCGAATCAGACAAGACCTTGGTGGTTTTTGTTGTGACTAGGAAGAGGGATGTGAATAAAACCTTCAGAGGCAAATCATGGGAATGATGACACCATGCATGTAAGCCCCCAAACACCACCCAACATTATAGTTGTGTGGGTAGCGTGGGAATCCATGCCATGACCGAGATGGGTTCATCAGATTACTTGACGTGCAACATGTTTTTTTTTCTTTTTGAAAAAGAGAGCACTCCTTCGGATTTCATATATATGAAACCATTGTTCAACTACTCCCCTCGTTCCCAATTGTAAGGTGTATTAGTTTTTCAAAAAGTCAAACATTGCCTATGTTTGACCAACTTTATAGCAAAATATATAAAGATTTACAGTACTAAATGTATAAAATATAAAAATACATTACATGGTGAATCTAGTGACATTGATTTGGTATTCTAGACATTGATATTTTGTTCTATAAACTTGGTCAAAGTTACAGAAGTTTGACTTAAAAAAAACTTATATTTTGAAACGGGGGAGTACAAGACAACTGGATGTGTATAGTTCACACACAAGGTTTCTAACGTAATGGGCCGCGTGTGTGTACCTTGTTGCACATGATTACAAAAGCATAGGATGTGAAGCCACATACTAGCTTAAAATGGAAAATTGTGTGCTTGTGATATTTTTTGGTGGTGGCAACTGAAGTAACACTTAGGAAACAAATAAAATAGCTTCCAACTAATAGATATTCAGGCGATAACAACACAACAGGGCATCTATCAATGTGTTTTGGCGTTTCAATTGTGAAGAGGGATGGAAAGCAAAGCTTCAAGATGCTACCTATCATCATGACATCATCTAGGGAACGATCATGTTGTATGAGGCCCAAATCAACATCTTAACGTCGCAGTTGGGGTTATTGTTGGGTGAGGGAAGATCCATGCTATGATCGCGATGGGTCAATCAGATAATATGTCGTGCCGCATGTGTTTGCCATATTTTTTTTCTAAAACAATTGAGCTCCCCACACCGATTTGATAAGTATATGGAACCGGTGTTTCGACTACAAGGACAACCACATGTGTGTACCTGATACACAAGGTTAGTAATGTGATGTGCCGAATGTCCGAATGTGCCGAATGTGCCGAATGCCCGCATGCGTGTACTTGGTGTGCAAGGTTGCAAAAGCATAAACGTCGAGGCACAGATTGGCTCAAAATAGAATTGTGTGCACGCGATATTTGTGGTGCAAGCGACTGAAGTACAACTCCGGAAACAGAAGAAGAAGAAGCTTCCAACTGATAGAGGTTGAGGCGATAACAACATAACAGGGAGCAAGGGCACCTTACTCGGGCCTACTGCTTATTTTATGGGAAAGAGGTTGCATGGGACTGTCCAGTTACTTATGAACCACGTCATACGTGTGCTCTAGAGCCAAGCAAAAATGACACGGTGATCCACCACCAAACGATCGGTTGAACCGTGGTGATCCACTGATCCATGGCCACCATGCATAACAGAGTTTCATCTGGGCTTTCCTTTTGACCTAACGAGCAACAGAGAGTTCAGAGCTCTCTCGCTGCTTCGACGCTTGCTTAATTAATGCTGAGGCATCGGAGCCAGGTGGTACAAGTTTTCGACGGTTCGTGTGTGCTTCACGCTAGCTTGCAATTGCCATTCCAAGAAAAGAATGCCGATCTGAAGCTAGCATCGTCCGCTGTTGTACCGCCACATGTGCATTTAAATTCCCGTTTTCCTGGCCCGGGCCGTAGCTATCCATCGGTTCCACCGGTCCCAGCATCACGCAACCAAGATCAGCAACGTGACTTGCAAGTTTCATGCGGTGCAAGGGCCCCTGAAAGATACACATTTCCCTTATGTCGTCGGTACAAGTTGTAGTATATACATGAATAAAGTACAGATATCGCCAAGTACGAAAGGTGCCTCTTCAGTACAGGCTTTGCATGAATGAGCAGGTACAGAAAGTGTAAGTACGAAGAGGCATGCCTAGTGACAGCACCAATGCCATGCTCGATCGTACAGGACCGCAGAAGTACATTTCGTACTTGCAGCTTCTCCAGAAAGAAATGCAAATTTAAACAGTTTTATTTTTTTTAAATGGCAAATTTACCATTCTAACCAGATTAACCAAGAAGAAGCATACAAGTAGAGAGAAATTTGCCTCGCAAAAAAAAAAGGGTAGAGAGAAATTTACTGCCTTCCCGGAAATTATAGAGGAAGACATTACCGGCTCTCTGCTAGCTGTCGCTGAGTCTTTCTCGATCCATTTGGCGCTCTCGTCGTCGTCGTCGTCGGTCCAATCTGAAACGCACGCAGAAAGCACACGTACTATAAGATCATCCTTACGTACGTAGCGCCCCCCATCTGAACCGTCCGGTCCCGATCCGACGCGCGAGGCAGCCCGGTGAGAACGCCCGATACGAGCCGTTCCAACTGGCGGCGCGCGCAGAAACCTCCGCCTTCCCCGCGCCGCGGTGTCAACGGCCCTCCCAGGTCAAAACCAAAGAAAAGGCCTCCCCCCGCACAGCCGCACGCCATCCCGTCCGTCCATCCCCCGCCACGTCACACCGGACCGAACCCCCGCCGTTGATCCGCACCACCCCACACGAGCGAGCTGCAACCAAGACGAGCTCCGGCCGGCGCCCGCACCAGTGCACCCCCACCCCCACCCCTGTGGTGTGTATATATACCCCGATACGGCCAAAGCAGCAGGTAGACCAGGCCGACGCGCACACGCCGAAGGCACGCGTACGGATGGCGAGGTCGGCGTGGAGGTCCCTGTTCGGGTGCTTCAGCTCGCACGCCGAGGCCGCGGCCGCCGCGGCGGCCGCCGCCGGCGGCGGCAAGGGCGAGAAGAAGGGCAAGGCCTCCAAGAAGAAGAAGAGCAAGAAGAAGGTGGCGGCGGCGGGGAAGGCGCCGAGGCCGAGCCGGTCGCTGCACGGCCGGATGTCCTTCTCGGACCTCAGCATGAGCGGCGGCATGGTGTCGCCGGAGGACCTGTCGCTGTCGCTGGCCGGGTCCGACCTGCACGTCTTCACCATCGCCGAGCTGCGCGCCGTCACCAGGGACTTCTCCATGACCAACTTCATCGGCGAGGGCGGGTTCGGCCCCGTCTACAAGGGCTACGTCGACGAGAAGGTCAAGCCCGGCCTCCGCGCGCAGCCCGTCGCCGTCAAGCTGCTCGACCTCGAGGGCAACCAGGGCCACAACGAGTGGCTGGTACGTATGCACTCGCCGCCCAGCTCTTCCTGCTTCATTACCAAAATACTCTACGTACTAACAAGTGCAGAGCTAATTAATTACCACTTGTCCTATACACGTACTTAGTCAATTAATCTACTTGTAGGCCTTGGCCCCTCAATTAATTATTAATTATACTACCATTTGGAGAAAAATTTAATGGAAATTTGTAGTGATATGTAATCCATGGGTTTACCGAGAATGCACTGTGTGGGATTACTCTACTTTATTTTGCCGACGAGTCGTGCTTGTTCAAAGTTAGTTGAGCTGCTCTGAATGATTATCAGAGGTTTGAGTTAGCTAGCTCCCAATTTTATCAAGATATATACATTTCGAGTTAAGGTGAAAGCCATTTCTGCATGGAGTTTTTTCGTTCTGAGATGTGTTTTTAAGTTTTTTTTAAATGATCGTGTATTTTTTTTTCTTAATTTAGCAAACCGTGAGATGGATTTAGAAGAAAAAATTGTCTCCTTATTGCAGTGATTAGTTTACACTCTATGTTGTAGACTTGTAGCATACCTACCTCTATATGGTTTTATATTTCAACTTGGTTTCTGAATATTCCAAACCACACACAAGTCCTTTCTTACAAGAATGAGTTTCCTTGGTGTTGACATATTCTCTCGACAAGATGAACGTCTGATCTTTCGAGAAGGTTTTAGTTGTATGTGGATGCTTGACAACACGCACGCACGCCCAGGACAATTTCAATAAAACAGTGCTTGCTTGCTTGTCTCAAAGGTCTGCCGTTGTTAATTTATCCATCTGCCCGATTAGTTTAAAGGACAGTAGTAGTGAATTAGCACGTTTACATGTGTGATTTCTTGACGGTTTCTTTTTCACATCTACGTACATCTGACTGACATGCACAAAAATGTGAATTTTTCCGCGATGCAGACCGAAGTCATATTCCTGGGGCAGTTGAGGCACCCTCACCTGGTCAAACTGATCGGTTACTGCTACGAGGATGAGCACAGGCTCCTGGTGTATGAGTTCATGACCAGGGGCAGCCTGGAGAAACTTCTTTTCAAAAGTAAGTAGATTCAGAAAAACCTCAAAATATTTACTTTTTTTTTATTTCTATGTTAACTTCGAAATGTTATTTTTACTTGTTACGTGGTCAGAAGGCAAAAACAAAACATGTGCCAGCAGAGTGTTTAATCATGTACTCCCCCGTTTCAAAATAACTGTCTCAACTCTCATAAAATACGTGTTAAGAGTTAAACATGGAGTTAAGAGTTAAACATGGAGTTTGCTTCAACATGGTAAATACACCGCAAAAATAAAACAAAAAAGAGAGAATAGTGTAAGTAGCTCGTGTGGCGCGCAGTGTTAATCTAGCAGGCCACAAGAAAGGGATATTCCTTGAGCCATTGCCGTCGACGGCCTCCTTTCCCTCGCCGCATCATTCATCAACCCCAAAAGGATAGAGATTCCTCATTCCAGAGTCACGCATCGATACAACTGGAACCGGAGGCTGCGGTTTCACCAACCCGCTCGATGAATCCAGTGGCTTTCCTTGCTCCACACCCTTCTTCACCAGTTTCTAATTGATTAATTCACCCCTCCCCTTTTCCCCGACGGTTTCAAACCGCCTTTCTGTCCATTAATTTCCGGCGTTGCATCATCTGATCTCTTTGGCATATGTATGTACACGGAGATCGTATATATCGGAGAGATTTGGGGGGTCATTTTCAGCTAACCACTTTGATATTTTATCTTCACACCGCATTCCTTTTTGCTCTCTTGGTGCTGCGTCCTGCCGCCTGTCTAGTTCGTCGATGCTTAATAATCACAAGGTTCCCGCCAAAGATTAAAAAGGTGGTAGACGGATAGGACACCTGCACCATTTCCTGTCCTTTTGTCTCTCATAGTTGTCTCGCTTTAATCTTTATGCAAAGTTGTTTCACTAAGCTTGGCCCTCCCAACGCGTGGTTTTGGATAAATACATGTACTCCACAGCTGCTGTAATTCGCTCCTAAGTCAAAAGTTGCGAATTGTGCCGACCACATAATGCGGGATTCATCGCGATAATATTAGGGAGATGGGCAAAGATAGAGATGCTTGATGCTTTGTAAGTGAGAGCAACTGGGTAGCACTCAGAATTGAGTGAACACGCGATGCTTGTTCTTGGTTAATTGCATATTTTTTTTGTTACCATGTGCACCCATTACTTGTGGTTAATTATACGCACATGGTTGCGACTTTGGTTGCTTCATCTGAGAACAAGGCTAAATAGTACTCCCTCCGTTCCACAATGTAGTGCCTATAGATTTTTGTGAAAGTCAAACTTTGCCAACTTTGACCAAGTGTATAGAGAAAAATGTCTACATCTACAACACCAAACATGTACATTATGAAAATATAAATCACGATGTATCCAATGATGTGCATTTGGTATTCTAGATGTACATACTTTTCTCTATAAACATGGTCAAAGTTTGTAATGTTTGACTTTTGTAAAAATCTATAGGCACTACATTATGGAACGAAGGGAGTACTAATATTGCGCGTGTTGTGCATGCAGAGTACGCGGCGTCGTTGCAATGGTCGACACGGCTGAAGATCGCCCTGGGCGCCGCCAAAGGGTTGGCCTTCCTCCATGAGGCCGAGAACCCGGTCATCTACCGGGACTTCAAGACCTCCAACATCCTGCTAGACTCGGTACGTACGTCCGTCTATCCGTGATTGATCCTTCACCTACCCTACCCCTCTCTCTACTTCTGGCCCCAAAGATACGACTTGGTGGTGGGTTTGGCTATTCGTGTGGCGAGTAAACTAAACTGCTCAACTTGTCCGGCTGCCAAATGCCAACCACTGAACAACAAATGATTGACTCGTTCACTTGTAGTACACTGTGAACTGGACTGAGTCAGGTATTCAGTTTCAACTATTGCTGCGGATCCGTGTACTACTGACTCGTAGTGCTGACTGTATGCGTACAGAGACTGATGTGATTGATCAGATTGTCAGTTAGCATAGTTGTTGGATTGGTTTGGTTCAGTCTCACCCACTGATCGAGCGAGCGACTGGCTCTTGGCACAAATGACACACCGCTAGTGTAGTGTGTCTCATTAGTTTGGTTCAGTCCTACCCACTGAGTGACTCACTCTGATTGCATTCTCTTAGCGACTGACTCTTATCTACTCCTATTTAGTTTGGTTTGGTTCAATTAATTAGCAATACAATTAGGATCATGCAGGAGCAGTTGAGTAGCATTGTTAACCTTTTAAATTTCGAACAATTATTAGGATTACAAAGCGAAGCTATCGGATTTCGGGCTAGCCAAAGATGGGCCGGAAGAGGATGAGACGCACGTCTCTACCCGGGTCATGGGCACGCAGGGCTACGCCGCACCGGAGTACATCATGACAGGTAAATATATACCAGCATACAAATACAGTCGTACAGATAACACTAATTAATAAGATCAACGGTTCAGATCTAATATATACTCTTACCTCTCATGTGAAAAGAGGAGGTAACTGCTCGATAAGAGATAACGCGTGATTTAAATAAAAACTACGAATATTTATCCATAGATGCATTTCGTCTTATTCAAATTTGAATCTGCAGGGCATTTGACGGCCAAGAGCGACGTGTATGGCTTCGGCGTGGTTCTGCTCGAGCTGCTGACGGGGCGCAAGTCGGTGGACAAGAGCCGGCCGCCACGGGAGCAGAACCTGGTGGACTGGGCCCGCCCATACCTCAACGACTCACGGCGCCTCGACCGCGTCATGGACCCCAACCTCGCCGGGCAGTACGCCGGCGGGGCCGCGCAGAGGGCCGCCGCGCTGGCGTACAAGTGCGTCAGCCTCAACCCCAAGTCGCGCCCGCACATGTCCGCCGTCGTCAGCGCGCTCGAGCCGCTCCTCGCGCTCGAAGAGGACAGCCTCGCCGGGCCGTTCGTGTACGTTGCGCCTCCCGAGAGTGGGAACAGCGGCGGCGGTGGCGGCAGGGAGGGCCGCCACAGGAGGCGAGCGGGCCGGAGGAAGTCCGGAGACGCGGCCGAGTCGGTGGCCGTTGTTGTTGAGCGCGAGTGATGGTCTGAGCTTGACGGAGCGTGTTTTCTGAACTTGGACTGGCCGAACAGTGGAGTGGAGCGTGGGCGCATTCAGATTCGAATATTACGAGAAGTGGTGGGGCTTTACGGATTGGAGTCCGTAAATAGATCAATTTCATGAAAGAAAAATGGACCATCTCACTCGTACTACCCCTCCTCCTACTTTGCCATGCACTTCAGTTTGTTAGTGTTTTAATTCAGTTCCTTCAGAGTTTGTGGATACATATTTCCCCAGGACTAGTAGTAGGGAAAAAAAGTACACGGAATTGCACCGAGTATAAATTAGGCAAGGTAGTGTTTCTGTATATGTACGTCACGGTGTAGTTCTCAAATTTGCACTCATATTGGTAGACATCGGACTGAACTTGTGGTCATGAAAGTATGGTATGGTTTAGTCACATAAAGTCCAGCATTTTTCTTTAAGATAAGAAGAAACTAGTGAATAAATGAAAAACCAAGTATTAATAGTTTGTAGATGTATTTGGACACCCAAGAGGGCCATGTGCCGTCGAAGAAATCTTGGTTGGTCAGATGAAAGCATGTTCTTTGGTTTTTTTTTTTTTGAGGGGAAGACCATCCCCCACGACGCACTTTCCACATCGCAACTTTTCCGCCACCCCCCTTACCTCCCACGCAAGTATACCCTCTCACACGCTCCCGCCCACCCACACGCCCCTCCGATTGAACAGATTATCACACTTGATATTCCGCAGACTAGTGAAATCCATGTCATCAATTGCGGACATTCTCTCATCTGACATATCCTTACATGCAGTCACAAGAGCACTAGGAGAAGCCATGTTCCGATCCGCGGGAGGCTTCTGCTTCTTTAAGGGGTTCACCTCCTCAAAGTCATCATCTAATTTGCGCTTCCTTGGCATTGTGACCTGACACACAAGAATACCAAAGAGAAAAAAGTGAGCATAAAGGATGCAGGCTGTTGAATTAATAGTCACACACATATTCTTATGATACATTGGTAACTTGTGAACATACAACAAGATAACTCATCCACAACAGAGAAAGACGAAAACAAAAAAAGGACATGTGTGCTTCTACTAGATATTGAATACCTGAATTTGTTTTGCTTATGATACACCGATAAAATGTATGTATCGGGCAAGATAACTTATGGAAATTAGGATGGCAACAACTTACACGTAAACATATATATTGGACATCACATCACTAAGTATTAAAAAACCAGTGACATGATAAATTTTACAGTGGACTCCTGATAAATTATTCACATCACTGATGGTAATATTCACAATTAAAGTTCAGGTAAGTTAAATGATGGCACATCCATCAGTTAGAAACACAAAATGCATCATGAAAATTAGGGATGACAACAACTTACACGTAAACACATATATTGGACATCACATCATTAAGTATTAAAAAATCAGTGACATGATAAATTTTACAATGGACTCCTGATAAATTATTCACAACACTGATGGTAATATTCACAACTAAAGTTCAGGTAAGTTAAATGATGTCATATCCATCAGTTAGAAACACAAAATGCATCATGAAACGAGACACCACTGATAGTGCTAGAACAAACAATCCATCATGACAACCTAAACACAAAACGAGATGAACTGCATATAAAACACACAAACAGTATGGGATTATCATCAGCAACCTAATTATATAGATGGTAATTCAATTCCTTCACTGCAACCATAAGAGCATGATAAAACGGAGCCCAACATAGATACAGAGTGATGAGAGTCGTTGTAAAATCCCCGCACCAAACCCTACCGGCGACCAAAATAACGGCAGAAATCATCATAGGACAACGGCAACGAATCATGAACGGAGACATAATGGTTTGCATCTAGAGAAAACCCTAGAAACCAGAATCGAGCTGTGTAGCAGAGGGGATCAGTTCAAAAATTATGGCAACTACCCACGAAATCGAAAACAGCAAATTAAGCACTAAAATGATGTGCATGCGAAACAGAGGCTAACAAATAGCAAGTGCACCACGATTTGAACGTATTGGGCGCATTCCTCGTCTGTTCTAACCTACGACCAATCCCACGAACATCCTGCAACTAACGTCGAGAAACAGAGCACAAACTACTGGGGCGGATGTGAGGGGGATTGAGCGATACTCACCGGTGGAACAGAACACTGCCGCCCAGAATCGGCCGGAGAAGGCGCCGCCACTCGTCGTCGACTGAGAGAGAGCGGGGCCGGGCGGAGCGGTCGAGAAACAGAGAGCAGAGCAGCGCACGGTTACCAAATGAATCGAGGGAGTGATGGGGGAGGGAGGAGTTAAGTCACCACATCGGGGGTAGACGGTTCGAGTAAGGCGGACGTGCAGCGATGGCCCACACACGAGCGAGAGAAAACAAGAAACGACTCGCTGGAATGAGTAGCGCCCGTTGGATTCAAATCGACGGCATCCAGGTGATGTGGCATTTTTGCAATCTGTCACAGGGTTGCCAAATACATTTTTCGATAACTGTAAATACATATTTATTTGAGAATCTGCCGTCCGAGGCACACTAGGCTAATTTTTTACACATATATTTATATTGATTTACAAAACACATATCTAATTTTTAGAAAACACACAAATTTTATTAAAATGCATTAACACTTTTAAAACAACATAAAAACATTAAAGCTTGCACAATTTTATATACAACATGAATATTTTATAAAAGAAACTTACAATTTTTTTAAACTGATAGGATAATTTTTAAAATAAACGTATTTATGAAAATTACTTTGATATTTTATTTAATACGGAAAACATTTTAATTAAACAATTAATCATAATTTAATTTGATGGATTTTTTAAAATTAATAGATGTGCATTTTTTGTCTAATATATTTTATTTCTATGTATATTATTTATAATTGCAATTTGCATTTCTTTACAACTTTCGAAAAGTGAAAAAAATAGCACAAATTGTAGCCTAGAAGCACTTTCTGTTATAGACATGAACTGTAAAAATTATATTTACAAATGAGAGTACATGGTTGGAGTGGGACGCCCTCCTAATTGTTTTACTCGGGTAGCTGGCTTGAAACCCCACGGCCGTAACCCTTTTTAGGATAAAAAATTCTTGAGTTATGTTACTTAATTTACAAATATAAAATGTGTGTATTTTTGGCATGATGTGAGCTCTGGGCTGATGGTTTGCTGCGCACGGTGTTTTGGGCTGAGGTCACCCGTACTCCTTCTACGCCATATTTTTTCGTTCTAATAAATTTTGTAATGTTTCACTTACAAATGGGACGAGTATTTTTTATATATTTTTTTGTAAAAATAGCACCACACGTCCAGTTTTCATCATGCAGTCACTAATAGCGGGCCCTATGCCATGCTGTCATGCCTCGTCAGCATGGCAGCCGTATACAGACCAAATTTGCACCGTATTTGCAAGTCCGAGCCAAGTTTTTACATCATTTTAATATATGCCACAAGTTCTAACACTAAAGTGACAGTTTACGCCAAGTTCTAGCACCACCGATGTAATTGACTCTTTATTAAAATTTAAACAACACTTACATCGTCCGCTAAAAGTTCACGAATACAATCCGAAGGTGAGTCCAACCAAATATTCGGTGGATCAACACGACCGTTTTGCGCTAGCACATGAGCAACTGAGTTGGCATCACGATTATAATGCATTAATGCTCTAAGACGACCTTCCTGAAATCAAACAGAAGTAACCGACAATCATCTAAACTACAGAAGTAACCGACAATCATCTAAAATTTTGCTCGTGTGTTCTGCATTTCTATTCTAAGTTCTTGCCTTCATCCTTGAGGTGAGGTGCCTTTCCCGTATTTTCTTGTTATTTGACGAAATGCCTATCTCATAACGAGCACATTTTCTTCTGGTTCATCTTGCTACTAGAAACTGGTCGGTTTGTTCTTGTTGTTGCTAGGAATTGGCGCTCTTGTCGATCTTGCCTGCTTTTCTGGTCGGTGCAGCCTTTGAAGTTCAGCTGAGTGGTATTGCTTATAGCTACGTATATGTGTTTTGCTTGAATCCAATATCACTCGTTTCTGGTCCAGTCTTAATGATCACTAGATCATCGATGGCGCGCGTTGCCGCGCCCGTCTATTTGTAATATTGAATGGTATTGCTGGATGCAAATATGTGGAACCATTATGCAGGGAAATTAAAGAAATAGTAATTCAACACACAACGACCACTGATCCATTTGAATGATACAATAATAAGAATTTTCATAAGTATATCAAGGCACAAACATGGAAGTTAGTACATAATAAAGGTAATCCATCAAGATAAGATGTCAGCATTTGTGTTGGACAATAGCATATTTTTACTTTAATAATTTTGTAGGAAATTGATATAGAAAATGTGAACTCGTGTCTTTCTTCTTAGTGACAATCATAAGATGGAATTCACATTACCCAAAAGTAATCGTCCAATATTTGGATCGTTTAATCTATCCATTCATCCTGAACTCTTCATTATCTACATTCTAAGACAAAATATCACAAGACTTGAATAGTTTTATTTAACAGGCATGCATCTAGGTCAGTCAGCTAAGTTTGCATTTCCAAAAAAAACTAAACACTATTTACTTGATGATGAGAGTAATACTTAGGAAGTGCAACCCCACACCTCAATTATTTGAAATGGACATTAGAACAAAAAGGGTGCTCATTGGCTTACTATTTTCTTCACTTCCTATTAGCATGAGAGAGGAGAACAAAAAAAATTGATGGCCGAAGTTATTACACATGTCTAACTGTACCAAACTGAAATGAAGTTGATTGAATTACCATGTCCACCTTTATCCATGGCCGAAGGAGATTGCACACATGAAGCTTCATTCTTTAGCTTGGACTATGTGCCTCTGTTGCATATAAATTGGATGTACCTAATATAAAATAAGATTTAGAAATCTAGTATGGATATGTTCCTTACCTAATCGCTCAAGCCGGCAAATGAAATGTAGATCCACTTTCGGTGTATCTGTGTGCATGTGTAGGTGCTCCTAATAAATTATGGTGCCTTTCCACATTTACTCATTTGTCTTCAGACATGTAGACCACCACATTAATCATGAGTTTTTATTTCTAAAAAGAAACTTACCCTGTTTTTTGAGCGGGGAGATATCTATAGTGAGTATTGAAAAGATCATATGGCATGTTCACGCATGTAAATTCTCTGCCTACTCTTATGTTTTTTCCCAACAAGTCTTGTTGAAAAGAGTATTACTTCGCCTACAAATATGAAGAAACTTTTGAGGTAAGGCCAGCAAGTGCAGGTATAGTGAAAACTGACCAAATGATGGCAAAACTTTACGCCTTTCAGTCGGCTGGCTCCGGTTACCTTTCTGCTTCTTCTTCCAGTATCAACTCAAACCTATGGACAAACGACACAAACGTCATCTATGGTACTGGCATGACTCCAATATGATCAGAATATTTTTTCAAAATTATGTACAGATTCTCGCTATTCAAACTAATAGCATTATCTCCTCCACAAAGCAACATCCATGATATTGCAGCTGTAAATGAACAAGGCCTGACCACAATGAAAGGCACCAAAACTTATCAAACTGAAAAAGCCCGCTCTATATATAACAGCTAATAATAATCATAGATTTTCAAATAACAAAATCAAAATGCAAGGCACGCATGTCGACTTAAGCCAAGTTAAAGGTGAGGAATTCCTAAAAGAAATCTAAAGGCAACTGACATAGCGAGCACTTTGAAAGCCAGAATAATTTAACTAATATAAGAAAAACTATAGCAGTGTACCCCCTTTATATCAACATGCATATTCCTAATTGTTTGTCGAACGAGTTCACAACCAAACAGTAAAACTGCATGATATCGCGGTGGCGTGTATATTGCATTTCTTGGCATACCGCTTGAAAGCTTATCTTCCTGTCTGGACATCATTTATTGCCTCACAAAGCTTCTCTCTTTCATGACCCCTGTATATAGCATGGAAAATACTGCTCACACAGAGTGCTCATGTTCCTCAGAAGCCTTTTGTTAGTAGGATCTCATAAGCTTATCGCGCTTGTCTAGTAGAATCATCGTGAACCCTAAGGAGTTGCAGAAAACAATAAGTGAACATGCTTTTGCAGAACTTCAGACAGAGGCAAATGAATAAATTACACTATATATTACCTAAAACCACCATGCTTTATTCCGTCACTAAAAATTCATGCTTTTGTCCTAAGCTATGGAATGATGCTAATTTCTAAAGGCTCACAAGGTCTGAGCTATTTACCTAGATGATGAAATGGCAAGAACGGAAGTATAGAAGTAGCACATGAAGGGACGGAAAGTGAAAATCATGATCCTTTCGTTAATGCATCACAAGGTCAAATCCTGAGCAATAGCATATGCATGTCCTTCATGAGCATCAATGCAATTTCATATTACCTAGCATATTGGCATTCACATTTTTAAATAGAAAGAACTGTACGATAATATGAATTAATGGGCATGCATCAGACAATGTGTGAGTTCATAGTTTATTTAAAAGAAATAAAATGAGTTAAAAGAAACACATATTTTACCTAAAAAAGTGCAATAACTTTGTAGTGCAAACATTATAGATCGTCCCGAATTATTGCTTCATGAGTACATACATGCATTAGCCACATTTAGTATAGAGTACTATATAAATTTGTGTCATAGCCAGAATATGTTAACTGAAAATCAGAACGATACAAGAAATAAAGGGCATCAGAATGGTTATTATGTGCAGCACTTGATTAAGAGAACGAGATTACCTGGTGCCGAGGCTGTAATCTTATCGTTGCCGCTTCAGGTTTTTCCAAGGACGCCCAGTGTAAAGGGGCAAATGGGCAGGTGTGAAGAAAAACAAAGATGAATAGATTGAAACGAGTCAGATTGGAGAAATAGATCATGTGATAAATCGAGCAAGGCTGCCACACCTTTGAGTTGTTCCTATGGGAGGAGTAGGAAGATCGAGTCTAGCAATGACGAACTATGCAAGATAATCTCCCCACATCGGGGATCCACACCAACTTCCACCCCGTCCTTGCAGCGCCAAGAGATGTTCCTCGCATCGTGGATCGAGCATCGCAGGCCCTGCGTACAGGAGAGGTAAGTGGCTGCCCTTTCGGTGTAAAGGGACGGGCGAGGATTGACGGGAGGTTGCGGCGCTGCAGCCTGGCCTGGCCTGGAGGTAGAGGATAGGTCGGAAGGAGAGGGGAGCTCGTTCGGTGGAGAGGGGTTACGGATCACTAAACGGGCCTGGTGCAATCTACAGGGCCCAATCAACCAGGTTGCTCCAAAAAGGTTACAGGAGTAGCGCCCCCAATGACAATAGCCCACACAGCGCGTCAGTGCAGCAACAGATTGTCCAGATCCCCTTAATCAAGCAAACGGACGGCCAAAATCGCTGATGGCCTGAGAGGGCTCGGAGGGTGCTCAGTTTTAATATATCTAAATTTTCGGCACAAAGTTTTGTCAGAAAGGCTATAAAAGTGATTAACGCACTCAATCTCCTGGTTAAAATTACAAATCGCTCATTGGTCCAGTATTTTGTGAAAGGTGAATTTTGTAAAGTGATTGCTTGTATCCAATATCGCCCGTCCTGTCCAGTTTTCATGCTCCTTTTTGGCACAAAGTAAATATATATATATATATATATATATATATATATATATATATATATATATATATATATATATATATATATATATATATATATATATATATATATAAGTAGTTAACACCCTGAACCTAGCGATTAAATGTACAGATCCATAGGTGAATTTTGTGAAGGTGGTCTCCAAATACTTCTGTAATTCTCATCCTATGGATTAAGGAGGCACTCTGTCACGCATCTACAAAGATAGAGTTGATGTCTCATAAGTAAGAAACCAAACTCATGTTCTGAGCATCGACTAGAGTGAGTGCTCAATGCACGATAGATGGCTTTTAGTCATCACCATTCGGACAAAAAATACTGCATTTCAAAGTTTTTAATAAACTAATATGCTATAAAAGATGGTGTTGTGTTTTTTTGCCTCATGCCGCTTATATTTTGTGCTTGCGTATGAATAGGATGTGTATGCTTGTATCCATTGTCATACCTCTTTTGCAGCCCCCATCAACAACACACCGAACTTTGTTTCATTGTTCATAAAACCTTTACTTTTGTTTTAGCATAGGAGAAACTCACACCGGCTAGCCAAAAACTAACCGTTAATATTTCTTCCAATTTGATGATAGTAGAAGTGAAACAGTTGTATGATTGCAGCTTATAAAAACAAACATGCCCAAATTATGAAATCGTGCCTCTTGGACAACCACTCGAGGGTCCTACATAAAAACTTTGGCGTTGGAGAAGTGGCAACCCAAAAAAGACATAAACTTCACCGAGATGGGAATGCAAACTCTCTGTTTCCTATTTGCAACATTTCAGTCTAACCGAGATGTGAGAATCGGTCTCGCCGAGTTAGCATTGCAAACTCTCTGTTACCTCTTCGTAACGTTTTGGTCGAACCGAAATGAGCTTAAACGATGAGTATGACCTATGATCAAGTGATCTCACTTGACTCCTAAGTCAATATACTCTAACATAGGTGACTTTGTCGCCGACCAATTCTTGTGTCGTTGAAGGGCATGTGGTGATCAAAAGCACAAGATGATGATGGCCATATCATGGAGCAGATGGACATAGATATAAGAGAAGGATGGTGTCATCCAGAGCTACCGTTATAAGACAGAGAGCTTCCCTAATACCCGATCGAGTTGAGAGTACAGGGGCATGTGAAAAAATTATCACTTGGTATAATCTGATATAGTTGTTGCTTGGTTGCTGCAGGATGTTTGTGTTCTACTCTTCACATGTGCATTTCTAGCACTGCAAAGAAA
The DNA here is from genome assembly GCA_902687465.1 of Secale cereale. NCBI lineage: Eukaryota > Viridiplantae > Streptophyta > Magnoliopsida > Poales > Poaceae > Secale > Secale cereale. The sequence continues at coordinate 78,057,389 of LR738715.1, read as the reverse complement.
CAAAAGATGTGAAAAAACGAAAAATAGAAGGAAAAAGAATGCTTGTGAGCCACATCGAATATCTGCAAAGAAACACGTATTTATCTATCCATCCCACAAATAACATAAATTTGTAAGCAAAAGACCCTAACATCTCGCAATGAAGACCCAAAAAACATAAATTTGCAAGCAAAAGACCCTAACATCTCGCAATGAAGACCCAAAAGTTTTGGATTTCTTACAAAGAAGGACAAAATTTTGACAAGTCGGGTGGATTTTCACGAGAAATTTTGCCCCATAACGCGTTGGCAAGAATTCAAATCACTATTTCATCTCCATTCCAAAATTCATTCATGCACTCCAAGTCAGTCAAGCATTCCATATCATCATCCTACCAAGGCATTGGTCAAACTCAAATAACAAGCTAACCCAACACCACCACAAACTAAATAGCCTCATGGACGAATCTAACAGCTTCCGCTACTCACTATTGACCATTCCTTGTGTCGCCATTCTTCTGTATGAATGGATGGTCACAGGTATCGCCGCATCGAGAAAAGACAGACCTTCCTTTGAATACAAAAGGAGCTCTTAGCACCGAGCAAAACAACACAATCACGACCAAGCGGCGTTACAAGCTCCATCCATCGGTCTTCTCGCTCTTCACGATATCAAACTTCTCTAGGTGACCTGGGCAAAGAGAGAGAAAGGAAACAAGATTAACTAGTCGCCTCATCAACTCATAGAGGATAAAACAGTATATCGTGCCAAAACAACATAAATAATTACAGCAACAAAAAGAACAAATAAGATGCACTGCATACATTTTATAGCAGGAAAAATCACAGCAGTATACATATGCACTACATTTGTTGATAGCCACACCACCCAAAAAAATTAAATAAATAGACGACAGTACTCAATGCACCCATGTTCTACCACAGATTATCTAATGGTAGATGCATTTTCATGTCCTCTATACAAACAATCAACGGCTCAAACCAAATCAAACATTTGACAAAAAAAATTCAAAAAAAGAAAACCCTATCAACGGCCTAGGACATCGCAAAAGTTTTGAGTGAGTTACATGAGTTTTGAATAGCTTGATTGCAGAACTAAACCCCTGTAACTCACACTCCACGGGGAAACACTTGCAGGGAATAAAAATTAAGATTTTACCTTTGTTCTTTTAAGAAGTTTTGTGCAGAACTAGGTTTCCTTCCATTCCACTATTGATAAACTAATAATAAAAAAAAAGAATACGATTTCATCAACAAGCTAGAGCTAAGATGCTGCTGATGTTTGGTGATCATCCTAGACTAGGAAATTCACAGGAATGGCACTAAGCTCTTATGATTTAGAAATAGACACCATCTCCATGGTGTGGATCCATCTTGAACAAGGCGAACAACAATACAAATTCATTTTCAGAAAAGTATCAAGTATGAACCTTTGGTACACCATGACATGTGATCTACATATCTTCAGAAAAGGGGCAAATATTTATCTCAACAACATGTGCATTTTCTATGTGTGCGCAAAGTAACTTTGGTCGGAATAAAACTAACTTTGTAAACACCAATGAAAAAACACACAATAGTGTCACCTCAGTAACAGCAAACATGATTGATTTGTCTGTTGAGAACTTCAGCGGTGTGTGTCTCAGGGTGAGTGGCTTACCCCTCCTCTGGCAGGTGCGAGATCCTTGATGGCGGCAGCCTACATGACACGTGAGAGCAGATTCCACAAGAACCCCAAGAACACGAGGAACTTGTTGTACTGCACACATCAAACCAAAATAAAGAAAAACTCAACTTCAGTTCAGCATCCATAAGTGGCGGGAACGCAGATTGCAGATAAACAATGTAAAGACCTTCTTCTCCTGGAGCCAAAGATTTGGAGGCGCTGCTGCGCCTGGTCGGTGGTGGTTGCACCTCATCCAGAGGCATGTGCTCCTACAACAAGGAGGAGCAGTGTGAACTTCACAAACAGAGGAGCATGAACTACACGCCGCGACCTCTCGGCAACACGATGCAGAGGGATAAGGATTTAGAATGGTGAACAATTGGAGGGAAGATTGTAACAGCTGGAACCAAATCCTACAAAGGCCTTCAATTACCCACCTAAATAAGAAGTGCAGTCTCTGCTCCTTGGGCATCTTTAAAAGTTACATATGCAACTTGAGAACAGTCGTCAACATTGAGAAAAAAATAGAGCAATCATAATTTGATAATGCTAGTAAAAAGACTACTCGGAAAAGTAACAAAAGTATATGATCCTGTTGTGTGCATATTGCAAACTTACGAACCTTTGCATATCCTCATGTTCAATGTATCCTGAAGAATAAAAGAACCCCTTGATGTCTTGCTAAGTTGCACTCAAGGAAACATTTGTGACCTTAACAATGCTTACCTGCCATGACCAAACATTATCAGGTACAGAACAACTACAAGGGGAAAAAATTAAGCGAAACATCACACTGCATAAGGAAATCCATAATCAAGCAGGGCGCATTCGGATTCGAATATTACGAGAAGAGGTGGGGCTTTACGGATTGGAGTCCGTAAATAGATCAATTTCATGAAAGAAAAATGGACTATCTCTCTCTTACTACCCCTCCTCCTACTTTGCCATGCACTTCAGTTTGTTAGTGTTTTAAATAATTCAGTTCCTTCAGAGTTTGTGGATATATGTTTCCCCAGGACTAGTAGTAGGGAAAAAAAGTACACGGAATTGCACCGAGTATAAATTAGGCAAGGTAGTGTTTCTATATATGTACGTCACGGTCTAGTTCTCAAATTTGCACTCATATTGGTAGACATCGGACTGAACTTGTGGTCATGAAAGTATAGTTGGTTTAGTGAACGATCAATCAACCAACCAAAAAAATTTGTAATACATAGCCATAAGAAGATCTCGTGTGTTTATTATGGTTATTATTGTAGATTTTTTTTTGAGGGGAGGTTATTATTGTAGTATGGTATGGTTTAGTGAACAATCAACCAACCAAGATTTCTTCGATGAAGGCCTGTTAGAACTAAGCTGAGGCACATAATTGGTACACGAAAGACCAAGCATCAACATCGAGATTTATTAACAGGATTCATCGAATTAGGCTACGTTGCCGGAGCCTGACTATGAGCGCTTCTTCCTGTGACACCGTCGCAATATCACACATCGACCACCTGGGCGCCTGCACACGCCGCCGGCTCCCATGCTTGCATGAGTTATTATGTTAGCATATGTTACATTTTAGTTATTATTGTAGATTTTTTAAGGAGAGGTTATTATTGTAGATAGATGTCCAAATCGGAGACGGGCTCGATTGCTTGGGTTTTGTTTGGCTTCGGCAGCCTATGCCGGCTGCTTGGGTTTGGTTTAAGTTTTTCTCGCCTTTGAGACGAGCCTATGCCGACGGGCTCGACTGCTTGGGTTTGACTCCTTAGAGTATCTACAGCCGACTCCACGCTCTCGCTCCCAGAGCTGTCGGAGCTGAAGGTAAAAAGTACGGAGCGGGGGAACAGATGCTCCACAGATCCTTGAATTTCAGGAAGCAGTGGATTGCCGAACAACCCCTTAGTTACCAGAAGATGGTCCGTTTCCAGGTCAATGTGGATAGTGGTATATGGTTTTGAAGTACAGAGAGGACGCCCACAGGCACAGGGAATAGATAGGTTATGTAGGATCTCGATAGTTTACCCACGACACGAGTCATGCGGTTTTTGGTGCTCTACGTACGCATGATCTTGGATTAGCATCCGGGTCGGGTTGCTTTCTCGCACAGCAGCGTGCTTCTGGCCGACCTTTGCTTCGCTTATGCGTTTTGCGACTTGTGAATGTTGGAATAAATATGCATCTATGGGATGCCATTAACAAAATCAAATTGCATCTAGATCACCTAATGACCATGAACAGATAGGGGTTTAGGGTTCCTGTACTTGTCACTGGAGTAGACATGATCGCCTGCTCGGTGCAGGCATGATGCAGAGGTGATGTAGTGGAAGTAGATGATCTCCTCGAGGTCCTGATCCCTTCAGGACGCCACCGGCACTGCCCGGGGACAGCAGCGGCGGCTGGCTTAGGTCTTCCCGTCGCTGCAGCACTCCCCCTGATCGGATGGGGTGAGAATATCGGGAGGAGAGAGAACCGTACGAGAATAATGATCGCGCAGGTGGCCAGCTCTCTCCCGTATCCTTTAATATAGCGCTGGCGACAGGGGACCCAAAACCTGAGTTGGTTTTTGGGCGCCCCCGATCAGGGCGCATTAGTTCTGATCGAGGCTCACGTACGTTGGTACGTGGACCCCTTCCTCTTATCGTTATCCCTCTGTTTTTTTCCTGTTAGACTAGTAGATCTAACTGGCCTGTTTAAGCTGTCAGATCAAACCAACATTCTCCCCCTTGATCGTTAGGCTTAACTTCATTTGTCCATTCTACATAGGAACGGTGTACCAAAGTGAGGTGTTACAACAGCTCGAAACGCCATAGAACCTCAACACTTATAGCACACTGGCCTATTTCGAAATGGAAAACATTTTGGTAATTGGGGAGTGGTTTATTTTAATGGTCCTCTTATTCCAGAATCATAAGGCTTCCAATAGTCCCATGCTGGCAACATGCTCACGAAAAATACTGAGTGGTAAGCCTTTTGTTAGCGGATCCGCAAGCATATGCTTCGTTCTTATATGCTTAACATCAACTGTTTGATCCTGGATTCTATCTTTCACAACACGATACTTGATGTCAATGTGTTTGGCAGCATCACTTGACCTGTTGTTACTCGTATAGAAAACTGCGGGCTCATTATCGTAGTCTAATAAAATTGGTTTAGATATGTTGTCAACCACTTTAAGTCCGGGAATAAAATTCGTTAGCCATACAGCCTGCCCGGTGGCCTCAAAACACGCTACAAATTCCGCTTGCATCGTTGTGACGCCCCCGATTCGACCGTACACTAATCATGCACGCAAATGTGTACGACCAAGATCAGGGACTCACTGGAAGATATCACAACACAACTCTAGACACAAATTAAAATAAAACAAGCTTTATATTACAAGCCAGGGGCCTCGAGGGCTCGAATACAGAAGCTCGAAAACACAAGAGTCAGCGGAAGCAATAATATCTGAGTACAGACATAAATTAAACAAGTTTGCCTTAAGAAGGCTAGCACAAAAGTAGCAACGATCGAAAAGGCAAGGCCTCCTGCCTGGGACCTCCTAACTACTCCTCGAAGCCGAACTCCACATAGAAACATCATCGGGTTCGTCTGGCTCCTGGACTCCACCATCTGGTCGCATCATCCGAGAAGAAGGGACAAAAGAGGAAAAGGGGGAGAAAGCAACCGTGAGTACTCATCCAAAGTACTCGCAAGCAAGGATCTACACTACATATGCAATGATATCTGTGTAAAGGGGTAGTATAAGTGGACTGAATTGCAGAAAACAGAGTAAGAGGGGGACAGCTAATCCAATCGAAGACTACGCTTCTGGCCACCTCCATCTTGCAGCAGTAGAAGAGAATAGATGGAAGTAACAAGTATCCTCGCTTCTCGCAGCCTCCGTCTTGCAGCAGTAGAATAGAAATAGATGGTAAGTTCACCAAGTAACAACGTATAGCATAATCCTACCCGACGATCCTCCCGCACATCACCCTGTGAAAGAGCAACCACCGAGTTATCTCTGGAACTTATCTGGGTGTGTTTTATTAAGTATCCAGTTCTAGTTGTCATGAGGTCAGAGTACAACTCCGGGTCGTCCTTTTACCGAGGGACACGGCTATTCGAATAGATTAACTTCCCTGCAGGGGTGCACCACATAACCCAGCACGCTTGATCCCCTTTGGCCGGACACACTTTCCAGGGTCATGCCCGGCCTCGGAAGATCAACACGTCGCAGCCCTACCTAAGCACAGCAGAGAGGTCAGCACGCCGGTCTAAGTCCTAGGCGCGCAGGGGTCCGGGCCCATCGCCCAACGCACACCTGCACGTTGCGTACGCGGCCGGTGAGCAGACCTAGCAACCTCCATTACTAAGGAAGTTGCGTTACGCGGTCCAACCCGGCGCGCGCCGCTAAGTCGCTGACATCAAGAAGGCTTCGGCTGATACCACGACGTCGAGTGCCCATAACTGTTCCCACGCAGCTGGTTAGTGCATATAGACCAAATGGCCAGACTCAGATCAAATATCCAAACTCGTTAAGCGTGTTATTATGAAATAACCGCGGACAACGACCAGGGCCAGGCCACCTCTCCACTGGGTGTCTCAACCTGCCCCTGTCGCTCCGCCACAAAGATCCACTCGGGGGCCGTCAGGAACTCAGGCCCACCACTACCTGGATGGAGCCACCTGTCCTTTCAGCCCCCACATCAAATCACTTGCGGGTACTCAATGAGCCGACCCGACTTTAGTCACATCAAGTATCATGTAAAGTATGTATATAGTATATACCCATGATCACCGCCCGAGGTGATCACGGCCCGATAGCATAGCATGGCAGACGGACAAGGATGTGGGGCCACTGATGGAATACTAGCATCCTATACTAAGCATTAGGATAACAGGTAAGGGTATCAAGAGTGGTAGCAACAATGACAGGTTATGCATCAGAATAGGAGTTATCGAATCAACAACAGTAGTAAACTAATGCAAGAGTAAGAAGGAGGAGGATAGGTGATATCTGGTGATCAAGGGGGGGGGGGGCTTGCCTGGAAGCCCTGCAGATGAAAGAAATCTTCGGAAGCGTAGCCGTAGTCGAACACCGAAGCATCAATGGTCTCGGGGTCTATCGCAGTATCGGAGTCTACCGAAAATAAGCAACGAAGGGGAAACAAATAAATAATAGAGCAAACAATAGCATCACAAAGCATAACATGGCAAAAGGCGATGCTACGTGTGACCTAACGCGGTAGGAGGTGATACTGACAAGGATGAAAAACATCCGGGAAAGTATTCCCGGTGTTTCGCGTTTTCGGGCAGATGAAACGAAGGGGGAATGTTGCACATTCGATATGATAGAGAGGTGTAGTGGACGAACGGATTGCGTAGTCGGATGCGTCTCGTCGTTCTGAGCAACTTTCATGTACAAAGTATTTTCATCCGAGTTACGGTTTAAAAGATATGATTTTCTAAAGTTTTTATTAATTTCTGGAATTTAATATTAATTAAATTAATTCAAAAAAGGATTTATGACATCAGCATGACATCATGCTGACGTCATCATGGTTGACTGGTCAAACTGACCAGTGGGTCCCACCTGTCATACACTATTTAGTTTAATTAGGTTCTAGCTAATCCAATTACTGTTTAGTTAAACTAACCAGTTAATTAGATTAATGAAACAGGATTAATTAACTTAATTTATCCACTAATGGATTAATTAATTAATTAATTAATTAATTATATTTCAATTATTATTATTTCTAATTATATTTTTTTTATTCTCTTTTTTTTTGTTAAAACGTTCTGGGGCCAGGGGCCCTGGCTGTCATAGGCCCAGCGGCCTATTGGGTCGGGCACGACAGGGCGGGTGCCAGGCGCAGGGCGCTAGCGAGCGGGGCGCTCGGATGCCCGCGCGGCGGTGATTGAGGGCGCCGGCGGGGCGTGGCCATGGCCACGGCGCGGCCACGGTAGGGCGCCGGCCGGCCAGTGAGACGGGGAGGGGGCAGTGCGCAGCTGCGGCCGAAGGCGGGCGGGGCCGCAACGGCGGACGCGGTGGAGGCAGGTGGCAGCGCGGCGAGCGCCGGTGGCCGGAGCCGGCCGCAGCTGCCGACGGCGGCGGTGAGGCAGGGTGAACGGCGGTAGCGGCGCAGCAGCAGCAGCTTCAGCAGCTACGCATCGCGCGGGGGGGAGGGGAAGCGGGCGCAGCTCACCAGGAGCCGGTCGGGGAGGCAGCGGGCTCGAGGGGGGTTCGGCGACGGCGACGACGCGGCGAGGCGGAGGTGGGGCGGCGCCGGCGACGGCGGTCCAGGGCGGTGTCGAGACGGGAGCTTGTCGATCCGGCGGGGAGGTATGGCGAGGGGGGTGCCTCCAGGCGACGGCGTCGATGCCAACAGGAGGGTGGGGCTCCGGCGTCGATGCCAGCGGGGGTGGGGCTCCGGCTCGGGGAGCGTGGCGGCGCTGGAGAAATGAGAGGGAGTGGGGATGGGATCGTGGGGGAGTGGCGTGCGTTTAGGTTAGGGTTTGGGCTAGCGGGGGTTATGGACAGGGTGGGTGGCCGGTTGGGCCTGGCGTGGTGGCCAGCTGGGCCACGGCCCAGCAGGGGGTTTTCCTTTTTTTTTTCTTTTCTGTTCCTTTTGTTTTGTTTATTTTTTACTTTTTCTTATTTTCCTTTTCTCCTTTCTTTTAGTTCCTAATTATTATAATAATATTAAAATACCAAAGTGGCACCTAAATTGATGTTACAAATTATGTCACAACCACAAAAGTTTTATCCCAAAATAATATAGTTTAGGATTTTACAAAATATAAAAGGCATTTAATTAATGGTTTTAGCTACTGTTTTAATTTCTTTAGTGCATTAGAATATTTCATAAAAATGTGGTTTCTCCACCAATATTACTTATGAATTATTTATCACTTTCAGAACATTTTAGTTTTATTGTTTTGGAAACTTTAACTGTTTGACGTGATTTTAAATTTGATACTTGAACGGGATTTGTATCATCGCAAGATTAGTAACAATAATCGTGCTGGCGTGGCATCATTAGCGGAGGGTTACTGTAGCTTAACTACCCGGGCGTCACAATTCTCCTCCACTACAAGAAATCTCGTCCTGAGATTTAAGCGGTGGAGTAATGTGGAAGTTCTGGTTACGAAATTCTAACGAGTCTTCTCGGTCTTGACTGCCCTTTCGAAGAGGTTGATCCCTTTCGTTGATGTCTTCATTTCTCTACTTCAAGTCTTCGTGATCAAGTCGTCAACCTTTCTTCGGGATCTCCATCGTCCTACGAACGCGATAAGGGGGATCATTTTGGAAGAACGTATCTCCACGAAGTATGTGCATCTGACAGTGAATTCAGAAAGTGATGCACGAAGTGCCCTACGCGTAGTATTTCAGTGAATGCATTGAGAACAATAAGCGATGGTACCAAAGTTTCAAACGGGTAGGCAGTCATTCGATGCCTAACCAGAAGCTGGAATGGGGGCTTGAACAACGAGAATAACATGGTGTTTGATACCAGGATGAAACATAGTAGAATTTAGCTCGTGAATCACATACGAAGCCAAGTGCAAAGGATACCATAGAATTCAGGTTGTAAAGAAGAGTCAGGTTTCGATCCAGTGGACCTGTGGGTTATGGGCCCACCATGTGGGTTGAAAGTAGGAAGGGTGATGACATCTTGCACAGAAAGCAAGGCATGTCAGAGGATAGTCTGTCAGCTAAGTTGGCAACAATGTCGGTACCAAGGACGGGGAACGAAGAGAACCATTGTCTTGCTCGTTGAAACGAGGCGGACCGGTAGGCAAAGTTTTCATCCATCGGTGGTTACCGGAATGTTATCAACAATAGTAACAGGGTCTTACTGACAGAGTTGTACAACGAGGTGTTTACATAAGCAGAGAATTATTACTGCTTAGATTATATGTGGATCAAGGGAAGGTTAAACAAACAAATGGAAAGGAAAATTGTGATTACACACAATTATTAGGAGTATATCCATCCCATGGACAAGAAGAACATGGCCTATAAGGTAGGATAGCTAGTACCCAACCATTCAGATAAAGAGGCAAGGATTAATCAAGATGTTATCCATACAACGGCGTTTGGATAACTGACCACGAAACATTTAGCATTGGGCTTCAAATGCTCTTGTTGAAATTCGGAGTACCACAGACATGCTTCGAGATAGCATTGGCATGGTCTTGAAGCAAAGGTCGGACTTGGATACGCAAAGGATTCACCAGGAACAACTTATAGAAAAAGTCTTACCATTTCCTCCAGGAAGAATGGCTATCCTTGCAAAAGAAATTATAATGATGGGTCCTCCAGCCAGGGGTGCTAGGCATGACATCCTATTACTGGGTCATCAAAGGACCAACATTATAACTACTCGAAAGTTGTCCCAACCATCATATCTGACCGAGATTCAGATCCGATTGGTGTCATGATACCCCAGACTCAGGATGTTCGAGAAGAAAAGGTGCAACTCAAATCGATGAAATGACATTGTAAGATTATCGGGAAATGAACTATGGGAGCGGGTTCCCTAAACAATAGTTCATCATTAAACCAAGGAGAGGATGAGGAGGTGGCTGATGGGCTCAGCGACAATTCATCGAGAATTCCAAACTAATGGAATTCCATAATAATGTGAACAAGAAAATGACAATTTTCAATTCAAATGATATAATGTTGTATGCTCGATAAAAACATACACCTTTAATCATTAGTTGAAAGGTGTGCCCGAAATATGACCTTAGGCAGCAAGATCAATGTTAGAGTGACGATTCAATAACCAACAGTCTAAGAACGAACTGTCGATCGTTAACTTCAAAGCAATAGGGTTGGTAGAAGTACAGAACTCAAGCACCATCGTTGGCATATTGGTATCCCGGTTAAAACAACACGGGGAACAAGGAAGAATGGTGATGGTGAGAATTATCATCATGCCGATAATTTTTAAGAGGTGGAGCAATTCTCGCAACATTCTCGACATAAAAGACATTAATACTTCAAGGCAGAACACAACACTACCTGGAGAGCAAGTTGCAATTATAATGTGGACAAGTTCGCGATGAAAGGAAGTCAAGGGTGTTGTCGATGATAATAAAATCATCGAGGGCAAGGAGGGTATTTCTCATCATGAACTCAGTTGACATCTCGGAAGAAGTCAAAGTGTTGAAGGTGATCACGACACATTTGTCGGGAGTTTTCAAGAAATGCAATCAAACAGCGATGTCATCAAGCAGGGAATGACGACATGGAAGTCATAGGAACAACAGATAAGATGCAAGCTCGGAATCGAAGTTGCCTTTTAGAACAAGCAACATGAGGTTGAAAGCTCGATGTAAGTCGTGCCCACATTCTGAAGAATTCGTGCACCAAAGAAGGACGAGGTAGCACAGTCAAAGATATCGAGACCAGGATGTACCCGATAGTCTAGGAATAAACCAGATTGAGTTTAAAATTTTCCCAGTAAAAATACTAGGGGTATTTGATTTGTAATGCAGAATAATTCCACTAGTCGGTGTCCTCGGTTGACAACAACCCAGAACCCGTAGAGTTATTACGACAAGGAAAGCCATTACTTCAACAAAGTTGGTAAGGTGTGGTGCAATGGTGAGACATCTTCGAGATTCCAGGGGGTAATACTCGAAGGTAGAACATGATAGAAGTAGAACCGAGTCATTGACCCGTGACAGTAGATACTTCAACCTTGCCAAAAATAGACGAGGCACTGGAATGAATTTCCATCAGATATATTAGATCAGGACAGCATGGTCGGAACCATAACTGTAAGGAATCAATTCAAGAATACCGAAAGAATCATACAGCTGGATTATCATTTTGCAAGAAGCTTCCGAGACGGTCTACATCATTTTCATGGGCATGAACACAAGTTCAAGGTCGACTCCCACTTCTTCAATGCATATCATTTCATTCACCTCTCGCTTTAATAAAACTGTAGGGTTGGAATTTTAACTGGTGGAACACCGGAAGAGTATGACTTGTGAAAACTTTCGGGTCTTCACGGATTAGGGGAAGGCATAGGTTCCACCCATCGGGCATCTTAGTAACATATACCACAAGTTTCAAAAGTAAATATCACCAGCTCCAAGGGAGAGCATGGTTGTCAAAGAAGAGGATACAATTTACCGAAGGTATTATGCATCAGGGACAGAACTTCTCGAGGTTTCTTTTTTTTACGAAGGACACTGTCGGATAATATTTCAACAAAGGATCGAGCGATCCACAACGGAGCTGATGTGAGTATCGGTACTCACTCAGAGGAAGAAGAATGCATAGGCATCAGATTCAAGAATCACCTGATTAGTATGAAGCTTAAATAGAAAGAAATTATGGTTTCCAAAACGAAGGATCAGAAGCAGACGCTCTGATCCAGGATGGATAAGTTGAAAACACTTAGTTGTACAATCAATAAAGGTTTGAATTGCCGAGAACCAACTCATGTCCGGAATGACGTCTGAGCCAGAAAGATACTTTTAAAACGGATAACGTGATGACTGCGTGCATACGCACACATTGAATCAATAGGCTCAAAATGGCTAAGACAAGGGATGTTAACAAAGACTACTAGTCATATGGAATTAACCATAATGCAAGCAGGCAATCATTTCAAGAGTAACAGGCTGTAGAGGATTTTCGAAAGATCGAAAACTATTCCGAAGAATTTTGTGAGACACATGAACAATTGAGAAGAACGGATCCTCAATAAATGTGAGGAAATAACCATAAGTTGGAGATATGCCCTAGAGGCAATAATAAAAGTATTATTATTATATCTCCTTGTTCATGATAATCGTTTGTTATTCATGCTTGAATTGTATTGTACGGAAACAACGATACATGTGTGAATACACAGACCACAATAAGTCCCTGGTAGGCCTCTAGTTACCAGCTCGTTGATCAACAGATGGTCACGGTTTCCTGACCATGGACATGAGATGTCGGTGATAACGGGATCACATCATTAGGAGAATGATGTGATGGACAAGACCCAAACTTGAGCATAACACGAGATCGTATAGTTCGTAATGCATAAGCTTTTCGGTGTCAAGTATTTATTCCTTAGACCATGAGGTTGTACAACTCCCGGATGCCGTAGGAATACTTTGGGTGTGCCAACCGTCACAACGTAACTGGGTGGCTATAAAGGTACGCATCGGGTATCTCCGAAAGTGTCTGTTGAGTTGGTACGAACCGAGACTGGGATATTGTCACTCCGTATGACGGAGAGGTACCTCTGGGCCCACTCGGTAAGACATCATCATAATGAGCTCAATGTGACTAAGTAGTTAGTCACGGGATGATGGATTACGGATCGAGTAAAGAGACTTGCCATAACGAGATTGAACAAGGTATCGGGAATACCGACGATCGAATCTCGGGCAAGTACCGTACCGATGGACAAAGGGAATAACATACGGGGTTGAGTGAATCCTTGACACAGTGGTTCATCCGATGAAGATCATCGAGGAACACGTGGGAACCAACATGGGTATCCAGATCCCGCTGTTGGTTATTGACCGGAGAGTGGTCTCGGTCATGTCTACGTGTCTCCCGAACCCGTAGGGTCTACACACTTAAGGTTCGGTAACGCTAGGGTCGTAGAGATTAATGCACGTGGAAACCCGAATGTTGTTCGGAGTCCCGGATGAGATCCCGGACGTCACGAGGAGTTCCGGAATGGTCCGGAGGTAAAGATTGATATATGGGAAGTCCAGTTTCGGCCAACGGGTGATCTCCGGGGGTCACCGGGAGCGTCCCGGGACCACCGGAGGGGCCCCGGGGGTCCATCGGGTGGGGCCACCCATCCCGGTGGGGCCCCTAGGCCGCAAGGGGGTGTGTGCAGCCCTCTGGGCTGGGGCACCACAAGGGGGCCCCACCTCCCCATGCGCCTAGGGATAAAACCCTAAGGGGAGGGGGGCCACCACTTGCCTTGGGGGAGGGGGACTCCTCCCTGGCCGCCGCCCCCCCTTGCAGATTGGATCTGCAAGGGGCTGGCGCCCCCCCTGGCCCCCTATATATATGTGGGGGGGAGAGGGCAGCCGCACCTCAGCCCTGGCGCCTCTCCCCCTCCCGTCACACCTCCCAACTCCCACGCAGGGCGCCCGGCGAAGCCCTGCTGCGATCTCCACTACATCCGTCATCACGCCGTCGTGCTGCCGGATCTCTGTCGACTTCTCCTCCCCCCTTGCTGGATCAAGAAGGAGGTGACGTTGCTGCACCGTACGTGTGTTGAACGCGGAGGTGCCGTCCGTTCGGCGCTAGATCATCGGTGACGAAGAACGTGAAGAGTACGACTACTTCATCCTTGCTTCGTTGAAAGCTTCCGCACGCAATCTTCATAACGGTATGTAGATGCACTCTTATTTGCTCGTTGCTAGATGTATCCATAGTTGGATCTTGGTGAAGACGTAGAATTTTTTTGAATTATGCTACGTTCCCCAACAGGGTTTTCATGTGAAATAAAACTGCAAGACAGTAACTCAAAGGATTCTCGGGACAACGGAGAATATTTCGAGGCATCTTGTAATGACAAGAGCGACGAGGAACGATCATGAGAATGACAAATGCACACCGATATCCATAGGGATATATCGGTGGCAGTGAATTGCAAAGGCGATGAGCACAAGTTCTCGGGTTAACAACGGAGAGTATCTTCAGGGTCTTCTGGTGCAGCAGACGATCATCGATCATAAGGTGCTCTCCGGGTAAAAGTGATAACGAGATCCTAATGTTAGATTTAGCAAAATTCATTTATCCCGAATAGAAGAGAGATAAGAGTCCCAGAGTATAGACGAGGAGTAAAAGATCCTAATACCACCCAATGGTGTTGTGGGCCCGTAAGCCACACAACAAGTTAGTAAATTTGTTTTTCAAAGACTAGACTCAACTTCAGCCAAGGAGTTGGAAAGGGGGATTCCTACAGGCAGTCGGCTCTGATACCAACTTGTGACGCCCCCGATTCGACCGTACACTAATCATGCACGCAAATGTGTACGACCAAGATCAGGGACTCACTGGAAGATATCACAACACAATTCTAGACACAAATTAAAATAAAACAAGCTTTATATTACAAGCCAGGGGCCTCGAGGGCTCGAATACAAAAGCTCGAAAACACAAGAGTCAGCGGAAGCAATAATATCTGAGTACAGACATAAATTAAACAAGTTTGCCTTAAGAAGGCTAGCACAAAAGTAGCAACGATCGAAAAGGCAAGGCCTCCTGCCTGGGACCTCCTAACTACTCCTCGAAGCCGAAATCCACATAGAAACATCATCGGGTTCGTCTGGCTCCTGGACTCCACCATCTGGTCGCATCATCCGAGAAGAAGGGACAAAAGAGGAAAAGGGGGAGAAAGCAACCGTGAGTACTCATCCAAAGTACTCGCAAGCAAGGATCTACACTACATATGCAATGATATCTGTGTAAAGGGGTAGTATAAGTGGACTGAACTGCAGAAAGCAGAGTAAGAGGGGGATAGCTAATCCAATCGAAGACTACACTTCTGGCCACCTCCATCTTGCAGCAGTAGAAGAGAATAGATGGAAGTAACAAGTATCCTCGCTTCTCGCAGCCTCCGTCTTGCAGCAGTAGAATAGAAATAGATGGTAGGTTCACCAAGTAACAACGTATAGCATAATCCTACCCGGCGATCCTCCCGCACATCACCCTGTGAAAGAGCAACCACCGAGTTATCTCTGGAACTTATCTGGGTGTGTTTTATTAAGTATCCAGTTCTAGTTGTCATGAGGTCAGAGTACAACTCCGGGTCGTCCTTTTACCGAGGGACACGGCTATTCGAATAGATTAACTTCCCTGCAGGGGTGCACCACATAACCCAGCACGCTTGATCCCCTTTGGCCGGACACACTTTCCAGGGTCATGCCCGGCCTCGGAAGATCAACACGTCGCAGCCCTACCTAAGCACAGCAGAGAGGTCAGCACGCCGGTCTAAGTCCTAGGCGCGCAGGGGTCCGGGCCCATCGCCCAACGCACACCTGCACGTTGCGTACGCGGCCGGTGAGCAGACCTAGCAACCTCCATTACTAAGGAAGTTGCGTTACGCGGTCCAACCCGGCGCGCGCCGCTAAGTCGCTGACGTCAAGAAGGCTTCGGCTGATACCACGACGTCGAGTGCCCATAACTGTTCCCACGCAGCTGGTTAGTGCGTATAGACCAAATGGCCAGACTCAGATCAAATATCCAAACTCGTTAAGCGTGTTATTATGAAATAACCGCGGACAACGACCAGGGCCAGGCCACCTCTCCACTGGGTGTCTCAACCTGCCCCTGTCGCTCCGCCACAAAGATCCACTCGGGGGCCGTCAGGAACTCAGGCCCACCACTACCTGGATGGAGCCACCTGTCCTTTCAGCCCCCACATCAAATCACTTGCGGGTACTCAATGAGCCGACCCGACTTTAGTCACATCAAGTATCATGTAAAGTATGTATATAGTATATACCCGTGATCACCGCCCGAGGTGATCACGGCCCGATAGCATAGCATGGCAGACGGACAAGGATGTGGGGCCACTGATGGAATACTAGCATCCTATACTAAGCATTAGGATAACAGGTAAGGGTATCAAGAGTGGTAGCAACAATGACAGGTTATGCATCAGAATAGGTGTTATCGAATCAACAACAGTAGTAAACTAATGCAAGAGTAAGAAGGAGGAGGATAGGTGATATCTGGTGATCAAGGGGGGGGGGCTTGCCTGGAAGCCCTGCAGACGAAAGAAATCTTCGGAAGCGTAGCCGTAGTCGAACACCGAAGCATCAATGGTCTCGGGGTCTATCGCAGTATCGGAGTCTACCGAAAATAAGCAACGAAGGGGAAACAAATAAATAACAGAGCAAACAATAGCATCACAAAGCATAACATGGCAAAAGGCGATGCTACGTGTGACCTAACGCGGTAGGAGGTGATACTGACAAGGATGAAAAACATCCGGGAAAGTATTCCCGGTGTTTCGCGTTTTCGGGCAGATGAAACGAAGGGGGAATGTTGCACGTTCGATATGATAGAGAGGTGTAGTGGACGAACGGGTTGCGTAGTCGGATGCGTCTCGTCGTTCTGAGCAACTTTCATGTACAAAGTATTTTCATCCGAGTTACGGTTTAAAAGATATGATTTTCTAAAGTTTTTATTAATTTCTGGAATTTAATATTAATTAAATTAAATCAAAAAAGGATTTATGACATCAGCATGACATCATGCTGACGTCATCATGGTTGACTGGTCAAACTGACCAGTGGGTCCCACCTGTCATACACTATTTAGTTTAATTAGGTTCTAGCTAATCCAATTACTGTTTAGTTAAACTAACCAGTTAATTAGATTAATGAAACATGATTAATTAACTTAATTTATCCACTAATGGATTAATTAATTAATTAATTAATTATATTTCAATTATTATTATTTCTAATTATATTTTTTTTATTCTCTTTCTTTTTTTTGTTAAAACGTTCTGGGGCCAGGGGCCCCGGCTGTCATAGGCCCAGCGGCCTATTGGGTCGGGCACGACAGGGCGGGTGCCAGGCGCAGGGCGCTAGCGATCGGGGCGCTCGGATGCCCGCGCGGCGGTGATTGAGGGCGCCGGCGGGGCGTGGCCATGGCCACGGCGCGGCCACGGTAGGGCGCCGGCCGGCCAGTGAGACGGGGAGGGGGCAGTGCGCAGCGGCGGCCGAAGGCGGGCGGGGCCGCAACGGCGGACGCGGTGGAGGCAGGTGGCAGCGCGGCGAGCGCCGGTGGCCGGAGCCGGCCGCAGCTGCCGACGGCGGCGGTGAGGCAGGGTGAACGGCGGTAGCGGCGCAGCAGCAGCAGCTTCAGCAGCTACGCATCGCGCGGGGGGGAGGGGAAGCGGGCGCAGCTCACCAGGAGCCGGTCGGGGAGGCAGCGGGCTCGAGGGGGGTTCGGCGACGGCGACGACGCGGCGAGGCGGAGGTGGGGCGGCGCCGGCGACGGCGGTCCAGGGCGGTGTCGAGACGGGAGCTTGTCGATCCGGCGGGGAGGTATGGCGAGGGGGGTGCCTCCAGGCGATGGCGTCGATGCCAATAGGAGGGTGGGGCTTCGGCGTCGATGCCAGCGGGGGTGGGGCTCCGGCTCGGGGAGCGTGGCGGCGCTGGAGAAACGAGAGGGAGTGGGGATGGGATCGTGGGGGAGTGGCGTGCGTTTAGGTTAGGGTTTGGGCTAGCGGGGGTTATGGACAGGGTGGGTGGCCGGTTGGGCCTGGCCTGGTGGCCAGCTGGGCCACGGCCCAGCAGGGGGTTTTCCTTTTTTTTTCTTTTCTGTTCCTTTTGTTTTGTTTATTTTTTACTTTTTCTTATTTTCCTTTTCTCCTTTCTTTTAGTTCCTAATTATTATAATAATATTAAAATACCAAAGTGGCACCTAAATTGATGTTACAAATTATGTCACAACCACAAAAGTTTTATCCCAAAATAATATAGTTTAGGATTTTACAAAATATAAAAGGCATTTAATTAATGGTTGTAGCTACTGTTTTAATTTCTTTAGTGCATTAGAATATTTCATAAAAATGTGGTTTCTCCACCAATATTACTTATGAATTATTTATCACTTTCAGAACATTTTAGTTTTATTGTTTTGGAAACTTTAACTGTTTGACGTGATTTTAAATTTGATACTTGAACGGGATTTGTATCATCGCAAGATTAGTAACAATAATCGTGCTGGCGTGGCATCATTAGCGGAGGGTTACTGTAGCTTAACTACCCGGGCGTCACAATCGTAGACACAACAGTTAACGTTTGTTTGGAGCTTTTCCACGATATGGCTCCTCCCGCGAGTGAGAATACATAACCTGACGTGGATCGCTTACAATCCACACACCCGGCAAAATCAGAGTCTGAATAACCACTAATTTCTAGGTTATCAGTTCTTTTATATGTAAGCATGAAATCCTTAGTTCCTTGCATATAACGCAAGACTTTCTTTGCGGCCTTCCAGTGGTCCGGTCCTGGATTTGATTGGTATCTGCCAAGCATCCCGGTTACAAAACATAAATCTGGGCGCGTACAAACTTGAGCGTACATGATGCTCCCGACAACTGAAGCATAAGGAATCGACTTCATCTGATCAGCTTCATACTGGTTCCTCGGACATTGAAATGTCCAAACTTACCGCCCTTAACTATAGGAGCAGGTGAGGGTGAGCACTTATGCATATTGAATTTCTTCAGCACTCTCTCAAAGTATGCCTTTTGTGATAGTCCTAACATTCCTCTGGACCTATCTCGATGAATCTCGATGTCGAGGACATACGAGGCTTCACCAAGATCTTTCATATCAAAACTGGATGACAGAAAATTCTTGGTCTCATGCAGCGTATCCGTATCACTACATGCCAACGATATGTCATCAACGTATAGGACTAATATTGTGAACCTACTTCCTTTAAACTTAACATATATGCAGTTGTCCACAACATTTTCGATGAAACCAAAAGTTTTGATAATTTTATCGAACTTGAGGTACCACTCTCTGGAAGCTTGCTTCAAGCCAAAAATTGATTTCTTTAGACGACATGCTAAATGTTCCTTCCCTTCCACAACAAAACCTTCCGGCTGAGCCATGTAAACGTTTTCTTTTAAGTCACCATTCAGAAATGTCGTTTTAACGTCCATTTGGTGTAGTTCTAGGTCATAATGAGCTACTAATGCCATTATGATTCTAAAAGAATCCTTGGTTGACACAGGAGAGAAGGTCTGCTTATAATCAATGCCTTCTCTCTGTGTATACCCTTTTGCTACTAGCCTTGCCTTGAACCGTTCGACATTCCCTTTGGAATCATACTTGGTTTTGTAGACCCACTTGCAGCCTACTTTCTTAGCTCCATCGGGAACCTCTACTAAGTCCCAAACGTCGTTTGATCCCATAGACTTTAACTCGTCTTCCATGGCAACCAACCACTTGGACGAATTTTTGCTTTTAATGGCTTCTTTATAAGAGGTTGGATCCTCCACCTTTCCCAGATCATTCATATCCTCAATCATGTATGTGATATAATCATCTGATATGGCTTTATTTCTCTCACGACGTGGCCTGCCCATAGGAGGAGGTGGTGGAGGAGCATCATTGTTCTCAGGGTCATCTTCATTACCCGACTGGTGATCTTCTTCACCTTCTCGATTGACATTAGTTTCAGGATCACCATCAGCCTCAGGACCTGAGGTACTAGATTGAGGATTAGCATGAGATGTCACTACACTTTGTAGTGGCAAAACAATCTCTTGGATAGTCGGGGATGGAACACACACCCGTTTCTCCTCAAGATTGATCTCCCTTATTTCGGTGGCTTCGTTATCCTAAAAAAATACTGCTTGTCGAGTCTCCACATACTTGGTGGTGTGACCCGGACAATAGAAACGATATCCCTTTCCCCTATGTGGGTATCCAATGAAGAAACAACTAACTGTCTTTGGATCTAATTTCTTAAGTTGTGGATTGAAAATTCTAGCCTCAGCGGGACAACCCCATACACGTAAGTAATTCAAACTCGGTTTCTTTTCCGTCCACATCTCGTAAGGTGTGTTCGGTGCTGCTTTAGTAGGTGCGAGATTTAGCACATGTGCGGTTGTCTTTAATGCCTCCATCCATAGGCTGACTGGTAAACTTGCATGACTGAGCATGCTTCGCACCATGTCCATAAGTGTGCGGTTTTGGCGTTCAGCCACGCCATTTTGTTGGGGTTCACCAGGCATTGAATACTGGGCAACAATTCCATTCTCAGAGAGAAACTTAGCAAAAGGTCCTGGAATTTGCCCATAAGGGGCATGCCTCCCATAATACTCTCCCCCCCGATCTGATCGTACAACTTTTATTTTAGTGTTTAGTTGGTGCTCAACTTCGGCTTTGAACACTTTGAATTTGTCCAAAGCTTCTGATCGATCACGTATAGGATAAATATATCCATATCGAGAAAAGTCATCTGTGAAGGTAATGAATGAATCAAAACCATCCATAGACTTAACATTAAGGGGTCCACATATGTCAGTGTGTATGAGTTCAAGGACACCCGTGGCTCTTACCGCTCCTTTCTTAATCTTTTTGCGTATTTACCTTTTGTACAGTCAATGCATTTATCTGCATCAGAGAAGTCTAATGGAAGGAGTACGTCATTTTTAATAAGTCTTTCAATTCTCCCCCTCGAAAAGTGGCCTAAACGACAGTGCCACAATTTCGAAGAGGTACTCGTATCCTTCCATTTCTTCTCAGTATTACATACATCACTCACATGCAGGATAGAATCATTCAATGATAACATATATAATTGGCCTCGTCTGACGCCGAGGCCTACGTTCTTATTACAATAATTCAAAACAAATTGTTTGTTCCCAAACTTGCTCTCAAACATGTTATCATCTAGGCAAGAGACAGAAATCAAGTTCCTACTTAAGGTAGGGACATAAAGAACATTATTTAAATGAAGATGGAAGCCAGTGTGTAGTTCTAAGGTGATTGACCCTATGGCTTCAACATCAACTTGGACTCCATTTGCCACATTAAGTCTTCTTGCCCCCTTTGCCATGGTTTGGATTATACTTGAGTCCTGCATAGAATTAGCAACGTGAGAAGTTGCACCTGAATCAATCCACCAAGAGGTAGTAG
Source organism: Secale cereale (assembly GCA_902687465.1). Classification (NCBI taxonomy): domain Eukaryota; kingdom Viridiplantae; phylum Streptophyta; class Magnoliopsida; order Poales; family Poaceae; genus Secale; species Secale cereale. The sequence goes on along the minus strand of LR738715.1, from coordinate 78,036,083 downwards.
AGTAATCAACATATAACATTTCATAAACGAAAGTAATTTCATCAGTACCTTTCTTCATCAACCATTTGAGGGATTCTGGACAGTCTTTCTGATAATGACCCTCATTTTTGCAGAACTTGCACTTGTTGTCTTTAGGATTATGGTCCACCTTCTCCTTTCCTTTAGATGAGGTTGATGAATTTTTCTTAAAGAACTTCTTTTGTGGCTGTTGCTTAGAAGAGCTTGCTCCATCGTGTTTTCTCTTGGAGGAGCCAACCAAAAAAGCTTGGTCCTTTCCTTGCCTCTTAATCCTCTCTTCTTCCTCGACAATTCTTGGAGATATCTCCGCGATTGTCCATTTTTCTTTAAGAGAGTTATAGTTAATCTTAAATTGATTAAACTCTTCAGGGAGGGAGTCCAAGATCATGATGACAAGGAGATTGTCATTGAGCTCACACTGTAATGCCTTTAATTTGTTACAAGCATTCACCATCCTTAAAATGTGAGCCCTGACATCACCATCATTATTATACTTCCCAAGAAGCTTGTGAAAGAGTTCTTGCGCATAAACCTTGTCGGAGCCTTTGAATTGCTCCTCCAGGGCTGCCATAAATTCCTTAGGAGTATCTTTATTGGGTAGTGCCCCAATTATGTCAGGTGATATGGATGATCTCATCACAAGCATAGCAATGTGATTTGATTTTTCCCATATCTTCATCTTGGAATCATAAGCTTTCTTTAATTCAGCATACCCCGTGACACCAGCAGTGGGAGCCACGGGTTTGTCCTCCCGTAAAGCATAATCAAACTGATGGACGGCTAGGCATAATTCCATCGAGTTCTTCCAACGAGGGAAGTTACTACCTGTCAATGGTTCGACAGTAAACGCAGCGGAAGCTGTAATGGACATGAATTTTTTTATGAGTAATTGACATGAATATGAAATTTCATGTTGGCAAAATAAATAGACATGCCATGTATTTAATTTTAACTCCACGTCAAAACACCGTTGGGCAGAAAAAACATGGAATTAAAATATCATAAGTGATGACTCATAATAATAAAACAACGTTGGTCTGAATTAAAATCAGAGTCATTTCATTCTTAATTTAGACACCAACATAAAAAAATATCATTATTTTTTATGTCTAAAAATTTGACATGCAAAACACATAATAAAAACCTGAACAAAATATCTCGTTGGTTCAATTTTATCCAGAATAATAATGTGTTCATTATATATGCAGGCATTTTCTGTTTTAAACAGTGCAGAACATAATGATTATTAACTTAAACGCACTGGAAAAAAAAATATAAAACAGAAAATCGTGACAAAAGATGCCCGAAACACCCACAGCTATAAGTAGACCGGCCCAGCCCAGCAGAAGTTTTTTTTATGTGCCGAAAACAGCAGCTAAACCCGTTAGAAGAGAAAAAAAATGCACGCTGGGCTAAGACAACCTGGGCCGTAACCCATGACCAGAATCGGCCCGTTAACATTCCGACGGCCCGGCTGGGAGCCACGCGTCGCTGCGAGCAGTCCGATCGAATCGGACGGCCTACGTTGGTCCCGATCGGAACAAAACAAGTGCCCGACCCTAACCCTAGCTCATTTCTCCCCAGACCCCTCCGCACTTCACGCTCCAGAGCGGCGGCTTTCGTCGGCGACGAGCTCAGCGGCTCGAAAAGCGCCAGCCACGGCGGTGCGACGGCTGCGCTCGCCGGAGGAGCGTGCAACGGGGTGAGCCTCGCGCGCTCCTTCGTCGAACGTGGCCCCGGCGCCCGCGTGCGCGTAGCGTTCAGGGAGGCAGGAGGGGAGCCGGCCACCGCAGCATGAAGGGCGACGGCGACGAGCTCGTCCATTCGAGGGGCGGCGGCGGCGGCTCGAAAACATTCCGCGCGTCGCTCCGATGGGAGGCGACGGCGTCGCGGCGTCTCCGCCCTCGCACCACAGTGGTCGCAGTGCGGGCCCCGAAGGGAAAGGCGGCTACGCGGCACATCAGGTGAGGATTCTCCTCCTTTGTTCTCCAATTCGTGTTTCTTAGAACTTGATTTTGCGAAAAAACAGTCCTAATTTCAGAATTAGGGTTCTACCGAATTGGGAAAAAAAACTAGGGTTCTTCAGCATGTGGGGTTTGCTACTGTGATCTTTATGCCTTCTAATTTGCTTATCAAAAACCGGAATCAGTACTTAAACTTGATTGATTTTAATTAACCGTGACATAACCATGAGCATTGATCTTTAAGATGGGTTAATTAAAAAGATCTGCCATTAACAGTAATGATCCGAAGCAAAAAATAGGCTATTACATAATATTTTGCAAACAACAATTTGCATGAGCGTCAAACAGTAGCATGAACATAGGGCTAAAAATTTCAATCTTGATCATAAAACGGCACCGGCACTGCCCGGGGACAGCGACGGCAGCTGGCTTAGGTCTTCCCGTCGCTGCAGCACTTCCCCTGATCGGATGGGGTGAGAATATCGGGAGGAGAGAGAACCGTACGAGAATAATGATCGCGCATGTGGCCAGCTCTCTCCCGTATCCTTTAATATAGCGCTGGCGACAGGGGACCCAAAACCTGAGTTGGTTTTTGGGCGCCCCCGATCAGGGCGCGTTAGTTCTGATCGAGGCTCACGTACGTTGGTACGTGGACCCCTTCCTCTTATCGTTATCCCTCTGTTTTTTTCCTGTTAGACTAATAGATCTAACTGACCCGTTTAAGCCGTCAGATCAAACCAACCGTGAATTTTGTGGTAGCCTTACACTGGATCAACAGCATTCACTAACAACAGATATATACTACTACTACCAAGCAGTTACATAATGTTGGCATGAATGTCAATGTTGCTACGCAGCAGTTAGTTACATGTGTTGGTTCATGTCTACTCCATGACGCAATCTTTATGCCATCATGTGTTTAGTCGCCGCCCAAAACCATGCAAGGTAAGTACTAGCATAACCGAGCCGGGTTAAACAATTGAGCCGGACTTGACAAATCTGGCCTCCTATATGCCCGTGGACTCGTTCGGTCAATGCCCGCGGACTTGTCTGAACCGCTCCACATATATCATGCCTAGCAGCTACATATCTCAAATTCGGACTCTCATATACATGCGCATCCATGCACGTCCATTGTACACGCCAATGTCGCATGTAAACAACAAATGTTGATAGCGAAAATGCATAGTTCTTACATAAATTTTATTTTTAAGTGTACAACTCAAAATATTAGCTTTTCTGGGTTTCATTGTGGGTCCACGTATGCTCCATAAGATCATTGAGTATCCGCGCAGACAGATCTCGAAGATTCTAATGCATCTGCAGAAAGTTCATCAACTGATTTGCATTTTGCTCTTTTGGGATCTGGACTTGTTCCCCATGCGCTTCAAAATCATTGATTTGTCCTACATCATCATCCTCATCCTCGATAATCATATTGTGCAAAATAATATAACAGGTCATCATCTGCCACAAAGTTTGTGATTCCCACATCATTGTAGCTCCACGAACAATTCCTCAATGAGCTTGAAGCACTCAGAATGCCCTCTCCACATCCTTCCGATCTGCTACATGCATTGTTGCAAACTGGATTTGTTTGTTGCCTTGTGGTTCGGCACCGAGGATAGATGCCATTGGCAAGATAGTATCTCGTGTTGTACTCATGACCGTTGACAGTGTAGTTGCACGACGGCAATTCCCTATTGCAAAGCCTCCTGAACATGGGAGATCGTTGCAGCATGTTGATGTCGTTGTGAGAACCCATCAATCAAAAGAAAGCATGTCAAATCCATAAGTCATGTGATGTCACTGCTTCCGGTATGATGGTGGTGGCCTCTTTGGTGTGACTTTGATACATTCCACACAAATCTTTGGGGGCAATTCTTCCATTGCCAATGCATTCAATCAATTGATCCGAGCATTGACAACAACTTTTTATCTTCCCCATCCGGATCATCTCACCAACGGCAGTACCGAGTACAAGCATCCTCAGAGCAGAGCCACATTTCTAATCACTAGAGAAAGGAAGTTGGCCCCAACAATACCTTGTGAGTAGTCATTGTGTGCCTCCACTTGCTCCATAATGCGCAAAAACAATAGTTTGTACATACGAAAACGTTGACGAAACCATGGATTATCCAGAAAAATTGAGTCCGGAGAAAAGTAGTTCTTATATAGTAGCCGTGCTCCGCAGACCCTGTCCCGAATGATCACTCTTATCCCTTTGATTGAGCCCTTGAAGTTAAGAATATTCTCCACCTGCCGGTTGATATGTCCAAAACGTATCTATAATTTCTGCTTGCTCCATGCCTCTTTTGTGTGATATTGCTATGATATTTATGCACTTCCATACACTTTTGATCATAAAGCAGGGCCAGAGGGGAGCCTGGGGTGGCCCAGGCGGCCACCCGACGCGGCCCCACCCCTGGCCGCGCCAGGGGGGCGCCTGGGGCCCCACCTCCGCCTCTGGTGACCCCCTTTTGCATATATATTGCTCGCGTCCCGATACCCTCGAGGACGGAACACTTTTTCGCGATCTCATCTCTGTTCCGCCGCCGCCGCGCTTCCAAGATCGGGAGCACCAGGAGAACTCTTCCCGGCACCCTGCCGGAGGGGAGAACCATCACCGGGAGCTTCTCCACCACCATGGACGCTTCCCGGATGAGTTGTGAGTAGTCTCCCTTGGACCATGGGTCCATGACCAGTAGCTATGTGATGTTCTCCTCCCCTCTTTGTTCTTCATGGATTAGACCTCGTGAGCTGCCCTACATGATCGAGGCACATATGTAATCTTTATGCTGTTGCTTTGCTGAGTTTGCTGGGATCCGATGGATTATGAGATTATGTTCAGATTGTGTGTGAGTAATATATTTGATTCACCTCTTTTATATTTATGTTCTTGAGTAATTCTTGCATGTTCTCCGTTGCAATTTATTGCTTTGGCCGAGTACTAGGTAGTAACTCCAAGAGGGAATGTTATGCTTGATTGTGGGTTCATGCCCCTCGATGACTAGATTGAGTGACAGAAACATGAGTCTAGGGGATGTGCTGTTGCCACAAGGGGAAAACAACGGTGCTTGTACTTGCGGGTGCAAGGATTGTTTACTTTACGCAAAGTTCTTTTAATGCAGTTGTCTGTTGCTTTGAGTTTACACTTTGGGTGGGACTCGCAACTTAATACCAGCGAGATGTTCTGGATAGATATCTCAAGGTGGATGATTAGTAGTAGATGCAGATGGATTTCGGTCTACTTGCCTTGGCGTACCGCCCATCCTTTTGAGCCTCTACCTTTCTTTACAGCATAGTTAGCATTGGTTTGCGCACATAATCCTGCAATTGCCCAGCTGTAATTTGTTTACCTCGCTTAGCTGTTTTATCATCTTTTGGGAGAGAGACATCACTAGTGAACATCATGGGACCCCGGTCCATATTACCATCACTGATCACACCCGCTATTTACTTCATGTTCTTATTTCCTAGTTGCAGTCATACCTATCACTATTATCTTTTGTGTTTGATCCTTTGTGAACTACAAGGCCGGAGGGATTGACAACCTCTCTGTACTCGTGATACGTCCAAAACGTATCTATAATTTCTGCTTGCTCCATGCCTCTTTTGTGTGATATTGCTATGATATTTATGCACTTCCATACACTTTTGATCATATTTGGACTAACCTACTAATGATTGCAAAAGTGCACAATGTTCTTGTTTTACACTTTATTGTGTAGGAATTACTTGGAAATTGACAAAAACGCAAAAGGAGTCGTATTGGAGTAGGACTCTGACTTTCCTGAAATCTGTCTGAGAACGTTTTTTAAAGATGGTCACGTTCCGGCCCAAAGACGACGTCAAACGAAAAAAGTCTAGTTGCGAAAGTTGTGGGGAATTTCTAGAGGATGCTTCTGGATATAAAATTCGTCCAAATCGGAGTCCGTACGGCCGAGAAAAGCCCGTTTTACTGAAGCCCAAAATCTGATGACGGGAATCCGAGTCTATATAAAGAAAGGAAACCTAGGTCACCGAGGGCCACGAATTTTCCTCCTCCCAAGCCTCCGTCTTGGAGGGGAGGACCAGCACCATTGCAGCACCATCCACAAGGAAGAAGGGGGGCCAAGGAGCCGCTGCCCCTAGGGCCGCCGGTCGTCTCCTCCTCGCGGGGCTGCACCTCTCCATCAACACCACCATCAAGCTCCTCCTCACCATGTCCATGTGTGAGTAGTCTCCTCCGGGGCTGAGGGCTTGTATGTGTAGCTATGTGGTTATCTCTCTCTCCCATGATGTGATCTTCGTTGTGATCATAGGCTATGTTAATCTAGGGTGATCCCATGATACTTCCCCTTCCTTTATGTATTGGATTGATGTACTCACTTGTCTTTATCTAGTATAATCCCCGAGACCAAGGTGACAGCGGTCTATTGGACATGGATTAGAAGAATATTTTCATGAGTGATTTCCTCTTTTGTGTGTTGATTGAAGATTGAGAGTCTCTTGGTGCTTGTCTTTGACTATCCTTTAGATATGTTGTGGTGATTGTGGTACTCTCTTTGGATGGCCGCGGTGACATTGGGAAATCCATAGATTGAGAACTACGAACTTTGAGGTGTGCTTTTGTAGCCCTACATAATTCTCGTCCTCTCTTGACCACAAAGGGATGACCTCCGGGTGCGTCTCCATTGCATGTTTTATGAGAAATATCATGTGATTCGATTATGTTAATGTTGTTGGGAGTTGCCACTAGTGAAAGTATGATCCCTAGGCCTTGTTTCCACCATTGCAATACCATTTGTGCTCACGTTTACCACTTGTTTGCTTGCTGCACTTTTTATTATAGATTTATATCACTTTATTTTGCCATCCATATCACTTGCCATTTAACATCTCTTCGCCGAACTAGTGCACCTATACATCTGACAAGTGTATTAGGTGTGTTGGGGACACAAGAGACTTCTTGTATCTTGATTGCAGGGTTGCTTGAAAGGGGTACGTTCAACCTCCACTTCCCTGAGTTCGATAAACCTTGGGTTACTCACTTAAGGGAAATTTGCTGCTGTCCTACAAACCTCTGCTCTTGGAGGCCCAACACTGTCTACAGGAATAGAAGCGTGTAGTAGACATCAAGCTATTTCTGGCGCCGTTACCGGGGAGGTGAGTGCTTGAAGGTATATCTTTAGATCTTGCAATTAAATCTTTTCCTTTCTTGTTTTTAGTTTCACTGGTTATGTTTATGGAAAACCGCACTCTTAGTTCGCTGCTTGGGGAAGGCCGCTTTACCACACCCGTGGTAGAGAATTCTCCTCCACTTACTGAATGTATCCCGTTCCAAATACCACTTGGGATAATTGAAATAATTATGAATGATCGTTATGATGGGACAGTCAATCCTAGTATTCATTTGTTGAAACTTACAGAACTTTGTGAGTTCTTTAAGATTTCAGGTTTGACAAGAGATGGAGTCATGAGGAAATTATTTGCCTTGTCCCTGAAAGGAAAAGCATTGGAATGGTATAGGCTACTAGATGACTCTCACCTGCTGGATTAGGAAGAGATCCAGTCTCTCTTTTACTCCAAGTTTTATCCTCTTCATGAAGTCCATGAGAATAGGAATTATGTTTATAATTTCTATCCTCATGACGGAGAGAGCGTAGCTCAAGCTTGGGGGAGACTGAAAACGTTAATGCTAAAAAGTCCTAACCATGGGCTCCCCAAAGATGCTTATGTGGAGAGTAAGAGTACCTTTTTGCATGTGGATCATGGTAACAATGCTTTATGTGATGCTTATATTGTTGAGTTTATTCGTGATCACACTAAAAATTATTATGAAAAGGGAACATATGCTTATAGATATTTCAATAATATCAAGTTCCCTCTCTTTATGTTGAAGGTTTTGAAGCTGCACTTGTTTTGTCTTCCTATGCTTATTGCTTTGTGCTTCAATGAATTATTGTATTGCAATATTCCTATGCATAGGAAGCATGTTAGGCTTAAATGTGTTTGATATTTGCTTCTTGATGCTCTCTTTTGCTCTTCAACTCTTATTCCTACGAGAGCATCATTAAAGTCTTAAGCCTATCTTTATGGCTATAAAGAAAGAGCTCTAGGGAGACAACCCTTGTTATCTTTGCTTTCAGTTTGTTCTTTCAGTTTTTAGTGGTCTTGATGTTTGTTACTACTGTAGCAACATCATTGTATCTTTATTTTTCAGCTTTGTGCCAAGTTTAGCCTCCGATTGCAAGAAAGTTCAAAAATTGTGACGTGCTGTCCAGGAAACAGATTCTGTCCTTGGACAGAAAAATTTGTATAAAATCACCAGATCATCTTTTTGGTCTGAATTTTTTTGATAGCGTGCTCTATACAATTGGCTTTGGGCGTCTGTTCTGAGTTTTTTGATTTGAGTTGCAGAAGTGCCCCGAAAAAATTATTTACTAACTGCTGGTCTGTTTTTCACAGATTCTGTCCTGTTTTGCCTTTCCTTCGTTTTGCAAACCTTGAGCTTGCTTATTCTTTGCAAAAACCTTTTGGCAATCTTGAGAAACAGTAGACCTTCAAGAATATCCTTATTTCCAGCAAGGAAAAATTATTTTATTATGGGTACTAACCTCGCTAATCAGATTATGACGAGTTATGTATTAAGGGAGTTTTCAAGTGTGCGAGGGAAGATGATAAAAAGATTCAGGAGTGTCAAACGCTCAAGCTTGGGGATGCCCCCGTGCACCCCCAAGAAATATTCAAGAAGACTCAAGCGTCTAAGCTTGGGGATGCCCCCGTGCATCCCCTTCTCCATAAACAATTATCAGTTCGTCTTTCGTTCCACTATATTTTAATCACTTCATGCGTTATGTGCTATGCTTGGAGCGTCTTGCTTTTAGTTTCCTTTCTAGTTTTCTTTAGCCTTGCTTGCTGTTCATAACGAGTTAGAACCCAGCTTTCTTTGTGTGGGAGAGAAACACGCTCCACTTCAACCTAGAACACAACATAGGATTTTCATGCTTATCTTTGCTGTGTATGTTCTTTGTCTTTCAATAGCTACTGTCATGTTTAGCTCTTAGTTTTCATGCTTTACTTTTTAAAAGAGCTTTTGTTTAGTTGGTTGCTGAACTCTCTTGAGTTATCATGCTTATCTTGTTAAGAGAGTTTGTCTGTGGCACTGGTTGATATGTCTATGATAAAAATGCTATGTGCATAATGGTGCTTAGTAGTTCATGTTTTCTTATGGTTAGTCTCAAATAGCTGGGGGGTTCTTAATGTGTTATTGAAGTACCAACATGATTTGTTTGCATATGATGTGGTATGGTTTAGTGATATCTTCCTCCAAGAATTTATTTTGATTGACTTGGCATATGCTCACGCATATTTAAGACTGTAAATAAAGTCTATCAAGCCTTGATGATCTTTAATTTCTGAGTAGCGATATAACTTACATGCCCGATTCAATGTTGCTTTGTCGCTCTGCATGATTATGACCGTCATTGCTCTCTTAGTTGGTCGCTCCCAGTCTTTTGCTAGCCTTCACCTGTACTAAGCGGACTGACTGCTTGTGCATCCAAAATCCTTGAAACCAGTTATGCCATATGAGTCCACCATACCTACCTATATGTGGTATTTCACCGCCACTCCAAGTAAATTTACATGTGCTACCTTTAAAACCTTCAAAATAATTCCTTGTTTTTGCAATACATAGCTCATGGGAAAGTAGCTTAAAAACTATTGTGGTAAAGAATATGTCGCTTATGTATCTTATTTCTTATAAGTTGCTTGTTGAGCGGTATCCATGTTTCTGGGGACGCCATCAACTGTTACACTTTTGTTGAATATCATGTGTGTTGCTATGCATGTTCGTCTTGTCTGAAGTAAGGGTGATTTGCCATGAGTTGAATGGCTTGAGTATGCATATTGTTAGAGAAGAACATTGGGCCGCCAACCAAAGCCATGTATCATGGTGGAAGTTTTAGCTTGGACATTAATCCTCAATCTCTTATGAGAATATTATCTGTTGTTGAATGCTTAAGCATTAAAGAGGAGTCCATTATCTATTTTCTATGTTGTCCCGGTATGGATGTCCTCAAGTTGTGATATATCAAAAACGAGAAATCAAATGCGATCTATCTCCTTGGACCTTTGTACAGGTGACATAGAGGTACCCCTTTGTGACACTTGGTTGAAACATATGTAATGCAATGATAATCCATGGAAATCCGAGCTAATTAGGACAAGGTGCGAGCACTATTGGTATTCGATGCATGAGGCTTGCAACTTATAGGATACCTTATGCATAACACATATGAAGTATTACTACCGTTGACAAAATTGTTTCTATGTTTTCAAAATAAAAAGCTCTGGCACATGAGTAATCCCTGCTTCCCTCTGCGAAGGGCCATTCTTTTACTTTTATGTTGAGTCTCCACCTTCTTTCTTCAAAGCACCAACTATTGAGAGCATGATTGTCATTCTGAGTGTAATGTGCATTGTCCCAAAGTACCATTGTCTTCTGCATGATTGTGATATCGCTTATCCTGAAATCATTGTATCTAGTCGTCACTTAAACTTTGGAGGTGCTCCTGCATTTATGTTTTGCTTCACTAAAGGGGGCAAGCGAGGTATCACTTTGTCATGTTTGCACACCATGCTCACTACAAATCTATTGGTGTTTCAGTATCATATTGTAAAACTTTCAGTTCTTTGTGATATTCTCATGAGACAACTTAATTACTAAAGATTCATTATCTCAGTAAGCATTTGTCATGTGACTGTGAAAAGTTCTTATATGGTTGATAGCATGTCACCACAGAAATTATACTTGTTATCATTTACCTACTCGAGGACGAGCAGGAATTAAGCTTGGGGATGTTGATACGTCCAAAACGTATCTATAATTTCTGCTTGCTCCATGCCTCTTTTGTGTGATATTGCTATGATATTTATGCACTTCCATACACTTTTGATCATTTTTGGACTAACCTACTAATGATTGCAAAAGTGCACAATGTTCTTGTTTTACACTTTATTGTTTAGGAATTACTTGGAAATTGACAAAAACGCAAAAGGAGTCGTATTGGAGTAGGACTCTGACTTTCCTGAAATCTGTCTGAGAACGTTTTTTAAAGATGGTCACGTTCCGGCCCGAAGACGATGTCAAACGAAAAAAGTCTAGTTGCGAAAGTTGTGGGGAATTTCTAGAGGATGCTTCTGGATATAAAATTCGTCCAAATCGGAGTCCGTACGGCCGAGAAAAGCCCATTTTACTGAAGCCCAACATCTGATGACGGGAATCCGAGTCTATATAAAGAAAGGAAACCTAGGTCACCAAGGGCCACGAATTTTCCTCCTCCCAAGCCGCCGTCTTGGAGGGGAGGACCAGCACCATTGCAGCACCATCCACAAGGAAGAAGGGGGGCCAAGGAGCCGCTGCCCCTAGGGCCGCCGCCGCCCCCTAGGGCCGCCGGCCGTCTCCTCCTCGCGGGGCTGCACCTCTCCATCAACACCACCATCAAGCTCCTCCTCACCATGTCCATGTGTGAGTAGTCTCCTCCGGGGCTGAGGGCTTGTACATGTAGCTATGTGGTTATCTCTCTCTCCCATGATGTGATCTTCGTTGTGATCATAGGCTATGTTAATCTAGGGTGATCCCATGATACTTTCCCTTCCTCTATGTATTGGATTGATGTACTCACTTGTCTTTATCTAGTATAATCCCCGAGACCAAGGTGACAGCGGTCTATTGGACATGGATTAGAAGAATATTTTCATGAGTGATTTCCTCTTTTGTGTGTTGATTGAAGATTGAGAGTCTCTTGGTGCTTGTCTTTGACTATCCTTTAGATATGTTGTGGTGATTGTTGTACTCTCTTTGGATGGCCGCGGTGACATTGGGAAATCCATAGATTGAGAACTACAAACTTTGAGGTGTGCTTTTGTAGCCCTACATAATTCTCGTCCTCTCTTGACCACAAAGGGATGACCTCCGGGTGCGTCTCCATTGCATGTTTTATGGGAAATATCATGTGATTCGATTATGTTAATGTTGTTGGGAGTTGCCACTAGTGAAAGTATGATCCCTAGGCCTTGTTTCCACCATTGCAATACCATTTGTGCTCACGTTTACCACTTGTTTGCTTGCTGCACTTTTTATTACAGATTTATATCACTTTATTTTGCCATCCATATCACTTGCCATTTAACATCTCTTCACCGAACTAGTGCACCTATACATCTGACAAGTGTATTAGGTGTGTTGGGGACACAAGAGACTTCTTGTATCTTGATTGCAGGGTTGCTTGAAAGGGGTACGTTCAACCTCCACTTCCCTGAGTTCGATAAACCTTGGGTTACTCACTTAAGGGAAATTTGCTGCTGTCCTACAAACCTCTGCTCTTGGAGGCCCAACACTGTCTACAGGAATAGAAGTGTGTAGTAGACATCAACTTGGGAGCAAAGTTATTTGTATCTGTGTGCAGGTCCTGTCAAGCAAAAGTTTCTGGCGCCATTGACACCTTCTTGTCGACCCTCGGAGTCTCACGGGATTCGATCCTTGGTATCTTTGCCAAGGGAAATTTGCCGCTACGCTATATCTCAAACCTTCCACTTGGGGTAACCAACGAGGGGCGAGAAGCCATCAAGCAAGTTTCTGGCGCCGTTGCCGGGGACTCCACTCTTCAAGATAGGGGAGTTGCACGCTATCTTTTACCTTTGCTTTTTAGTCTTGTTAGTTTACCTTTCAGTTTTTGCTTTAGTGTCCCTTACCAAAAATCACAAAAATAGTTATCTTGCTTGCTTCTGCTATGGGTTCCACCGAGAACACCAAGTTGTGTGACTTCACTAGTCATAACAACAATGACTTTATCTGCACGCCTATTACTACACCTGCCACTTCAGCACCTTCTTATAAAATTAAACCTGCTTTACTGAACCTAGTTATGAAAGATCAATTCTCCGGTGCTGGAGATGATGCTGCTTTGCACTTAAATAATTTTGTTGAGCTCTGTGATATGCAAAAGTACCGAGAAATAGATGGTGATATTGTTAAGCTTAAGCTTTTTTCCTTTCTCCTTGAGAGGAGGAGCTAAAATCTGGTTTCAATCCTTGCCTAGGAATAGCATAGATTCTTGGGACAAGTGCAAGGATGCCTTTATTGGGAAGTACTATCCCCCTGCTAAAATTATCCAACTAAGGAGTAATATAATGAATTTTAAACAATTGGATAATGAACACGTTGCCCAAGCTTGGGAACGCATGAAATCTCTTGTCAAGAACTGCCCTACTCATGGTTTGACTACTTAGATGGTTATCCAAACTTTTTATGCAGGCTTGAACTTTACCTCGCGGAACTTGTTAGATTCGGCCGCGGGAGGAACCTTTATGTCAACTACACTTTGTGCTGCCACGAAACTTCTCGATGAGATGATGACCAATTATTCCCAATGGCACACCAAACGCGCTCCAACAGGTAGGAAGGTAAACTCTGTCGAGGAGATTTCCTCCCTAAATGAAAAAGTTGACTTGATCATGTCTCTACTTTCCAAGCAATCTTCTATTGATCCTCATGATGTTCCTTTAAATTCTTTGATTGCTCAAGATCAAGTAGATGTGAACTTTATCTCTAGAAACAATTTCAATAACAATGCTTATAGGAGTAATTTTGGTAGCAATCCTAGACCGTTCCCCTCTAATTCCTATGGGAACAACAATGCTTATCCTAACACCAAGAACTCCACTTCTGAACTAGAGATTATGCTTAAAGACTTTATCACTACCCAAAAAGCCTTCAATAAGAGTGTAGAAGAAAAACTAGCCAAACTAGATAATCTCTCTTCGAAGGTAGACAATTTAGCCCATGAGGTAGAGTTGCTTAAAATTAGAACTTCCCCTCTTGAGGAGAGGAAGACCACTCCTATGAATGCTATTCAAGTGCAAATTAATGAAAACATTAGGATGATGGCTAAACTTAAAGAGAGATGGGCTAGAGAAAAGGAGGAAGAAGATAGAATTAAGAGCCTTCCTACCCACCACACTGTTGCTACTATCCAAGTTGTTGAGGATATCCAAACTCTTAGCACCCAATGCACTCCTAGTCCCATTGGACCTATTAATGGTGATGCTATGACCTCAACCGTAAAAGAGGAAACTCCTATGACCATAGAAGCTACCAAACAAGTGAGCCTAAAGGACACCACTACCACTTTACTTGATAGTAGTGACCTTGATTTTGATAATTGCACCCTTTATGAAGTTATTGATTTTCTTCACAAAATGTCTAGAGATCCCCACACTAGCACACTTAACCTTGCCTTCACAGAGCATATCACTAATGCTCTCATCAAAGCTAGGGAGGAGAAGCTTAGGGTAGAAGCCTCCATACCTAGAAAGCTAGAAGATGGTTGGGATCCTATGATTAAAATTAAGTTGAATAACTTCTCTTGCTATGCTTTATGTGATGTTGGAGCTAGTACCTCCGTTATGCCCAAAAGAATGTATGATATGCTTAAATTGAAACCTTTTGATCCTTGTTCTTTTGGTGTTCGTCTTGTTGATTCATCCATAAAGAAACCTTTGGGGAAGATCGACGATGTTCTTATCATTGTCAATGAAAATTATGTTCCCGTTGATTTTACTATTATGGATATTGAATGTGAACCTTCATGTCCAATTATTTTGGGACGTCCTTTTCTTCGCACCGTTGGTGCTATCATTGATATGAAAGAGGGGAATATAAAATTCCAATTCCCTCTCAAGAAAGGAATGGAACACTTCCCTAGAAAGAAGATTAAGTTACCTTTTGAGTCCGTTACACGGGCTAGCTATTCTTTTACTCTTGATAAAACTTGATCTTCTCTCTTTGCATTATGCCTAGCTTAAAGGCATAAAAGAAAGCGCTTTTGGGAGGCAGCCCACAACGAATAAAATTTTATTTTGCTTTTGTTGTGTCTTGATGTTTGTTACTACAGTAGCATCATCATTGTATCTTTTCTTTTCAGCTTTGTGCCAAGTTTAGCCTCTGATTGCAAGAAAGTTCAAAAGTTGTGACGTGCAGTCCAGAAAACAGATTCTGTCCTTGGACAGAAAAATTCGTATAAAATCACCAGATCATCTTTTTGATCTGAAGTTTTTTTACAGCGTGCTCTATACAATTGGCTTACGGGCGTCTGTTCTGAGTTTTTTAATTTGAGTTGCAGAAGTGCCCCGAAAAAATTATTTACTACCTACTGATCTGTTTTTCACAGATTCTGTCCTGTTTTGCCTTTTCTTCGTTTTGCAAACCTTGAGCTTGCTTTTTCTTTGCAAAAACCTTTTGGCAATCTTGAGAAACAGTAGCTCTTCGAGATTATCTTTATTTCCAGCAAGGAAAAGTTATTTTATTGTGGGTACTAACCTCGCTAATCAGATTATGATGAGTTCTGTATGAAGGGAGTTTTCAAGTGTGCGAAGGAAGATGATAAAAAGATTCAGGAGGGTCAAACGCTCAAGCTTGGGGATGCCCCCGTGCACCCCCAAGAAATATTCAAGAAGACTCAAGCGTCTAAGCTTGGGGATGCCCCCGTGCATCCCCTTCTCCATCAACAATTATCAGTTCGTCTTTCGTTCCACTATATTTTAATCACTTCATGCGTTATGTGCTATGCTTGGAGCGTCTCGCTCTTAGTTTCCTTTTTAGTTTTCTTTAGCTTTGCTTGCTATTCATAACAAGTTGGAACCCAGCTTTCTTTGTGTGGGAGAAAAACACGCTCCACTTCAACCTAGAACACAACATAAGATTTTCATGCTTATCTTTGCTGTGTGTGTTCTTTGTCTTTCCATAGCTGCTGTCATGTTTAGCTCTTAGTTTTCATGATTTTCTTTTTAAAGAGCTTTTGTTTAGTTGGCTGCTGAACTCTCTTGAGTTTTCATGTTTATCTTGTTAAAAGAGTTTGTCTGTTGCAATGAGTTGTGTGTCTTAACTTAAAGTAGGTAATTGAGGTTGCTATTTAATTTTAGTAGTAACTTGCAATAGTTTTGAGGTATTGCCATGAGTAATGTCTGAACTTTTGGTGTCAAGAGCTTTAGCCTATTAGTGATAGATGTCATATTTTGGGCAATCCGTATTTATTTTCGAAAACCTACAAAATAGTTGAGAACTTTAGCTACTAAATGGATCACTAATCTTTGGAGGGATCGAATATTAGAGTACACTCACGTACCATGGGTCGAGGATGCGCAAGGGTAACCAAACCCCCATACACACCTCCTCGGGGTACTTGTCTCTTTGTGAACCTCCTAATTAGATTGAGAGTTACCGATAATAAGTGCATGAGTTCTTTGGACTAATTTGAGTATTCGAAAGTTGACACTTCCACCTAGCCATATTTTTCTAGCCTCTTCGGTGCCGTGCATTGCCCTTTCTCACCTCGAGAGTTGGCGCATACTTCGCCGGTGCATCCAAATCCTTGGCACGATACGCTCTGTCATCATAAGCCTCATTATATCCTTCCTCAAAACAGCCACCATACCTACCTATCAAGGCATTTCCATAGCCTTTCCGAGATACATTGCCATGCAACATCCATCTTCTCATGACTTGAACTTCATGTCATACATGCTTTTTGCTTGATCGATGAGCCGCATGCTAGTTGGGCCTTGCCCTAATCATTGCTACATGACGTGCTAGTATCATTGCATATCCTGCTACACTGGCAGAGGCATACATTTGCATACATCATGATAGTTTCATTTTCTTTATGTTGAGTACTTTTGTAAAGTGTGAAAGATCTTCTATACTTCTTGTAATACATAGAGTGTTGCCCCTAAAGTGAGGAAAAGATCCCAAAGAGGACAAATCAAAAGATCCTAAAGAGGACAAAATCAAAAGATCCCAAAGAGGACAAATGAGAGATAAATAGAAAGAGCCATTGAGGCCACAAAAAAATAGAAAAAAAGAGAAAAAAGAGAAAAAGAAATAAAAAGAGAGAAGGGGGCACACTACTACTCCTTTTGAGAGATCCACACTCGTACTCCATCTTATACCTTGTACTCCATAGAGATTATCATTCATGCATATAACTATGTGGGGACAGAACTTGGCTTGTATATTCCAATGATGAGCCTCCTCAAAAGAGCTCTGGGTCTTCTTGAGCAAGCAAGTTGGATGCACCCCCACTAGTTCCATTGGAGAGCTTACCTTAGCTCATACGTGCATCCGTTGCATGGCAATCCCTACTCCTCACATCATATCTATCATTTGGCTTTCTCTCGCCGATGATTGTCCTCATTGATGTGAGCCTTTCACACCTTTTTGTCTTCCCCCTCCATCATTTTTCTCTCTTTGCCATCCTAAGTGTCGACTTTCTTGCTTACGCTCATCCATTGCATGAGTGCTCAAAATATCGAAAGGGAGTGGATCATTTTGACTTGTACCTGGCTGACGGTCTGGGGATGAGTCAAGATAAGATTTCAAAGAAGACCAAGTGTGAAACTTTAGTAGATTAAGTTCTCAACAATATAAAAACTATGTTTTACTCTCTCATATATCCCTATCCCCTTTCTTGCATGCAAATACCATTTGGAGACATTTGAGTCACGGACAGCGAGAGCTCTTGCACCTTTATGTTCTTATGTTACTTGTTACAATGCTAATATAGACTCTTGCTTGTTATGACTTGAATTGATTTACATGCCTTGATTGCTTTACTTAAAAGTTCTTATATGGTTGATAGCATGTCACCATAGAAATTATGCTTGTTATCATTTACCTACTCGAGGACGAGCAGGAATTAAGCTTGGAGATGTTGATACGTCCAAAACGTATCTATAATTTCTGCTTGCTCCATGCCTCTTTTGTGTGATATTTCTATGATATTTATGCACTTCCATACACTTTTGATCATATTTGGACTAACCTATTGATGGCTTCTCGCCCCTCATTGGTTACCCCAAGTGGAAGGTTTGAGATGCAGTGTAGCGGTAGTTTTCCCTTGGCAAAGATACCAAGGATCGAATTCCCCTGAGACTCCGAGGGTCAACAAGAAGGTGTCAACTGCCAGCGGCGCAACTAGCGATTGACCGGACCTGCACACAAATACAAATAACTTTGCTCCCAACGAGTACAGAGAGGTTGTTAATCCCTCCGGCCTTGTCGTTTACAAAGGATCAAACGCAAGAGATAATAGTGATAGGTATTACTGCAACTAGTAAGCAAGAACTGAAAGTAAATAGCGGATGTGATCAGTGATGGTAATATGGACTGGGGTCCCATGATGTTCACTAGTGATGTCTGTCTCCCAAAAGACGATAAAACAGCTAAGCGAGGTAAACAAATTACAGCTGGGCAATTGACATGATTATGTGCGCAAACCAATGCTAACTATACTGCAAAGAAAGGTAGAGGCTCAAAAGCATGGGCGGTACGCCAAGGCAAGTAGACCGAAATCCATCTGCATCTACTACTAATCATCCACCTTGAGATATCTATCCAGAACATCTCGCTGGTATTAAGTTGCGAGTCCCACCCAAAGTGTAAACTCAAAGCAACAGACAACTGCATTAAAAGAACTTTGCGTAAAGTAAACAATCCTTGCACCCGCGAGTACAAGCACCGTTGTTTTCCCCCTTGTGGCAACATCACATCCCCTAGACTCATGTTTCTGTCACTCAAGCTAGTCATCGAGGGGCATGAACCCACAATCAAGCATAACGTTCCCTCTTGGAGTTACTACCTACTACTTGGCCAAAGCAATAAACAGCAACGGAGAACATGCAAGAATTACTCAAGAACATAAATATAAAAGAGGTGAATCAAATATATTACTCAAACACAATCTGAACATAATCTCATAATCCATCGGATCCCAGCAAATTCAGCATAGCAACAGCATAAGGATTACATATGTGCCTCGATCATGTAGGGCAACTCACGAGGTCTAATCGGTGAAGGACAAAGAGGGTAGGAGAACATCACATAGCTACTGGTCATGGACCCATGGTCCAAGGGAGACTACTCACAACTCATCCGGGAGGCGTCCATGGTGGTGGAGAGGCTCCCGGTGGTGATCCTCCCCTCCGGCAGGGTGCCGGGAAGAGTTCTCCTGGTGCTCCCGATCTTGGGAGCGCGGCGGCGGCGGAACAGAGATGAGATCGCGAAAAAGGGTTCCGTCCTCGAGGGTTTCGGGACGCGGTGTAAATATATGCCAAAGGGGGCGTCAGAGGAGGCCTGGGGGGCCCAGGCGCCCTGGCGGCGCGGCCAGGAGGGGGGGCGCGCCCTCTGGCCGCCTGGAGCCCTGGTGGCCCCCCTCCGGCCCTACTTTGGCCGCATGGAAGCTTCCGGAACGCTGATTTTTTATATATTTTTCCCGGAATTTTTCTGGCAGTTTACGTAATGGGAAAACCTGAAATACAAAAACAGCAGAAAACAGAAACTGGCACTGGGGTGCACTGAGTTAATAGGTTAGTCCAAATATGATCAAAAGTGTATGGAAGTGCATAAATAACATAGCAATATCACACAAAAGAGGCATGGAGCAAGCAGAAATTATAGATATGTTTTGGACGTATCAACATCCCCAAGCTTAATTCCTGCTCGTCCTCGAGTAGGTAAATGATAACAAGCATAATTTCTATGGTGACATGCTATTAACCATATAAGAACTTTTCACAGTCACATGACAAGTGCTTACTGAGACAATGAGTCTGTAGTAATTAAGTTGCCTCATGAGAATATCACAAAGAACTGAAAGTTTTACAATATGATACTGAAACACTGAATAGATTTGTAGTGAGCATGGTGTGCAAACATGACAAAGTGATACCTCGCTTGCCCCCTTTAGTGAAGCAAAACATAAATGCAGGGGCACCTCCAAAGTTTAAGTGATGACTATATACAATGATTTCAGAATAAACGATATCATAGTCATGCAGAAGACAATGGTACTTTGGGACAATGCACATTACACTCAGAATGACAATCATGCTCTCAATAGTTGGTGCTTTAAAGAAAGAAGGTGGAGACTCTCGAACCGTGGCTTTTGTTGGCAAAGTTGAAAACCCGTGGTCGGAAACAAAAACTAAACATGTACCAGAGCTCCTGGTTTTTAAAAACAGAGGTAAAAATTATTTTTTAGAATATGCATATTTCGTCAACGAATGCTAGTAGATAACTCAATTACTTCTCGAGCTGGACAAGTTTCGAGGAACGGCTCCCGCACGAGGACGATCACATCCTCTTAATCTCCTTTGTTTATCACTGCCAAAGTTTTCTAATTTCTCATGAACAAAGCGTGAAGGAGGGTTTGTTTGTTGTATATTTTTTAATGAGCCGGGCGCACTCTTTGCCAGTTCCTTCTCGTATTATGGGTTTGCACATTAGACATGCAATCCCGGGGTGAAGCTTGTCCAACTTAAAAAGATCATGAATTAACTACTACTTCCTCATGAGCTAAAACAGAGGCACAAAAGAGAAATGCTTTTTTGAATAATTTCGAGATGGTACATGAAAGTCTTCGTTAGGAATGGCAGGTAAATACCATGTATAGGAAGGTATGGTGGACTCATATGGCATAACTGGTTTAAAGGATTTTGGATGCACAAGCAGTCAGTCCGCTTAGTACAGGCGAAGGTTAGCAAAAGACTGGGAGCGACCAACTAAAAGAGCAATGACGGTCATAATCATGCAGAGCGACAAAGCAACATTGAATCAGGCATGGAAGTTATATCGCTACTCAGAAATTAAAGATCATCAAGGCTTGATAGACTTTCTTTACAGTCTTAAATATGCATGAGCATATGCCAAGTCAATCAAAATAAATTCTTGGAGGAAGATATCACTAAACCATACCACATCATAGGCAAACAAATCATAAGAGGGGGGCGCACCCTCTGGCCGCCTGGAGCCCTGGTGGCCCCCCTCCGGCCCTACTTTGGCCGCATGGAAGCTTCTGGAACGCTGATTTTTTATATATTTTTCCCGGAATTTTTCTGGCAGTTTACGTAATGGGAAAACCTGAAATACAAAAACAGCAGAAAACAGAAACTGGCACTGGGGTGCACTGAGTTAATAGGTTAGTCCAAATATGATCAAAAGTGTATGGAAGTGCATAAATAACATAGCAATATCACACAAAAGAGGCATGGAGCAAGCAGAAATTATAGATACGTTTTGGACGTATCACCTATTAACTCAGTGCACCACAGTGCCAGTTCCTGTTTTCTGCTATTTTTCTATTTTAGGTTTCCCCCATATTAAAAGTGCCCTAAAAATTCCGGGAAAAATACAGGAAAAATCAGCGTATCGGGAGCTTCCAGAAAAACCAAAGCAGGGCCAGAGGAGAGCCTGGGGTGGCCTAGGCGGCCACCCGGCGCGGCCCCACCCCTGGCCGCGCCAGGGGGGCGCCTGGGGCCCCACCTCCGCCTCTGGTGACCCCCTTTTGCATATATATTGCTCGCGTCCCGAAACCCTCGAGGACGGAACCCTTTTTCACGATCTCATCTCTGTTCCGCCGCCGCCGCGCTTCCAAGATCGGGAGCACCAGGAGAACTCTTCCCGGCACCCTGCCGGAGGGGAGAACCATCACCGGGAGCTTCTCCACCACCATGGACGCTTCCCGGATGAGTTGTGAGTAGTCTCCCTTGGACCATGGGTCCATGACCAGTAGCTATGTGATGTTCTCCTCCCCTCTTTGTTCTTCATGGATTAGACCTCGTGAGCTGCCCTACATGATCGAGGCACATATGTAATCTTTATGCTGTTGCTCTGCTGAGTTTGCTGGGATCCGATGGATTATGAGATTATGTTCAGATTGTGTGTGAGTAATATATTTGATTCACCTCTTTTATATTTATGTTCTTGAGTAATTCTTGCATGTTCTCCGTTGCAATTTATTGCTTTGGCCGAGTAGTAGGTAGTAACTCCAAGAGGGAACGTTATGCTTGATTGTGGGTTCATGCCCCTCGATGACTAGCTTGAGTGACAGAAACATGAGTCTAGGGGATGTGCTGTTGCCACAAGGGGGAAAACAACGGTGCTTGTACTTGCGGGTGCAAGGATTGTTTACTTTAGGCAAAGTTCTTTTAATGCAGTTGTCTGTTGCTTTGAGTTTACACTTTGGGTGGGACTCGCAACTTAATACCAGCGAGATGTTCTGGATAGATATCTCAAGGTGGATGATTAGTAGTAGATGAAGATGGATTTCGGTCTACTTGCCTTGGCGTACCGCCCATGCTTTTGAGCCTCTACCTTTCTTTACAGCATAGTTAGCATTGGTTTGCGCACATAATCCTGTCAATTGCCCAACTGTAATTTGTTTACCTCGCTTAGCTGTTTTATCGTCTTTTGGGAGAGAGACATCACTAGTGACCATCATGGGACCCCGGTCCTTATTACCATCAATGATCACACCCGCTATTTACTTCCTGTTCTTATTTCCTAGTTGCAGTCATACCTATCACTATTATCTCTTGCGTTTGATCCTTTGTAAACGACAAGGCCGGAGGGATTGACAACCTCTCTGTACTCGTTGGGAGCAAAGTTATTTGTATCTGTGTGCAGGTCCTGTCAAGCAAAAGTTTCTGGCGCCATTGACACCTTTTTGTCGACCCTCGGAGTCTCACGGGATTCGATCCTTGGTATCTTTGCCAAGGGAAATTTCCCGCTACGCTACATCTCAAACCTTCCACTTGGGGTAACCAACGAGGGGCGAGAAGCCATCACCGGTCCATTTCCTCTTGCATGCTCATGAGCATGATCATGCCCACTTCTTCGTCCGGATCCGACGAATCGAGAAACTCATCTTCAATCATTTTATCAAGCTTCGTCGGTCCATACTCCTCATCCGATGAAGTATCAGAATCCATCATTTTCCCTAGGAATAAATCACAAAAAGCCGAACACATAGAGCGGAAGGGACAACCCGAAAGTTGACGGACGTGCCACGGTAGCGTCAGGGCCGACGACAATGTCCGCAGCGACAAGTACGGTAGAGAGGACTGCAGCACCTGTAAAATTAGTTACAATATGTCATCAACGTATAGGACTAATATTATGAACCTACTGCCTTTAAACTTAACATATATGCAGTTGTCCACAACATTTTCGGTGAAACCAAAAGTTTTGATAATTTTATCGAACTTGAGGTACCACTCTCTTGAAGCTTGCTTCAAGCCATAAATTGATTTCTTTAGACGACATGCTAAATGTTCCTTCCCTTCCACAACAAATCCTTCCGGCTGAGCCATGTAAACATTTTCTTTGAAGTCACCATTCAGAAATGCCGTTTTAACGTCCATTTGGTGTAGTTCTAGGTCGTAATGAGCTACTAATGCCATTATGATTCTAAAAGAATCCTTGGTTGACACAGGAGAGAAGGTCTGCTTATAATGAATGCCTTCTCTCTGTGTATACACTTTTGCTACTAGCCTTGCCTTGAACCGTTCGACATTCCCTTTGGAATCATACTTGGTTTTGTAGAACCACTTGCAGCCTACTTTCTTAGGTCCATCGGGAACCTCTACTAAGTCCCAAACGTCGTTTGATCCCATAGACTTTAACTCGTCTTCCATGGCAACCAACCACTTGGACGAACTTTTGCTTTTAATGGCTTCTTTATAAGAGGTTGGATCCTCCACCTTTCCCAGATCATTCATATCCTCAATCATGTATGTGATATAATCATCTAATATGGCTTTATTTCTCTCACGACGTGGCCTGCCCATAGGAGGAGGTGGTGGAGGAGCATCATTGTTCTGAGGGTCATCTTCATTACCCGAGTGGTGATCTTCTTCACCTTCTGGATTGACATTAGTTTCAGGATCACCATCAGCCTCAGGACCTGAGGTACTAGATTGAGGATTAGCATGAGATGTCATTACACTTTGTAGTGGCAAAACAATCTCTTGGATAGTCGGGGATGGAACACACACCCGTTTCTCCTCAAGATTGATCTCCCTTATTTCGGTGGCTTCGTTATCCTAAAAAAATACTGCTTGTCGAGTCTCCACATACTTGGTGGTGTGACCCGGACAATAGAAACGATATCCCTTTCCCCTATGAGGGTATCCAATGAAGAAACAACTAACTGTCTTTGGATCTAATTTCTTAAGTTGTGGATTGAAAATTCTAGCCTCAGCGGGACAAGCCCATACACGTAAGTAATTCAAACTCGGTTTCTTTCTCGTCCACATCTCGTAAGGTGTGTTTGGTGCTGCTTTAGTAGGAGCGAGATTTAGCACATGTGCGGCCGTCTTTAATGCCTCCACCCATAGGCTGACTGGTAAACTTGCATGACTGAGCATGCTTCGCACCATGTCCATAAGTGTGCGGTTTTGGCGTTCAGCCACGCCATTTTGTTGGGGTTCACCAGGCATTGAATACTAGGCAACAATTCCATTCTCAGAGAGAAACTTAGCAAAAGGTCCTGGAATTTGCCCATAAGGGGCATGCCTCCCATAATACTCTCCCCCGCGATCTGATCGTACAACTTTTATTTTAGTGTTTAGTTGGTGCTCAACTTCGGCTTTGAACACTTTGAATTTGTCCAAAGCTTCTGATCGATCACGTATAGGATAAATATATCCGTATCGAGAAAAGTCATTTGTGAAGGTAATGAATGAATCAAAACCATCCATAGACTTAACATTAAGGGGTTGATACGTCCAAAACGTATCTATAATTTCTGCTTGCCCCATGCCACTTTTGGGTGATATTGCTATGATATTCATACACTTCCATACACTATTGATCATATTTGGACTAACTTACTAATCCAGTGCACCCCAGTGCCAGTTTCTGTTTTCGGCTGTTTTTGTATTTCAGGTTTTCACGTTTCGAGAACTGCCCAGAAAAATCCAGAAAAATTATATAAAAAATCAGGGATCCGAAAACAACACTACGTCCGAAGGGCAGCCTGGGGGGGGCACCAGGGCTCTAGGCGCCCTGGCGGCGCGCCCCCCCCTGGGCCGCGTCGGGGGGCGCCTGGGCCCCCCGAGACTCCCCCGGTGCCCTACTTTGGCATATATTTAAAGGACCCTCCGAAACCCTCAGAACAGGAACTCTTTTCACGATCCCATCTCTGTTTCGCCGCCGCCGCCGCTTCCAAGATCGGGAGCACCAGGAGAACTCTTCCCGGCACCCTGCCGGAGGGGAGGATCACCACCGGGAGCTTCTCCACCACCATGGACGCCTCCCGGATGACTCGTGAGTAGTCTCCCTTGGACCATGAGTCCATGACCAGTAGCTATGTGATGTTCTCCTCCCGTTCTTGTGCTTCACTAATTAGTCCTCGTGAGCTGCCCTACATGATCGAGGCACCTATGTAATCCTTATGCTGTTGCTATGTTGAGTTTGCTGGGATCCGATGGATTATGAGATTATGTTCAGATTGATCTTGAGTAATATATTTGATTCACCTCTTTTATATTTTAGTTCATAAGTAATTCTTGCATGTTCTCCGTTGTTATTTATTGCTTTGGCCGAGTAATAGGTAGTGACTCCAAGAGGGAACGTTATGCTCGATTGTGGGTTCATGCCCCTCGATGACTAGCTTGAGTGACAGAAACATGAGTCTAGGGGATGTGCTGTTGCCACAAGGGGGAAAACAACGGTGCTTGTGCCCACGGGTGCAAGGATTGTTTACTTTACGCAAGGTTCTTTTAATGCAGTTGTCTGTTGCATTGAGTTTACACTATGGGTGGGACTCGCAACTTAATACCAGCGAGATGTTCTGGATAGATATCTCAAGGTGGATGATTAGTAGTAGATATTGATGGATTTCGGTCTACTTACTTTGGCGTACCGCCCATGCTTTGAACCTCAACCTTTCCTGCAATGTAGTCAGCATTGGTTTGCGTTCGTGGTCCTGTCAATTGCCCAGCTGTAATTTACCTCACATAGCTGTTTTATCGTCTTTTGGGAGAGAGACATCACTAGTGAACATCATGAGACTCCGGTCCATATTACCATCATTGATCACACCCGCTATTTATTTTTCGCTATTTACTCACTATTGCAAAAACTATCTATCACTACTATCATTGCTTTTAATCCTTTGTGAACTACAAGGCCGGAGGGATTGACAACCTCTCTGTACTCGTTGGGAGCAAAGTTATTTGTATCTGTGTGCAGGTCCATGTTGATTGGTACTAATCTGGCGCCGTAGCAATTGACACCTACTTGTTGAACCTAGGAGTCTCTGGGGATTCGATCCTTGGCATCTTTGCTAAGGGAAAACACTTCTACAATACTGCATCTTACACCTTCCACTTGGGGTAACCAACGAGGGGTTCGAGGCCCATCAAGGAGTATTTTCTGGCGCCGTTGCCGGGGACTCCACTCTTCAGGATGGGGGAGTTGCACGCTATCTTTTACCTTTGCTTTTAGTCTTGTTAGTTTACCTTTCAGTTTTGTTTATGTCTTTTCACTAGTTATGCTTATGGACAACCTTGATATTGGATCGTTGCTTGTGGGAAGACGCCCCACACCTGTGGTGGTTGCTCCTCCCCCTACTGAAATTGTGCCCTATAAAATACCAGCTGGTATTATCGATTATATCTTGGCTAATCGTTATGCAGGAGACAGACATCCCGGTGAACACTTGCTATATCTGTCACAACTATGTTCATTATTTAAGCTTGCAGGTGTATCAAGGGAGTTTGACATGAGGAAATTGTTCGTCGTATCACTTATAGATAAAGCTTCAGATTGGTATAAGCTTCTCGATAACTCACACTTGCTTGATTGGCAAGAGCTTATGTCTCTCTTTTATACTAAGTTTTATCCTCTTCATGATGCTTATGTGGAGAGCAAGAGTACCTTTTTGCATGTGGATCATGGTAACAATGCTTTATGTGATGCTTATATTGTTGAGTTTATTCGTGATCCCACTGAAAATTATTATGAGAAGGGAACATATGCTTATAGATATTTCAATAATATTAAGTTCCCTCTCTTTATGTTGAAGGTTTTGAAGCTGTACTTGTTTTGTCTTCCTATGCTTATTGCTTTGTGCTTCAATGAATTATTCTATTGCAATATTCCTATGCATAGGAAGCATGTTAGGCTTAAATGTGTTTGGTATTTGCTTCTTGATGCTCTCTTTTGTTCTTCAATTCTTATTCCTACAAGAGCATCATTAAAGTCTTATGCCTAGCTTAAAGGCATAAAAGAAAGCGCTTGTGGGAGGCAGCCCACATGAATAAATTTTTTGCTTTTGTTGTGTCTTGATGTTGTTTACTGCTGTAGTATCATCATTGTATCTTTGCTTTTCATATTTGTGCCAAGTATAGCCTCCGATTGCTAGAAAGTTCAAAAGTTGTGAGGTGCTGTCCAGGAAACAGATTCTGTCCTTGGATAGAAAAATTCGTATAAAATCACAAGATCATATTTTTGGTCTGAATTTTTTCGACAGCGTTCTCTATATAATTGTCTTTCGTGCGTCTGTTCTGAGTTTTTTGATTTGAGTTGCAGAAGTATCCCGAACAGATCAATTACTGCCTGCTGTTCTGTTTTTCACAGATTCTGTCCTGTTTTGCCTTACCTTCACTTTGCAAATCAAGAACTTTTTCTTTGAAAAAACCTTTTGGCAATCTTGAGAAACAGTAGAACTTCAAGAATATCCTTATTTCCAGCAAGGTATAATTATTTTATTAAGGGTACTAACCTCGCTAATCAGATTATGATGAGTTATGTATGAAGGGAGTTTTCAAGTGTGCGAGGGAAGATGATAAAAAGATTCAGGAGTGTCAAGCGCTCAAGCTTGGGGATGCCCCCGTGCATCCCCTTCTCCATCAACATTATCAGTTCGTCTTTCGTTTCGCTATATTTTTATCACTTCATGTGTTATGTGCTATGCTTGGAGCGTCTTGCTTTTAGTTTTCTTTTTAGTTTTTCATAACGAGTCGGAACTCAGCATTCCTTTATGTGGGAGAGAAACACGCTCCACCTCTACCTAGAACATAACATAGAATTTTCATGTCTATCTTTGCTGTGTGTGTTCTTTGTCTTTTAAATAGCTACTATCGTACTCTGCTCTTAGTATTCATGCTTATCTTTTCAAAGAGCTTTTG
This sequence comes from Secale cereale, assembly GCA_902687465.1. Lineage (NCBI taxonomy): Eukaryota > Viridiplantae > Streptophyta > Magnoliopsida > Poales > Poaceae > Secale > Secale cereale. The sequence continues at coordinate 78,008,085 of LR738715.1, read as the reverse complement.
TTTAGTTGGTTGCTTGAACTCTCTTTAATTACCATGCTCACCTTATCAAGAGAGTTTGCTTCCGTTGCATTGGTTAATGTGTCTATGATAAAGATGCTACTTGCATGATGGTGCTTAGTAGTTCAGGTTTTCTTATGGTTAATCTCAAATAGCTGGGGGGTTCCCAATGTGTTATTGGAGTACCAACTTGGTTTGTTTGCCTATGATGTGGTATGGTTTAGTAATATCTTCCTTCGAGAATTTATTTTGATTGACTTGGCATATGCTCACGCATATTTAAGACTGTAAAGAAAGTCTGTCAAGCCTTGATGATCTTTTATTTCTGAGTAGCGATATAACTACCATGCCTGATTCAATATTGCTTTGTCGCTCTGCATGATTATGACCGCCATTGCTCTCTTAGTTGGTCGCTCCTAGTCTTTTGCTAACCTCCACCTGTACTAAGCAAACTAACCATGCAATACATAGCTCATGGGAAAGTAGCCTAAAAACTATTGTGGTAAAGAATATGTTGCCTATGTATCTTATTTCTTATGAGTTGCTTGCTGAGCGGTAACCATGTTTCTGGGGACGCCATCAACTGTCACACTTTTGTTGAATATCATGTGAGTTGCTGTGCATGTTCGTCTTGTCCGAAGTAAGGGTGATTTACCGTGGGTTGAATGACTATGCATATTGTTAGAGAAGAACATTGGGCCGCCAACCAAAGCCATGCATCATGGTGGAAGTTTTAGCTTGGACCTTAATCCTCAATCTCTTATGAGAATATGCTTATGCATTAAAGAGGAGTCCATCATCTATTTTCTATGTTGTCCCGGTATGGATGTCCTCAAGTTGAGATCTATCAAAAACGAGAAATCAAATGCGATCTATCTCCTTGGACCTTTGTACAGGTGGCATAGAGGTACCCCTTTGTGACACTTGGTTGAAACATATGCAATGCAATGATAACCCATGGAGATCCGAGCTAATTAGGACAAGGTGCGAGCACTATTAGTATTCGATGCATGAGGCTTGCAACTTATAGGATGTTTTATGCATGACACATATGAAGTACTACTACCGTTGACACAATTGCTTCCATGTTTTCAAAATAAAAAGCTCTAGCACTTAACCTTTCTTTTACCTTTATGTTGAAGCACCAACTACTGAGAGCATGATTGTCATTCTGAGTGTAATGTGCATTGTCCCAAAGTAGCATTGTCTTTTGCATGATTGTGATATCGTTTATTCTGAAATAATTGTATCTAGTCATCACTTAAACCTTGAAGGTGCCCCTGCATTTATGTTTTGCACCACTAAAGGGGGCAAGCTAGATATCACTTTATCATATTTGCACATCATGTTCATTGCAAATCTATTTGATGTTTCAGTTTCATATTGTAAAACTTTCAGTCATTTGTGATTTTCTCATGAGGCAACTAAACTACTATAGAATCATTGTCTTAGTAAGCTTTTGTCATATGACTATAAAAAGTCCTATATGGTTAATAGCATGTCACCACAGAAATTATTCTTGTTATCATTTACCTACTCGAGGACGAGCAGGAATTAAGCTTGGGGATGTTGATACGTCCAAAACGTATCTATAATTTCTGCTTGCTCCATGCCACTTTTGGGTGATATTGCTATGATATTCATACACTTCCATACACTATTGATCAAATTTGGACTAACTTACTAATCCAGTGCACCCCAGTGCCAGTTTCTGTTTTCGGCTGTTTTTGTATTTCAGGTTTTCACGTTTCGAGAACTGCCCAGAAAAATCCAGAAAAATTATATAAAAAATCAGCGATCCGAAACAACACTGCGTCCGAAGGGCAGCCTGGGGGGGGGGCCACCAGGGCTCCAGGCGCCCTGGCGGCACGCCCCCCCTGGGCCGCGCCGGGGGGGCGCCTGGGCCCCCCGAGACTCCCCCGGTGCCCTACTTTGGCATATATTTAAAGGACCCTCCGAAACCCTCAGAACAGGAACTCTTTTCGCGATCCCATCTCTGTTCCGCCGCCGCCGCTTCCAAGATCGGGAGCACCAGGAGAACTCTTCCCGGCACCCTGCCGGAGGGGAGGATCACCACCGGGAGCTTCTCCACCACCATGGACGCCTCCCGGATGACTCGTGAGTAGTCTCCCTTGGACCATGAGTCCATGACCAGTAGCTATGTGATGTTCTCCTCCCGTTCTTGTGCTTCACTAATTAGTCCTCGTGAGCTGCCCTACATGATCGAGGCACCTATGTAATCCTTATGCTGTTGCTATGTTGAGTTTGCTGGGATCCGATGGATTATGAGATTATGTTCAGATTGATCTTGAGTAATATATTTGATTCACCTCTTTTATATTTTAGTTCATAAGTAATTCTTGCATGTTCTCCGTTGTTATTTATTGCTTTGGCCGAGTAATAGGTAGTGACTCCAAGAGGGAACGTTATGCTCGATTGTGGGTTCATGCCCCTCGATGACTAGCTTGAGTGATAGAAACATGAGTCTAGGGGATGTGCTATTGCCACAAGGGGGAAAACAACGGTGCTTGTGCCCGCGGGTGCAAGGATTGTTTACTTTACGCAAGGTTCTTTTAATGCAGTTGTCTGTTGCATTGAGTTTACACTATGGGTGGGACTCGCAACTTAATACCAGCGAGATGTTCTGGATAGATATCTCAAGGTGGATGATTAGTAGTAGATATTGATGGATTTCGGTCTACTTACTTTGGAGTACCGCCCATGCTTTGAACCTCAACCTTTCTTGCAATGTAGTCAGCATTGGTTTGCGTTCGTGGTCCTGTCAATTGCCCAGCTGTAATTTGTTTACCTCACATAGCTGTTTTATCGTCTTTTGGGAGAGAGACATCACTAGTGAACATCATGAGACTCCGGTCCATATTACCATCATTGATCACACCCGCTATTTACTTTTCGCTATTTACTCAGTATTGCAAAAACTATCTATCACTACTATCATTGCTTTTAATCCTTTGTGAACTACAAGGCCGGAGGGATTGACAACCTCTCTGTACTCGTTGGGAGCAAAGTTATTTGTATCTGTGTGCAGGTCCACGTTGATTGCTACTAATCTGGCGCCGTAGCAATTGACACCTACTTGTTGAACCTAGGAGTCTCTGGGGATTCGATCCTTGGCATCTTTGCTAAGGGAAAACACTTCTACAATACTGCATCTTACACCTACCACTTGGGGTAACCAACGAGGGGTTCGAGGTCCATCAGGGGTCCACATATGTCAGTGTGTATGAGTTCAAGGACACCCGTGGCTCTTACCGCTCCTTTCTTAATCTTTTTGCGTATTTACCTTTTGTACAGTCAATGCATTTATCTGCATCAGAGAAGTCTAATGGAAGGAGTACGTCATTTTTAATAAGTCTTTCAATTCTCCCCCTCGAAATGTGGCCTAAACGACAGTGCCACAATTTCGAAGAGGTACTCGTATCCTTCCATTTCTTCTCAGTATTACATACATCACTCACATGCAGGATAGAATCATTCAATGATAACATATATAATTGGCCTCGTCTGACGCCGAGGCCTACGTTCTTATTACAATAATTCAAAACAAATTGTTTGTTCCCAAACTTGCTCTCAAACATGTTATCATTTAGGCAAGAGACAGAAATCAAGTTCCTACTTAAGGTAGGGACATAAAGAACATTATTTAAATGAAGATGGAAGCCAGTGTGTAGTTCTAAGGTAATTGACCCTATGGCTTCAACATCAACTTGAACTCCATTTGCCACCTTAAGTCTTCTTGCCCCCTTTGCCATGGTTTGGATTATACTTGAGTCCTGCATAGAATTAGCAACGTGAGAAGTTGCACCTGAATCAATCCACCAAGAGGTAGTAGAGTAATCATCATATAACATTTCATAAACGAAAGTAATTTCATCAGTACCTTTCTTCATCAACCATTTGAGGAATTCTGGACAGTCTTTCTGATAATGACCCTCATTCTTGCAGAACTTGCACTTGTTGTCTTTAGGATTATGGTCCACCTTCTCCTTTCCTTTAGATGAGGTTGATGAATTTTTCTTAAAGAACTTCTTTTGTGGCTGTTGCTTAGAAGAGCTTGCTCCATCGTGTTTTCTCTTGGAGGAGCCAACCAAAAAAGCTTGGTCCTTTCCTTGCCTCTTAATCCTCTCTTCTTCCTCGACAATTCTTGGAGATATCTCCGCGATTGTCCATTTTTCTTTAAGAGAGTTATAGTTAATCTTAAATTGATTAAACTCTTCAGGGAGGGAGTCCAAGATCATGATGACAAGGAGATTGTCATTGAGCTCACACTGTAATGCCTTTAATTTGTTACAAGCATTCACCATCCTTAAAATGTGAGCCCTGACATCACCATCATTATTATACTTCCCAAGAAGCTTGTGAAAGAGTTCTTGCGCATAAACCTTGTCGGAGCCTTTGAATTGCTCCTCCAGGGCTGCCATAAATTCCTTAGGAGTATCTTTCTTGGGTAGTGCCCCAATTATGTCAGGTGATATGGATGATCTCATCACAAGCATAGCAATGTGATTTGATTTTTCCCATATCTCCATCTTGGAATCATAAGCTTTCTTTAATTCAGCATACCCCGTGACACCAGCAGTGGGAGCCACGGGTTTGTCCTCCCGTAAAGCATAATCAAACTGATGGACGGCTAGGCATAATTCCATCGAGTTCTTCCAACGAGGGAAGTTACTACCTGTCAATGGTTCGACAGTAAACGCAGCGGAAGCTGTAATGGACATGAAATTTTTTATGAGTAATTGACATGAATATGAAATTTCATGTTGGCAAAATAAATAGACATGCCATGTATTTAATTTTAACTCCACGTCAAAACACCGTTGGGCAGAAAAAACATGGAATTAAAATATCATAAGTGATGACTCATAATAATAAAACAACGTTGGTCCGAATTAAAATCAGAGTCATTTCATTCTTAATTTAGACACCAACAAAAAAATATCATTAATTCTGATGTCTAAAAGTTTAACATGCAAAACACATAATAAAAACCTGAACAAAATATCTCGTTGGTTCAGTTTTATCCAGAATAATAATGTGTTCATTATATATGCAGGCATTTTCTGTTTTAAACAGTGCAGAACATAATGATTATTAACTTAAACGCACTGGAAAAAAATAATATAAAACAGAAAATCGTGACAAAAGATGCCCGAAACACCCACAGCTATATGTAAACCGACCCAGCCCAGCAGAAGTTTTTTTTATGTGCCGAAAACAGCAGCTAAACCCGTTAGAACAGAAAAAAAATGCACGCTGGGCTAAGACAACCTGGGCCGTAACCCATGACCAGAATCGGCCCGTTAACATTCCGACGGCCCGGCTGGGAGCCACGCGTCGCTGCGAGCAGTCCGATCGAATCGGACGGCCTACGTTGCTCCCGATCGGAACAAAACAAGTGCCCGACCCTAACCCTAGCTCATTTCTCCCCCGACCCCTCCGCACTTCACGCTCTAGAGCGGCGGCTTTCGTCGGCGACGAGCTCGGCGGCTCGAAAAGCGCCAGCCACGGCGGTGCGATGGTTGCGCTCGCCGGAGGAGCGTGCAACGGGGTGAGCCTCGCGCGCTCCTTCGTCGAACGTGGCCCCGGCGCCCGCGCGCGCGTAGCGTTTAGGGAGACAGGAGGGGAGCCGGCCACCGCAGCATGAAGGGCGACGGCGACGAGCTCGTCCATTCGAGGGGCGGCGGCGGCGGCTCGAAAACATTCCGCGCGTCGCTCCGATGGGAGGCGACGGCGTCGCGGCGTCTCCGCCCTCGCACCACGGTGGTCGCAGTGCGGGCCCCGAAGGGAAAGGCGGCTACGCGGCGCATCAGGTGAGGATTCTCCTCCTTTGTTCTCCAATTCGTCTTTCTTAGAACTTGATTTTGCAAAAAACACAGTCCTAATTTCAGAATTAGGGTTCTACCGAATTGGGGAAAAAACTAGGGTTCTTCAGCATGTGGGGTTTGCTACTGTGATCTTTATGCCTTCTAATTTGCTTATCAAAAATCGGAATCAGTACTTAAACTTGATTGATTTTAATTAACCGTGACATAACCATGAGCATTGATCTTTAAGATGGGTTAATTAAAAAGATCTGACATTAACAGTAATGATCCGAAGCAAAAAATAGGCTATTACATAATATTTTGCAGACAGCAATTTGCATGAGCGTCAAACAGTAGCATGAACATAGGGCTAAAACTTTCAATCTTGATCATAAAACCCCTAAACCTGATATTGATCTAGACATGGTAGTGATCTACTGATCAACAGTGAGGGATCTAATGCAATCAGAATAGGCGACTGATACCATTGTTGGAATAAATATGCATCTATGGGATGCCATTAACAAGATCAAATTGCATCTAGATCACCTAATGACCATGAACAGATAGGGGTTTAGGGTTCCTGTACTTGTCACTGGAGTAGACATGATCGCCTGCTCGGTGCAGGCGTGATGCAGAGGTGATGTAGTGGAAGTAGATGATCTCCTCGAGGTCCTGATCCCTTCAGGACGCCACCGGCACTGCCCGGGGACAGCGGCGGCGGCTGGCTTAGGTCTTCCCGTCGCTGCAGCACTTCCCCTGATCGGATGGGGTGAGAATATCGGGAGGAGAGAGAACCGTACGAGAATAATGATCGCGCAGGTGGCCAGCTCTCTCCCGTATCCTTTAATATAGCGCTGGCGACAGGGGACCCAAAACCTGAGTTGGTTTTTGGGCGCCCCCGATCAGGGCACGTTAGTTCTGATCGAGGCTCACGTACGTTGGTACGTGGACCCCTTCCTCTTATCGTTATCCCTCTGTTTTTTCCCTGTTAGACTAATAGATCTAACTGGCCCGTTTAAGCCGTCAAATCAAACCAACAGTGAATTCTCTGGTAGCCTTACACTGGATCAACAGCATTCACTAACAACAGATATATACTACTACTACCAAGCAGTTACATAATGTTGGCATGAATGTCAATGTTGCTACGCAGCAGTTAGTTACATGTGTTGGTTCATGTCTAGTCCGTGACGCAATCTTTATGCCATCATGTGTTTAGTCGCCGCCCAAAACCATGCAAGGTAAGTACTAGCATAACCGAGCCGGGTTAAACAATTGAGCCGGACTTGACAAATCTGGCCTCCTATATGCCCGTGGACTCGTTCGGTCAATGCCCGCGGACTTGTCTGAACCGCTCCACATATATCATGCCTAGCATCTACATATCTCAAATTCGGACTCTCATATACATGCGCATCCATGCACGTCCATTGTACACGCCAATGTCGCATGTAAACAACAAATGTTGATAGCGAAAATGCATAGTTCTTACATAAATTTTATTTTTAAGTGTACAACTCAAAATATTAGCTTTTCTGGGTTTCATTGTGGGTCCACGTATGCTCCATAAGATCATTGAGTATCTGCGCAGACAGATCTCGAAGATTCTAATGCATCTGCAGAAAGTTCATCAACTGATTTGCATTTTGCTCTTTTGGGATCTGGACTTGTTCCCCATGCGCTTCAAAATCATTGATTTGTCCTACATCATCATCCTCATCCTCGACAATCATATTGTGCAAAATAACATAACAGGTCATCATCTGCCACAAAGTTTGTGATTCCCACATCATTGTAGCTCCACGAACAATTCCTCAATGAGCTTGAAGCACTCAGAATGCCCTCTCCACATCCTTCCGTTCTGCTACATGCATTGTTGCAAACTGGATTTGTTTGTTGCCTTGTGGTTCGGCACCGAGGATAGATGCCATTGGCAAGATAGTATCTCGTGTTGTACTCATGACCGTTGACAGTGTAGTTGCACGACGGCAATTCCCTATTGCAAAGCCTCCTGAACATGGGAGATCGTTGCAGCATGTTGATGTCGTTGTGAGAACCCGTCAATCAAAAGAAAGCATGTCAAATCCATAAGTCATGTGATGTCACTGCTTCCGGTATGATGGTGGTGGCCTCTTTGGTGTGACTTTGATACATTCCACACAAATCTTTGGGGCAATTCTTCCATTGCCAATGCATTCAATCAATTGATCCGAGCATTGCCAACAACTTTTTATCTTCCCCATCCGGATCATCTCACCAACGGCAGTACCGAGTACAAGCATCCTCAGAGCAGAGCCGCATTTCTAATCACCAGAGAAAGGAATTTGGCCCCAACAATACCTTGTGAGTAGTCATTGTGTGCCTCCACTTGCTCCATAATGCGCAAAAACAATAGTTTGTACATACGAAAACGTTGACGAAACCATGGATTATCCGAAAAAATTGAGTCCGGAGAAAAGTAGTTCTTATATAGTAGCCGTGCTTCGCAGACCCTGTCCCGAATGATCACTCTTATCCCTTTGATTGAGCCCTTGAAGTTAAGAATATTCTCCACCTGGCGGTCCATTTCCTCTTGCATGCTCATGAGCATGATCATGCCCACTTCTTCGTCCGAATCCGATGAATCGAGAAACTCAGCTTCAATCATTTTATCAAGCTTCGTCGGTCCATACTCTTCATCCGACGAAGTATCAGAACCCATCATTTTCCCTATGAATAAATCACAAAAAGCCGAACACATAGAGCGCAAGGGACAACCCAAAAGTTGCCGGACGTACCACGGTAGCGTCAGGGCCGACGACAATGTCCGCAGCGGCAAGTACGGTAGAGAGGACTGCAGCACCGATGCTGGCGGCTCTAAGGCTCGGGACGGTGTCAGATCAAGGATGGAGGTGAGCTACAAGACGTTCGATGCGAAGGACAAAGAAGATTGTAGAGAGAAAATGTAATCACGTAGGTCGAGGGGGTGGATTTGATGCAATTTGTGATGGGGGTCGGGGTGTCAGGTCTGACGTGGCGGACGCGGCTGGTTGCACCTAGAACCACCTCATCTTCTTCGGTGAAACAATTTCACGGTTCTCCTTTTTCTCGTGCGCACTCCACTTCACTATCCAGTTTGCTCCCATGTGTGGTCCAGCAGTAGCAGCTATGCCGACAACGAGGACGATGGTGCACTGCAGGTCTTGTCCCATGCGCCATTGCCCGACGTCGGGTCATCGTCCTTATGTAGCTACTCATGGACGCATCACCAGCGCTCTAGCCATTGCTCCGCTCTCACCACCAGCTCCTCTCAGATCTTGCGTCGTTCAACACACCATGCGCACAACTATGATTTGCTAGAGTTTGACTTGGGAGCGTGGAATGAACTCTGGGTGACAGAAAATTTTAATTTGGGTGTGCAGAGTATGTGGCGGCACCACCATCAAGAATGAGCAGCGTGGAGCCGGTGGCATACTTATGGCATTCGGTGTCGGAGGAAACGGTTGAGGGGAAGGAGGAGATGTCAAGGAGGAGGGCGAGTAGGTAGTGATGCGAGCAGCAGTACCTCTGTAGCTGAGGAGGAGGCATGAGAGGCGTCGACGCCGTAGTCTGCATCAGTGGGCCTTGGAGGAGACGGGGGAGGGGCGGAGGGATGGTGAGGAGGAGGTGAGTGACGATGATGACCGTTTGGACTGGTGCGCAGAGGAGGAGGCAGGAGAGGCGTCAGCAAAAAGATGGCATCGGCGGCATGCTTGCCGAGGTCAGCTTCAGAGAAGAATGGGATGGGGGCAAAGGAGACGGCGGGGAGCAGAGGGTCGTGGTGGTGATGGACGGTGTAGCTGAGAGGAGGCATGGCTCTGGGGCACATCCATGCATGGCGTCGGCAGCGGCCACCGCGCCAGATCGGTTCCAGCGCTGCTGGCGGCGCCCTTCTTTTGTGAGATGGCTGGATGAGGTGGTGCGTGGGAGAGAGACGTCGGACGTGTGTTCGCAAATGTGTAAATGTGTAACAGATCGCAAATATTGACTTAGGTTGCTTCATGCCTGTTAGATGCAGAGCGAACGACTGTCAGTACACGCATGACAGGCACACCATCACCATCAACTTAGTTTTTATTATTATAAAAGTTGAGACATTTTTCGTCCCTAGGATGCCACCACACCGCGAGTGCCACACCACCCTAGTTAATTTTAGCAGTTAATTGTGCATGTACAACGCCCTTCACACCTAGTTTCCTCTTCCCGCGCTATTATTGTAGACCTTTTCTACCTTTTTTTCAGCTGGTAACCAAGGGCACATATATTATTAATCTATATATTCATACTCATACAATCAATTCCCATTGAAATATATTGCGACCAAGTCCTGCTACGCGTGGGATATTATATAGTTTTAGTTTTATAGCAGAACAAGGGAGTATATGTTTACATGGCACGATAGGTTTACATTGGGTGGGAGGTATCTCCGGTATGATTACTGAAAATACTTGTCCGTTACTCTATCCATAGCAGTAACTTCTCTGTATAACTCCATTGCTTCCTCCATGATCTTTGGTTTTGATAAGAGCTGCATTCGTTTCTTAGAAGTAGGATGATCAGAGTTTTTCAATGATACAGAATATCTTACAATTTTCGCTGCCTTCTCAATGATCAGATGGGCCCAATGCGGGTCGAAACCAGCAGCACCGAGTAGCAACATTCCAAGATAATCTGCCTCTGTCTCCAACCTACATAAATAGCCAATGTTGTCAGTAGATCTTCTAATTAACATGAAATACTACCATAAGTTTTTTATGTGAACAAAAGTTAACCACACAGAGCACAAAAGTTAATACAAGAAAGTGGCTCCCACCGGATCACAGGAGTACCTAGAGTAAGTAGAATTTGGCTAACCTCACTACCATGTTACCATGGGGAAGCGAAGTTGAAATTATTTGAAGTTCTAGCTTTGTGCTATATCAAACTTCTTTACTAAGTCTGTTAAAATATACTACTCCTTGGTACTAAAGCCGCAACACTTATTTTGAGACCGGGTGAGTAGGATTAATCTAGACTTAAATAAATTTTAATTGAGGGAATAATTAGGATGGACCAAGACCGCTAGGACTTGCTTGATCAATTGCTTCTCCACAGGCTAGAATGGCTTTGCTACACCTACTTTTGTAAGCCAATTCCGTATAGCAATCTTTTCAGAAGTTTAGTATATTTCTCGCAAAAGAAAACATCAACCACTTTGTTTTTATAACTAATGAAACAACCACTTAGTATTATTGGGACTAGAAATACATCTCACCGCAATGAAAATAGTTTGTGCAAATAGCGGTGGCCATGGTGACATGGACGCACACAGCCATGCAATTCCTTGAAAAAAGATGCACACATCTTCTTTTTGCGAATGCACACACCTTGTTTCCATGGCCGACAAGTGAATATATTGCACTCGTATAGCCTTGTATATATTGGTGGAATCTTGAATTAACTAGGTAGTTTTTTTTTTTGCTTTTAGTTAGCTTTCATAAATTAACTGGATAACTCTTTTCTAATTAATTATTAGTGGTTGATGCAAATATTTTGTCCCCATTGAAAAAAAACCAGGCTACACGCCTGGAAATTTATTTCGGGGTCAATCAGCCATTAAATGAACATCCAACGACCGTTCTTCTTTCTTTTTTCCTTCAGCTTTATTTCTCCTCCAACTTTCCCTTCTCCCACAAAATCAACTTATGTAAATTGCAAATTCAGTGAACTTACATACATATAGCTATTGTGTATAAGAGAAACACAGATGGAAGATGCGGAAAGCGACTTATTTTCCAATCGTTCCGTATCACATGGCGAACGTAAAATCGCCGCCTACAATGTGAAATTCATGCAGAAGTGATCGTTATTGTACCTGCGTGCGTAGATTCGCCGTAGGAACGGTGGTATCCGCTCGCTTTGGGTGATATCCGCGCCGTGCCTTGCAATGAAGTGCCCAATCTAGCAGGGAAAAAAATGTCAGATTAAATCCACTAGATAACGGCCCACCAAATTACACATGCACGGTACATTACCCAAAGTAAACCTACCTCATGCGCGAGGATAGCGGCAATCTCTTCGTCGGTCTTAAACGAGTCGAGCAGTCCTGTGGTGACCATAAGTTTGCCGCTGGGATTGTAGCCTGCATTGCACGCATCATCTCTGACAAGGACCAGTTCCCATTTGAGCCCGCGGAGATGCTTCGTGTCTGCTGGCTGCGGCGTCCACCATTTGGGACGCTTTGCGGTGAGGCGTAGCATGGGGGCGTCGCGGCTGTCGTCGATCCCGAGGCCGCGGCTGGCAGCATGGAGGATTCTCTCGGCGATGAGACGAACACGGACGCTGGCAGGATCGCGTGGGTCGACGATCTCGTTCCTGTACGTGGCCATATATTCGGCAAAAGCGGACTCGCCAAGATCGCGCTCTTCCTCTGGGGTCAGAACGACCAGGTGGGAGCGGCCGGTGCAGGGCACGACCTCGCGGTCGTAGCGGCTACGGACTGCCATCACCGTGGCGCTCAGGGCGATCGCCGTCGCCGCGGCGGCCTTCCGGGGTTCGTGGTACCACCGGAGGACGCGGGCGGCGGCGTGGGTCGCCGTGCCTCGCGGGGAGGTCGACGCTCTACGGACGGCGTCCCTGATGATGTAGGGCAGAAAGCTGGACCCTGGGGTAGAACTAGAAGTAGAGCTCACCAAACCCTGCTGCATGAGGCGCTGCGGGGAGGCGTGGCCGTGGTAGCACCGGCTGGCCGGCGCCTCGCAGCGCACGAGGACCCGGGAGAGGAGGGGACGCACGTTCCTAAAGTTGTTCATGATTTTTTTGCGGTTTCTTTTACTTTGATTATGGATGCTCTTGTGTTGGTCGTCTTTGGTGATCGAGTGATTATATGTGTGTGTACAGGCTAACGACCGCGACTCGCTTGGAGTCGGAGTCCCGTTTAAGGCCGGCCGGAGTCAGCCCGATACACCACTGCCGAGCAAGCAGCAAAAAGGACACCAACCGACCTAACGGCGAAGCTTGGATCCCGCCAAAACATGAAATCTCAAGATCAAACCCTCACAAGAAAAAGAAAAGAAATATGAAGATCAGCATCATTAATCAATAAACCTAGTGGACTGCGCTACAAAAACAAAGTGAAGATCAGCAACATTGAAGGTGGCATTTCCTATTTGCCGGAAGTTGCGACACAATGAGACCTCCTATTGTCTGCGTACCGTGAATACGTGTTTTCCTATTTGGATCCCGAGCAGTCATTTTTTCTCGTGGGGCACAGAGAATCGCGGTTACCGCGGTAACCGCGAAATACCGTAAAATTTTCGTACGAAATATGAAATTGGAATTTGAATTCAAATCCTTTTTACAATACTATATGTTAAAAACGAAATCTATTTCATCAGCAATCACATTGTGGTGCGTTGGTTAGGTCGAATCCCGCCCGGGCCATATTTTGCTCATGTATCCCTTTTTGCGCTGAAAAAGGGTTTAAAAAATGGTGGAAGGGCGTTACTCGAAACCCGCGACCGCATGAATCAATGGAAAGCCAGCAATTAACCAGTACAGCACCGCTACCTATGTGATCTGTATGAGTTTCACGGCTATTTAACCATACCATTTACATTCAAATTCAAAATGTCCAAAATATTTCGACTTTTTTTCCTCGGTACATCGATTTCTCGTGGGGTAACGTGAAACGCGGATACCGCCCGGTATCCGAATATCTCGCTCGGTTACCAAAACCATGGCCGGGAGACCTGCGCTCTCCCGGATCCCTCCGACTCCCGGTCGTGATTGCCTCATGCCGATGACCTCGCCATCTACTCCTGTGGCGACGGGGAATACGTCCTGGCCGGTCTCTGCGTGACACCCGTTGTTTGGGCGCATCAACTCCACTCGTACTCGTCCAAGTCTAATGTTTGGACTACGAAACCTGCTCGCCCGGTGAGACAGCCGATGGGGGACCATCTGCCTATCACGATGCACAAGGTGGTCCTGCTTGGAGGCCTGCTAGGCTGGGTCGATCTTTGTAAGGGCATACTTGTGTGCGACGTGCTCTCACATGATCCCCAACATGATGTGTGGTTCATCCCACTTCCCGAGCTGATGCCTGGGAACAAGGGTGATCATATATGCCCGTGGATTATCCGGGACGTCGCTTGCACCAACGGATCACTCAAGTTCCTCGAGATCGAACGTCTTTATGTACCGGCTCCGGTCGAACAAAGCGTGACGGCATGTGATGTGGGTATAGTCTATGACGAACGATGCTTTGAGAGTCCGCCACCGGATTATTCGAACATGAGCCGTTATATGGAATAGAGCTGTTTCTGGCAACTGTTGGCGCAAGGGGTGTGAAGTTCATGATGATGGCATATCGGTTGAGAACCCACACCATTTTGCTTTGTTGGCTCAGCTAGTTGGAAACTCAAAGATAAGGAACCTCTTACCATCTTTCCCCATCCCTAGCATCCATGGTAACGATACCGTCCACATGCATTTCACGGTCAAATCGGACACCGAGCTGATGATCTCCATTGACATGAGGAACAAGACATTGAAGACATTATCACCGTGTCCTCTTGCTGGAATGGATGTCAATCGTCCCCTCTTCCCTTGTGTGTTGTCAAATCATTTGAGCAACACTCCAAGTAATTACTAACCGTGTTGCATTAGGCGTTGTTTAGAACAATGGTTATGTTCTTCTGTTATCGCATGTTGCATTGGTACGCGTCTTTGTGGTTCCTATTGTAAGAAAACATGAACTAAACGGTAGTACCATTAAAAAGGAACACAAACTTGGTTATGATGACATTCGAAAGAAGCACATCAGCAAGACAACTTTGGGTATCATGTGAATGGTCACACGAACCGGGTTATTTTTCATTTCAAATATATTTTACGCTACTACATACTGTACACGTTATGCATATACTCGGCTTAGTGGGGGCACGTCATTAGTTTTTGTGGGGGCACTAATGAATCACATGGTACTACTATACCTGGATCGAAAAAAATCAAGTGGGGGCAGCTGCCCCCACGGCTCTTCACGTAGGTTCGCCCCTGGAGGTGAGGGAGGCGTTTGTCCTATTCCCCATGTACAGTACGTATGTAAATACATATATTATACGTATAGGAGTACTACGTACTGCATGTTTCGGAACAAGACGTCGACCGACGCGTACAGGAGCTGCACTTCGACTCTATTTTGCAACTAGCTGCACTCCGACTCGGATACTACAAGACCGCCAGTCCTCGTTATATTGCACCCACGCACCCACGCAGTGCCTTACCAGGTGCTACTGCTAGTACGTCCCTTCTGGAAAAAGAGTGCTAGTACGTGTACGAGGACAAGCAAGTAGGTCATCCCGAATTCCCGACCGATCCATGGTTGATATCGAGAACCCGCCTGCTCCCAGCGCTGGTCCTGCCGGAGACACGGCCGCCGGCGACGAAGCGGCCAAGGCGGAGCCCAGCCGTCACGGCTTCTGGTCGTGGGTAGAAAGGTTCTTCGCCATCCGGCGCCTCCCCGACCACCATCCTGACGCCGGAGACGAGGTCGCGGAAGTGGAACCTAGTCAGTGCAGCAGATGCATCTTCGTACATTGCGGGATTCTGGTTGTGTTCGTCATCGCCGTCGTCTCCGTACTCCTCCTGGTGCTGGTCCGCCGGCCGTCGCATTCCACCGCCGGATCGGTGCTGTACTTCGCTACGCGCGTCCTTGGGTTCTTGGGCGTGGTCGTCAGCGGATGCCGGGGCGCCTTTTTTTTCTATCTTGGAAGTGCGTTGGTTGAGGGGGATAAAGAGGCAGAGCGGGCCATAGATCGGTTAATGTAAATTTGATCCCATGATGGCAAATGTTGTTATGGTGCGCTAATCCTGTGGGCCTTAGCACAACAGAAGTTTGCTACGATATGGTTTGCATGAGTCCGATGAAGGAGAAGCGATGATAGTGGCCGCCTTTAGCTCGCTCCACTACTTGTAGTCTTGGCTAATTGATCTATTGGCATGATTGTATTTTTTTTTCCGGTGACATGATTGTACTTTTTGTTACTTCTAATG
Source organism: Secale cereale (assembly GCA_902687465.1). Taxonomy (NCBI): domain Eukaryota; kingdom Viridiplantae; phylum Streptophyta; class Magnoliopsida; order Poales; family Poaceae; genus Secale; species Secale cereale. The sequence continues at coordinate 77,992,204 of LR738715.1, read as the reverse complement.
TGCTCTATACTACGATGAAAAATAATAAATAGACTGAAAATTATAAATTTGAATTGTATTTCATGTTGATTTTGTGGTAACATGCTCATCAATTTTACGGCCATTATCGTTGAGATAGCTAACCATCCATGACCAGTGGTCATTCATTAGAAGGGTTGGACGCGCTTTGTTGTGTCATTGGTGTTGTTTGGTTTCTTAAAAAAATACCCACTGTTTCAAAATATAAGGTGTATTACCATTTTGAAAAGTTAAACCTTTTAAAATTTGATCAAATTTATAAAGAAATATATCAAAATCCATAATACCAAATTGGTATGATTAGATTCATCATGAAATGATTTTTCATTAAAGTTTACAAAAGACTTAAGTACTTTCATGAAATAATCTGATCATAAACCCACAATTCATCGGTTCCCAACAAATGAGAGAGAGAGAGGGGAGGGAGGGAGGGAGGGAGGGAGAGAGAGAGAGTAGCATTGTCGTGTTTGGACTCCGTTTCGTACAGATTTTCTATAAAACAAAAATTAAGCAGAAAACAATATAAAATTACATATAAACTATCTAAAATTGATAGGGGGCATCAGTCCCGGTTCGTGAGTGTAACACCCCCAGAATCATGCAACAGTAATCTCACCCTAATGGTGGCCATGCATCATAATTACTATGCAAAATACACTTAATAAATCAAAGTCAAAATTCAATTAAAAATATAGTCAATATTAATATTTCTTTAAACAACTAAAAAAATTAGTTACAATATGTCATAAAATCCCCAAGCAATTGTAAAATTAACACAAACTTCATTTGGTTGCCCAAATTGTCCCTGGCAATTATTTAAGTGGTCCAACAACAACTAGAATAGCCTTTTCAAAATAAAATATATATTTATTTAAATCCAACTGTCTCCAAACTTTGTGTGCTAGCTCCTAATAATGCAAAGTATTTTGTACAAAGTTTAAATTGCAACTAAAATCATTTGATATAGAATATATTGAAAAAAGGAAAGAAAAAAAGGAAACAAGAAACCAAAAATAAAACAAAACAAAACTACACCTTGCACTTGGCCCAGTTGCCCCTACAGTGCAGCCTGGCCCGCCCAAGCCGGCCTTTCATCCTCCTCCTACATATCTGTACTGGTGAGACGCCATGCCCGTCCAAAGCTGATGCGCCGCACGATGCGCTCCACCGCGACGAACCCTGTAGCCCTAGCGCGGATAAGAAGGTTGTGTAGTAGATCGCGTAGCTCCCTCGCGCTGCTCCATCCTCGTCTGCCATGTCCGCCACTGTCGCCGTCAATCGCGTAGCCATCGCACGCCCCTCGCTGCCTCGCTGCGTCCAATAGCTCCGACGGGCTCCTCCTCGTCACCCTCGCCGCAGGATGGGAGCCGGGGAGCGCCACCGCCGTCGCATGTGTCATCTTCCCCAACCTCGGCCGCCGCATCTCGCCTTTGACCTACGCAACCCCGACCATCCCCCCCGAGCCTCCTGAGCCGCCCTACAAGTCTGCGGCGAGCTCCTACTCCTATTCCCCTCGACCTCGGCTTCGATCTGTTCGTTTTTACGCCGTTGTTCGTCGTGGACCAAGCTCCTGTGTTCGTGCACACCTTGCAAGCTCCCGGCCATGTTCGCGCCCCTGCTCCTCTTGTGCTGCGTTGCAGCTTGCTGCACTGGCTGCACTGCCGCTTGCCACTACTCCTGCTAACCATTGCTTGCTAGCTGCTGCTCTTGCTATTGCCGCGACGTCGCTGCTTCTGCTCTGCTTGCTCTGCTACTGCTACGCTGCTTGCTGATGCTGCTACTTCTGCAGCTGCCGCCGCCGCTGCTACTCCGCGCCCGCGCGCAGCTGCCCGCACCACACCTTGCGCGCTCCGGCCGCACCAGCCCCGTGCACGCATGCGCCGCCGCAGGCTGCTGTTCCTGGCCGCCACTCATGCGTGCCCAGCCAAGGCCCATGGGCACGGTCGTGCCTCTGGCCGGCCTTGTCTAATTAGCAGCAGGTTTAGAGCCAGTTCTTTTGCTAGCTTTTTTGAGCTTTTAGAATAAGCTGCCACCAACCCAGCTTATTCTAGAAGCCCAATCAATTTTTTTCTTTTAAAAGCCTATTAATGAAATCTTAACTATTAGGCTTCTAAAAAAATAATTTGGTTTGGGCTTCGTAGGGTAGCTTATTTCAGCTTATTCTAGAAGCTAGCAAAAGAACTGGCCCTTAGTTTAGGATATTCTAGTGCTAAGGGCCTGTTCTGATCTCCTCCCACTCCAGGCTTCACAAAATTCTGGAGCGAAATAGAGCCGAACGATTTTGCCACCGAAAGCTAGCTTCGGGAAGCTTTGGGCGATCCCAATGCAAAAAACTGGAGCCAGGTCGGCCCAGCTCCACCAAATCAAAAAGATGAAGTTCGATGATATTACGGTCGATGTGCCACCGCTTAAGAAAACGGTTTGCTCCTTCCTTCGTAAAGAAAACGGTTCGCTCTCCCTCGTACGTAAACTTTCATGTCTCCCTCGAAATGGGCTGGTTTGAGCCGGCCCAAATGCCACCGAACAGGCCAGATCTTGGCCTAGCTGGGCTGCCAGCCAATGAATCGCTAGAAGAAGCTATCGATCGAGCAGAACGGATTGAGATCGCCAGGCAGAGCGAGAAGCTAGCGTGAGAAGCTGGTTATGTGAAGTTGAAGGAGATCAAAACAGGCCCTAAGTGGTGTAGAAGTAGATGACATGTAGGCCCCTCTTAAATAAGTTAGATTTATTTATTTGTTTAGGTACTAATACAAACGGTTGCACCGGGTGAAATATTAAACATAACTTGCTTCATATGTCATTATGCAATACTTTTTAAATTGATTTTTTGCTAACCTTTGAAATAAGGTTGTTTCCTTTTGGACCATGAAATTTGGACATGCCCTAGCAATATTTGTGATGACCCATTTCAGCTCTCCGATGAAAGAGTAGTTGTGTATTGAATAGTCTTTCATTATTTTTTTTGTTATTCAAAAAACATGAATATATATTTATTTTGAGAAGATGTTTTTTTTTCAAGAATACTTTTTAAAATGGAATCATTTTTTTGGTGACGAACATTTTTGGAATATTATATTTCATTTGTAATTTATTTGGTCTTGGCCCATTGAAAGACTTGACCGACACACACAAGCAGTACATCCTAGTCAAAGAAATTTAATGTTTATACAGAAACTCAATCTGCACTTGTCATAGTAAAAGCGAAAGAGGAAACACATAAAACCAATGACAAACAACTATAAAATAACTATTGATCAAGACACTACATGGCACGGTACTGCTAGCAATTTCCACAATATTATCATTTCAGAACCCACAAACATCAATTTTTAAAGCACTCCATTACCTCCTACAATTGGCAACTCAAAAAAAAATGTATATCCTTGGAAGCTCCAAAAGAATTTACATGTAGAGAAGAACTTCTTAAGTGATGTCTTAAGTACAAACCAAGCTCCAGCTTTGCTTTCTAAAAAAGAACTCCAAAGCTACATGTTCATTGTCTCCCTGTTCACCGCCTATTATCTGTTGGCTGCTAGAATTCTCTTTGACAAATCACCTTCCACCGATTGGGCTCCCTACACAAGCATATTGGTAGGAAAACAATATAAGTTATGCCTTTAGATGTCAAAAATGGAATCAGAAATTTGAGTCATTTGACATTTCGAGATGAATTGATACTATTTGGCATAATAATTTTACTTTATATTTTCCTGATTATAAGTTACGACAGTACACATAATAAATCAAACAAATACCTTGTGGGAGATAATCATATGTCTCATCGACTTTGATCTCTTTATGTGAATTTGGTTCCTTACATCATGTAATGAAAAAACATGAGATAATGTTGAGCTAGGTGATGTCAATGGATCACGATCTATCTAATTATTTGATGAGGGCACAATTGATTCAAAACACTCAGAAACTGGAGTAGATGTTGACATAGTTGGTGAGATAGGTGATGGCTCCAATACCTGATTCGGAATATTTTGGTTCTTTCTTTATGATCGGTTATCAAAATCGTATGCAATGTTCTGTTCAGTGATGTCATCCATTTTCTGTAGTCACAATAAAAATAAAAGGTAAACCTCCAACCGTTAGAAGCGCTATCGGTGGAATCAGTTGAAACAGAGGTAGTACATCATAGTCAGTTTACAGTTGGGATGCTACTGCATAAATTACCATTTCATCTCATCAGTGACCACCACCTCGTCTAGGCATCTCTACAGTATTGATTTAGCATCTCTACAGTACTGGTTTAACACAGATGGCTAACCTCCTTGACAACATGGCCCCTGCTTGCTTACTTATGGATCAGATAGACAACCAAATCCTAAGTTTTTTTTTTAGTTTCATCTTGATGGCCACTGGTTCATTTTGTATATTTGTATAACCTTGATGTTTTAGTTTATGGGAAGACATATTTTTCTTATATGTGTACACTTCGTTTTTTTTTTACTTTCACCTTGATGGACATCTAACAGACTATCAAATATGAAGAATACTATTTTTTGTTATGGATCAGAACATATCAAATATATTCTGCACAAATTAAGTAGTCCCTGGAACTCGAGTCCTTGACCACTTTTGGTTTCTCAATTTGTGATGGAATATAATCAGGACAACAGAAAAAGGAACAAACTAAGAGCGTGTATAAGGTGTCAACTCTATTCTTGAGGTCCAATAAGCAGCTTGTATAACAAATTATGTAATTTGCATGCGGTCCTAGCAAAATCATGTAAATGCAGCGTGTCTCGCATCAATATATCAGTACTGAGAGGGGAAACTTACAATCTGCACGTCAGTGTCGTTGAGAGTGATTGTTGGCATGTCTGAGAGCGGAATCTCCTTGGACTCCACCTGAGTACGATCGGACGCCTCTGGCACCTGCACACACACACACACACACACACGCGCGCGGGGCAGACACATCAAAACCGGGCCGAATCAAACCAAGCTCACGCCAACCTAATTCTACCAGGATGAGGACCTTCTGTCAGCAATCGGACATCAAATATATGTTGTTGCAGTAGCCTGACTAAATAGGAGGTGCTACATAGCACTCTGACATATACATATAATATAATTCCAAGTTTAGTCTGTACAATCCTCTTAATAACCCCTAAAAATACAGTATTATGCAGACTAACCTACAACACACGGTTTAGTCTGAATTGGCAATAGTTGCACAGATTAATGCACGGGGATTTGTTAAACTATCAACCCGAAGTGAATATATATAGTTTCAGCTTTGCAAGCCATGGGGAGGGGGGGGGGG
>LR738715.1:77966064-77986852 GCA_902687465.1 Secale cereale | reverse complement strand
GGGGGAGAAACTCTTGACATATTAAGGTCATAACACGACATATATAGTATACTACATACAGATCACCACCATCTTGGTACAATGGAAATTTTTGAGGAGTACGAGTCGAGGCTAGCGAATGGATGCTAGCAGGAATTCTCTGTTTTCTTCTACCACATGCCAAGTCTCCTGACACATATGACAAGTGTACCATTATTTTGAGAAAGATGCAAGGTACTCCCTCCGTCCCAAAATTCTTGTCCTTGATTTGTTTAAATACGGATGTATCTAGTCATGTTTTAGTGTTAGATACTTCTCTATCTAGACAAATCTAAGACAAGAATTATGGGACGGAGGGAGTATCAATCTAGCATCATGTCCAAGAATTACTGTAACCAAGTTCAAGCCACCATGTTCAGTTATATGTAGTCAGCAACATGAAATTTCTTGGTTCAATCCTTTGCTAGTAGCACCATTTTTTTAGAAAAATAAACTTAAACAGGGCCGTGTATTGCTGATTAGCTGAAACATAGCGCAAAATACATCAAAAAAAAAATGGAGGAAGTAGTTGGTTTAATGCCTGCAGCAAAGTAAAAATCAAAAGGCAACATGTCATGATTCTTTAGACGGACACTGAAACATATGGGTTAAAAATAAGCCATTAAAGTTTTTGTTTGTAAGCTACTATAAAGTAACATCTAAGCATTTAACTCCGTGTTAGCTATTTGATGCTAATGTGAGCACAATATGGCCGAAATTCTTTCTTTTCTGGAATTGTATGGCCAGAAGATGAGCAATGATCCATACACCACTATATCTGCTAAGTGAACCGATGAGTAGATGTAGATACGCACATGTCCCAAACTAAAACGCAAGTCACTAGTCTTTTTTTACGCATCAATCTAGGCATCTAGGTTTTGCATCAGGGTTGCTTGCAAGTTGCAACAAATTTGAGAACTGAAGATTCAATGGAAAGCACATGAACATACAGAGAACTAAGGGGAAAACAGAATCTGAAGAGCAATCAGAAGGTGCACCAATTTTTCAGAAAAGGCAAACGGAAACAGGGTCTTGTATCACTGGTTAACTTTCAAGGGGAGGCATACCTCTGGTGTAGCTGCCTCAGGCGATGGACGGCTCAACGTATGTTCTTCTTTCGCTGGTGAACTCGGCAGTGGACGGGTGATTTTCCTCCGCCGGCGACATTGGCCGTTACTCTGAAAGTTGCAATGCGACAGGATTTGATGGAGGTTCTGGTCGAGGGACGCGGCATGATGGACGTTCCGGTCGAGGATCCCTCCCCTCCATATTTCCACATCTGAGAAACATTTTGATAATATTTGTGGCCACGGTAATCTTTTTATACCACCTTTGGGTCTCTTTGATTCAAAATCTTTTCAAGGAAGATTCAGAGGGTTGTGTTCATATGATTGTTTTTCTATGGGCCGCTCCTATTTGTATGAGTGAATTAATCCTATAAAAAAAGCTGTACAAATTCTTTTGCACTACATTTCTTTGGATTTTTTCTATTTGACACTAACCTCTTGGAACGACCCTTCAATTTTCTTTTAGAGCATCTAACTAAAATACCGTGCTTGCAAATTTAATGAGCAATCAAATGAGAAAATGCCATATCTGAACCAAAGGAATACAACTATGTTCACATACTGTAAGGGGATCATGTGATGGCGTTGAATGGAACTAAATTTACCGTGCATACAGAGCAGATGTTTGTTTGTGCATTTGGGAAAGCATGTAGGGTCATGGGGCAATGATGGTGGATGGTGCTAAGAGGAAAATAGATCAACAGAGACAAAAATTAATGGCAAAGCATTCTCAGTATAAAAGTGTCAGTAAAAACATAGAATTGAACCAGAACTAAAGTTAACCATACACGTAGTGTCTTCCCACCCATTCACATGCATAGCTGAAAATGCAGTGTGAGTAAACACATGCCAAATGCGAATGATCCATAAATAAATATGTATTGGTTGAACTATATGATAAAACACACATCTTAAAATATAATTTTTCTCAACATGCATACATATTGTCCTGAATGTAGATGCTCCTGAAGAAATCCTGACATGAACATCCATGTCGATGGTCCTAAAGAAAACTTTGCAGCAACAGACCTTATCATGCAAAATTCAGACATGGAAAACTTCTTGCATACACACATATGGACATTGTCTGTTTGAGTGATTCATTACCTCATAGTGAAGGAGCGAAGAGGCTTTTGATCTCATCAGAGCGAGGACAGTGGATGAGCTTCAGTAGCAGACAACCGTTCAGACATTGCTACGATCGATCTCCCGTTGCTAACTTGTATTGCTTTCCCGACCTCATGATTCCGAATATGCATGCCATACCAGAAAGTAATATGTTCAGTACATGTGAACTAAATCAACACATCTATCTTTTTGAGGTATAACACAACTCTATGTTCAGTTAAGGTTTCCGCTCCTTTTCAATGATATTTAATTTATTTCAGAGATGTAAGCATATTGCTTACTAAGTCTGAAGTCTGAACTGTTGCCACCTCTTAGGCAGGAACCACAACACAACATAGATCAAAATAATTTCCCTGTGTTTTTCAGTTGTAAGCTTCAAGAGTAGCTTCAGAACCAAATTCCTTTCAATGAAACCTCCAGCAAGAGAAATCCACTTGTTCAAAAACAAAGAATGAGCAAAAGTTAAAACACAGACACGCACACCTGTAGGGCTTCAGCCGTGTATGCAGAAGGTTGGTGGCAGTCAGCCATCAATCGCGCAGCTTGGCAGAAGGCGACCATGAGTTCTCGGGAGGCGCTGGTGGGCAGTGCAGGCGGGGCGACACAAAAATAGGAGCTTCAGGAGGAGGCGCAACGCTCGCCCCATGGACGACCGGCGACAGACCCAAGCTGGGCGGAAGGGGAGGGCTATGGATCGGGGCGAGCTTGGGTGGTCGCTGCTGACCAGAGGGCGGAGAGAGAAGGAGGGGAGCGGAGTGGAAAGAGGAGGAAGGCGGGCTGAGGGGGAGCGCCGGCGTGCCCCTCATCGGCGGCGGCCGGTCTCCAGCGGGAGACGCGGAGTCGGGTAGTTGGGACGGGGTGTCTCTCTCGCGTGGCGGTGCAGAGGGGAAGTTGGGGGAGGAATAACCTAGCGAATCGTTTTTTACTTGGTGGATGGACTGCGGGTTGAATACTAAAGAAACACAGGGACCTTCTTGTAAAAATACCACGACGGTGAACAAAGTCCATGCTTTGCAACGGGAGAAACAATGTCCTTGCACGCTCGTACCTACCAAATCAATCTTGTTGTCATTTCTCATTTTCATCGCCATCGCTAATGAGGCTCATATTGTCCATTTATACATGACGAACATGATCATTCCCAGGACAATGTGCTTTTCATCGTACTTTGGCACAATGTGAATGCGTCGCTACAGAGTAAACAATGAAGAATGAGTCCTCTTCCTCGTGTGTTGGTGACCGGTGCTAGCGGGTTTAGTGCGGCGGGCTTGAGTAAGGCGGCATGTGACGGGAATCGTGAGGTCCTCCTCGCTGATCTGGAGTATATAGCAAAAAAGGAGGCCATATTGAGCTTGCCATGATCATACTGTAGCAGTAGTCAATACACCGTCAATTAAGTCATTTAGATCACCTTGTCGATAGGTCATGGATGCCATTGGAGCACTATCGAACTTTAATCACATACACATTGTAAATATATGGATGACTGGGTGCAAAGGTAACAAAAAAATACACCGATCTAAATTGTTACCTTTTTAGGTTAATGAGATGCAAATGATGCACCTCGCACTAGTAGAAAAAGGGTCAAACGTGAAGCACATTAGTGCCGGTTTGAATATGAGCCGGCACTAATGTGTACACTAGTGCCGGTGCCAACGGCTAGCCGGGCCGCTCTCATTAGTACCGGTTCGTGGCGAACCTTTAGCACCGGTTCGTTCCACGAACCGGTACTAATGAGAGTGGTGGCAGGATGTTGTCAGTCTGGGGCCCCTCCAGCACCTTTAGTATCGGTTCTTGGCACGAACCGGTGCTAAAGGTGGTCGTACATAAACCCTTCGTCCCCCCGAGCTCGCTCTGTTCTTCCCCTTTCCCCTCTCCCTCTCTATTCTTCCCCTCTTCCTCTCGAGCTCATCACACATTTTGCCCAAAATTTGTCAAGATTTGAAGGCCCCCATCCATTCAAATGATCACAAAGGTTAGCAACTTTGTCCTTTTATCTCTCATTGCTAGATTAGCTCTTGCAATGCTTTATATAGTGATTAATTTATGAGTTTAGTAATTTGGGAGGAAATATATGTGCTAGTATTTGATTTATATGCAATTTGAGGTCCAAAATAACACTTAGTTTGCATATCTAGGAGAGGTTAAATTTAGTTGAAAGAGAAAACGAGTACTTGAAAGAAAAATTGAAAAGAATTGAGGATGAGAAGATGGAATTGGAGTTGCATCTTGCCGATGTCGTCGATGATCACAAGATCAAGATGGAGAAAATGCGCTTGAAGATTAGAAAGATTAGAAAATATGCCATCGATAATGAGGCTTGGTATCATTATATTGTTGGATCAATTATTACCTTAGTTGCGATCTTGATCGCATTTGTTGTTGCATTTAAATGCTTTAGCTAGAGAGTTATTTGTTTGTTTCATTTAAGTGTTGTATGAACTTTATGTATGAACTTGTATTAAGTTGGTGTTTTTGGTGTTGTGTATTGAAGATGAGCTGACAATGGATGTACGATGACCGATGCTCTCCTGAGTTCATTAATGGCGTGCAAACTTTTCTGCTTGCGGCTGAGGCAAACAAGCGGGCGGATGGTTTTATGCCTTGTCCATGTGTTGTCTGTAAGAATGGTCAAAATTACTCTAAGTCAAGAACCATTCACGTCCACCTGTTTAAGTCCGGTTTCGTGCCCCACTATAATATTTGGACCAAGCACGGAGAAAGAGGGGTTATGATGGAAGACAATGAAGAAGAAGAGGACGACGACAGTTATCCTGGCCATGGGTTCCCTGAATACGATGATACAACAATGGGGGAAGAAGCTGAGCCGGTAATGCGGGAAGAAACTGAGCCGGCAATGTGGGAAGAAGCTGAAGAAGAGGCATCAGATGAGCCCGTTGATGATCTAGGTCGGGCCATTACCGATGCAAAGAGAAACTGCGCAAGTGATTTGGAGAAGAAGAAGTTGCAGCACATGTTAGAGGATCACAAAAAATCGTTGTACCCGAATTGCGTAGGTGACAAGAAAAAGCTGGGCACCACACTGGAATTGCTGCAATGGAAGGCAGAGAATGGTGTATCTGACAAGGGATTTGGAAAGTTGCTGGTAATGATAAAGGATATGCTTCCAAAGGACAACGAATTGCCCGAGAGTACATACGAAGCAAAGAAGGCTGTCTGTCCTTCTAACGCCCCGGACACACCCGCCGGTGGTCGTTACTCCTGGCGGGATCTAGACTGGCCTCACATATCAATACTAGTCTTTTCTGCGCACTTTGTCCTCACTCGTGCGCACCCGGGAGCAACTTCCCGATCGGTCACCCATACTGAAACTACTCCAAGCGGAGCACGTTTAACTTTGGAGTTCTATCCGAATGGGCTTCCGAAAAAAAGGAATTCCTTATTGATATGAGTAGTCTATCATCCCTAATAAGCCAGGCTATCACATACACCCCCACTCAAAGGAACCGACGTCCTCGTCGGGCCACAGGAACGTTCCCTCTTGGCACAAACGTCTGTGCTTCCAGGACAGCACATGTGCCATGCCGTGTGCCACGACGGGTCACAAACGTCATGCACAACATGACTGCAAACTGTCCGCAAACATCCGTGTAACCGCGGCTCTGATACCAACTTGTAACGCCCCGGACACACCCGCCGGTGGTCGTTACTCCTGGCGGGATCTAGACTGGCCTCACATATCAATACTAGTCTTTTCTGCGCACTTTGTCCTCACTCGTGCGCACCCGGGAGCAACTTCCCGATCGATCACCCATCCTGAAACTACTCCAAGCTGAGCACGCTTAACTTTGGAGTTCTATCTGAATGGGCTTCCGGAAAAGAAGGAATTCCTTATTGATATGAGTAGTCTATCATCCCTAATAAGCCAGGCTATCACAACCCTCTAGGGTTAGAAGTGTAGAAGATACATGCATGCCCTAATGATTGCATCCTCTACCGCGGTGAGTACGAGGATTTGAACGCTTGCCCGGTATGCGGTGCATTGCGCTATAAGATCAGCCGCGATGACCCTGGTGATGTCGAGGACGAGCGCCCCAGGAAGAAGATTCCTGCCAAGGTGATGTGGTATGCTCCTATAATACCACGGTTGAAACGTTTGTTCCAAAACAAAGAGCATGCCAAGGCGATGCGATGGCACAGAGAAGACCGTAAGAAAGACGGAAAGTTGAGAGTACCCGCTGACGGGTCGCAGTGGAGAAAAATCGAAAGAAAGTACGGGAAGGAGTTTGCAGATGACGCAAGGAGCGTATGGTTTGGTCTAAGCACAGATGGCATTAATCCTTTTGGGGAGCAAAGCAGCAACCATAGCACCTGGCCTGTGACTCTTTGTTTGTATAACCTTCCTCCTTGGTTGTGCATGAAGCGGAAGTTCATTATGATGCCAGTGCTCATCCAAGGCCCTAAGCAACCCGGCAACGACATTGATGTGTACCTAAGGCCATTAGTTGAAGAACTCTTACAACTGTGGAATGGAACAGGTGTACGTGCGTGGGATGAGCACATGGGGGAAGAATTTGACCTAAAGGGATTGCTGTTCGTGACCATCAATGATTGGCCTGCTCTCAGTAACCTTTCAGGACAGACAAACAAGGGATACCGCGCATGCACGCACTGTTTGGACGATACCGACATCGTATATTTGGCTAATTGTAAGAAGAATGTGTACCTGGGACATCGTCGATTTCTTCCGAGTAGGCATCCCGTAAGAAAGAAAGGCAAGCATTTCAAAGGTGAGGCGGATCACCGGACGAAGCCTCGCCACCCTACTGGTGCTGATGTACATGATATGGTCAAGGATTTGAAGGTGGTCTTTGGAAAGGGTCCTGGTGGACAACCTGTTCCGAATGACGCTGACGGACGCGCACCCATGTGGAAGAAGAAATCTATATTTTGGGACCTGCCCTATTGGAAAGACCTAGAGATCCGCTCCGCAATCGACGTGATGCACGTGACGAAGAATCTTTGTGTGACCCTGCTTGGCTTCTTGGGCGTGTATGGGAAGACAAAAGATACACCTGAGGCACGGGAGGACCAGCAACGTATGCACGGAAAAGACGGCATACATCAGGGTCATGCAAGCTATGCTCTTACCAAAGAAGAGATGGAAATCTTCTTTGAATGCCTACCCAGTATTAAGGTACCGTCTGGCTTCTCGTCGAATATAAAGGGAATAATAAACATGGCAGAGAAAAAGTTCCAGAACGTAAAGTCTCATGACTGCCACGTGATTATGATGCAACTGCTTCCGGTTGCATTGAGGGGGCTTCTACCGGAAAACGTTCGATTAGCCATTGTGAAGCTATGTGCATTTCTCAATGCAATCCCTCAGAAGGTAATCGATCCAGAAATCATACCAAGGTTAGAGATTGATTTGGTGCAATATCTGGTCAGTTTCGAGTTGGTGTTCCCACCATCCTTCTTCAACATCATGACGCACGTCCTAGTTCACCTATGCGAAGAGATTAACGTTTTGGGTCCTGTATTTTTACACAATATGTTCCCCTTTGAGAGGTTCATGGGAGTCTTAAATAAATATATTCATAACCGTGCTAGGCCAGAAGGAAGCATCTCCAAGGGCCATGAGAATGAGGAGGTCATTGAGTTTTGTATTGACTTTATTCCTGACCTTAAGCCGATTGGTGTTCCTGAATCGCGGCATAAGGGCAGACTGGATGGAAAAGGCACGCTAGGAGGGAAACAAATAATATGTATGGACGGACATTCTCTCACTGAAGCACACTACACAGTTCTATAGAATTCCGCCTTGGTGGCTCCGTATATGGATGAACACAAGAATTTGCTACGCTACAAACACCCGGAGCGGTCTGATGACTGGATTACATGTGAACAAACCAGGAGTTTCGCCAGCTGGTTGCAGACACGTACCATGCATGACACATCTATTGAAGATGACCTGTACTTGCTGTCCCAGTTACCATCTTCGAATATAATGACTTTCAAAGGGTACGAGATAAATGGTAATACATTTTACATGATCGCCCAAGAGAAGAAGAACACCAACCAAAACAGTGGTGTCCGCTTTGATGCAGAAACCAAGACGGGAAAGGAAACATATTATGGTTATATACAGGACATATGGGAACTTGACTATCGACGTGGTTTGAAGGTCCCTTTGTTTCGGTGCAAATGGGTTAATATGACACGAGGCGGGGTAACGGAAGACCCGCAGTACGGAATGACAACAGTGGATCTCAACAATCTTGCGTATGCAGACGAACCATTCGTCCTAAACAATGATGTGGCACATGTTTTCTATGTGAAGGACATGTCTACCAAGCGAAGAAAAAGAAAAGATAAGGAAGCGAATGCATCGTACGATGAGCCAAAGCGGCACATAGTTCTTTCTGGGAAGAGAAACATCGTGGGAGTGGATGACAAGACAGACAAGTCAGAAGATTATGAAAAGTTTGATGAAATTGCTCCATTCACAGTGAATATTGACCCGAGCATCTGAAGGAAATATGCCCTAGTGGCAATAATAAAGTTGTTATTTATATTTCCTTATATCATGATAAATGTTTATTATTCATGCTAGAACTGTATTAACCGGAAACTTAGTACATGTGTGAATACATAGACAAAACAGAGTGTCCCTAGTATGCCTCTACTAGACTAGCTCATTGATCAAAGATGGTTATGTTTCCTAACCATAGACATGAGTTGTCATTTGATCAGCGGGATCACATCATTAGGAGAATGATGTGATGGACTAGACCCATCCGTTAGCATAGCACTATGATCGTTTAGTTTTACTGCTATTGCTTTCTTCATGACTTATACATGTTCCTATGACTATGAGATTATGCAACTCCCGAATACCATAGGAACACCTTGTGTGCTATCAAACGTCACAACGTAATTGGGTGATCATAAAGATGCTCTATAGGTGTCTCCGAAAGTATTCGTGGTGTTGGCATAGATCAAGATTAGGATTTGTCACTCCGAATATCGGAGAGGTATCTCTGGGCCCTCTCGGTAACACACATCACAATAAGCCTTGCAAGAAAAAAGACTAATGAGTTAGTCACGAGATGATGTGTTACGGAACGAGTAAAGAGACTTGCCGGTAACGAGATTGAACTAGGTATAGAGATACCGACGATCGAATCTCGGGCAAGTAACATACCGATGACAAAAGGAACAACGTATGTTGTTATGCGGTTTTGACCGATAAAAGATCTTTGTAGAATATGTAGGAGCCAATATGAACATCCAGGTTCCGCTATTGGTTATTGACCGGAGATGAGTCTCGGTCATGTCTACATAGTTCTCGAACCCGTAGGGTCCGCACGCTTAACGTTTGATGACGATCGGTATTATGAGTTTATGAGTTTTGATGTACCGAAGGTAGTTCGGAGTCCCGGATGAGATCACAGACATGACGAGGAGTCTCGGAATGTCCGAGACATAAAGATTGATATATTGGACGACTATATTCGGACACCGGAAGTGTTCCGGAAAAGTTTCGGATTTAACTGGATTGCCGGAGGGGGTTACCGGAACCCCCTACGAGGGGGGATGGTCCATAGTGGGCCTTGAGGAAAGGAGAGAGGCAGCCCATAGAGGCTGGCCGGCGCCCCACCTAGGGATCCTAGTTGGACTAGGATTAGGGGGGCGCCACCTCTCCCTCTTTTTCCTTTCCCTCTCTTCCTTCTTGGTGGACTCCTACTAGGAATAGGATTGCAATCCTATTCCTAGTAGGATTGCCCTAGCCGCACCATAGGAGGCCGGCCGGCCCTCCCCTCTTGCTCCTTTATATACGGGGGCAGGGGGGCACCCAAAGACACACAAGTTGAATTGTTCCAGCCGTGTGCGGTGCCCCCCCTCCACAGAAACACACCTCGGTCATACCGTCGCGGTGCTTAGGCGAAGCCCTGCACCGGTGAATACATCATATCCGTCACCACGCCGTCGTGCTGACGAAACTCTCCCGTGAAGCTCAACTGGATCAAGAGCTCGTGGGACGTCATCAAGCTGAACGTGTGCTGAACGCGGAGGTGCCGTACGTTCGGTGCTTGATCGGTTGAATCACGAAGAAGTTCGACTACATCAACCGCGTCACTTGACGCTTCCGCTTCCGGTCTACGAGGGTACGTAGACACACTCTTCCCTCTCGTTGCTATGCATCTGGTAGATAGATCTTGCGTGATCGTAGGAAAATTTTAAAATACTACGTTCCCCAACAGTGGCATCAGAGCCAGGTCTATGCGTAGATGATATGCACGAGTAGAACACAATGAGTTGTGGGCGATACTAGTCATACTGCTTACCAGCATGTCATACTTTGCTTCGGCGGTATTGTGAGATGAAGCGGCCCGGACCGACATTACGCGTACGCTTACGCGAGACTGGTTTCACCGTTACGAGCACTCGTTGCTTAAAGGTGACTGGCGGGTGTCTGTCTCTCTCACTTTAGCTGAATCAAGTGTGGCTACGCCCGGTCCTTGTGAAGGTTAAAACAGCACATACTTGACGAAACATCGTTGTGGTTTTGTATGCATAGGTAAGAACGGTTCTTGCTAAGCCCGTAGCAGCCACGTAAAACTTGCAACAACAAAGTAGAGGCCGTCTAACTTGTTTTTGCAGGGCATGTTGTGATGTGATATGGTCAAGACATGATGAGTTATACGGTTTTGTATGAGATGATCATGTTTTGTAATGTTATCGGCAACTGGCAGGAGCCATATGGTTGTCGCTTTATTGTATGAAATGCAATCGCCATGTAATTGCTTTACTTTATCACTAAGCGGTAGCGATAGTCGTAGAAGCAATAGTTGGCGAGACGACAACGATGCTACGATGGAGATCAAGGTGTCGCGCCGGTGACGAAGGTGATCTTGACGGTGCTTTGGAGATGGAGATCAAAAGCACAAGATGATGATGGCCATATCATGTCACATATTTTGATTGCATGTGATGTTTATCTTATTATGCTTCTTATTTTGCTTAGTTCGACGGTAGCATTATAAGATGATCCCTTACTAAATTTCAAGGTATAAGTGTTCTCCCTGAGTATGCACCGTTGCAAAAGTTCGTCGTGCCGAGACACCACGTGATGATCGGGTGTGATAAGCTCTACGTTCAAATACAACGGGTGTAAGCCAGTTTTGCACACGCAGAATACTCAGGTTAAACTTGACGAGCCTAGCATATGCAGATATGGCCTCGGAACACTGGAGATCGAAAGGTCGAGCGTGAATCATATAGTAGATATGATCAAACATAAGATGTTCACCATTGAAACTACTCCATCTCACGTGATGATCGGACATGGTTTAGTTGATTTGGATCACGTGATCATTTAGATGACTAGAGAGATGTCTATCTAAGTGGGAGTTCTTAAGTAATATGATTAAATTGAACTTTAATTTATCATGAACTTAGTCCTCGTAGTATTAGCATATCTAGTTGTAGATCAATAGCTCGCGATGTTGCTCCCCGTTTATTTTTTATATGTTCCTAGAGAAAACTAAGTTGAAAGATGTTAGTAGCAATGATGCGGAATTGTTCCGTGATCTGAGGATTATCCTCATTGCCGCACAGAGAATTATGTCCTTGACGCACCACTAGGTGACATACCTATTGCAGGAGCAGATGTAGACGTTATGAATGTTTTGACAAAAGCTCGGTATGATGACTACTTGATAGTTTAAGTGCACCATGCTTTATGGCTTAGAACCGGGACTTCAAAACCGTTTTGAACGCCACAGAGCATATGAGATGTTCCAAGAGTTGAAATTAGTATTTCATACTCATGCCCGTGTCGAGAGGTATAAGACTTCTGACAGTACTTTGCCTACAAGATGGAGGAGAATAGCTCAACCAGTGAGCATGTGCTCAGATTGTCTGGGTACTACAATTACTTGAACCAAGTGAGAGTTAATCTTCCAGATAAGATAGTAATTGACAAAGTTCTCTAGTCACTATCACCAAGTTAGTAGAACTTCGTGATGAACTATAATATGCAAGGGATGACGAAGGTAATTCCCGAGCTCTTCGCAATGCTGAAATCGGCGAAGGTAGAAATCAAGAAAGAACATCAAGTGTTGATGGTTAATAAGACCACTTGTTTCAAGTAAAGGGCAAAGGGATAGAAGGGGAACTTCAAGAAGAATGACAAGCAAGTTGTCACTCCCATGAAGAAACCCAAAGCTAAACTCAAGCCTGAAACTAAGTGCTTCTACTGCAAAGGAAATGGTCACCAGAAGTGGAACTGCCCTAGATACTTGGCGGATAAGAAGGATGGCAAAGTGAACAAAGGTATATTTGATATACAGATTATTGATGTGTATTTTACTAGTGTTCAGAGCAACCCCTCGGTATTTGATACTGGTTCAGTTACTAAAGAGTAGTAACTCGAAATGGGACTTGCATAATGAACAGAAACTAGTTAAAGGATGAAGTGACGATGTGTATTGGAAGCAGTTCCAAGATTGATATGATCATCATCGCACACTCCCTATACTTTCGGGATTAGTGTTGAACCTAAATAAGTGTTATTTGGTGTTTGTGTTGAGCATGAATATGATTTGATCATGTTTATTGCAATACGGTTATTCATGTAAGTTAGAGAATAATTGTTGTTATGTTTACATGAATAAAACCTTCTATGGTCATACACCCAATGAAAATAGTTTGTTGGATCTCGATCGTGTGATACACATATTCATAATATTGAAGCCAAAAGATGCAAGGTTAATAATGATAGTGCAACCTATTTGTGGCACTGCCGTTTAGGTCATATTGGTGTAAAGCGCATGAAGAAACTCCATAGTGATGGACTTTTTGAAATCACTTGATTATGAATCACTTGGTGCTTGCGAACCATGCCTCATGGGCAAGATGACTAAAACTCTGTTCTCCGGAACTGTGGAGCGAGCAACAGAGTTGTTGGAAATCATACATACTGATGTATGCAGACCAATGAGTGTTGAAGCTCACGGCGGGAATCATTATTTTCTGACCTTCACTGATGATTTGAGCAGATATGGGTATATCTACTTAATGAAGCACAAGTCTGAAACATTTGAAAAGTTCAAAGAATTTCAGAGTGAAGTGGAGAATCATCGTAACAAGAAAATAAGAGTTTCTACGATATGATCGTAGAGGTAAAATATTTGAGTTAGCGAGTTTGGCCTTCAGTAAAAACAATGTGAAATAGTTTCACTACTCACGCCACCTGGAACACCACAGTGTAATGGTGTGTCCGAACGTCATAACCGTACTTTATTAGATATGGTGCGATCGATGATGTCTCTTACCGATCTACCACTATTGCTTTTGGGGTTATGCATTAGAGACAACTACATTCACGTTAAATAGGGCACCATCTAAATCCGTGGAGATGACACCGTATGAACTGTGGTTTGACGAGAAACCTAAGCTG
This sequence comes from Secale cereale, assembly GCA_902687465.1. NCBI lineage: Eukaryota > Viridiplantae > Streptophyta > Magnoliopsida > Poales > Poaceae > Secale > Secale cereale. The sequence continues at coordinate 77,973,211 of LR738715.1, read as the reverse complement.
TCATTTTTTTTAAGTTTGGGACTGCGATGCTTATGTGAAAAAGTTTCAACATGATAAGCTCGAACCCAAATCGGAGAAGTAAATCTTCATAGGATACCCAAAAGAAACTGTTGGGTACACCTTCTATCACAGATCCGAAGGCAAGGTCTTTGTTGCTAAGAGTGGATCCTTTCTAGAGAAGGAGTTTCTCTCGGAAGAAGTGAGTCGGAGGAAAGTAGAACTTGATGAGGTAATTGTACCTTCTCCCGGATTGGAAAGTGGAACATCACAGAAACTAGTTCCAGTGATTCCTACACCAATTAGTGAGGAAGCTAATGATGATGATCATGAAACTTCAGATCAAGTTTCTGCTGAACTTCGTAGATCAACCATAGTTCGTTCCGCATCAGAGTGGTATGGCAACCCGGTTCTGGAAGTCATGTTACTAGACCATGATGAACCTACGAACTATGAGGAAGCGATGGTGAGCCCAGATTTCGCAAAATGGCTTGAGGCCATGAAATCTGAGATGGGATCCATGTATGAGAACAAAGTGTGGACTTTGGTTGACTTGCCCGATGATCGGCAAGCCATCGAAAATAAATGGATCTTCAAGAGGAAGACTGACGCTGACGGTAATGTTACTGTTTACAAAGCTCGACTTGTTGCGAAAGTTTTCAACAAGTTCAAGGAGTTGACTACGATGAGACTTTCTCACCCATAGCGATGCTTAAGTCTGTCCGAATCATGTTAGCAATTGCCGCATTTTATGAAATCTGGCAAATGGATAACAAAACTGCATTCTTTAATGGATTTATTAAAGAAGACTTGTATATGATGCAACCAGAAGGTTTTGTCAATCCTAAAGGTGCTAACAAAATGTGCAAGCTCCAGCGATCCATCTATGGACTGGTGCAAGCATCTCGGAGTTGGAATATACGCTTTGATGAGGTGATCAAAGCATATAGATTTATACAGACTTGCGTTGAAGCCTGTATTTACAAGAAGTGAGTGGGAGCACTACAACCTTTCTGATAAGTATATGTGAATGACATATTGTCGATCGGAAATGATGTAGAATTTTCTGGAAAGCATAAAGGAGTGTTTGAAAGGAGTTTTTCAAAGAAAGACCTTGGTGAAGCTGCTTACATATTGGGCATCAAGATCTATAGAGATAGATCAAGACGCTTGATAAGACTTTCGATGAGTACATACCTTGATAAGATTTTGAAGTAGTTCAAAATGGATTAGTCAAAGAAGGAGTTCTTGCCTGACTTGTAAGGTGTGAAGTTGAGTAAGACTCAAAGCCAGAACACGGCAGAAAAATATAGAGAGAATGAAAGTCATTCCCTATGCCTCAGCCATAGGTTCTATAAAGTATGCCATACTGTGTACCAAACATGTTGTGTACCTTTCCATGAGTTTGTCAAGGGGGTACAATAGTGATCCAGGTGTAGATCACTGTACAGCGGTCAAAATTATCCTTAGTAACTGGATGACTAAGGAAATGTTTCTCGATTATGGAGGTGATAAAGAGTTCGTCGTAAAGGGTTACGCCGATGAAAGCTTTGACACTAAATCCAGAGGACTCTAGGTATCAATCTGGATGCGTATTGAAAGTGGGAGCAATTAGCTAGAGTAGCTCTATGCAGAGCATTGTAGACATAGAAATTTCCGAAATACATACGGATCTGAATGTGACAGACCCGTTGACTAAACTTCTCTCACAAGCAAAACATGATCACACCTTATTACTCTTGGGTATTAATCACATAGCGATGTGAACTAGATTATTGACTCTAGTAAACCCTTTGGGTGTTGGTCACATGGCGATGTGAACTATGGGTGTTATTCACATAACGATGTGAAATATCGGTATTAAATCACATGGCGATGTGAGCTAGATTATTGACTCTAGTGCAAGTGGGAGACTGAAGGAAATATGCCCTAGTGGCAATAATAAAGTTGTTATTTATATTTCCTTATATCATGATAAATGTTTATTATTCATGCTAGAATTGTATTAACCGGAAACTTAGTACATGTGTGAATACATAGACAAAACAGAGTGTCCCTAGTATGCCTCTACTAGACTAGCTCATTGATCAAAGATGGTTATGTTTCCTAACCATAGACATGAGTTGTCATTTGATCAGCGGGATCACATCATTAGGAGAATGATGTGATGGACTAGACCCATCCGTTAGCATAGCACTATGATCGTTTAGTTTTACTGCTATTGCTTTCTTCATGACTTATACATGTTCCTATGACTATGAGATTATGCAACTCCCGAATACCGTAGGAACACCTTGTGTGCTATCAAACGTCACAACGTAACTGGGTGATCATAAAGATGCTCTACAGGTGTCTCCGAAAGTATTCGTGGTGTTGGCATAGATCAAGATTAGGATTTGTCACTCCGAATATCGGAGAGGTATCTCTGGGCCCTCTCGGTAACACACATCACAATAAGCCTTGCAAGCAAAAAGACTAATGAGTTAGTCACGAGATGATGTGTTACGGAACGAGTAAAGAGACTTGCCGGTAACGAGATTGAACTAGGTATAGAGATACCGACGATCGAATCTCGGGCAAGTAACATACCGATGACAAAAGGAACAACACATGTTGTTATGCGGTTTTGACCGATAAAAGATCTTTGTAGAATATGTAGGAGCCAATATGAACATCCAGGTTCCGCTATTGGTTATTGACCGGAGATGAGTCTCGGTCATGTCTACATAGTTCTCGAACCCGTAGGGTCCGCACGCTTAACGTTTGATGACGATCGGTATTATGAGTTTATGAGTTTTGATGTACCGAAGGTAGTTCGGAGTCCCGGATGAGATCACGGACATGACGAGGAGTCTCGGAATGTCCGAGACATAAAGATTGATATATTGGACGACTATATTCGGACACCGGAAGTGTTCCGGAAAAGTTTCGGATTTAACTGGATTGCCGGAGGGGGTTACCGGAACCCCCTACGAGGGGGGATGGTCCATAGTGGGCCTTGAGGAAAGGAGAGAGGCAGCCCATAGAGGCTGGCCGGCGCCCCACCTAGGGATCCTAGTTGGACTAGGATTAGGGGGGCGCCACCTCTCCCTCTTTTTCCTTTCCCTCTCTTCCTTCTTGGTGGACTCCTACTAGGAATAGGATTGCAATCCTATTCCTAGTAGGATTGCCCTAGCCGCACCATAGGAGGCCGGCCGGCCCTTCCCTCTTGCTCCTTTATATACGGGGGCAGGGGGGCACCCAAAGACACACAAGTTGAATTGTTCCAGCCGTGTGCGGTGCCCCCCTCCACAGAAACACACCTCGGTCATACCGTCGCGGTGCTTAGGCGAAGCCCTGCGCCGGTGAATACATCATATCCGTCACCACGCCGTCGTGCTGACGAAACTCTCCCGTGAAGCTCAACTGGATCAAGAGCTCGTGGGACGTCATCAAGCTGAACGTGTGCTGAACGCGGAGGTGCCGTACGTTCGGTGCTTGATCGGTTGAATCACGAAGAAGTTCGACTACATCAACCGCGTCACTTGACGCTTCCGCTTCCGGTCTACGAGGGTACGTAGACACACTCTTCCCTCTCGTTGCTATGCATCTGGTAGATAGATCTTGCGTGATCGTAGGAAAATTTTAAAATACTACGTTCCCCAACAGCATCCCGTTAAATGATGAAAATTTTCCATGGTTACGGCTCAAAGGGACACACGCGAAGAAAAAGTTTCACACCCAAAGATCTGGGATGTGATCGGCTTCACTATCATCACTTTCTTCTGTGTTTCACACCCAGAAGGAAATCTCTGTAATAGTTAGGGTAGTTATGTGTTTTGGCATTTGAAACGCGAAGAAATTTTATGTGCAAACAAATTCTTTCATCCATTTCACTGTAACGAACGAAAACTCATCTGTTACAAAGGCATTTCATTTTTTAAATAACCTAAGCATTACCAGATTGAATATAATGATAAAACACACCAATATTAAACATAATAAAAAAGAATCACTAAAAAATGAATTTTTAAAGTTAAGTTATTCACAAACTAGTGATTCACACAAACAAATTCTTTCAAATAATTCAAAATTTAAACTATTCACACAAATGCAGAAAAGAAAAAAAGAAAAAAAAGCCCGCCTACTGGGCCACAGCGGCCTGCATACGACTAGAAACCCAACCTGTTGTTGGGCCAGGATGCAGGCCCGCAAGACCAATAGGCCCCACATGGCAGAGTAGCAGAGGTAGGCCGAGAAGGCCTGAATTTGAGAGGAGCTCCATGCAGTGCCCGCGCCGGGGCTTATAAACAGGTCCTGGCGCTCTTCGACTAGCGAGGTGGGACTAAACATATGTGCCCTCGCCTGCCAGCGCACCCCTTTAGTACCGGTTGGTGGCTCCAACCGGTACTAAAGGGGTGTCTTTAGTACCGGTTGGTGCCACCAACCGATACTAAAGGGGGTGCGCTTCCCGCCGCTTGGCCTGGCCAAAACAGGCCTTTAGTACCGGTTGGTGCCATCAACCGGTACTAAAGGTCTGTTCTATATAAGAAAACACTTCAAAAATTTCAGTTTCTCATCTGCTTCTTCTCCTCTGCACCCTCGCCGCCCCATCGTCGTCCCGTCCGCGTCGCCGCCCCGTCCCCGTCGTCGCCGCCCCGTCGCCGCCCCGTCGCCGCCCCCGTCGCCGCCCCGTTCCCGTCGTCGCCGCCCCGTACGTCCCCGTCGTCGTCGCCGTCCCCGTTGCCGCCCCCGTCGCCGTCCCCGTCGCCGTCCCCTCCGCCTCTCCCCTCGCCGGTGAGCGCGCACACACACACATACATTTTTTTATTTTTTAGTTATAGAAATAGTTATAAAAATGTTAGAAATTTTTCTTTTTTAGTTATAGAAATAGTTAGTTATATAGCATTGTTAGAAATGTTATAGAAATGTTAGAATTGTTAGAATTTTTTTTGTTTTTTAGTTGTAGAAATAGTTATAAAAAAGTTAGAATTGTTAGAAATTTTTCTGTTTTTTAGTTATAGAAATAGTTAGAAAAAAGTTAGAAAATTTTATTTTAGATGAATTAGGTAGATATTAATTAGGTATATATATGAGATTTGAACTAGTTGAATTAATATAACTAGTTTATTTTTAGTATGAAAATTAATAGAACAAGTTTATTTTTAGTATGGAAATTTAGGTATATGAGATTATTTGAACTAGTTGAATTAATATAACTAGTTTATTTTTAGTAAATACGGAGTTGAACTAGTTGAATTAGTACAACTAGTTTATTTTTAGGTATATGATATTTGATGATCTAATTAAAATATTACTATATATAGCTACTTTATATATTTTAGTAAGAAAATTAATATAACTAGTTTATTTTTAGTAAATTCTTAGTTGAATTAATAGAACTAGTTTATTTTTAGTAAGAAAATTTAGATATCTGAGATTTGATGATCTAATTAATAGGAAATGTCGTCTGACGACGAAAATGATTTCATTACGTGCGAATACTGTGAAGACCAGCGCGGCCTGTGCGACAGAAATTTCCTTGTTGATGATAGGCGCTTCAGCATAAAGCTGGATGAGACCTTCGAAGTGGATACAGTAAGTCACAACGACAAGTCTTTTTTTGTAATTAAGCATGACTTATATATGCTTCGTTTGCTTCAACTTATAATTTGAAATTTTCACTATTCTACTAGCGCATCCCCTGCCATGCAAGAATTTTTGTCTTGGATAAGATAGTTTTCAGTTCTATGGAAACTATGGAGGTAAAGAGAGTTACCTGAAGACCGAGCATGGTTGTACTTTCAACGTCAAATTATACAATGCAGACACGTACACCTATTTTGAATGCAAAACTTGGTAAGCACTATGCAAGGCTTATGCATTTGAGCCTGATATGGTTATCACCTTTGATATTCGTCCGGAAGATGATATTGAAGGTAATACACACATCTAGGTCGATGTGCAGACGCCTCCAGTTCTACCATTATGTGAGTTTCTCAACCATATTTATGTCTTTGATATTGTTTATTTAAAAATAGTTGATAACTAATTTCTATTTACAGCTTATTTCCATTCAAGCAAAAAACATGTCCGGCGCTTGGTAGACAGGACCTACTTCTGTCCCGGAGCTGAACTAAACTGCGAGGAGATAAGTCATTATGTTTCATGGCTTGAGGATCTTCATACTGTCAAGACAAATTATCTTCCTGCACTTAGAAATGTTAGTACTCAAAACGTACGACCAATAGTGATCGTATTGAACTACGGTCACATCTATTTACGAGTGATGATAAGATTTTTACTATTTGTCCTCTGTGCATCTTTTGCATACATTTTTTTCTTTCTTAAATTTCATTGCTAAGTATATTAATTACTATACGATGTTCTTCAACAGGGACTCCCGATGACAATTGTGGCTCAGTGGATCGAGACTAAAGGTCACATGTCAATGGTTAGCTTACGGCCAAGATATCCTACATTGCACATGAGTGCATTCAGGATTTCTAAAAGCGATGAATGCTTAATAGTGAAAGATTGGAGCAAAATTGTTAACAATCCCAGAGAAGTACTAGGGGGTAGCAAGGAGAAGCGCAACCCACGATTAGGAGACAGGTTCATCTGCATGCTCCAGTATGATGAATCAGGAGAGCTATACATGTTCTATGCTACTTTACCTCAGAGAGAGCAGCAGGAGTGATTTAGCTAGTTCATGCTCCTTAGTACTTGTCCTCTCATGTCCGTGTTCTTCGTCCTGAACTTAATCTCAAAGGATGATTTGCTTTTGTGGTGTTATGAACGCTTGTAATATCATGACCATGTTGAACTTTCGATGATATCCTTGCTTCTGGTACAAGTGAATGATTTTTTTAAGCTAGTGTTGGTGTTGATTAGATAACGGTAATGACTATGATGATTAAACAGTGGTAATTATATATATATATATAACGTGTGCAATGTGTAGTATCGTAAAATACCAGCAAACGAAAAAATATTAAATGGAAAACATAAAATTAAATGAAAAAGAAAAAAACCAAAAAACCCCCAAACCTTGTAGTACCGATTGGTTTTACCAACCGGTACTAAAGGGCTCCCGGCCCCCAGAGCTGGCTCGTGCCACGTGGTTGCCCTTTAGCACCGGTTCGTGCTGAACCGGTAATAAGGGGGGGGG
>LR738715.1:77952535-77965999 GCA_902687465.1 Secale cereale | reverse complement strand
GGGGGGGGGGGGGCTTTAGTGACCACACTTTAGTGCTGGTTATGGAACCGACACTAAAGAGCCTTACGAACCGGTGCTATTGTCCGGTTCTGCACTAGTGCCGGTCGCATTAGATCAGGATGTGCGATAGGCAACTACGGCCCGTTGGGCGATAGAGACTGAATGTATGTGTCGTAGCCACAGTAAGATTGTAAACGGAGCACTCGCATTTTTAATGCTAGCAAAGTTGTCGATCCGGCCGGTTGGATGCTGGCACGTTACACATTCATCTCAGTGTATAGAAAAAACAATTGATCTCTCTTTCTATCATTCTCCATCCTTATTAATTCTCATGTTCGTAATATATATTTCCTCTCTCTCTTCGAAAATTCGTTTCTGATCCTAGGCACAGCTGAGGCCGGAATCTTAGCCTTTTGTTCTTCTCGGGATATACGTGTATTCTCGTAGTCCTGAGCGTATGCGACTCGTTTTACCGTGGGTTATTCGACGTCGGGCCCACGCACTGATTTGGTGCTAGACGGCAACGTCGTACCCGGACCGGAAAAACGTGGATGGATCAGTTTGTTTCCTGAGCCCCTCACTGCCCCGTGGCTGCTACTGTTCCGTCGATCATCCACAGGAGCATCCTCTTGTGCATTGCAGCTCATAGCATCTGATGCAACATGAACCAGGGGAGCGAGCGTCACATCAGATCAATCTTGAGAAGCAGATTCATCGTCAAATACGATACAACAGGCAGGGAGGAATTGTTTTACAAAGACGGACGCCAGCGAGTTGACTTACTTCTTTGCAGACAACAAATGCAGTAGCTGTCTGATCAAGAGCGCTTGCCGACCCGGATCCCTGGTGCTTAGTGAACACCGGCGCCATGGCTGCTCCACCCACTTGTTCAAGAAGAACAGCTGCTGCTTTTTGGCAACAGTTCACTGCTGCAGATCTCCTTAACTACTGCCAACTGCCAAGCCATCCAAAGGCAAGCACCGTATGCGGTTTCAAATTTGAAAGCACGGGGCGCATTTACTTTTCTACCAGCCCCCACATATTCAAAAAATGCCAGCAGGCAAGCACTCACCTTGCCGATTTTATTTGCACATTCAGGCGCCAGCAGCAAAACAACCACCATGGGGATTTTTATGGTCAATTAGCATCGCACAGCGCGACCGATATACCAATGATGCTGTATGAATGTTGTTGACACATTGTCTGTGGTAATGACGGTTATATTATTATCTTGCCAATACACAAGGTCTCCTCATACACTGCTTGGGAATTTTAGAGTTATCAGTTCAGACATATCAGCTCAACACAACAAGTTTACAGTCAGTTGGATCAAGCGTGGTGAAATACTGAAATTCATCCACACATAACAGACTTGGAAAATCCTCCATTATTCTACTTGTACATAGGTTTAACGGAATCCAATCCTCACCAGTTCCATGGCACCCAGGTACAGAGTTGCGCTCCACCTCTCTTGTTTTTCAGCGTCATTGTGCCTTGCGATTTTCTTCTTCTTCTCCACTTCCTCAACCTGGTATGATCCACCTTCGAACAGATTCTCACCAAATAGTTCGAACATCTTTCTTGTATATACCTTACTCGCGTGCCTCTCGATAGCAATGTTTGTCCTCATCACGGCACGACTCTGTGGAAAAGGACCACACAAAAAGAGATAATTAGTCAATTTTTATTGGAACACAATCACACAATCCAAAAACAGAAGTAACGAAAATAGCAGGCAAGTAAATCTGACTCACAGTCCTCGTTCTTTTTTCTTGGTAGCTCTCATCTGATCCACGGTCGAATTGAAGCCTCGTGTACTGGCACACAAAAACATGCATCAGGCTAGCTGGTGGCATGTAAATCTTCAGCATGTTGTTGACGCTCTCACTACGCTAAGTGCTGGTCATTTTCGCACAGAAGACGCCTTTGAAGTATGGCTTCGCTCACTTGCGATGTATCTCGTATAGGTTTGTCATGTAATTGTGGGATTTCAAATTGTATTTCTCAACAAGTGCACCCCATACAGTCTCAAATTCCTCCACGCCTAACTTTGTGAAATTCAGCCCTGAACTCACTACTGCTTGTGTACAAGTACAATGGGCCAAGATTTGAACATGCCACTTGCACCACCTGTGGACAGTATTAGTACAAGTACAATGGGCCAAGATTTGAACATGCCACTTGCACCACCTGTGGACAGTATTAGAGAGCTCGGTTTTGATTGCTATCTCCATGGCTCTTGCTTGGTCTAGAATTTGGACAACAGAGTAAACATAGTCAAATATTTGCATCTATCTACTACTACATATGTACATATGCATCAGTTTTTCGAGCTTCACACACACCTGCCAATATAGTCTGTGGATGTTTGCCGCACATCATGTTGATGAATTTAGAAAAAACTCACTGGAAGCTCTCGACTTGTTCATCACGCATCAGGACTCTAGCAAGTATTATGCTTTGAAAGTGATTGTTCACTCCAACGAACAAACCAAATGGCATGTCGTACAAGTTTGTCCGATACATCGTATCGAGTGTGATAACATCACCAAAGAACTTGTACTGCAATTTGTTGTTTCCGTTTGTCCACATAAGGTTTTTGATTCTGCTTTCCTCATCACCCTGGACTCTGTACGTGAATTCCGGGTCGTTCTGCTGAATCTATTTGAACACAGCTAGGGTTTTGTTGACATCATCATCAGCTTGGTCTCTGCTTATTCACCCACACAGATTGCACAATGACCTTTTTGTAAAACGCACGCCTTGTGATGAACTGAAGAAACTGCCAACTATGCTATACACCTTGTTCGCCCTAAGCTGTTTCACCAAATCCTTTGTGTACACGTCTATGTGTTTGTGGGATGAGCGGATGGCCAGTGAACCTTATCTCCACACGTAAGAGACAGGGAATGATTGTGGCTTGACCGGTGCTCAGCAATGTACTATCCATTGTCTACAACCCTTAGTAATCTGACCATCGCAGTGCACTCACAGCGGCAAGACCGGCTATTCTGCTGCTTAGGTTTCCCCTGCATTTTTTTTCTTGTCAGATGAAAAAAATGAAATGCAGTAGCTTAAATTATTTACAAAAATCTCAAATATAAAGATTTTTGTGAGTTTCAAGTTGTTGATCGAGCATCCATAGACAACCTCTTGCATACATTTAGTCCTCTCAACATTGAAACGACTCTTGCCGTATCGTATACCAAATCCAAGCTCCCATGAATAGAGGTTATAGAAATCGTACGCCTCTCCAAGGGAATCGAAACTCATCCCAATCTCTGGCTTTACTACAATTTCTGAAGGTTTGTCAGCATATCTCCTTATGGTTTCTTCCAAAGGAGTAACTCTACCAGCACATGGCACTCTATCCGGAGGTCTGCGCCCAACTCGAAGCCTGAAATTTTGATGGACACTCTCTTTTTCAGTTGATGAAGCTTAGTTACAATCCCAGCAGATTATGACTAGTTTAATATCATTCTAACACATTTGTTTGAATCACTCCAGCTGACACACGTTTATGCACGTAATTTTCACATCTGTACTGAAATATGCATTTGTATTAAGAACACTGAATCAGAGGTATACCTTCTGGTCCAACCCGGTGCTTCTGGGTTAACCTCCCTAGTGGACTCAGCGGATTTGGTCGACGAAAGCAGCCTCTTGCAAGCAGATCTGTTATGCTCAGAGGAAGCACAAATGTGGCTAACCACAATCGTGCAAGAAGAGTCGGCAGTAGCCGGCGCCGACCGTCGGACGTCCGTCAGCACCAGTGGATCTGGCCGCTCAACGCGGCAGTGACCTCAGTCAGCGGAAATCTACGGCATCACGGAAAAATCGTAGAGCATTCAGCATCTTCGTTGATCATGCCTCTTTGGATCGAAAAGAACAGAATACTAAGATAGACATCATACCTGTCCACTGGATCTAGCAGAAATTCAAGCCCGTTTTGCACTTCTTCCACACACATCGCCGTACTTCCCTCCGCCGCCATTGCTTCGCCTTCCGCCGTTTTAGCTGGGTATGGGGTGGGGAGAAAGGGGGGTGGAGGGCTTTTCGCATCAGACGGCGTGCCTACATGTCTGATCGGGGGATCAAGAATCCGTGACGGACCTGAGCCACGACCCGGCTCGTTGACGTAACGGGCGTTCCAGAAAAAGCGTGCCCGGGAACTGTCGTACACCACTGTTCATCAGAGTATTCTACCGAGCGCTATCATTTTCCTCCAGCCGTATATCTTGACATGGACCCACTAGCGCTCATCCCAAGAGCTGGACCAACGCACATGATAACATGTTCAGATGCCGTCCAACTCAGTAACGCCGCTCTCCTCTCTCTTCTCCTTCATTCTTTATTTCTTGTGCAATTAGGACCCATCGACTCTTTTTAATTAGCATATATTTCCTTTCTCTTTCTTTCCTTTCTCAGCAGCTACTCCCTTCCTTCTTGTATATGCATTTAGCATATATTTTCTTTCCCTTTCTTTCATTTCCCAGCAATGACTCCTTCCTTCTTTTAATTTTCCTTTCTCATTCACTCCTTATTTCTCATGCAGCAACGACTCCTTCCTTCTTCTATTTTTCTCATGCCCCCTCTATTTGGACGACCCACATCTCATCCTTCCTTAGTTAATCTTCGAGGCTCCGTGTTGATTATCATACAACTCATGTACCTATATAAATCAGTGGAATTAAATTCAAAAGGGCGAGGTGGGACTAATTATGTGGCAACAAATAAGCCTATTTGGTTGGCTGCATCCTAGGAGTGGCCCAGCTCGGCCCATGTGTTGGAGAAATTAAATGTTCAAACAGAGTTTCTTCCAGATAACATGAAAGGCGAGCTGGCCTAATTGTTAGGCCAGCAGTGCTAGGCCTAACTCTGAGCGACCCTTGTTCGACTCCGGGTTAACACAATTTTTTCTTCTTCTTTTTCTCTTTTGGCGTTCCAAGGATGGCAAAATAAGACGGCGTGCTCCAGGGGCTGGAAATTAATTTTGTATTTTCTTGGGCTAGCTTCGTGTGCGCGCTGCGGCCCAACCCTGGAATTTTGTATGAAGTGATATATAAATAGATTAGTACCACCTTGGATTTTGGAAAAAATATGGACGTGTTGAAAAAAAAACTGAAAGCGTAAATTCATGGGAAGAAGCTTATTGTGACGGTGAACCCGACAAACTCGTTCCGTGTTTTATTATTAAAAAATTAGGTAAAGAAAAAAAAGAAAAGAAATGCCCGTGCGTTGTAACCGGAGAAACAAACCTACACACCTCTTCCATGGAAAACAAATGATGCTCATCTCAACTAAAGCTTACAATTACCGCACGTAATAAGGCATAAGTTTCTGTCAGGACCGATTTTTCAGTAAAATAATTATCGAAAGACCGACCTTTTTATCGAACCAGCAAGGAAAAATACTTTTTGCTGATAGAAAATTCCTTGATACAGAATTCCAGAATACTGAATAATTATACAAGGTTGAGCTGAGGTGGCTCAACGATTTATTACTAGTGCGCCAATATAGAACATAAATGCGGATATGCCACAATGGTAGGGTGGCATACTACTAACTCGTAATAAAATAAGGTGATGGATATGTCACAGTGTAGTGGATGACGTGACTCCAATATATTACAGTTCATCGAGTGTCGGAGTGAGACCCGATGAATTTATTTGGTGGTTGGCGGAAGCGGTTATATAACAGTGATCGACTCCAGGATCGCAAGAGACTGACTGAGACTCCACTAGACATCGGACTCGCTATCGAACTCTTCATCCATGAGATCGCCTTCGTCCACATCTGGCCAAATCAACAAGCCAAGTGAGTATTTTGAATGTACTCGCAAGACAGTTCGGACTTAAGATATAATAAAAGCAAGCATGATGCATATGAGTATTCTAGCAAAATGCAACCGGATAATAATATTTCTGTGCTGTATGTAAAAATAGAAGTCGGGCGGAAATCCTCCCGAAATCCATAAGATAAATAAAAGGAAACCAAACGAGTGTCTGAGTGACGCCTCGTGAGGAATAAATAAATGGAAACATGTCACAGTCGGGCGTCTGAGCGACACCACATAAAGGGCTTAATAAGAAAATAAAAGACAAGAATGCCTCAGTCGGACGTCAGAGCGACATCACATAAAGGGCTTATAACGAAGAATAAATGACAAGATTGCCACAGTCGGACGTCTGAGCGACATCACATAAAGGGCTTATAACGAAAATAAATAACAAGAATGCCACAGTCGGACGTCTGAGCGACATCACAGAAAGGGCTTATAAATAACAAGAATGACATAGTCGGACGTCTGAGCGACATCACATAAAGGGCTTATAAATAACAAGAATGCCACAGTTGGACGTCTGAGCGACATCACATAAAGGGCTTATATAAGCAGTAGTATAACAGTGAAATATTCCGGGTAGTAAATTAATACAGAGATAACTGATTAGTTCATCTACCCAAAATGAACTTGACAAAATCACCACTATTGTTACTATCGAGAATTTACTAGAGACGGTCACCGGGGTTGACGCGAAGATTGACCCTAGGCCATAACCATGGCTACTCGGAAGATTTAACTCTGCAGAGCTTGTACTATTAAATCATAGCCAACGGATTCTACTAGCCACATGGACTAGTTCCGTCTACGGTGTTTTAGAAAAAACCCAACTGACCAGTACACACCCATTTCACATCCTGCTGTCCGGAATCACCCGTGACAACATTCACGAAAAACTTTAAGACGGGGAGGCTACAACCTCGAATAGCATGGGATCAAATTTATATATGCGCGCTCTAAGGGGTGCCCCCATCTCGGTCCCAACCGGAAACACCCATGCCCCCTGACCGGATGACGGGCTTTAATCCAGGGCCATGGAACCCTCATCCCGGCCCCTCTACTTGGTGTGTACTCGGAAAGTGGTTTGCAACTGACTAGACCGTAATCACGACAGATGGCATATGACAGTACCAAAAAGGAGATGAGCGGGATCATGACTTGATCCACGCTGATACTAAGTTAACCATCTACTGGCATGCTCCAACAATACCAGTACACCACCCATCATGTCACCACATGATCGGGGTAGTTCAACCATTATCATACGGGGCTCACCCGAAGCTTGCTTGCATGAAATATAAGCATACACAAATGCTTATATGACCATGCTATGAAAAGAACTACTCGAGCAAACATGCAACACATCCATCATATCAAAGGTTCAAACATGCTTGCCTGGTTCGGAGTAGTCGGAGTCTAACTCGGTGAGGTTCGCGGCTCCGTCACGTCCTTCGGTATCTACGTATTCAAACAAAACGGATACTAACATAAATACCGCGCGTGCAAAGAAAGTTGCTCCAAATATTTTCACATAAATATGACAAAAAACTAGACAGAAAACTAAAGAGGACAGAAAAAGAATCAACTCAAAATCATCTTTAGTTAAAAAGATATTAGAGTTTCTATCCAGGGACTCATCTGTAATGAAACAGAAAGTTTCCAGGGGCTAGAATAGAAAACAGAAAAGCGAACCGGTACGTAGTACGCCAACTGAATATGAAGACGTACTTTGCCCGAAGGAGCTTTCCAGAAAAACGTTTCGGAGGGAAACGAGAGGCTGACGAGGGGGTCCCACTCGTCGGGTTTAAACGCTGAAACAGAGTCGCGCCGGCGCCAGAAGCTGCGGTGGTTGCCGGCGCCGATCCACGACGAGATAGGGGAAGGGAGTGGTACGTACAGCTTCCTGGTGTTCTTCCGTGTTAGTGGGTGGTGGAGTTGAGCGTCGGCGAGCCCCACGTCGACGGCGACCCTGTCTCAGGCGGACGGCGGCTCGGGTGGTTGTGGGCCTCGTCGGAGAGGGTCTCTGGGGTCAAATTGGAGTGGGTTTTAGACTCAGGTAGGTGCCAGGGGGTTACGCTCGAGCCTAGGGCGGCGGAAGAGTTCTCACCGGAAAGAACGTTGCTGGAGCCCGAGGCGGACGGAGTTGAGGAAGAAGGGCCTCTCGAGGCTCTTCCAGAGGCTAGGCGTGGTCTAGAGAGATGGTGGAGGTGTGCGGGCTCGAGAGCGAGCTCGGGGGCACTATAAATAGCCGGCCCAAGGCGGTTGCCGTGAAGGGGATAAGTCCGGCGAGCGATTACGGCGGCGCAGTGGCAAGACGGTGGGTTTAGGGGCTTGAGCATCGACTAGGAGATGTATTGGTTCCATTCCAGTGCCTAACTCAGCAGGGGAGTGGCGATTACGGTCTGCCCTCGATGGAACGGCCGTGCGGCACGTCGGCGGCAGAGAACGCGCCCTGTGCGCGCCAGGCCACGGCAACGGTGCTGTAGGCGTGCGCTGGCGGTGGAGAAGGTCACGCGGAGCTCTCGGGTGGCTTGGGCGGTGCCAAAGGGCGTTGTGCCGCAGGATGCCTCCTGTCGGCCGCCACGGGAGGTTCTACCGCCGCGGAAGACACCGACGTGGGCGGGCCAGGGCGCCACCGACGCCAAGAAGCATCCAAGCAAGCGTGCGGCGCGTTGGATAAGAAGGAGGTGCAGTGAGCATCGATCCAAGGCGAGCACTGGCGAGATTGACGATGCTGACTGACGAAACTGACGAACTGCACTGTCGCCTGCAAAGTTCAGTTAGCAGTTTCTGAAACTGACAAAAATAGTGCACGCCAGATGTATGATGGAATGATTCTAGCATGTGGGAAATGTTTCTGGGGCTGATATTTGGTGGAGTGGCCTCTTGATGCATCTAGAGGCTGCCTGAATTTTCACAGAATTTTTGGAAGAAGAAAAATATGAATTTCACCAAAATTTGCAAATCTGGTCCAAATTTGCAGCAGGTGAAATTTGAAAATTTTGAACTGTGGACTAGTGAAACAAGATGGATCTAGGTTGTGGGTACTAAGGACTATCCAGGGAAGTTAGTTTGGAATCAAATAACAAGGTGGACATGGTGGTTCCTTTGTAAATCACCAAGGTCCACTTTAATGGATAGAAATTGTTTTTGGAGTAAAATAAATAGAGGAAAATTTCCAATAAGGTTGAAACTCACTAGAATTAATGTGAGACTTGTCCTAGGGTGTAGAGGAGGTCTTGGAGAGAAATATTTCTGTTGGGTGTTAAGGCAAGATGAAAGTTGGAGAGAAAGATAAGCCCAAGGTTGAACCTATGATGGTTAAATCAAGAAGGGAAAAGAATCAAACAAACCCCTATGGAAACAACTTGTGTTGAGCTAACACAAGAAGAAACTTTCAAGACCAAAAATCAAGCTTGAGAATAACACACAAACTTTGGCCAGAAGAGATTTTAGAGGGGTTTCAAGAGAAGATCAAACACCCCCCTTCCAAAAGACCAAAAGTTTGGAAGAAAAACCAAACCAAAAATTTGGAGTGTTACAACACCTACCCCCTTAGGAAAAATCTCGTCCCCGAGATTTCAGCCGATCCTCAAATAGGTGTGGGTGTTCTGTCCGAAGAAAATATTCCCTTTCCCACGTTGCCTCATCCTCTGTGTGATTACTCCACTGAACCTTGAGAAATTTAATAGTCTTCTGACGGGTTCTCCTTTCAGACTCCTCCAATATTTTTATTGGGTGTTCCCGGTAGGTGAGATCTGGTTGCACATCAAGACTTTCATGCGACACATGCTTCTCTGGGTTGCTTACACACTTCCGTAGTGGCGAGACATGGAACACATCGTGGACGTCTGACAGTTCCTTGGGAAGGTCCAACTAGTAAGCCACTGTGCCTCTCCGTGCAACTATACGGAAGGGTCCGATGAATCGTGGTGCTAGTTTCCTTTTGACCTTGAATGGTTGCAGTCCCCTCATAGGAGATACACGTAGGTATACGTCTTCACCGGGCTCAAAACTTATTTCCCGATGCTTTTGATCATAATAGCTCTTCTGTCGGCTTTGGGCTGTTTTGAGTCGATCCCGTATTATTTTAACTCTTTCCTCAGCTTATTTCAACATATCTGGGCCGAAGATACGACTGTCCCTGTTTCTGACCAGTTAAATGGAGTACGTCATCTTCGTTCGTACAAGGCTTCGAACGGTGCCATCTGCAGACTGGCTTGGTAACTATTGTTGTATGCAAACTCGGCATATGGTAAGCTTGCCTCCCAACTGGTCCCATAGGTGAGGACACATGCCCTTAGCATGTCTTCTAGTATTTGATTTACTCGCTCCGTTTGTCCTCCAGTCTGGGGGTGATAAGCTGTACTGAAAGTTAGTTGCGTCCCGAGGGCTTGCTGCAACTGATCCCAAAATTTGGAGATGAACTGAGTGCCTTTGTCGGATATTATAGTCTTTGGAACCCCATGTAGGCATACTATACGGGCGAGGTAAAGCTTGGCAAGCTTTTGGGTGGTGTGGGTTGTCTTGACTGGAATGAAGTGTGCCACCTTGGTCAGTCTATCTGTGATGACCCATATGGCATCATTTCCGTGCTGTGACCGTGGCAGTCCAACAATAAAATCCATCCCAATATCGTCACATTTCCACTCTGGTATCTTGTTTGGCTGCAACAATCCTGCGGGTTTTTGGTGCTCGGCTTTAATGCGTTGACATGAATCGCAGCATGCAATGTATGTGGCTATATCTCTCTTCATACCGTGCCACCAAAATCTTTCCTGAATGTCCTTGTACATTTTAGTCCCTCCAGGGTGAATTGAGTATGGAGCGGTGTGGCTTTCTGCTAGAATTTGTTGTTTAAGGTCGTTGCTATTTGGTACGCAAAGCCTATCTCCGAACCATAATATTCCCTCACTGTCTATGGCGAATTCTGAGGCCTTGCCCTGACTTACTTTTCTTTTTATACCTTCGATGCTGGGGTGTCCATGCTGAGCCTTCTTTATTTGTTCTATTAGTGTAGGCCGTATTTCCAGATTTGACACTCCGCCTTCAGTGACCATCATTAGGTTGAGTTTGGCAAATTCTCGCTGAAATTCGGGTCTGAGGTTCTGTAGGCTGCCATTGTCCGGGCTGGGGTTACGGCTGAGAGCATCTGCTACCACGTTTGCATTTCCTGGGTGATAGTGGATGCCAATGTCATAATCTTTTACCAGTTCCAGCCAGCGTCGTTGTCGTAAATTGAGTTCTGGTTGCGTGAAAATATATTTGAGGCTCTTATGGTCCGTATATATTTCACAACGATTCCCAAGCAAAAAGTGCCTCCACTCCTTGAGTGCATGAATGACTGTTGCCAATTCCAAATCGTGAGTAGGATAATTTTCTTCATGTTTCCGTAGTTGCCGGGAAGCGTAGGCGACTACTTTGCCTTCTTGCATTAGTACGCATCCGAGGCCTTTCCGGGATGCGTCGTAATATACTTCAAAACTCTTGTGTATGTCTGGTACAACCAATACTGGGGCTATTGTTAATTTCTTTTTGAGTTCCTGGAAGCTTTTCTCACACGCTTCGGTCCATACGAATTTCTTATCCTTCTTGAGTAACTGTGTCATTGGTTTGGCTATGGTGGAAAATCCTTCAATAAACCTTCTGTAATATCCAGCCATACCGAGGAAACTTCGTATATCCGTTACATTGGCCGGTGACTTCCAACCAAGTACAGCCTTAACTTTATCCGGGTCCACAACAACTCCCTCTTGTGTCAATACGTGTCCTAGAAAACCAACTTGTCTTAACCAAAATTCACATTTGCTGAATTTGGCGTAGAGTTGATGTTTCCTTAATTCTCCCAGTACAATACGTAGGTGTTCATCATGCTCTTGTGGTGTCTTTGAATATACCAAGATATCATCAATAAATACTACCACAAATTTGTCCATGAATCTCATAAACACTTTGTTCATGAGGTGGACGAAATATGCGGGGGCGTTGGTCAGTCCAAACGGCATTACTGTAAATTCATAAAGTCCGTATCTGGAGGTGAATGCTGTTTTCGGGATATCTTCTGTCCGTACTTTTAATTGATGATAACCTGACCTTAAATCAACTTTTGAGAAAACCTTGGCTTGCGTGAGCTGGTCAAATAAATCATTTATTCGTGGCATCGGATATTTGTTCTTGATAGTGACCATGTTGAGCGCTCGGTAGTCTATACACAATCTCATAGTCCCATCCTTGTTTTTGGCAAATAATACCGGCGAACCCCAAGGTGAGGAGCTGGCTAATGGGCCTCGAACCCCTCGTTGGTTACCCCAAGTGGAAGGTGTAAGATGCAGTAAGTAGAAGTGTTTTCCCCTAGCAAAGATGCCAAGGATCGAATCCCCAGAGACTCCTAGGTTCAACAAGTAGGTGTCAATTGCTACGGCGCCAGATTAGTAGCAATCAACGTGGACCTGCACACAGATACAAATAACTTTGCTCCCAACGAGTACAGAGAGGTTGTCAATCCCTCCGGCCTTGTAGTTCACAAAGGGTTAAAAGCAATGATAGTAGTGATAGATAGTTTTTGCAATAGTAAATAATAACGGAAAGTAAATAGTGGATGTGATCAATGATGGTAATATGGATCGGAGTCTCATGATGTTCACTAGTGATGTCTCTCTCCCAAAAGATGATAAAACAACTATGTGAGGTAAACAAATTACAGCTGGGCAATTGACAGGACCACGAACGCAAACCAATGCTGACTACATTGCAAGAAAGGTTGAGGTTCAAAGCATGGGCGGTACGCCAAAGTAAGTAGACCGAAATCCATCAATATCTACTACTAATCATCCACCTTGAGATATCTATCCAGAACATCTCGCTGGTATTAAGTTGCGAGTCCCACCCATAGTGTAAACTCAATGCAACAGACAACTGCATTAAAAAACTTTGCGTAAAGTAAACAATCCTTGCACCCGCGGGCACAAACACCGTTGTTTTCCCCCTTGTGGCAACATCACATCCCCTAGACTCATGTTTCTGTCACTCAAGCTAGTCATCGAGGGGCATGAACCCACAATCGAGCATAACGTTCCCTCTTGGAGTCACTACCTATTACTCGGCCAAAGCAATAAATAACAACAGAGAACATGCAAGAATTACTTATGAACTAAAATATAAAAGAGGTGAATCAAATATATTACTCAAGATCAATCTGAACATAATCTCATAATCCATCGGATCCCAGCAAACTCAACATAGCAACATCATAAGGATTACATAGGTGCCTCGATCATGTAGGGCAGCTCACGAGGACTAATTAGTGAAGCACAAGAATGGGAGGAGAACATCACATAGCTACTGGTCATGGACTCATGGTCCAAGGGAGACTACTCACGAGTCATCCGGGAGGCGTCCATGGTGGTGGAGAAGCTCCCGGTGATGATCCTCCCCTCCGGCAGGGTGCCGGGAAGAGTTCTCCTGGTGCTCCCGATCTTGGAAGCGGCGGCGGTGGCGGAACAGAGATGGGATCGCGAAAAGGGTTCCTGTTCTGAGGGTTACGGAGGACCCTTTAAATATATGCCAAAGTAGGGCACCGGGGGAGCCTCGGGGGGCCGAGGCGCCCCCCCGGTGCGGCCCGG
>LR738715.1:77889074-77952474 GCA_902687465.1 Secale cereale | reverse complement strand
GGGGGGGCGGTGCCCACAGGGCGCCTGGAGCCCCTGTGGCCCCCCCAGGCTGCCCTTCGGACGCAGTGTTGTTTCCGGATCGCTGATTTTTTATATAATTTTTCTGGATTTTTCTGGGCAGTTCTCGAAACGTGAAAACCTGAAATACAAAACAACCGAAAACAGAAACTGGCACTGGGGTGCACTGGATTAGTAAGTTAGTCCAAATATGATCAAAAGTGTATGGAAGTGTATGAATATCATAGCAATATCACCCAAAAGTGGCATGGAGCAAGCAGAAATTATAGATACGTTTTGTACGTATCAACATCCCCAAGCTTAATTCCTGCTTGTCCTCGAGTAGGTAAATGATAACAAGAATAATTTCTGTGGTGACATGCTGTTAACCATATAGGACTTTCTCATAGTCATATGACAAAAGCTTACTGAGAAAATGATTCTAAAGTAATTAAGTTGCCTCAAGAGAAAATCACAAATGACTGAAAGTTTTACAACATGAAACTGAAACATCAAAAAAATTTGCAATGAACATGATGTGCAAATATGATAAAGTGATATCTAGCTTGCCCCCTTTAGTGATGCAAAACATAAATGCAAGGGCACCTTCAAGGTTTAAGTGATGACTAAATACAATCATTTCAGAATAAACGATATCACAATCATGCAAAAGACAATGCTACTTTGGGACAATGCACATTACACTCAGAATGACAATCATGCTCTCAGTAGTTGGTGCTTCAACATAAAGGTAAAAGAAAGGTTAAGTGCTAAAGCTTTTTATTTTGAAAACATGGAAGCAATTGTGTCAACGGTAGTAGTATTTCATATGTATCATGCATAAAACATCCTATAAGTTGCAAGCCTCATGCATCGTATACTAATAGTGCTCGCTCCTTGTCCTAATTAGCTCGGATTCCCATGGGTTATCATTGCATTGCATATGTTTTAACCAAGTGTCACAAAGGGGTACCTCTATGCCACCTGTACAAAGGTCCAAGGAGATAAATCGCATTTGATTTCTCGTTTTTGATAGATCTCAACTTGAGGACATCCATACCGGGACAACATAGAAAATAGATGATGGACTCCTCTTCAATGCATAAGCATATTCTCATAAGAGTTTGAGGATTAAGGTCCAAGCTAAAACTTCCACCATGATGCATGGCTTTGGTTGGCGGCCCAATGTTCTTCTCTAACAATATGCATATTAATTCAACCCACGGTAAATCACCCTTACTTCAGACAAGACGAACATGCATAGCAACTCACATGATATTCAACAAAAGTGTGACAGTTGATGGCGTCCCCAGAAAAATGGTTACCGCTCAGCAAGCAACTTATAAGAAATAAGATACATAAGCAACATATTCTTTACCACAATAGTTTTTAGGCTACTTTCCCATGAGCTATGTATTGCATGGTTAGTTTTCTTAGTGCAGGTGGAGGTTAGCAAAAGACTGGGAGCGACCAACTAAGAGAGCAATGACGGTCATAATCATGCAGAGCGACAAAGCAATATTGAATCAGGCATGGTAGTTATATCGCTACTTAGAAACAAAAGATCATCAAGGCTTGACAGACTTTCTTTACAGTCTTGAATATGCGTGAGCATACGCCAAGTCAATCAAAATAAATTCTCGAAGGAAGATATTACTAAACCATACCATATCATAGGCAAACAAATCATGTTGGTACTCCAATAACACATTGGGAACCCCCGAGCTATTTAAGATTAACCAAAAGAAAACCTGAACTACTAAGCACCATCATGAAAGTAGCATCTTTATCATAGACACATTAACCCATGCAACGGAAGCAAACTCTCTTAATAAGGTGGGCATGGTAATTAAAGAGAGTTCAATCAACCAACTAAATAAAAGCTCTTGAAAAGATAAGCATGAATACTAAGAGCAGAGTATGATAGTAGCTATTAAAAGACAAAGAACACACATAGCATAGATAGACATGAAGATTCTATGTAATGTTCTAGGTAGAGGTGGAGCGTGTTTCTCTCCCACATAAAGGAATGCTGGGTTCCGGCTCGTTATGAAAAACTAAAAAGAAAACTAAAAGCAAGACGCTCCAAGCATAGCACATAACACATGAAGTGATAAAAATATAGCAAAACGAAAGACAAACTGATAGTGTTGATGGAGAAGGGGATGCACGGGGGCATCCCCAAGCTTAGACGCTTGAGTCTCCTTGAATATTTCTTGGGGGTGCACGGGGGCATCCCCAAGCTTGAGCGCTTGACACTCCTGAATCTTTTTATCATCTTCCCTCGCACACTTGAAAACTCCCTTCATACATAACTCATCATAATCTGATTAGCGAGGTTAGTACACTTAATAAAATAATTATACCTTGCTGGAAATAAGGATATTCTTGAAGTTCTACTGTTTTTCAAGATTGCCAAAAGGTTTTTGCAAAGAAAAAGCAAGTTCTTAATTTGCAAAGTGAAGGTAAGGCAAAACAGGACAGAATCTGTGAAAAACAGAACAGCAGGCAGTAATTGACCTGTTCGGGATACTTCTGCAACTCAAATCAAAAAACTCAGAACTGACGCACGAAAGATAATTATATATAGAACGCTTTCGAAAACATTCAGACCAAAAAGATGATATGGTGATTTTATACGAATTTTTCTATCCAAGGACAGAATCTGTTTCCTGGACAGCACCTCACAACTTTTGAACTTTCTAGCTATCAGAGGCTATACTTGGCACAAATATGAAAAGCAAAGATACAATGATGATGCTACAGCAGTAAACAACATCAAGAAACAACAAAAGCAAAAAATTTATTCATGTGGGCTGCCTCCCAAAAGCACTTTCTTTTATGCCTTTAAGCTAGGCATAATGCATAGATCAAGTTTTATCAAGAGTAAAAGAATAGCTAGCCCGTACAACAGACTCAAAAGGTAACTTGATCTTCTTTCGAGGGAAGTGTTCCATCCCTTTCTTGAGAGGAAACTGAAATTTTATATTACCCTCTTTCATGTCAATGACAGCACCAACGGTGCGCAAAAAGGGACGTCCCAAAATAATTGGACATGAAGGATCACATTCAATATCCATAATAGTGAAATCAACGGGCACATAATTATCATTGACAACAATAAGAACATCGTCGATCCTCCCCAAAGGTTTCTTTATGGAAGAATCAACGAGACGAACACCAAAAGAACAAGAATCATAAGGTTTCAATTTAAGCATATCATATATCCTTTTGGG
This sequence comes from Secale cereale, assembly GCA_902687465.1. Taxonomy (NCBI): domain Eukaryota; kingdom Viridiplantae; phylum Streptophyta; class Magnoliopsida; order Poales; family Poaceae; genus Secale; species Secale cereale. Next base: position 77,949,241 of record LR738715.1, on the reverse strand, counting down.
CATAACAGAGGTACTAGCACCAACATCACATAATGCATAACAAGAGAAGTCATTCAAATAAATTTTTATCATAGGATCCCAACCATATTCTAGCTTTCTAGGTATGGAGGCTTCTACTCTAAGTTTCTCCTCCCTAGCTTTGATGAGAGCATTAGTGATATGCTCTGTGAAGGCAAGGTTAAGCGTGCTAGTGCGGGGATCTCTAGACATCTTGTGAAGGAAATCAATAACTTCGGTAAGAGTGCAATTATCAAAATCAAGGTCACGAGCATCAAGTAAAGTGGCAGTGGTGTCCTTAAGGTTCACATGTTTGGTAGCTTCTATAGTCATAGCATCACCATTAATAGGTCCATTGGGACCAAGAGTACATTGGGTGCTAAGAGTGTGAACATCCTCAATAACTTGGATAGTAGCAACAGTGTGGTGGGTAGGAAGGCTCTTAATTCTTTCCTCTTCCTCCCTTTCTCTAGCCCATCTCTCTTTAAGCTTAGCCATCATCCTAATGTTTTCATTAATTTGTACTTGAGTAGCATTAATAGGGATGACTTCCCTCTCCTTAAGAGGAGAAGTTTCAATTTTTAGCAATTTTACCTCATTGGCTAAGTGGTCTACCTTGAAAGAAAGATCATCTAGTTTATGTAGTTTCTCTTCTACATTCTTATTAAAGGCTTTTTGGGTAGTGATGAAATCTCTAAGCATGGTCTCTAGTTCAGTATTGGAGTTCTTGGTACTAGGATAAGCATTGTTGTTCCCATAAGAGTTAGAGGGGAACGGTCTAGAATTGTTACCAAAGTTACTCCTATAAGCATTGTTGTTAAAATTGTTTCTAGAGATAAAGTTCACATCTACTTGTTCTTGAGCAATCAAAGAATTTAAAAGAACATCACGAGGATCAACAGTAGATTGCTTCGAAAGTAGAGACATGATCAAGTCAACTTTTTCATTAAGGGAGGAAATCTCCTCGACAGAGTTTACCTTCCTACCTGTTGGAGCGCGTTCGGTGTGCCATTGGGAATAGTTGGTCATCATCTCATCGAGAAGCTTTGTGGCAGCACCAAGTGTAGTTGACATAAAAGTTCCTCCCGTGGCCGAATCTAACAAGTTCCGCGTGGTAAAGTTCAAGCCTGCATAAAAAGTTTGGATAACCATCCAAGTAGTCAAACCGTGAGTAGGGCAGTTCTTGATAAGAGACTTCATACGTTCCCAAGCTTGGGCAACGTGTTCATTATCCAATTGTTTAAAATTCATTATGTTACTTCTAAGTTGGATAATTTTAGCAGGTGGATAGTATTTTCCGATAAAAGCATTTTTGCACTTGTCCCATGAATCTATGCTATTTCTAGGCAAAGACTGAAACCAAATTTTAGCTCCTCCTCTCAAGGAGAAAGGAAAAAGCTTAAGCTTAACAATATTACCATCTATTTCTTGGTACTTTTGCATATCACAAAGTTCAACAAAGTTGTTCAAGTGTAAAGCAGCATCATCTCCAGCACCGGAGAATTGTTCTTTCATAACTAAGTTCAGTAAAGCAGGTTTAATTTCATATGAAGGTGCTGAAGTGGCAGGTGTAGTGATAGGTGTGCTGATAAAGTCATCGTTGTTGTGACTAGTGAAGTCACACAACTTGGTGTTCTCGGTGGAACCCATAGTAGCAAGCAAGCAAGATAACTATTTTTGTGATTTTCGATAAAAGGAACTAAAGCAAAAATGAAAGGTAAACTAACAAGACTAAAAAGCAAAGGTAAAAGATAGCATGCAACTCCCCTATCCTGAAGAGTGGAGTCCCCGGCAACGGCGCCAGAAAATACTCCTTGATGGGCCTCGAACCCCTCGTTGGTTACCCCAAGTGGAAGGTGTAAGATGCAGTAAGTAGAAGTGTTTTCCCCTAGCAAAGATGCCAAGGATCGAATCCCCAGAGACTCCTAGGTTCAACAAGTAGGTGTCAATTGCTACGGTGCCAGATTAGTAGCAATCAACGTGGACCTGCACACAGATACAAATAACTTTGCTCCCAACGAGTACAGAGAGGTTGTCAATCCCTCCGGCCTTGTAGTTCACAAAGGGTTAAAAGCAATGATAGTAGTGATAGATAGTTTTTGCAATAGTAAATAATAACGGAAAGTAAATAGTGGATGTGATCAATGATGGTAATATGGACCGGAGTCTCATGATGTTCACTAGTGATGTCTCTCTCCCAAAAGACGATAAAACAGCTATGTGAGGTAAACAAATTACAGCTGGGCAGTTGACAGGACCACGAACGCAAACCAATGCTGACTACATTGCAAGAAAGGTTGAGGTTCAAAGCATGGGTGGTACGCCAAAGTAAGTAGACCGAAATCCATCAATATCTACTACTAATCATCCACCTTGAGATATCTATCCAAAACATCTCGCTGGTATTAAGTTGCGAGTCCCACCCATAGTGTAAACTCAATGCAACAGACAACTGCATTAAAAGAACTTTGCGTAAAGTAAACAATCCTTGCACCCGCGGGCACAAGCACCGTTGTTTCCCCCCTTGTGGCAACAGCACATCCCCTAGACTCATGTTTCTGTCACTCAAGCTAGTCATCGAGGGGCATGAACCCACAATCGAGCATAACGTTCCCTCTTGGAGTCACTACCTATTACTCGGCCAAAGCAATAAATAACAACGGAGAACATGCAAGAATTACTTATGAACTAAAATATAAAAGAGGTGAATCAAATATATTACTCAAGATCAATCTGAACATAATCTCATAATCCATCGGATCCCAGCAAACTCAACATAGCAACAACATAAGGATTACATAGGTGCCTCGATCATGTAGGGCAGCTCACGAGGACTAATTAGTGAAGCACAAGAACGAGAGGAGAACATCACATAGCTACTGGTCATGGACTCATGGTCCAAGGGAGACTACTCACGAGTCATCCGGGAGGCGTCCATGGTGGTGGAGAAGCTCCCGGTGATGATCCTCCCCTCCGGCAGGGTGCCGGGAAGAGTTCTCCTGGTGCTCCCGATCTTGGAAGCGGCGGCGGCGGCGGAACAGAGATGGGATCGCGAAAAGGGTTCCTGTTCTGAGGGTTACGGATGACCCTTTAAATATATGCCAAAGTAGGGCACCGGGGGAGCCTCGGGGGGCCCAGGTGCCCCCCCGGCGCGGCCCGGGGGGGGGGGGGGGCGCCCACAGGGCTCCTGGAGTCCCTGTGGCCCCCCAGGCTGCCCTTCGGACGCAGTGTTGTTTCCGGATCGCTGATTTTTTATATAATTTTTCTGGATTTTTCTGGGCAGTTCTCGAAATGTGAAAACCTGAAATACAAAACAGCCGAAAATAGAAACTGGCACTGGGGTGCACTGGATTAGTAAGTTAGTCCAAATATGATCAAAAGTGTATGGAAGTGTATGAATATCATAGCAATATCACCCAAAAGTGGCATGGAGCAAGCAGAAATTATAGATACGTTTTGGACGTATCACTGGCCCGTATAAATCCTTTGTCCAGCAATTCCTTTATTTGTTTCTTTAGTTCAACCAACTCGGATGGTGCCATTCTGTATGGCTTCTTGTATATGGGGGTGGTTCCAGGCGCTAGTTCAATAATAAATTCTATTTCTTTGTCTGGTGGCATGCCTGGTAGTTCTTCGGGAAATACGTTCGGAAATTCACATACTACTGGAACTTTGCTTAACTCAGAAGTGTCTACCTTGTTTAATTTTGGTTGCCGCGACACTGGTCTTTCTTGAGCTGCGACTCTTATTGTCTTTCCGTGATGATGAGTAAGAATCACAGTCCGGTTGAAGCAGTCGATAAATCCTTTGTTGGTGGTTAGCCAGTCCATACCCAGGATAACATCCAGTCCCTTGTTTTCCAACACGATGAGGTTTGCGTGAAACTTTAATCCTTCAATTTCAATGGCTATACCTTGGCAATAACTTTGAGTGATCTACTTATTTCCGGGGGACTTGATGGTCATTGACTTTCCCAAGGGAAGCATCGAAAAACCATGTTGCAAAGCAAAACTCTTCGAAATGAACGAATGAGAAGCTCCAGAATCAAACAAAACCGTGGCAGGTATTGTGTTGACAGGGAACGTACCGAGTACGATATCCGGGGCATCCTGTGCTTGCTCCTTGGTCACATGGTTCAGGTGGCCTTTCTTGTGATTGTTATTGGGGTTGAAGTTGTTACGCTTGGGCGCGGAATTGTTTCCGTTGCTGTTTGGCTTCGGTGCTGAGTTTCTTGGCTTTGGGTACTGTTTAGCATAGTGTCCCTCTTCTCCACATGCGTAGCAAGTAACACCTGGGCGATACGTGAAATCCTTGTCCCTTGCATGAAAATTCTTGCTTGGACGTGTGTCATTTGTCATGGATTTGTTCGCCCCATTTTTCTGGAAATTTATCTTATTCCTGTTGTTGCGAGGGTGGTTGGTCTGATCCCTTTTTCTCTTGCGAATGTCTTCCAGACTGCGACGTTCATTTTCCAACGTAATAACCTTGTCCACCAGTGTCTTGAAATTTGGAAAAGTGTGTACGACTAACTGGCATTTAAGTGCTGGTGCCAGTCCGTCCAGGAATTTTTCCATCTTCTTATTTTCAGTCATACGCTCTTCGTTGGCATAACGAGATAATTGAGTAAAATGGCTGTTGTACTCAGTTACTGTCATGCCCCTTTGCTTGAGGTCATCAAACTCTCTTTTCTTGATCTTCATAATGCTCTTAGGGATGTGCGCCCCATGAAAGCCTTCTTTAAAATCTTCCCAGGTGATATTATTTATGTTGGGGTGCATATGCAGAAAATTCTCCCACCATGACGCGGCTGCTCCAGTAAGATAATGTGGTGCGTAAAGTACCTTTTCACGGTCTGAGCATTGTGCCACAATTAATTTTCTTTCAATGTCTCGAAGCCAATCATCGGCCTCAAGAGGTCTGTCTGTGTGAGAAAATATTGGCGGACGAGTCTTCTGAAATTCAGATAATTTTGAATGCTGCTGGTATGGTTCACGGTGATTTCCCATGTTAATGACATGGTTCATCACTTCCTGATGTTGTTGCTGACTTTGCTCGTAAAGACGGCATACATGAGAAAATGCTGTTTCGCTGCCCTGCTGACTTGACTGCCCCTGTGTAAAATTGTTACCTGTCTGTGTGCCATAATTTTCCTCTGGCGGACTTGGCATGGAACGCGTCTAGGGACGAGTCATTTCTTACTCTGGGGTATTATTGCAGAAATCATGAGAAGAACTGAGCAGCAAAAATAAACCAAGACATTGCGAAAGCAGCAAAACACGAGCTCCAGAGGTTTAAAAAAAAGCTTGATTTGTGCACGGAGAAGGACCGCTTAGTACACATCTTACACGCGAGTCGTAATTATACATACGTCACTCAGGATGTGCGTACACATTCCTGACATGTTATTTATGCTAGTGCCCTTCTCCAAGTTCCTACATGATGCGCAAACAGACTACTTCCCATCAACCTATTTTACATATCACACATATAATACAAGCGAGCACAACGCGTCACAGATATACGCACTAGTCGGAGATGTTGAAGATTTCCCTCGGCCTGCCGAGGGTAAGGCCTAGTGATGATGGAGACTCAACTTCCTCCTCACTAATAGGCTCCAGACGTGGAGTACTGGTACGGGGTGTTGATGCAGGTGCGGCAGGTGGTGCAGCTCTGACTGGGGTAGGAGCAATGACCTGGTCAAACTCCTCAGTGGTAGGCAGACGGCGAGCGGTGGCTAAGATGGAAGGTGCATAGGATGCGGTGGACGAGACAAACGTTAGTGGTGGCGCAGTATGGAGTAGCTCCCTCGTGTTGGCAGACCACTCTAGACCAAGTCCATACGAGCAGCCACCAAGTCGTCCACAAGATTATCAAAGGCTGCCTCAAGTGCCTTGAGGTACTCAACCATTGATTCAATGGCTTCATCACGTTCCCCATTTGCGCAAGCAAACGCATAGTGGCACGTGTAGGGCACGTGGCATGGGAGGTAACAGTAGCACGAGTCTTCATTGAAGGAAGAATGTCCCGGAGACGAGCTATCGCCTCACGGGCAGCCATTTGCATGGCATGCCTCTCAGTAGGCATGGCCCTGCCCACAAATCAGAGGCGGCGCGCTTCAGAACGCCCTCCCTTGAAGTGCACCACGACCTGGTGCATTAACACGCTGTCGTTGAGCTTGTGACGGTAGAGTGTAAACTCTGGACGGGTTGATGGCCCAATCGCGACCTTGGTGATGGCGCAGAGGAGCTTGACAAACCCCTCAGGAATGTTGGCGAACACTTGTACATCGCAGTCGCCGCTGGCCATCAACAAAAGTGGACAAAAATTCCGAATAGTCAAGTCATAAATTTATGATGACTAACAGAAAATTGCTACAGATGCAAAAATGCTGAAAAGCATTTATTGCGCTAATATCCGATTAGCGATCGTGCCTAGTGGCTTCCAACAGTCAGCCTGGCTCTGATACCAAGGTTGTCAGGACCGATTTTTCAGTAAAATAATTACCGAAAGATCAACCTTTTTATCGAACCAGCAAGGAAAAATACTTCTTGCTTTTTTTTGAACCGAGCATTACCCCTTTCCATTAAAAGCATAACGGAAATACAGCCGTCCCAGATCCAAACGAAAAGGAAACCGAGAAAAGGGTAAAGCGAGTTCAAAGCATCGTTGGGAAACCCACCACAAATACCCGTCATCGGGCAATTTGCCATGGGGCGAAAACCCAACGACACCAAAGAAACGCCATCACAAGTCTACCAGTTCAGCTAGGGGAGATAAGTTGCCACAAGGGTCTAACAATCGACCATCATAAAGGCTCACGCAGGAGCTCAAGAAAGACGACCTGAAAATCACTAGAAAGCAGTCCAGGGAAAACGGAGAGTTGAGCTCGGGGTCAACAAGAGACTTCAGTCATCATCAACACAGCTCGAATCACCCGGCGGGGCACACAGACGCATCATGTTCGCAGCACTTGTCTTCAGAATCTTCGCACCACGCTCCATAGCTTCGCGATCCTCTCCTTTCAGCAGACCTGCCCAGTACAACATGTTTCCACAGGCAGAGTACACAATATCAAAAGGAGATCGTAACTTCTTTTTTTCAAAAGTGACACTATTACGGGTATTCCAAATAGCCCAGCAAATAGCCGCCAAGCAATAAGTATAAAATTTTTCTCCATCAGGAAGGAAGATATAGCACCATGAGAAAAATTGCCACAAATTATTAGGACCAACATCCGTGCCCAAAGCACAACCTGCTCTTCTCCAAACAACCCTGGCCACGGGGCAGGTGAAGAACAAGTGCTGAGAGGTCTCCCTCTCACCACAGAAAGAACAAGAAGGGTTCCCCATCCAGTTCCTCTTATTCATAACATCTCTAGTTAACACAGCATCTTGGGAGAGCTGCCAGATAAAGATTTGAATCTTAAGTGGGACCTTGGCTCGCCAAACCCTTCTATAGTTACTCCCTGCAATATTTCTCTCCAGATAACTATAGACAGACCTGGTGGTGAATTTGTTTCTATTACCACCCCCCAAGGACCAACTAATCGTGTCCGGTTCATCAGAACGAGGCCACGAGTTAACCACATCCTGAAGCTCTTTCCATTGTTCTAGAAGCGTCGGATGCAGATTTCTCCTGAAGAAATCAGTCCCCACACCTTCTCTAAATTTGGCCACCGTAATGTTTTGATCATTACAAATATCAAAGAGAGTAGGGAAACGACTACACAGTGGCTGATCAGAACCAACAGGGTCAAGCCACATCCTAGTAATGTCCCCAGCTTTAAGAGTAATCCCTCGGCCAGCAAGATATACATCCTTAACTTTCATAATATCTTTCCAGATAGGAGAGTCCCCAAACTTAGCTTTGACCGAGGAAATCGAGTCTTTCCTCAGGTATTTAGCCCGAATTACATCTTGCCAAAGCCCCTGTTCCGTATCTAGCTTCCACCACCACTTGGTCAGGAGGCTTATATTTTGTTTGCGGAGGTCTTTCACCCCCAAGCCCCCTTTATCTTTCGAGCGACAGATCCTGGACCATTTGACCAGGTGGTATCGTTTACGTCCTTCATGCTCTTGCCAGAAGAAACGTTTACGATGTTTGTCTAATTTCACGATCACACCTTTAGCCAATAAGAACATACTCATGTAGTAGTACACAATTCCTGTTAAGGAAGTGTTAGCGAGAATTAGACGCCCCCCCGAAGAGGCTGCATTCCCAATCCATGATTCACAACATTTCATAAACTTCTCATCTAGGAAATCCCAATCTAAACACCGAAGAGTAGAAAAGCTCACAGGAACACCCAGGTATTTCATCGGAAAATGCCCAATATTACAATTAAACAGCTCAGCATAGAAAGATCTCATGTCATCGTCACCCCCAACACAAAGGATTTCGCTTTTCTCAAAGTTGATCTTCAAACCTGACATTAATTCGAAAATGTATAATAGGAGTTTTAGATTGACAGCCGCCTCCCTATTATGTTCAATACAAATGACCATATCGTCGGCGTATTGCAAAATGGCCACTCCATCTTCAATCAGGTCCGAGGCCATGCCAGTTAACAACTTTTCTTTCTGGGCATTGCGGACCATCTTAGATAGGGTCTCCACGGCCAAGTTAAACAGAAAGGGAGAATGGGGGTCGCCTTGGCGCACCCCTTTGCAACTTTGGAAGTACGGGCCATTCTCTTGATTAAGTTTGATACTAACCGTACCATCACGAAGGATCTTCTCCACCCACCCACACCAAGTGGGGCAGAAACCCCTACTCTTGTGGCAATCTATCAAGAAATCCCAACTGATCTTATCATAGGCTTTCTCGAAGTCCAGTTTCAAAACGACCCCTACTTTTTTCTTTCGATAGGAGTGGTGGAGAATTTCATGAAGGGTAAGGATACCATCCATAATAGTCCTGTGCTTAATGAATGCATTTTGGTGCTTACTAATAAGCTTGTCTGTGAACAAAGCCACCCTGTTGTCTAGTACCTTAGTGATGAGCTTGTAGGGGCATCTAAGTAGACATATAGGGCGATATTGCCGGATCTTTTTTGCCCCATTCATTTTCGGTATCAAAGTAATAATCCCATAATTCAATCTGGCAACATCCAGGTTGTTGTTATAGAATGCATCAAAGATACGCATAATATCTACCTTTACAAAGTCCCAGCAAGCTTTATAGAACTCAGCCGGAATGTTATCCGGGCCAGGAGCCCTGTTACTATCCATGCTAAAAAGGGCTTTCTTAACCTCCTCCACAGTAAAAGGACTAGTCAGAATGATGTTGTCATCCTCTGACAGTTTCTCATCATTAGTCCAAGTTTCAGGGGAGAGATGGAACATATTTCCTCTAGCAGGCCCGAAAAGATCTTTGTAAAACGAAGTGGCATGAGCTAGAAGGTTCTTGGTTCCTTCCACCACCGTATCTCCACTAACCAGGGAATGAATGGTATTTTTCCTTTTTTTCCCATTCGCTATTCTATGAAAGTAGGCCGTATTACGGTCCCCTTTTAAAAGCCACCTCTCATTAGACTGTTGGAGCCAGAACAACTCCTCATTAGCCAGCAGCTCATTGAGCTCTACACATAGGTCACTTCTTCTCTCATAGGATTCAGTATCTAGCGGACCAAGTTCCTCTTTGGCTTCAAGGTCCTCTAGTTCTCTTAGGATCACCTTTTTTCTTTTTCTGGCATGCCCAAAGGAGTGGGAACCCCACCCTTTGAAATACTTTTTAAAGCGCTTCAGTTTTATATTAAGAATGTCTATAGGGTCCTCCGAAGCAACATACTGCCCCCAGATATTCTTGGCTATATCATAGAAATTCTCATTATTAAGCCAGCTAGCTTCAAACCTAAACTCACGTTGACGAAGGTCCTTCTTCTTAATAGGGTTTGAGTTCAGTAATAGGGGATTATGATCGGAAACATCCCTAACCAGCTTGCGGATAGCAACAAGTGGAAACAGATCTTCCCAATCATAACTCATGAGGACTCTATCAAGCTTTTCAAGAGTAGGGTGCTTTTGATTATTCGACCACGTATATCTGCCCCCACTCATATGAATCTCCCTGAGGTTTAAATGCTGAATAACAGCATTGAACCTATCCATGTGCTTGGAGCGTCGCATGTTTTTATTCTTATCGTCATTACCCCTAAGGATATTGAAATCCCCCCTATCACATAGGGGGTGTTAATATTCCCACACTCATTATTAAGCTCCTCCAAGAATTCCCCTCTCTTGTCATCATGAGCAGCCCCATAAACCACAACTAGGGTCCAAACACATCTCAGTTTGACATCAAATACTGTAACTTGAAGTAGATATTTACCAAATTTCCAGGAGATAATTTCCAGACTGTCCTTCCTAACACCACAAAGGATCCCACCAGCTTTGCCTAAAGATGGAATCCAATTCCAATCAAGGCTATCATAGGGGTCAACTTTCCTAAGAAATTTAGGAGTGTAATTTTTCTTCTTCGTTTCCAGGAGGCCAATAAATTCCAGGGAATGATCTCTGATAATATCAGAGAAGCAGGTAGCCATTCCCTTCTTACCTGCTCCTCTGCAATTCCAAAAAGGCCATTCATTTTTTCTTTCCCCCCCCTTCATGGTAGCTCTACTAGGAGTCAAAGTAGAGCTATCAGTATTCTTCTTCAGAGGAAACTCATTTTTTTGACTTCTAGTAACAGGTCTAGAAATAACTATAGTTTGTTTCTTTTCCCTCTTTTTCCTAGACCTCACCATCGTGAACTTATCCTCATCAGCATCACTTCCCCCATCCCAATTCATGTTTAAAGGGGTCTGATCTCCAGCCTCATTAATTAGGATCATTTCTTTTTTATCTTCAATATCATGTCTCACATTAGGGTCGATAACCTCATTGTTATTTCTGAATTTTTCAAGTTCACGTAAAACATCTATACTAGCAAAGTCCGTGTCAGGAATATTGACACCCATTTTAACAGCCCTAATAATGAGTTCAGGGTTAGACAGTGCATCAAAGGAGTTAAGTTTTTTCGGAATACCTTCAATATCTCTCTTTTTAGCCACAGCCAGAGCCCTCTCCTCAATTTTCTCCATTTTGCCCTGAACATTGCGGAGGCTGAAACGCAGGTTTTCTTCAGTAACTAGAGGAGGGCAAGGAGGCATCATGTCTTTCTTCTCCTCTTCGGGAGATTCCACCACATAAGCACTGTCCACCTTCAAAACATGATCATAATGATTAACTTCATTTCCAGCCTGGTGGTAATTTCTAACCACATCAGAATAAGTCTTCTTAGAGTTTTTGGTATTAGATTCAGAAGGAGACTCAGTATAGGATCTTACTTTTTCTTGCCTCATCTCCTGAGCCATGGTCTCAATGAGCAGGGTGTTATGTAGGGAATCATCAGATTCCACACTTTCCTGAGATTCATGAATAGTATCAACCTTGTCGCCCTGGGGCATGCAAGGTTTCCCTCCCAGGGCAACAGATCCCCCACTCTTTTGAGCTCCAGGATTTGGCATAGGAGCCATCTTTTTTTCATTGTTAACCTCAGGATTAGGAGGATATTTTATACCCACCCTCTCTCTGTCAGGGTCCCTCACAAGGATCTGCTCAACCTCAAAGTAAAAATCATAAAAATGTTCCCCAAGAACAGCTTCTGCCACATCATGAATCTCATCCACATTCCTACAGCCTACTCTGACCCGGGCCGAAGCCGGTCGATGTAGGGTAGCAGGATCAATCTCAAGGGGAACTCCAACCAAGGATGCCACGTATGCCATGTTTTTTTCACTTCTTTTGTCCAAAGGCACATTACTAATTTTGATCCAAGCAGATTCCATAACACCTTTAGCCCCAACCGAAGACGACCAGCGAGCAACCCGAATGACTGCTCCACTGGTCTTGAGAGTAACCTTACCAACATAGCAAATCTGTGCAACTGCACGAGGGTTAGGGAAACGAACTACAAACACCCCCGGTCCGATAGCATGAGCAGAACATCGCCAGTCAGTGGCAAGGTAAGCATTCAGATCTAGCTCCATCTGACGCGTAGATGTCTCCCCCTCTATGATAGTAACTACAATATTGTTCGCCCTCTCCTTATGCTGATTAGCCGTACAAGAATCATGAACATAGTAAAAGCCCTGCCCTCTAGATTGAAACGCACACATCGCTGCCATACACTCCCAAGGCAGAAATTCAGCACACATGGAGGCCAAATGACCAAGTTTACCACATCGCTCGCAGAATGCTTGAGGGCATCTGGCAGGGGCATGCTCATGAGATTTGCAGATGGGGCATGGATCAAGTTTTTTGGAAGGGGGCACCTGATTAGGGTTCTTCTTTCCATGAGCTTGACGGGGAATAGGCGCAGCAGGTCGCCCGACGGAGCTGTCCCCCGAGCCCTGATTCACCTGGCCCTTCTGGATCCAGACACCGCCGGACTGGAGCTCCTGGTGGCCGGAGGCAGCCGCCTCGTCCCATCGGGAGGTGTCCCCCGAGGCCGGCGAGATGTTGGAGGAGGAGTTGTTGGAGCCGCCCCCGTCCTCGCGCCTCCAAGAGAACTTGTTGCCGCGGCCTCCTTGGCGCCCTCCGCCACGATCCACGCGACCAGCTTCGCCTCCACCACGGCGCGCACCTCGACCACCGCGCGCCTCCATGGCAGGAGCAGCCGCGACCGCCGCAAAGGAGCGTAGGTCACCCCCAACCTTGCCCTTCCACCACTCGAAGCTCTCAGCGGGGCTGGATCTAGATCTGGAGTCCCTCTCCTCCGCCGCCCAGAAGTGGGATAGGGCAGTTTCTATGTCAAGGATCTGGTGCGAGGGGGCTTTTATCCCCACGCCCGCTCCGCTCGGGGCACACTGAATCCCCACCACGTGGCGCACATCCGCCATGGGTGGTTGAAAATACTTCTTGCTGATAGACAATTCCTTGATACAGAATTCCAGAATACTGAATAATTATACAAGGTTGAGCTGAGGTGGCTCAACAATTTCTTACAAGTGAGCCAATATAGAACATAAAGGCGGATATGACACAATGGTAGGGTGGCATACTACTAACTCGTAATAAAATAAGGTGATGGATATGTCACAGTGTAGTGGGTGACGTGACTCCAATATATTACAGTTCATCGAGTGTCGGAGTGAGACCCGATGAATTTATTTGGTGGTTGGCGGAAGCGGTTATATAACAGTGATCAACTCCAGGATCGCAAGAGACTGACTGGGACTCCACTAGACGTCGGACTCGCTATCGAACTCTTCATCCATGAGATCGCCTTCGTCCACATCTGGCCAAATCAACAAGCCAGGTGAGTACTTTGAATGTACTCGCAAGATAGTTCGGACTTAAGATATAATAAAAGCAAGCATGATGCATATGAGTATTCTAGCAAAATGCAACCGGATAATAATATTTCTGTGTTGTATGTAAAAATGGAAGTCGGGCGGAAATCCTCCCGAAATCCATAAGATAAATAAAAGGAAACCAAACGAGTGTGTGAGTGTCGCCTCGTGAGGAATAAATAAATGGAAACATGCCACAGTCGGGCGTCTGAGTGACACCACATAAAAGGGTTAATAAGAAAATAAAAGACAAGAATGCCTCAGTCGGACGTCTGAGCGACATCACATAAAGGGCTTATAACGAAGAATAAATGACAAGATTGCCACAGTCGGACGTCTGAGCGACATCACATAAAGGGCTTATAACGAAAATAAATAACAAGAATGCCACAATCGGACGTCTGAGCGACATCACAGAAAGGGCTTATAAATAACAAGAATGCCACAGTCGGACGTCTGAGCGACATCACATAAAGGGCTTATAAATAACAAGAATGCCACAGTCGGACGTCTGAGCGACATCACATAAAGGGCTTATATAAGCAGTAGTATAACAGTGAAATATTCTGGGTAGTAAATTAATATAGAGATAACTGATTAGTTCATCTACCCAAAATGAACTTGACAAAATCACCACTATTGTTACTATCGAGAATTTACTAGAGACGGTCACCGGGGTTGACACGAAGATTGACCCTAGGCCATAACCATGGCTACTCGGAAGATTTAACTCTGCAGAGCTTGTACTATTAAATCATAGCCAACGGATTCTACTAGCCACATGGACTAGTTCCGTCTACGGTGTTTTAGAAGAAACCCAACTGACCAGTACACACCCATTTCACATCCTGCTGTCCGGAATCACCCGTGACAACATTCACGAAGAACTTACGGGGAGGCTACAACCTCGAATAGCATGGGATCAAATTTATATATGCGCGCTCTAAGGGGTGTCCCCCTCTCGGTCCCAACCGGAAACACCCATGCCCCCTGACCGGATGACGGGCTTTAATCCAGGGCCATGGAACCCTCATCCCGGCCCCTCTACTTGGTGTGTACTCGGAAAGTGGTTTGCAACTGACTAGACCGTAATCACGACAGATGGCATATGACAGTACCAAAAAGGAGATGAGCAGGATCATGACTTGATCCACGCTGATACTAAGTTAACCATCTACTGGCATGCTCCAACAATACCAATACACCACCCATCATGTCACCACATGATCGGGGTGGTTCAACCATTATCATACGGGGCTCACCCGAAGCTTGCTTGCATGAAATATAACCATACACAAATGCTTATATGACCATGCTATGAAAAGAACTACTTGAGCAAACATGCAACACATCCATCATATCAAAGGTTCAAACATGCTTGCCTGGTTCGGAGTAGTCAGAGTCTAACTCGGTGATGTTCGCGGCTCTATCACGTCCTTCGGTATCTATGTATTCAAACAAAATGGATACTAACATAAATACCGCGCGTGAAAAGAAAGTTGCTTCAAATATTTTCACATAAATATGACAAAAAACTAGACAGAAAACTAAAGAGGACAAAAAAAGGATCAACTCAAAATCATCTTTACTTAAAAAGATATTAGAGTTTCTATCCAGGGACTCATCTGTAATGAAACATAAAGTTTCCAGGGGCTAGAATAGAAAACAGAAAAGCGAACCGGTACGCAGTACGCCAACTGAATACGAAGACGTACTTTGCCCGAAGGCGCTTTCTAGAAAAACGTTTCGGAAGGAAACGAGAGGCTGACGAGGGGGTCCCACTCGTCGGGTTTAAACGCTGAAACAGAGTCGCGCCGGTGCCAGAAGCTGCGGTGGTCGCCGGCGCCGATCCACGGCGAGGTAGGGGAAGGGAGTGGTACGTATAGCTTCCTGGTGTTCTTCCGTGTCGGTGGGTGGTGGAGTTGAGCGTCGGCGAGCCCCACGTTGACGGCGACCCTGTCTCCGGCGGACGGTGGCTTGGGTGGTCGTGGGCCTCGTCGGAGAGGGTCTCTGGGGTCAAATTGGAGTGGGGGTTAGAGTCAGGTAGGTGCCAGGGGGTTACGCTCGAGCCTAGGGCGGTGGAGGAGTTATCATCGGAGAGAGCGTTGCTGGAGCCCGAGGCGGACGGAGTTGAGGAAGAAGGGCCTCTCGAGGCTCTTTTAGAGGCTAGGCGTGGTCTAGAGAGATGGTGGAGGTGTGCGGGCTCGAGAGCGAGCTCAGGGGCACTATAAATAGCCAGCCCGAGGCGGTTGCTGTGAACGGGATAAGTCCGGCGAGCGATTACGGCGGCGCAGTGGCTGGACGGTGGGTTTAGGGTCTTGAGCATCGACTAGGAGATGTATTGGTTCCATTCCAGTGCCTAACTCAGCAGGGGAGGGGCGATTACGGTCTGCCCTCGACGGAACGGTCATGCGGCACGTCGGCGGCAGAGAACGCGCCCTGTGCGCACGAGGCCACGACGACGGTGCTGCAGGTGTGCGCTGGCGGTGGAGAAGCCCACGGGGAGCTCTCGGGTGGCTTGGGCGGTGCCAAACGGCGTTGTGCCGCAGGATGCCTCCTGTCGGCCGCCACGGGAGGTTCTGCCGCCGCGGAAGACGCCGGCATGGGCGGGCCAGGGCGCCACCGACGCCAAGAAGCATCCAAGCAAGCGTGCGGCGCGTTGGATAAGAAGGAGGTGCAGTGAGCATCGATCCAAGGCGAGCACTGGCGAGATTGACGATGCTGACTGACGAAACTGACGAACTACACTGTCGCCTGCAAAGTTCAGTTAGCAGTTTCTGAAACTGACAGAAACAATGCACGCCAGGTGTATGATGAAATGATTCTGGCATGTGGGAAATGTTTCTGGGGCTGATATTTGGTGGAGTGGCCTCTTGATGCATCTAAAGGCTGCCTGAATTTTCATAGAATTTTTGGAAGAAGAAAAATATGAATTTCACCAAAATTTGCAAATCTGGTCCAAACTTGCAGTAGGTGAAATTTGAAAATTTTGAACTGTGGACTAGTGAAACAAGATGGATCTAGGTTGTGGGTACTAAGGACTATCCAGGGAAGTTAGTTTGGAATCAAATAACAAGGTGGACATGGTGGTTCCTTTGTAAATCACCAAGGTCCACTTTAATGGACAGAAATTGTTTTTGGAGTAAAATAAATAGAGGAAAATTTCCAATAAGGTTAAAACTCACTAGAATTAATGTGAGACTTGTCCTAGGTTGTAGAGGAGGTCTTGGAGAGAAATGTTTCTGTTGGGTGTTAAGGCAAGATGAAAGTTGGAGAGAAAGAGAAGCCCAAGGTTGAACCTATGATGGTTAAATCAAGAAGGGAAAAGAATCAAACAAACCCCTATGGAAACAACTTGTCTTCAGCTAACACAAGAAGAAACTTTCAAGACCAAAAATCAAGCTTGAGAATAACACACAAACTTTGGCCAGAAGAGATTTTAGAGGGGTTTCAAGAGAAGATCAAACACCCCCCTTCCAAAAGACCAAAAGTTTGGAAGAAAAACCAAACCAAAAATGTGGAGTGTTACAGTTTCCATCTTATGTTGTTCATCTATACATGGGTCTTTTTTCGACTGAGCTCCGCTTCATTATACAAATCTTCATCGCCCTCCCTTTCTCTATCCGATCATTACCCGAAAGTGCCTTTCTGCTCCCGGGCTCAAATGAGCTTGGTGAACAGTGAAATCGAAAAAAATTCAGAAAAATCCAAAAGTTTTTTTGGGTGAAATATTGACAAAAGTTCTTAGTGCGTGCAAAAATTTGTCAAGGAATCACATTTCTGTAAGGCGTGGCAAAAAAAAAACAAATTCAGTGCTCCAAAATGCTTTTGAAAGTAGCATTTTCAGAGTACTGATTTTGTTTTTTTTGCCACGCCTTTTAGGAATGTTATTTCATGACAAATTTTTGCAAGCACTTCCAACTTTTATCAATGTTTCACCCAAATTGTTTTTGTATTTTTTTGAACTTTTTTTGATTTTTTTTGATTTTACTGTTCATTTGAGCTCGGGTGCAGATACTCCACGTCCATCATCACCCCCTTACTCTACTCACCATATCTTCGGCAGAACACAAATATTGTTTTTCCTCCACCAACACTTAAAGGACACAAGGAATGTTTTTTTAGCAGAGTGCAGGCATTGCCGCATCATCTTAATCTTTAGCCAAGACAATTATACTCAAATGGGGTTGATGACCTTTTTTATACCAAATCATCGACAATATTGTTTCTTCTACTGTTTTTTAATAAATAAAAATGGACAAGAGGAAAAGGAGAAAGAATGCATGCATTTGTTGCCTTAACTTAGGAAGGGAGTCAAAATATCCAAGGGACAATGGCGTAGCACCTATTCGCAGTCTATTTCTAATCCTACACAGCTACTATATCGTTGTATATTTCGAAAATCATCCCAGTCTTCTTTACAGTATAATGTTCAAGGCAGACTACAGTTGTATATACATAATTGATTATCTGTAACATACAGAAGAAACTGACTTCCATCAATTTTCTGTTGTAGTCGAGTGATACTTTACCTTTTCATGATCTAAGGTGTAACCATTAGAAGCAAGTCTCAATAGGCCAATTCTATGTTCCCAAGCAGAATAACATTTGTTAAGAGCAACTTAACACCCACGACAACATCAATGACCCCCTCCGTACAGTCTAGACCAGTCATATATGCAGACACCTAAATAGATAGATAAAGCTTCCCCAAAGACATATAACTCTGATTAGCTCATACTTGAGAGAACGGCAAGTATATTACGAAAGTTTGCTCTCTTGATTAGGCAGCCTAATCAAAATGTAGATGTATATCTGGCTGTTTGGGATTTGTCAAAGAGCACAATTAATGTGGTTTGAAATGTTATGCCAAATAAGTTAGCAAACCGCCCTACAAGAGATAGATAATTTGTTATATTATTCAGTAGAACATAATATAAATGGATGCAGTTTTCAACTTTTACCTGTTGTCACCGATGAGGTTTACCATGAGCTAGCACCTTGAGACAAACCTGAATCATTAGAGCCACTATGAAATTTTAACCGTGTATTGCAACGTGATACATATTGTTTTATAATGTCCAATACACATGTGGTACTATGGAATAACAAATTATTCCACATCATCAACATGTGCATCAAACATGACATCCCTGTGTCGGCTCTCACCCTCTTTCTCAGTTTCTTGCCTTGTCTATCCTTCCCACATGAATGCAATTTCACCCGCAAAATAAATCATAGCGAGCATCATATTTTAATTTTGTTTAAACATAAAGTGAGCATCTTATTGCATGCTAATAAGAATATCCGCATCGATATGCAATGCATCTCAAATGGAGTATCATATCAAGCTTGAAGCCAAGGTTAATCACAACAAGCGTCTAAAAAAGGTTAACTATTTCTTGAGTACAATTAGTCCATGTAGGTTAAGCAACACATACTGATACATTAACAGTTAGTGGAAACATGCAAAAGTGTCTAAATTTGTTGTCTACTTCGAGCTACTTGCTACCCACCATTGATTGATGAATACATCATTTTTCTTAATTACCGTGTACAAGATGGTTCAGGTGTTTCATCATCTTTGCTTGCAACCTATAAGATGCCCCTAGTCCCAGGCCATTGATCATGGCAGAGGTAGATGTAGTCAACAACCTCTTGGACACGAACAACCTGGCTGCACAAGAACACAGATACACACACATCAATGTGCAGAACATTATATTGAAATTTGTACAAAAGAACAACCAAAATTGCACAAATATCACACGCTAAGTTTGGAAACACGCTGCACAGGACCTGAGTGAATCGTTTGAAACAGAATTTTGGGCTCAAGCGTTGAGGCCAAACATTAATTTTGCAACTCAAGAAAGGGAAACCGTGAGAAAGATGAGGAGCATCAATCCAGCTCTTCCTACGGATGGGAACCGACTAAGAAGATTGGGAAAAGGTGAGATGTCTGAAGAAATTAAGGTGAAGATTAGTTACAGACCTCCACTCCGGTTTCTTCAGACAACTGTGAGCAGAACGCATGTGGCAAGGCATGGGGATAGGCACTGCCGCCTCGCGACCTCAAGCGAATCTACCGCACCCGCCACACACAGCCGCGTCATTGGTGCGCCACCCCTACACTGTCTCGCGACAACTGAGACCACATCTGGTGAACGATGTATCTTTTCAGCTTACCTGGCAACGCTCGTCCGCAGCCACCGGACGCGGATCCCCTGCAGGGGGCTTGTCCGCCTAAGGTACCGGCCTGACATCTCCACCAGGGCTCGCCTATGGCCTGTAGATCTCGATTCCGAATTTTGATTTAGCGGCGAGGTGAGGAGCGGCAGCAGCAGTGTGCCGTCTTCCTGCAAATAGGGGATGAAGGGATCGGGTGGCGGCAGACAATTGAGATAAGCGCCGCCGTGGTCTGTGGCTTCGACGTCGTCGAACTCCAGCCCCGCTGCCGCCGCCTGCTTATGCAGCGCGCCTCCCACCTCGCTGCCATCGCCTGCTGATGTGGCATGGGATGTGTAGCTGGTGCTGCCGCTCCAGCACATCGAAGCCGGCGCTCACCGCGTCGGCCGCCACATAAGCCACCTCCCTCCACCACTTGAAACCACTTACATCCACGGAACCCTAGCACCAAATCTCTGTGCCAGCGTGATTCTCGCATCGAGTGAGATCGACATGCTTATTGCGCCGACCTCTTCGGAGGAAACGACGTCGGCGAAGGGCCACAACATGGTGGCCAAGAGCTAGGAGGAGAAGGCTGCGATGGTTGAGAAGCAAGGCAGAGGAAGCGAAGTCCAGAATAGACTGCGTCCATGGGTTGGGAGAAGCAGGAAGAGATCCAATCGGGAAGGAGACGTGATCAGATGAGGGCCGATGCAATCGGGAAGGTTTCCTTTTCTACCGAGCCTGCTTTGTTACGTTTCTTTGTTTCCTTTAAAAAGAAAATTGAAAGCGTAATTTTAGGGGAATAAGTGTATTGTGACGATGAACCCGACAAACCCGTTCCGTGCTTTATTATTAGGTAAAGATATAAAGATAGTCCATGACATGCGGGACCTAGGGCACTATTCATCCTTTGACCTTTCAAACGTTGACTGGCCAACTTAGTCAACACGCCCACATGTCAGCCTCTCCAGCACCTTGCTGTGACACTTCAGTGTGTGCGCATAGCAATTTTTACTTTTGATTTGAATTAAAATTAATCCAGTAAATTTTAGAATATGAATAAAATTTTGAAATTTGATATAAAATAAACTGTAGCTCAGATGAAAATAATTTATATATGAAAAATGTTCAGTAAAATATGATGAATCTGAATACGCAGTGTGTTAGTCCACCACACGTCCCTAGCATAGCGAACATGCAACAATCCGCCTCCATTTCATCTGTCCGAAAATGTCAAACACTGGGAATACTTTCCCGGATGTTTTCCCCACTTCACCGGTATCACCTACAACTATGTTAGCTCACCCCTAGTACCGTGTATTGCCATGTTATGCTTTGTGATGCTTTGATTGCTCTGTTATTTATTGTGTTCCCCCTTCGTTACTTCTTTCCGGTAGACGTCGAGACCGCTGACGATACCCCCGTGATCGACTACATCGACGACGACCCGTCCTTCTTGCCATAGCAACCAGGCAAGCCAACCCCCCTTGATCACCAGATATGGCCCATTCTCTTCTCTCTTATTCTTGCATTAGATTTGCTGCTATTGATGATTCGATAGCTCCTACTCTGTTGCATAGTCTGTCATTGTTGCTACAACTGTTGATACATTTACCTGCTATCCTAATGCTTAGTATAGAATGCTAGTATTCCATCAGTGGCCCCACATCCATGTCCGTCTGCCATGCTATACTATCGGGCCGTGATCACTCGGGTGGTGATCACGGGTATATACTATATACATACTTTACATGATACATGATGTGACTAAAGTCGGGTCGGCTCGTTGAGTACCCGCAAGTGATCCCAATGTGGGGGCTGAAAGGACAGGTGGCTCCATCCTGGTAGAGGTGGGCCTGGGTTCCCGACGGCCCCCGAGTGGATCTTTGTGGCGGAGCGACAGGGCAGGTTGAGACACCCAGTCGAGAGGTGGCCTGGCCCTAGTCGTTATCCGTGGTTATTTCATAATAACACGCTTAACGAGTTTGGATATTTGATCTGAGTCTGGCCGCTGGCCTATACGCACTAACCAGCTATGTGGGATTATATATGGGCTCTCGATGTCGTGGTATCGGCCGAAGCCTCCTTGATGTCAGCGACTTAGCGGCGCTCGCCGGGTTGGACTGCGTAACGTAACTTCCTTAGTAATGGAGGTTGCTAGGTCTGCTCACCGGCCGCGTACGCAACGTGCAGGTGTGCAATAGGCGATGGGCCCGGACCCCTGCGCGCTTAGGATTTAGACCGGCGTGCTGACCTCTCTGATGTGCTTAGGTAGGGCTGCGATGTGTTGATCTTCCGAGGCCGGGCATTGACCCAGGAAAGTGGGTCCGACCAAATGGGATCGAGCGTGCTGGGTTATGTGGTGCACCCCTGAAGGGAAGTTAATCTATTCGAATAGCCTTGTCCCTCGGTTAAAGGACGACCCGGAGTTGTACTTCGACCTCATGACAACTAGAACTGGATACTTAATAAAACACACCCAGATAAGTTCCAGATACAACCCGGTGATCGCTTTCCCACAGGGAGACGAGGGGAGGATCGCCGGGTAGGTTTATGCTACACGATGTTACTCGGTGAACTTACCATCTATTCTATTCTACTGCTGCAAGACGGAGGCTGCCAGAAGCGTAGTCTTCGATTGGAATAGCTATCCCCCTCTTATTCTGGCATTCCGCGGTTTAGCCCACATATATTACCCCTTTACACAGATACCATTGCATATGTAGTGTAGATCCTTGCTTGCGAGTACTTTGGATGAGTACTCACGGTTGCTTTGCTCCCTCTTTTCCCCTTTTGTCCCTTCTTCTTGGATGACGCAACCAAATGGTGGAGTCCAGGAGCCAGAGGATCCCGAGGATGTTTCTACGTGGAGTTCGGCTTAGAGGAGTAGTTAGGAGGTCCCAGGCAGGAGGCCTTGCCTTTTCGACCGTTGCTATATTTGTGCTAGCCTTCTTAAGGCAAACTTGTTTAACTTATGTCTGTACTCAGATATTATTGCTTCCGCTAACTCTTGTGTATTCGAGCTATGTATTTGAGCCCTCGAGGCCCCTAGCTTGTAATATAAAGCTTGTATTAATTTAATTTGTGTCTAGAGTTCTGTTGTGACATCTTCCAGTGAGTCTCTCATCCTGGTCATACACAATTGCGTGCATGGTTAGTGTACGGACAAATTGGGGGCATCGCAAGTTGGTATCAGAGCCGACTACCTCTAGGAATCCCCCTTTCCAACTCCTTGGCCGAAGTTGAGTCTAGTCATTGAAAAACTTTTACTAACTTGGCTGTGTGGCTTACGGGCCCACGTCACCATTGGGTGGTATTAGGATCTTTTATTTCTCGTCTATGCTCTGGGACTCTGATCTCTCATCTACTCGGGTCAAATGATTTTCCTAAAAACTGACTTCAGGTTCTCGTAACTACTTTCTCCCGGAGAACCCCTCACTTCAGATGATTGATTGGCGCACCGAAGGATTCCGAAGATACTACACTCTAGTTGGTTGCTTTGTGTACCGAAGGATTCCGAAGATACTCTCTGCTGTTCTCTCGAGACCTTGTGCAAGTTGCCTTTTCAATTCCCTACCATCGAAATATCCCTATGGCTACATACACACACCTGTCGTTCTTACTTTTATTCCGAGTTGATCTTGTTATTACGAGATACCCCAAAATTCTCGATATTGTTCCGAGAATATTTTGTGCTTACTACCTTGTAGTTCTTTGCCACATGAATACCCCTACGGAAATTCCTCGCACATGTCGAGTATCCGTTCATCCCTAGTTGTTCATGTGTTTCACAAAGGTCTTCGAAATACTATTCGATCTTCTGAAAATCCTTAGTAACTTATTGCTCTTGAAATTCTTGCCTGCTTGCATTATGGTTAATTCCATATGTCTAGTAGTCTTCGTTGACACCCCTTGTCCTTGCCATTTTTGAACCTAATGATTTATTGTGTGTGAATGCACGCAATCATTAGTTGACCCTTATAAATTATCCTTCCGTCTCTGACGTCAGTCCAATATGAGCTGGTTCTCAGCAAATCAAACCATGAATAATTGTCGAACTATGTCTATTCAACTTACTTATCTCTTGGTCAGAGCCTCTGCTTCTGATCCCTTGATTTGGAAATAGTAATTCTTTTGCATTTGAGCTTTTGAATTAGTCGGTTGTTTCTATACTCCAATGCATTCGCATTGTTTTCTTCCTCTGATTGTGTGCCGATGCTCACATAAGCTCTGTTGTGGACCGTCGGATAATCAGTTGAATTATCGTTCGACAATGTCCTTCGTATACTAAACCTTGAGTAGTTCTTTATCTGATATGTAATGCCATCGGTAAATCCTATTCTCTGTTTGGACAACCATGATCTGTTTTCGAGCTGGTGATAGTTACTCTCGAAGCTTGTGGTATATGTTTCTAAGATGCCCTGATGGGTTGAACCTATGCCCCATAAATCCGCGTGAACCCGAAAGATTTCACTGGTCATACTCATCTGGTATTTCACCAGGTAAAACGTCCAACCCTAATGCCATTTTTGAAACAAGAAGTGGATGAAAGGTTATGCATTTGGAGAAGTGGGAGTCGACCTTGAAATTTGTGTTCATGCACATGAACATGATGCATGTCTTATCATGAAAGCTTATCATAGAAACAATTATCCCCTTGATATAAGTTCCTCTTATATATGGGGCCTGGCCTTTTGCAATCGTGGTTTCGACCATGGTCTCCTTTAATGCCATTTCTCGGGCAAGTTTAAGCACTTGTCTTGTGCAGAGCAATACCCCAGTCCAACCTCTACTTTGATCTGCCATCGAGTATTACCCCCTGGTATCTCGAGGGTATTACAGAACTACATTACTCCTTATGAGTTCTTCATCAAGTATTACTTCTCAGAAATTTCAGTTGTTCCCCGAGTTTGAGTTGTTAGTCACTCGAGAACTGCAACAACTAACTCGGGTCCATATTATGGCTCGCTACTCGTGGTAATTATTTCTAGGGAATTAAAACTCGAGCCTGTCATTCCTAGCCTACTCGGTTATATCTTTAACGTGTCGATTTTAACTGTGCTACCTGGTCCTTCTTCCCGGAGCACAATTTTCGGTGACGAGCTAAGCTTACATCGAGCTTTCAACATAATATTGTTTGTCTTGAGAGACAACTCTGATTCTGACATTGCATCTTATCTATGGATATAATAACCATTTGCTTCACCATTCCTTTTGCTCGTTATAGTCGCTGTTCGGTTGATCCTTCGTGGAGTCTCTCGACAAAATTTGTCATGATCATCATCAAAATTTCGACTCCTTTAGGATACCTATCGAATCCATGATGATAAATACCATTCTTGCCCTTGATGAATTGTGTTATCATCGACAACTTTAATGCCTCCCCCAACACATACTTGTTCATGTTTTGTGTTGTACCTTGAGTTCCTTGCTATCTAACTCATGTTATGTTCTACATTTGAGTATTACCATCTTTTATGTCAAGGATGTCATGAGAATTGCTCCACCTGTTAATTCTTGATATAGTAATACTTCTCACCATCCCCGTTCATATCTTGGTCCCCGTGTTGTTTCTATCCGGAATACCGACCAACGGAACTATGATGTGTGAATTCAAAACTTCTAGGAACCCAATTGCTTCGAAGTGAATGGTCAATAGTTTCATTCTAGGTCTTTTGGTTATCGGATCACCATTCTATCATTGATCATGCTACTTAGTCCAGATTACCGGGTGCACTTTTCAACCAATGTTTAATTGAGTACGTTTTCCTGGAGCATACGTCATAATATCATTTGATCTGAAGAATGTTATCACCTTGTTCACTTATGGTGGGAATCCATGTTTATGGAAATCTCAATAAATTGTTGCCAAGCCCATCGGCTACCTCCCCATCTTCTCCATGATGAAATCGCATTAGTTACGTTGTTCTAAAAGTTCCTGATGGATCCTTTGTTTCTCCAAAGTCTGACATTTACCCGACGACCATGCCAATGCTATCCTGAAGCATGTATGTGGTACTCCAAATATCCACAAGAACATTGGAAGCGCAATGCTAAATGTTCCTGGATCAACTATCCAAACGTCGTTGTATGGGAAATGTCATGAAATTCCTCTCCCATTACCTAAATGGTTTTCTACATTCTATCCTGTCATGGATATCATGCTCTACTTGTCCTTGGGAAGGATATACCCCTGAAATATGTGTTTAAGAACATTTCTGTTTCCATTATTCTGTTTAATCTAATGATCACATTTTCCTTTCCATTGTATTGTTTAACCTTTCTTGTGATCTATATGATCTAAGCAGTAATAATTCACTGCTTATGTAAACACCTTGGTGTACAACTCTGTCAGTGAGACCCTGTTTCTACGGTTGATGACATTCCAGTAACCGCCGATGGACGAGAACTTTGCCTATTGGTCCGCCTCGTTCAACGAGCAGGAAAATGGTTCTCTTCGTCCCTCGCCCTTGGTACCGATGTTGTTGCCGACATAATCGATAGACTATCCTCTTACATGCCTTACTTACATGATCGTGCAAGATGTCACCGCCCTTCCTACTTTTAACCCACATGGTGGGCCCATAACCCACAGTTCCACAGGATCGAAACCTGACTCTCCTATACACCCCGTGTTCCCAAAGTTATTCCTCGTGCGTGGCCTCGTATGTAATTGACGAGCCACCTCCCGATGAGATCATCAATTCTAGTATCAGACCCAATACCTATTCCCGTTGCTATGAACCCCTTTCACGCCCTATTTCAGGCGCCGAATGGTTGCCTGCCCTCTCAAAACTTCTCACAATACCTCCTTACTTTGCTCTCAATATTTTCTAAAGTTTTAGTTCGAGAGTTACTTTCCATCACCTTCCCTAATGTTATTGACCAGATAAGTGATGACCCACAAGTGTAGGAGATCTATCGTAGTCCTTTCGATAAGTAAGAGTGTCGAACCCAACGAGGAGCAGAAGGAAATGATAGGCAGTTTTCAGTAAGGTATTTTCTGCAAGCACTGAAATTATAGGTAACAGATAGTTTTGTGATAAGATAATTGGTAGCAAGTGACAAAAGGTAAAAGTAAATAAGGTGCAGCAAGGTGGCCCAATCCTTTTTGTAGCAAAGGACAAGCCTGGACAAACTCTTATGCAAGGTAAAGCACTCCCGAGGACATATGGGAATTATCGTCAAGCTAGTTTTCATCACGATCATCTGATTCGCGTTCGGTACTTTGATAATTTGGTATGTGGGTGGACCGGTGCTTGGGTGCTGCCCTTACTTGGACAAGCCTCCCACTTATGATTAACCTCTAATGCAAGCATCTGCAACTACAAAATAAGTATTGAGGTAAACCTAACCATAGCCTGAAACATATGGATCCAAATCAGCCCCTTACGAAGCAACGCATAAACTAGGGTTTAAGCTTCTGTCACTCTAGCAACCCATCATCTACTTATTACTTCCCAATGCCTTCCTCTAGGCCCAAATATGGTGAAGTGTCATGTAGTCGACGTTCACATGACACCACTAGAGGAGAGACAACATACATCTCATCAAAATATCGAATGAAGACCAGGTTCACATGACTACTAATAGCAAGACTTCTCCCATGTCCTCAGGAACAAAAGAAACTACTCACAAGACATAATATTGTTCATGATCAGAGGGGTAATAATATGCATAATGGATCTGAACATATGATCTTCCACCAAATAAACCAACTAGCATCAACTACAAGGAGTAATCAACAATACTAGCAACCCACAGGTACCAATATGAGGTTTTGATACAAAGATTGGATACAAGAGATGAACTAGGGTTTGAGAGGAGATGGTGCTGGTGAAGATGTTGATGAAGATAGCTCTCCCCAAGATGGGAGAGTTGTTGGTGATGACGGTGACGATTTCCCCCTCCCGGAGGGAAGTATCCCCGGCAAAACAGCTCTGCCGGAGCCCTAGATTGGTTTCCGCCTCGGTTCTGCCTCGAGACAGCGGCGTCTGCTCCCGAAAGCCTCCCCTTGATTTTTTCCAGGTCAAAACGCTTCATATAGGAGAAGATGGGCACCTGGGGCCCATCGGCTGGCCCTCGAGGCAGGGGGCGCGCCCTGGGAAGGGGGGCGCGCCCCCACCCTCAAGGCCAGCCAGTGGCCCCCCTCGTGGGTTTCTTCCGCCAGGTATTTTTTATATTTTCCGAAAAAAATTTCTGTGGAGTTTCGGGGCTTTTGGAGTTGTGCAGAATAGGTTTCCAGAGTTTGCTCCTTTTCCAGCCCAGAATTCCAGCTGACGGCATTCCCCCTTCTTCATGTAAACCTTGCAAAATAAGAGGGAAAAGGCATAAGTATTGTGACAAAACATGTATGAACAACCCATAATGCAATAAATATCAACTTATAAGCATGATGCAAAATGGACGTATCAATAAACAATTTTGGGGAGGTCCGTTCTTTCAAAGCTACCCTATATCCTTTTCATAAGTACGATGGAGTTCCTGAAGAAAGGAGGACAACTTCGTCATGAGACACATGCGTAGAGAAATGAATACGTCAACGCAATGGATCAACCTCTTCGAAGAGCAACCAAGACCGAGAAGACTCGTCATTATTTCGTAACCAAAACTTTTCCCCTTACTCCAACTTTTAAATATCGGGATGAGATTTCTTGTAGTGGAGGAGATTTGTAACACCCCGAGAATCATGCTACAGTAATCTCACCCTAATGGTGGCCATGTCACCATAATTACTATGCAAATTACACTTAATAAATCAAAGTCAAAATTCAAATTTAAAATATAGTCAAAATTAATATTTCTTTAAACAACTAAACAAATTAGTTCATAATATGTCATAAAATCCCCAAGCAATTTTAAAATCAACACAAACTTCATTTGGTTGCCCAAATTGTCCCTGGCGATTATTTAAGTAGTCCAACAACAACTAAAATAGCATTTTCAAAATAAAAATATATTTATTTAACTCCAACTGTCTCCAAACTTTGTGTGCTAGCTCCTAAAAATACAAAGTATTTTGTACAAAGTTTAAATGGCAACTAAAATCATTTGATATAGAATATATTGAAAAATAGGAAAGAAAAAAGGAAACAAGAAACCAAAAATAAAACAAAACAAAACTACACCTTGCACTTGGCCCAATTGCCGCTACAGTGCAGCCTGGCCCGCCCAAGCCGGCCTTTCATCCTCCTCCCACATCTCTGTACTGGCGAGCCGCCATGGCCGTCCAAAGCTGATGTGCTGCACGATGCACTCCACCGCGACGAACCCTATAGCCCTAGCGCGGATAAAAGCAACACCACACACGCGCCGAACAATCCCCGGGATCTTTCCCCCTCTCTCCCACACGCTGCTCCATCCCCGTCTGCCATGTCCGCCACTGTCACCGTCTATCGCGTAGCCATCGCACGCCCCTCTGTGCCTCGCTGCGTCCAATAGCTCCGGCGGGCTCCTCTTAGTCACCCTCGCCGCAGGAAGGGAGCCGGGGAGCGCCATCGTCGTCGCATGTGTCATCTTCCCCAACCTTGGCCGCCGCATCTCGCCTTTGACCCTACGCAACCCCGACCATCCCCGAGCCTCTTGAGCAGCCCTACAAGTCTGCGGTGAGCTCCTACTCCTATTCCCCTCGACCTCGGCTTCGATCTGTTCGTTTTACGCCGTTGTTCATCATGGACCAAGCTCCTGTGTTTGTGCGCACCTTGCAAGCTCCCGGCCATGTTCGCGCCCCTGCTCTTCTTGTGCTGCGTTGCAGCTTGCTGCACTGGCTACACTGCCGCTTGCCACTACTCCTGCTAACCATTGCTTGCTAGCTGCTGCTCTTGCTATTGCCGCAACGTCGCTGCTCCTGCTCTGCTTGCTCTGCTACTTCTACGTGATACGTCTCCAGCATATCTATAATTTTTGATTGTTCCATGCTATTATATCTTCCTTCTGGGATGTTTTATGGGCTTTACTATACACTTTTATATGATTTTTGGGACTAACCTATTAACCTAGAGCCCAGTGCCAGTTTCTATTTTTTCCTTGTTTTTGAGTTTTATAGAAAAGGAATATCAAACGGAGTCCAATTGACATGCCAAGTTTTTGATGATTTTTTCTGGACCAAAAGAAGCCCCCGAAGTAAAAGAGTTGGGCCAGGACAGCCATGGGCTGCCCACGAGGGTGGGGGGCGTGCCCTGGGAAGGTGGTGGCGCCGCCCTATCTCGTGGACGGCCCGGAGGGCCCCCTGACTTGTGCCCTACGCCAAAAAATCCTATAAATACTGAAACCTTCGGAAATTAACCTAGATCGGGAGTTCCGCCGCCGAAAGCCTCTATAGCCACTGAAAACCAATCTAGACCCATTCTGGCACCCTGCCGGAGGGGGGGAATCCCTCTCCGGTGGCCATCTTCATCATCCCGGTGCTCTCCATGACGAGGAGGGAGTAGTCCACCCTCGGGGCTGAGGGTATGTATTAGTAGCTATGTGTTTGATCTCTCTCTCTCTCTCTCTCTCTCTCTCTCTCCCTCTCTCTCTCTCTCTCTCTCTCTCTCTCTCTCTCTCGTGTTCTTGAGATGGCACGATCTTGATGTATCGCGAGCTTTGCTATTTTAGTTGGATCTTATGATTCTTCTCCCCCTCTACTCTCTTGTAATGGATTGAGTTTTCCCTTTGAAGTTATCTTATCGGATTGAGTCTTTAAGGATTTGAGAACACTTGATGTATGTCTTGCACGTGCTTATCTGTGGTGACAATGGGATATCATGTGATCCACTTGATGTATGTTTTGGTGATCAACTTCTGGGTTTTTTGACCTTGGGAATCTATGCATAGGGGTTGGCACACGTTTTCGTCTTGACTCTCCGGTAGAAACTTTGGGGCACTCTTCGAAGTTCTATGTGTTGGTTGAATAGATGTTTCTGAGATTGTGTGATGCATATCGTATAATCATGCCCACGGATACTTGAGGTGACAGTGGAGTATCTAGGTGACATTAGGGTTTTAGTTGATTTGTGTCTTAAGGTGTTATTCTAGTACGAACTCTATGATAGATTGAACGTTACTACGGACTCTTGAATAGATCGATCAGAAAGAATAATTTTGAGGTGGTTTCGTACCCTACCATAATCTCTTCGTTTGTTCTCCGCTATTAGTGACTTTGGAGTGACTCTTTGTTGCATGTTGAGGGCTAGTAATATGATCCAATTATGTTATCCTTGTTGAGAGAACTTGCACTAGTGAAAGTATGAACCATAGGCCTTGTTTCCTATCATTGCAATACCGTTTATGCCCACTTTTACCACTTGCTACCTTGCTGTTTTTATATTTTCCTACTACAAAACCTATATCTACCATCCATATTGCACTTGTATCACCATATCTTCGCCGAACTAGTGCACCTATACAATTTACCATTGTATTGGGTGTGTTGGGGACACAAGAGACTCTTTGTTATTTGGTTACAGAGTTGTTTGAGAGAGACCATCTTCATCCTACGCCTCCCACGGATTGATAAACCTTAGGTCATCCACTTCAAGGAAATTTGCTACTGTCCTACAAACCTCTGCACTTGGAGGCCCAACAACGTCTACAAGAAGAAGGTTGTTAGACATCAAGATCTTTTCTAGCGCCGTTGCCAGGGAGGTTAGTGCTTGAAGGTATATCTTTAGATCTTGCAATCGAATCTTTTAGTTTCTTGTTTTATCACTAGTTTAGTTTATAAAAGAAAACTACAAAAAAATGGAATTAAGGTTACCTCATATGCTTCATCTTTTTAATATCTTTCGTGAAAATGATGGGAAGGAAAATTGTGCTCAAGTACTAGAAGAAGAACTATATAGAATGCTTGGCATAAAATATGTGCATGATGAGCATAATTGCAATGTTGTTAGTATGAATTATTTGAATACCCATGATGCTAATGATATGCAAAGCCACAAGCTTGGGGATGCTATGTTTGATGAAGATGATATGTTTAGTCCCCCAAGTTTTGATGCGCAAATATATTATGATGAAAGCATGCCTCCTATTTATGATGATTATTGTGATGACACATACGCTATAAAGAATAAAGATAACCATGAAACTTGTCATCATGATTTTAATTTTCAATTGGATTATGCTTCACATGATAGTTATTTTGTTGAGTTTGCTCCTCCCACTACTATGAATGAGAAGAATTTTGCTTATGATGGGAGTAGTAAAATTCCTATGCAAGTAGATCATGAAAAGAATGCTTTATGTGCTGGTTATATTGTTGAATTGATTCATGATGCTACTGAAAATTATTATGAGGGAGGAACATATGCTTGTAGGAATTGCAATAATATCAACTTTCCTCTCTATGTGCTTAAAATTTTGAAGTTGTGCTTGTTTTCCCTTCCTATGCTAGTTGATAACCGTTCCCATAAGTTATTTGCTCACAAAATCCCTATGCATAGGAAGTGGGTTAGACTCAAATGTGCTAGTCATAATCTTCATGATGCTCCCTTTATGTTTCAATTCTTATCTTTTACGCGAGCATCATTGAAATCATCATGCCTAGCTAGGGGCGTTAAACGATAGCGCTTGTTGGGAGGCAACCCAACTTTATTTTGTTTTCTTTGCTTTTGCTTCTGTCTAGGAATAAATATTGCATCTAGATTCTGTTTAGATGTGGTTTTGTGTTTTAATTAGTGTTTGTGCCAAGTAGAACCTTTGGGAAGACTTGTGTGAAGTTTATATGATCTTGCTGTGAAAAACAGAACTGTTAGCGCTCGCTAGAATGGTCATCAAATTTTACTGGAGTGTGCTATTTAGTTGATTCTTTTTGCAGATGATTAATAGACAAATTCCTCACGTGTACCAATTTAGTTTGAATCTTTCGAAGTTACAGAAGTATGCGAAACCTGCAGATTACTACAGACTGTTCTGTTTTTGACAGATTCTGTTTTTCGTGTGTTGTTTGCTTATTTCAATGCATCTATGAGTAGTATTGGGAAGTATGAACCATAGAGAAGTTGAAATACAGTAGGTTTAACACCAATATAAACAAAGAATGAATTCATTTCAGTACCTTTGAGTAGTGGTTTGCTTTCTTATACTAACGGAGCTCACGAGATTTTTGTCTAAGTTTTGTGTTGTGAAGTTTTCAAGTTTTGAGTATTGCTTTGATGGACTATGGAACAAAGAGTGGCAAGAGCCTAAGCTTGGGGATGCCCATGGCCCCCCAAGGTAAAATTCAAGGACAACCAAAAGCCTAAGCTTGGGGATGCCCCGGGAAGGCATCCCCTCTTTCGTCTTCATCTATCGGTAACTATACTCGGAGCTATATTTTTATTCACAACATGATATGTGTTTTGCTTGGAGCGTCAATTTAGTTTATTTCGTTTTGCTTTCTGTTTGAATAATATCCCAAGATCTGAAGTTCTCAAATGTCAGTGAGTCTTCACATAGTTACATAATTATTCAACTACTCATTGATCTACACTTATATCCTTCGGAGTAGTTTGTTATTGCTCTAGTGCTTCACTTATATCTTTTAGAGCATGGTGGTAACTATATTTTGTAGAAATTGTTGATCTCTCATGCTTCATTTATATCCTTTTGAGAGTCTATTAGAACATCATGGTAATGTTCTTAGGCTATAAAACTAGCCTTCACATGATAGGCATCCAATATCAATGTAGTAAAAACTTTCACACTAAGTGCATTGAATATGATGAGAAGTTGGATGCTTGATAATTGTTTTGAGATATGAGGATAGTGATATTAGAGTCATGCTAGTGGAGTTACTATGAAATTGAGAAATGCTTGTGTTAAGGTTAGTGATTCCATAGCATGCACGTATGGTGAACCGCTATGTGACGAAGTTAGAGCATGAGGTATTTGTAAAGTGTCAACCTTTGTGTGGAGGTCGGGGGCGCGCGATGGTAACTCCTACCAACCTCCCCCCTAGGAGCATGCGTTGATTGCTTTGTTTTGATGACTCGTAAATTTTTGCGATAAGTATATGAGTTCTTATGACTAATGTTGAGTCCATGGATATTACGCACTCTCACCCTTCCACCATTGCTAGCCTCTCTTGTACCGCACAACTTTCGCCGGTACCATACACCCACTATATAACTTCCTCAAAATAGCCACCATATATATTCCTCAAAACATCCACCATACCTACCTATCATGGCATTTCCATAGCCATTCCGAGATATATTGCCATGCAACTTTCCACCGTTCCATTCATATGACACGCATCATATTGTCATATTGCCATGCATTATCATGTAGTTGACATCGTATTTGTGGCAAAGCCACCATGCATAATTTTTCATACATGTCACTCTTGATTCATTACACATCCCGGTACACCGCCGGAGGCATTCATATAGAGTCATACTTTGTTCTAGTATCGAGTTGTAATATCGAGTTGTAATGAAAGTGTGATGATCATCATTATTAGAGCATTGTCCCGTGGGAGGAAAGGCTAAATCAATAAAGCCCCTCCAAGAAAAAAGAGAGAAAAAAGGCCAAAGAAAAAAGAAAGGCCCAAAAAAGGATGAGGGGAGACTGACTGGAAAAGGCATGCTAGGAGCGGACTCAATAATATGTAGGGATGTGCATTCTTGCACTCGAGCACACTACACAGTTCTACAGAATTCTACCTTGGTGACCTCGTATGTCAATGAACACACGAATATTCTACGCTCCAAACACCCGGAGCAGTGTGACGACTGGATTACATGTGAAGACATCAGGACTTTCAGCAGTTGGTGGCAAACACGTCTCATAGGTGACGACACTATTTCTGATGAGATGTACTCGTTGGCCAGAGGATCATCTTCGACTGTATTAACTTACAATGGGTATGAGATAAATGGGAATACATTTTACACGATTGCCCAAGATCAAAAGAGCACCGAACCAAACAGTGGTGTCCGCTTTGATGCAGCAACCAAGAGGGGAAAGGACACATATTATGTTACATAGTGGACATATGGGAACTTGACTATGGACATGATTTTAAGGTCCCTTTGTTTCAGTGCAAATGGGTCAATCTGTCAGGAGGCGGGGTACATGTAGACCCAAAGTACGGAATGAAAACAGTGGATCTGAACAATCTTGGGTACATAGACGAACAATTCGTCCTAGCCAATGATGTGGTGCAGGTTTTCTATCTGAAGGACATGTCTACCAAATCGAGAAAAAGAAAAGATAAGGAAGCGAATTCATCATACGATGAGTCAAAGTGCCACATAGTTCTTTCAGGGAAAAGAGACATCGTAGGAGTGGAGGGCAAGACAGACATGTCTGAAGATTATGAAAAGTTTCATGAAATTTCACCCTTCAAAGTCAAGGCTGACCTAAGCACCCTGTTAAACGATGAAGATTATCCATGGTGACGGTGCAATAAGCAAAGGACACAAGAGAGAAAAAAGTGAAGACTTTCTCTCCACAACTATTATGATGATGCCTTTGATCTAGAATATCACTGCAGTTACATTGTGAAGAAATGAAATCCCTTTGTAACAAATGAGTTTTTGTCCGAAACCGTGATACTTCGAAAGAGATTGTCCATTTTGTAAACGAAGTGCATCCAATTTTTGCCGTAACCCTCTCAACTTTTTAGCACATGCTATGTGAAATGATGATACCATGCCAACTTTCAACCTTTTCAGAGTTCATTTGTAGTGCTTTTCAATTTCAGGGCCATTTAGCTCAAAAAATATCCGTAAATGCATGAAGAATACCAAATGAAGTCAGAAAGGGTTGAAAATTGATGATGTGGCTTTGAATGGTGCATTTTGAACACACAAAAAGTCTGGAGTTCATATAAATTCAAGAAATGAAATCCCTTTGTAACCGATAAGTTTTCGTTGGAAACCGTGATACTTCGAAAGAGATTGTCCATTTTGTACATGAAGTGCATCCAGTTTTGGCTGTAACCCTCTCAACTTTTCAGCACATGGTATGTGGGTAAAATGATGATACCATTCCAACTTTCAACCTTTTCAGACTTCATTTGTAGTGCTTTTCAATTTCAAGGCCATTTAGCTCAAAAATATCAGTAAATGCATGAAAAATACAAAATGAAGTCAGAAAGGGTTGAAAATTGATGATGTGGCTTTGAATGGTGCATGTTTAACACACAAAAAGTCTGGAGTTCAAATAAGTTAAAAAAAATCCCTTTGTAACAGATGAGTTTTCGACTGAAATCCTGATACTTGGAAAGAGATTGTCCATTTTGTACACGAAGTGCATCTAGTTTTTGCCGTAACCCTCTCAACTTCTTAGCACATGCTATGTGGGTCATTTAGCTCAAAGAATGAACTAAAAGCAAAAACAATGAACTAGAAAACTTTTATAAAACTCTAATAGCAAAAAAGAATGAACTAAAAAGAATCAACTAATACGAAACTATAATAGTCTTTAATAGCAAAAAGAATCAACTAAAAAGCTTTTGTAAATCTATAATAGCGAAAAGAATCAACTAAAAAGATTTTATAAACCTTTAGTATTTTTGAAACTAAAATTATATATAATTTATGCAACTAAAACTATCAAAGTATTTTTTGTTCAAAACAATAATAGCAAAAAGAATTCTCATAAAGATTTTTTTATTAGAAACTTTAATAGCAAACTAAAATAAGAAAATCTATTTTTGATTAAAACGGACATTTAAAATAACCTAAAAATTACTAGATTGAATATAATGATAAAATATAATAATATTAAATCGCAGGAAAAAGGAATCAATCAAAAATCTGTTTTTATAGTTAAGTTATTCACAAACTAGTGATTCACACAAATTTATAAGAATTCAAATTTAAACTACTCAAATTTGAAAACTAATGGCACTAACAGAAAGTTTATAATTTTTGTGACCTAAAAGAAAAAATAATTAAAATAATGAAGAAAAAACAAAACAAAATAAATAATGCAAAAAAACAAAACAAAGTAACTAGAAAAAAATAAAAAATGCCACCTACTCGGCCACCAAGGCCTGAATACGACTAGAAACCCAACCAGCTAGTTGGGCCAGGATTCATGCCCGTAGAAGGCCTAGTAGGCCCTGATGACCCACAAGTGTAGGGGATCTATCGTAGTCCTTTCGATAAGTAAGAGTGTCGAACCCATCGAGGAGCAGAAGGAAATGATAGGCAGTTATCGGTAAGGTACTTTCTGCAAGCACTGAAATTATAGGTAACAGATAGTTTTGTGATAAGGTAATTGGTAGCAAGTAACAAAAGGTAAAAGTAAATAAGGTGCAACAAGGTGGCCCAATCCTTTTTGTAGCAAAGGACAAGCCTGAACAAACTTTTATATAAAGGAAAGCGCTGTCGAGGACACATGGGAATTATCGTCAAGCTAGTTTTCATCACGATCATCTGATTTGCGTTCGGTACTTTGATAATTTGGTATGTGGGGGGACCGGTGCTTGGGTGTTGTCCTTACTTGGACAAGCCTCCCACTTATGATTAACCTCTAATGCAAGCATCCGCAACTACAAAAGAAGTATTAAGGTAAACCTAACCATAGCATGAAACAAGTGGATCCAAATCAGCCCCTTACGAAGCAACGCATAAACTAGGGTTTAAGCTTCTGTCACTCTAGCAACCCATCATCTACTTATTACTTCCCAATGCCTTCCCCTTGACCCAAATAATGGTGAAGTGTCATGTAGTCGACGTTCACATGACACCACTAGAGGAGAGACAACATACATCTCATCAAAATATCGAACGAAGACCAAATTCACATGACTACTTATATCAAGACTTCTCCCATGTCCCCAGGAACAAAAGTAACTACTCACAAGACATAATATTGTTCATGATCAGAGGGGTATTAACATGCATAATGGATCCGAACGTATGATCTTCCACCAAATAAACCAACTAGCATCAACTACAAGAAGTAATCAACACTACTAGCAACCCACAGGTACCAATATGAGGTTTTCGCCAAGGTTCCGCCTCGAGACGGCGGCGTCTGGTCCCGAAAGCCTCCTTATGATTTTTTTCCAGGTCAAAACACCTCATATAGGAGAAGATGGGCATCGGGGGGCCCACGAGACAGGGGGCGCGCCCAGAGAGGGGGGGCGCGCCCCCCACCCTCGTGGACGGCTGGTGGCCCCCCTAGTGATCTTCTTCTGCCAGATATTTTTTATATTTTCTGAAACAGTGTCCTGTGAAGTTCCGGGGATTTTGGAGTTGTGCAGAATAGGTTTCCAGAGTTTGTTCCTTTTCCAGCCCAGAATTCCACTTGCCGGCATTCTTCCTCTTCATGTAAAACTTGTAAAATAAGAGAGAAAAGACATAAGTATTGTGACAAAACATATAATAACAGCCCATAATGCAATAAATATGAACATATAAGCATGATGCAAAATGGCGTATCGACTACCCCAAGCTTAGACCTCGCTTGTCCTCAAGCGAAAGCCGAAATCGGAAAATATGTCCACATGTTTAGAGATAGAGGTGTCGATAAAAATAAAATACAGACATGAGGGCATCATGATCATTCTCATAACAACAACATATATATATATATTGTCATATGATTCTTATGCTAAAGTAACAATTCATTCACAATATCAAGCATGAATCAGAAACTTCATTGAAAACTAACAAAGTTTGATCTCGGTCATTGAAGCAATTGCAATTTATCGTAACATCGAAAAGAGTCAACATAAGAGCTTTTCAGCAAGCCTACATACCAACTATCATATAGTCTTTCACAATTTCTCACACTCACGCAATACTTATGGTTATGGAGTTTTAATCGGACACAGAGAACGATAGGGGCTTATGGTGTTGCCTCCCAACCTTTTACCTCAAGGGTAATGTCAACAGTAATAGACCATGAAAACTTACATCCAAGTGGGTATATATGTCAGGATCTTTCCAACACAATGTGCTTGCCAAAGGATAAAATGTAAAAAGGAAAGGTGAACTTCACCTTGACTCTTATAAGGCAAGAATAATAGATAGGCCCTTCGCAGAGGGAAGCAGAGGTTGTCATGTGTTTTTATAGTTGGATGCACAAAGTCTTAGCACAGAAGAACGTCACTTTATATCGGCACTTGTGATAGGGACCTTTATTATGCAGTCCGTCGCTTTTATTACTTCCATATCACAAGATCGTATAAAGCTTATTTCCTCCACACTAATAAATCATTAATTTTTAGCGAGTTTGCAACATGACAACTTACTTGGAAGGATCTTACTCAATCCATAGGTAGGTATGGTGGACTCTCATGGCAAAACTGGGTTTAATGATGTATGGAAGCACAAGTAGTATCTCTACTTGTAGCGAGGAGTTTTGGCTAGCATGAGGGGGAAAGGCAAGCTCAACATATTGGATGATCCATGACAATATACTTTATTTCGGCTGTAAGAAAACATAACCCATTATGTTGTCTTCCTTTTCCAACATCAACTCTTTAGCACGTCATATTTTAATGAGTGCTCACAATCATAAAAGATGTCCAAGATAGTATATTTGTATGTGAAACCTCTCTTCCTTTATGACTTCCTACTAATTGCAACGATGACCAAAACTATGTTTGTCAACTCCCAATAACTTTTATTCATCATACTATTTATATGTGAAGTCATTACTTCCCATAAGATCGATATGATCTCTTTGATACTTTTCATATTTTCTTTTATTCTACCATGACCAAAGTGAGGAAATTGATAACCCACAAGTGTAGGGGATTGCAATAGTTTTTGAGGGTAAAGTATTAAACCCAAATTTGTTGATTCGACACAAGGGGAGCCAAAGAATACTCTTAAGTATTAGCAGCTAAGTTGTCAATTCAACCACACCTGGAAACTTAGTATCTGCAGCAAGGTAGTTTAGTAGCAAAGTAATATGATAGTGGCGGTAGCAGCAATAAAAGTAAAGATATTGTTTTTGTAGTTTTTCTGATAATAGCAATGGAAAAGTAAATAAGCAACTAGCAATATAGGTAAAGCTCGTAGGCATTGGATCGGTGATGGGAAATTACGTCGGATGCAATTCATCATGTAGAAGTTATAACCTAGGGTGACATAGAACTAGCTCCAGTTCATCAATGCAATGTAGGCATGTATTCCGAATATAGTCATACGTGCTTATGGAAAAGAACTTGCATGACATCTTTTGTCCTACCCTCCCGTGGCAGCGGGGTCCTATTGGAAACAAAGGGATATTAAGGCCTCCTTTTAATAGAGTACCGGACCAAAGCATTAACACATAGTGAATACATGAACTCCTCAAACTATGGTCATCACCGGGAGTGGTCCCGATTATTGTCACTTCGGGGTTGCCGGATCATAACACATAGTAGGTGACTATATACTAGCAAGATAGGATCAAGAACACACATATATTCATGAAAACATAATAGGTTCAGATCTGAAATCATGGCATTCGGGCCCTAGTGACAAGCATTAAGCAAAGCAAAGTCATAACAACATCAATCTCAGAACATAGTGGATACTAGGGATCAAACCCTATTACCCTAACAAAACTAACTTGATTACATGATAGATCCCATCCAACCCATCACCGTCCAGCAAGCCTACGATGGAATTACTCACACACAGCGGTGAGCATCATGGAATTGGTGATGGGGGAAGGTTGATGATGACGATGGCGATGATCCCCACTCTCCGGAGCCCCGAATGGACTCCAGATTAGCCCTCCCGAGAGAGATTAGGGCTTGGCGGCGGCTCTGTCTCGTGAAACACGATAATTTTCTCTCTCTGATTTTTTCTCCCCGAAACGGAATATATAGGACCTGGGGATACATCGGTGGAGCATCGGGGGGCCCTCGAGGCAGGGGGCGCCCCCCCCACCCTCGAGGACAGGCCGTGGGCCCCTCGATGAGTATATTCTTGCAGGTATTTTTTATATTTTTTGAAATAATTCTCCGTTGATTTTCAGGCGATTCCGAGAACTTTTTATTTCTACACAAAAACAACACCATGACAGTTCTGCTGAAAACAACGTCAGTTCGGGTTAGTTCCATTCAAATCATGCAAGTTAGAGTCCAAAACAAGGGCAAAAGGGTTTGGAAAAGTAGATACGTTGGAGACGTATCAACTCCCCCAAGCTTAAACCTTTGCTTGTCCTGAAGCAATTCAGTTGATAAACTGAAAGTGATAAAGAAAAACTTTGACAAACTCTGTTTGCTCTTGTTGTTATAAATATGTAAGCTAGCATTCAGGTTTTCAACAAGATCATGAACTAACCATATTCATAATAACTTTCAGGTCTCAAGACTACTCACATCAATGGCATAATCAACTAGCGAGCAATAATAATAAACCTCGGATGCCAACACTTCTCAAAACAATCATGATATGATATAACATGATGGTATCTCGCTAGCCCTTTCTGAGACCGCAAAACATAAATGCAGAGCACCTTTAAAGAGCAAGGACTGACTAGACATTGTAATTCATGGTAAAACAGATCCAGTCATGATCATACTGTCGGTGTACTAAAGTAGGGGTACCTTAGTATCCCAACTTGTGCACGGGCAGTAGCAGCGTCCCGTGGCAGGGCTCACCACGCGCCCGCCAAGGCCCACTATGGTTCCTTCGGAGCCATTCAAGAACAAAGTATTCAAGTTAAAGAAACAAGACCCCGACAAGAGGAGCTTGCTGGGAAGGCCGCTCCAGGCTCAAAACCATCCCTTTGGCACAAGACCCTGGCAAGAGGAGCTTGCCAGGAAGGCCAAAACATGGCATTTCAGGAGATTTGCCGTGGCGCATCGCGCGCCCCGGCAAGGCCCGGAGAGCGACAAGCTCCCGGGCGCGATAAGTTAACAACCGCGGCAAGGTGCAACCCGCGGCAAGCTTCCACTACGTGCCCGCGCTCCAGCTCATCCGTCCACGCGTCGCCCTGGGGCCCTTCCAGGTGCACGTGGCGGAAGGCTGTGCAGCCTGGGGTACACGGTGGCGAGCTGCGATGACGAGGCCACCATCGTGGCGGACGGAGACGCCCTGACGGACGCTTTTTGCACTGTTTGGGGCGACGGCGACGGGCATTCAATGCCCTTGTCCCCTGCCGTCAGGGTTAGGTATATAGCACTATGCATACACTATTCCAACTACCACCATTTTTACATTTTTACCCTCATCTGCGTTGCCACCTGTCGGTGACCCCTTTCGACCTATAAAAGGAGGCCCATGCGCAACGTAGAGGAGGTTCCGATCTTCGATCACTCTCACGCTCGGTGTTGCTAGCGACAAGTACTGTAGCCTTCCTTGCTCCCGAGCTAAGAGCACAATACAAACCAAGGCAAGAGTAGGGTTTTACGCATCCGTGCGGCCCGAACCTGGGTAAACTGCTCGCGTGCACGCTTCGATCCGCTCTTTGTGCATCCTCCGCCCCCTTGCCGTACCGAAAAGGGGCTCCGGTCCCATAGGTGTTCGTGGGCGATCAGTTTCCC
Organism: Secale cereale; assembly: GCA_902687465.1. Lineage (NCBI taxonomy): Eukaryota > Viridiplantae > Streptophyta > Magnoliopsida > Poales > Poaceae > Secale > Secale cereale. Next base: position 77,907,335 of record LR738715.1, on the reverse strand, counting down.
CGACATCTTTGGCGCGCCAGGTAGGGTGTGCGTCGAGGTTGTGTGAACCCGATCCAGTGTTCACGCGAGCGAAAACTTCAGCAGCTTCATCAACTTTGTCGACTACATCGACATGCCGCCGAAGAAGAAGGCTTCGGAGGTAGCAGGCCCGTCCGCGTCGATCCCGCCGCCACCGGAGCCAACGGCCGGTGGGGTGGACGCTGGCGGAAGGACGGACGCCGGCGAGGAAACTCATGGCGCCGCCAAGTCCAAAGACAAGACGGACGACCGGGCGCACTCCAAGACCTCGGCGTCCGTGCACGCACCACGCCCCTCTCAGGAGGTGCCGGACCGGCAGTGACGTGGTACCCAAGGTACCATGCGCTTGCTGGGACAAGGTCAAGCTGGCGGGTCGCGGGACGCTCAAGGCCAACGTGCTGGCACGAGTAAGGCGCGGTCGCCGGGACGAGACCCTGCTCCTTCTAACGCAGTTAGAAGTCCGAGCATATCTCGCTCCTCGCACCGCTCCCCTCCACTCCAGCAGAAGCTCTAGCTCGAGCTCAGCTGCTCCTCGACTTCCCTCTAGCGGCAGACAAGGCCGAAGACTGGAGGGCCACCATCCAGAGCCTCATCGCCTTCGCCAATAACGACACTCCGCAGCAGCCGACGACATCGCGGCCGCGGCAAGTTAGCCAGGCACGGGCTGATGGCGACAAGACCGCCGGGGGTGCAACCATCGTGCACTCCCCGCCCCGAAGGCCGAAATCGCCGGCTCGCCGGATCAACATCGACGACGACTCCACGGCGTCGTCGGATCCACGAGCTCGCCGCGATCAACGCCAAGTCCTCGACGACCAACGACAAGAAGACGCTCGGACTCGCATCGTCGAAGAGAAGCGCGGCGGCAATCCGACCAGCGCGCTGGGCCCGCTGTCGACGTGCACGCGCCCGGAGAACCAGGCGACTTGCCGTATGCGGCGGGTTGTCCTGCGTTCACCCGTGAGCTGCGGCAAGTCCAGTGGCCCAGCATGAAGAACTTCAAGCCCGACGTACCCGAGAAGTACGACGGCAAGACTCATCCGTCAGAGTTCCTCAGCATCTACACCATCGCGGTGCAGGCTGCCGGGGGACGAGATGAGAAGATACTCGCGAACTACTTCCCGCTCGTGCTCAAGCCAAACGTCAGATCTTGGCTCATGCACTTGCCGGAGAACTCTATTTCTTCTTGGGCCGACCTATGCCACCAGTTTGGTTGCGCCTTCACGGGTGGCCACAAGCCTCATGGCCAGGAGAGCGATCTTCATATACTTGCCCAGAAGGAAGGAGAGTCCCTGCGAAAGTACATCCAGAGATTCAGCCGCGTTCAGCACAACATCCCAGACGTCCACCCTGCCACGGTTATCAGCGCGTTCCACCAGAACGTGCGCAACTGCAGGATGAGGGAGGAGATGGCGATGTGCAAGATCCGAGACGTCAGTGAACTTTATGCTCTGGCCGACAAGTGCGCACGCGCTGAAGAGGGAAGGAGACTCCCCGGAGAGGATACTGGAGCAGGGGGAACAGATAGTGAGGATGCCACCCCGGCAAGGAAGAACCGGCGGCGGAACAACAAGAAAAAGAAGAACAAGGAAGTACTGGTCGTTGAGCAGTCCGGCAAGGAGGCTGGCGCCAAGAAAGCTCAGGCTGGTGGCTCCGGCAAGGAAGCTACCACTGTAGCAGCCGCCGACAAGCAGGACAGCTCCGACAAGCAGTACTGCAAGATCCACCGCACCAAGGGCCATGATCTCCAGAACTGCAAAAGGGTCGAGTACCTCGTCGAACAGCAGAAGGCTGAGTACGAGCGACGCGACAAGGAGAAGGCTCAGGGAGGTGGAGGAGAGTCCGGCAAGAAGTGGCCATTCAATGGCCGGGGAGGACGCCGCGGCAAGGCCAAGCACCGGCAAGGAGATAGACCTCCCCGCGGCCGCGACAAGGACGAAGACGAAGACGACGATGAAGACATGGATGACGGAGACAACAGCAAGCAGGAGTTCCAGAAGGCTACAGAAGTTCTGTGCCTCGATGGAGGTGCCTCTCTGCATACTTCCCACCGCCAACTCAAACAATGGGTGCGGGAAGTTAATGCAGCAGAGCCACCCGTCGAGTCGCGCAAACTCCTGAAGTGGTCTAGCACGCCCATCATCTTCGACATTGAGGATCACCCTGACCGCACAACTGCGGTCGGGTGTTTGCCGATGTTGGTTTCACCAACCATCCGCAACCTCAAGGTCACCAAGATGTTGGTTGACGGCGGGGCCGTCCTGAATCTGATCTCCTCTGCTGTGGTCCGGAAACTACAGATCCCCGACAGCGAGCTCGAGGAAACCGGCACATTCCAAGGGATCAACCCGGGAAGGAGCAAGCCGAAGGGGAAAATCACACTGCCAGTGACTTTTGGCGGAGAGCTGAACTTCAGGACCGAGAGGATCACCTTTGACGTTGCCGATATCCCATTGCCTTACAATGGGATACTTGGCCGTCCAGCGCTCGCCAAGTTCATGGCAGCCTCCCATTATGCCTACAACATGCTCAAGATGCCAGGCCCGATAAGCGTCATCTCTGTCCCCGGTGACAAGAAGGACGCGCTTATCTGTGCCGACAAGATCTACCGGGACGCAGCAGCCGCAACGGACAGCAAGACACTTGCCGCTGAAGCTCCTGGGGGGAAGAACAAGACCAAGTCCGGCAAGAGCTCTGGGGCCCACTCCGGCAAACGCACCTCTTCGGAGTGCCGCGCTGCCGTCGAGGACGCACCATCGAGCTCCACCGGCAAGTGCAAGAAGGGAATGGCAGCTCCGCCTGCAACCAAGAAGGTGTCCGCCAAGGAGGACGGCACTGGTGGTACTTTCACCATCAGTGCCACGCTCGATCCTAAATAGGAAAGCGCACTCGTTGCTTTCCTGCGGGCGAATGTCGACGTGTTTGCATGGCAACCGTCTGACATCCCCGCTGTTCCCAGGAAAGTGATTGAGCACAAGCTTGCCGTTTGTCCTCACGCGCGGCCCGTCAAGCAGAAGGTCAGAAATCAAGCAGTAGAGCACTAAGAGTTTATCGCTGAGGAAATCAAGAAGCTGGAAGCAGCAGGCCTTGTCAGAGGTGTACTTCATCCCACGTGGTTGGCCAACCCTGTTGTCGTACGCAAAGCAAATGGGAAGTGGAGGCTTTGTATAGACTTCACCGATGTGAATAAAGCTTGTCCCAAAGATCCATTTCCCTTGCCGCGCATTGACCAGATCGTTGACTCCACGGCTGGGTGTGAGTTGCTTTCATTCCTTGATGCATACTCCGGGTACCACCAGATATTTATGGCTGAAGAAGACGAAGAGAAGACCGCGTTCATTACTCCATGTGGCACTTACTGCTTCATACGCATGCCCTTTGGATTGAAGAATGCAGGTTCAACGTTCGCGAGGGTAGTCCACACTGCTTTTGAGTCACAAATACACAGGAATGTAGAAGCTTACATGGATGATATAGTGGTCAAGAGCAAGGACAAGGATACCCTGATTCAAGATCTAGATGAAACTTTTGCGAATCTGCGCAAGATACAACTCAAGCTTAACCTCGAGAAGTGCGTGTTCGGAGTCCCCTCCGGCAAGCTTCTCGGGTTCTTTATGTCCCAGAGGGGGATTGAAGCCAATCCCGACAAGATCAAAGCCATTGAGCAGATCGAAGCTCCAAAGCGCGTCAAGGATGTACGAAGGCTTGCCGGTTGTGTGGCTGCTCTCAGCAGGTTCATTTCTAAGTCTGCAGAACGCGCCCTGCCGTTTTTCAAAATATTGAAAAAGGCAGGTCCAATGAAATGGACTCCGGAAGCGGAGGCAGCGCTGCAGGACTTGAAAAGGTACCTGTCCTCCACTCCAATACTTATCGCACCTAGGCCACAAGAGAAGTTGCTGCTGTACTTGGCGGCAACCAATCAAGTGGTTAGTGCTGCGTTGGTAGCGGAAAGGGAGGCAGAGGAGGAGCCCATAGCCCCGGCAAGCACGTCCAGCGACAAGCGGGGGGCTACCCCGACAAGCTCCGGCCCCGACAAGGATGAGTCTGCGCAGATGCAAGAAGAGGTGCGGAAGAAGATGGTGCAGCGCCCAGTTTATTTTGTCAGTTCCCTCTTGCAGGGGGCTAGGTCAAGATACTCTGGGGTGCAGAAGCTGCTTTTCGGCCTCCTCATGGCCTCGAGAAAGCTGCGCCATTACTTCCAAGCAAACGAGATAACAGTGGTCACTCGCTTTCCGCTGAAGAGGATATTGCAAAATCCAGAAGCAACAGGCAGGATTGTCGAGTGGGCACTGGAGCTGTCAAGCTTTGGCCTCAAGTTTGAAAGTACTTCTACTATCCAGAGCAGAGCATTGGCAGAGTTCATAGCAGAATGGACACCAACGCCAGATGAAGAAATTCCAGAGACAAGCATCCCCGTCAAAGAAGCGAGCAAAGAATGGATAATGTACTTCGATGGTGCCTTCTCGCTGCAAGGCGCCGGCGCTGGCGTGCTGCTTGTCGCGCCCACCGGCGAGCACCTCAAGTACATCGTCCAAATGCATTTTCCCAAGGAGCAAGTGACGGATAATACTGCAGAGTATGAAGGTTTGCTTGCCGGCCTCAGAATCGCAGCAGAAGTTGGGATCAAGAAGCTGATTGTGCGGGGTGATTCGCAGTTGGTTGTCCGCCAAGTGAACAAGAGCTACCAGAGCCCATTGATGGAAGCTTACGTCGACGAAGTGAGAAAGCTTGAAGAGCACTTTGAAGGCCTACAGATGGAGCACGTTCCAAGAGCTCAAAATGACGTCGCAGACGGCCTGTCAAAGTGTGCTGCACTAAAGCTACCTGTGGAACCAGGGATCTTTGTGCTCAAGTTAACTCAGCCATCCGTTCCACCATCAATGGGACAAAGTAAGAAGAGAAAGTTGGTCTCTGGTGACTACTTGCCGGCAGAACTTCCTGAAGCCGCCGCCAAGGTCCCCAAGACCAACGACAAAGTTGCTGAGGAACAGTCTGCTCCTGCGGACCCTAGGGTTCGTACAGTTGAAGCAGGCGTTCCCGACAAGTTTTGCCCCGGCAAGCTTGCCGGGGAACGTCCAGCTCCGGCCGAGCCACAGGTTCTGGCCGTGGAAGCTGACGTTCCCGCAGCAGCATTGATGCCTTTAGTCCTTGTTGTTGAGCCTCAGGCTACAGCATGGGCGCAGCAAATTGTCCGTTTTCTTCAAACTGGAGAACTTCCCGAAGAGCCAGAAGAAGCAGAAAGAATAACCCGGCAGTCAAGTATGTATCAGTTCATCGGCAATGAACTGTACAGAAGAAGACTCAACGGTGTTAGACTGAAGTGCATTCCCCGGGAAGATGGGCAAAACCTGTTGGCAGAGATACATGGAGGCATATGTGGCCACCACATTGGCGCAAGAGCACTTGCTGGCAAGGCATTCCGGCAAGGTTTCTTTTGGCCAGAAGCCCTCTAGGATGCAACTGCACAAGTAACCAAGTGTGAAGCGTGCCAGTTCCATGCCAAGCAGATACATCAGCCAGCTCAAGCTCTCCAGACGATCCCTTTGTCCTGGCCATTTTCGGTCTGGGGGCTCGACATCCTCGGCCCTTTTCCCCGCGCAGCCGGGGGCTTTGAGTACTTGTACGTCGCCATCGACAAGTTCACAAAGTGGCCGGAAGTGGAACCAGTGAGGAAGGTGACCGCACAGTCAGCAGTCAAGTTCTTCAGGTCAATTGTTTGCCGTTTCGAAATCCCTAACAGGATCATCACCGACAACGGCACACAATTCACAAGTCGCACCTTCATGCAATACGTCCAACACCTTGGCGCCAAGGTCTGCTTCGCTTCTGTTCCTCACCCGAGGAGCAATGGTCAAGCGGAAAGGGCGAACGCTGAAGTGCTGCGCGGGCTCAAGACAAGAACTTTCGATAGGCTGCACAAATGCGGAAGAAACTGGATTGAAGAGTGGCCGGCGGCTCTTTGGTCAATCAGGACGACACCAAATCGAGCCACTGGACAGACACCCTTTGCTCTTGTCTATGGAGTAGAGGCAGTTCTCCCCACGGAACTCGTATACGGGTCGCCTCGAGTGCTCGCTTACAATGAGCTCGAGCAAGAGCAGCTGCGCCAAGACGACACACTGCTCCTTGAGGAGGACCGTCTTCAGGCTGCTGTACGAGCTGCTCGATACCAGCAAGCTTTGCGCTGCTACCATAGCCGCAAAGTTAAAGCCAGAAGTCTCGAGGAAGGCGACCTTGTTCTTCGGCGCGTTCAGTCCGCTAGGAATTCCAACAAGTTGACGCCGAAGTGGGAAGGCCCTTATCGGGTGAGATAAGTCACAAGGCCCGGCGCTGTCCGCCTTGAGACCGAAGAGGGCTTACCGGTGAGCAACTCCTGGAACATTGAGCACCTTCGCAAGTTTCACCCATAAGGCGCGGTTGCCGTGGTCCGCTCCGGCAACCACCTTTTGTACAAGTCTTGCCGCTGTTGCATGTAAACCTTTGTACAAAGCCGGGCGCAGACCCCACGCATCAGTAAAACTTTTGTGCCTAGCACAACTTATCGTTTTCATGCCTTTTTCGCTTCTCTTGCATGTATTATCTGACATTTTGTGCAGCACGCGCCCCCGGTAAGCAATAACGAGCCGCAAGGCTCCATATCTATGTTTCCTCCCTTTTTCTTTTTTTCTCTCAAGCAGAAAGAAGTTTTTTTTCCTCGCGCACAAGTTTGCCGGGGGGGAAGGAGACAGTGGTATGGACCAAGTCCCGTTCAAGAAAGCCTCGCCTTGCCGGGAAGCAAACAACACAAAAGCTAAGTCGCCAAAGTTTGAGCGTTCGAATTTTTAAATTTTAAGGTTATCTTCCTTGAACGACCGCACTTTGTATGGAAAACCTGTGCGCGGAGGAACCAACTCGTGGCTAGCCGCGCCCTTACTTTGTTTCGAGCACGCTCAACGGCTTAAGCGTGCTGCGACAAGTGTCGCACCCTTACTTCGTTTTCGAGTCCGCACAACAATCTAAGTGTGCTGCGACTAGCTGCGACAAGGTTTCTTGTCGGCGACGGCACTGCCGGCAGGCTGCTGAAGTTCCGCACTCAGCGCTCGCGGCAAGGGTCCCTTCGCCGGCAAGTTCCCTAAAAGCGTAGGGTAAAAGCATACAAAGCAAAGAAGTCGAACAAAGGAAATAAGGTTGCGTCAACTACCCAAAGTAAAGTTATATTACAAAATAACTTGTCGCTGTTCTAATAGACTATTGTTTTTAACATGGCTGGCAGCGACAAAGGAAGCAAAAAGGAAAACAGCCTAGTCCGCGCGGTCACCGTCGACTCTCTTGATCTTGCCCACCTTGGCCACGATGGGTGCGACAAGGGCTTTCAGCGCTTCCTGGTCGGCGTCGGGCGGCAAGGTCCTGAGGACGTTATCGAGGTTGAGTCCTGGGTTGCGGTAGGCTATCTTCATCAGCACCCTCTCCATGACTCCTGTGCAAAGCCTGCGCGCCTCGTTCGCCAGCTGCGTGGGGATCCTCTCCCGGAACTGCTGGAGAGCCGACGCCACTCCCCTGAAGAACAAGCTTAGCTTGGCGCTGTGAGGGAGGTTCTCGTCGGTGGAGTAGCCGAGGTGCTCCGTCCCCAGCCCCGCCAACTCCATGTCGATGTCAGCGGCGGCGGCGACAAGCCCCTCGGTCCAATGCTCCACCGTCTGCCTGAAGTTGTTTTGGGAGAGGGCGGCGCTGTCCAGCAGTGCCGTCTCAGCCCTGAGGTCCTCCTTCAGCTTCGTCTCCCGATTTCTGGCGCTGTCAAGTGATGCGGTGAGAGTGGACAGCTTCAACTCCAAGTCTGCAACAGAATCCTTGGCGATGGCGAGCTCCTTGCCCTTGTCGGAGAGATGGACCTGCAGCTCGGAATGGCTGTGGGCGTCCTTCTCCCTCTCCGACACGAGCGCAGCAACCTTCTCCTCGCTCGTTTTCAAGTGGATCTCCAGTTGCGCCACCCTCGCCTCCAAGTCTCTCTTGGCGGTCTCAGCAGCTGCCGCGGCGTCCTTCGCCTCCTGCAGAGCTCCGCCAAGGGACTGTTCACGCGCGGCAAGGTCGTCCTCGTGGCTGTCGAGGTCAACTTTCCGCTGCGTTAGTTCACCTTCCTGCCGAGACAGCTCTTCGGCGGCGAGCCGTTGCTGCTCTTCTGCTTCGGCCTTCTCAAGTATGAACGCCTGGTGCGCCTCGGCGAGCTCCTCCTACTCCTCCGCCAAGGATCGGAGGGCCGCCTGGTTGGCGGCCCGGAGCTCTTCGGCGCGCTTCTCCAAGTCGACACCCGCCTTGGCGGCCAGAGCCTCTCGGGACTCCAGCTTGGCCTGCCTGGCGCGGTACAGGGCAAGAAGCCTCCGCAGAATCTGCTCCTCCTTGGGCTCGCTACTGCTGCCGGGCGCGTCGACGAACTTCAGCCCGGCGGAGGCGAGGACTTCCCCATCGAAGACCTCTCCCTCCGCGGGCGCCCTTGACGTAGATGCCCACGGGAGCTGAATGAAGACCACGTTTCCAGCCTCCAGGTAGGCGCCTGTTTCGGCCGCGGCAGCAGCAGGGTCGGCGGTCAGCGCAGCGTCTGACGCTCCTGCGGCCTCAGGGCCGTCAGTGCGACCACCGGTCCCCTCCTCCGCTGCCGCGTCGGCATCCTTGGCTGCCTCTTTGACGGCAGGCTCGTCAGTACCGATCGCCTCTTCGGTAGCCGCGGCGTCGCCAGTGTTGCCGCGCGCGTCCTCCTCGGTGGCGGCCTCCGTTTCCATCGGCTCTGGAGCAGACGAGTCTGAAGACAAGAAAAGAAGAAGAAAGAAGAAAGTATCTGTTAAGCAAATATCCAAAAAGAGAAATTCAAGAGAAGGAAAGTACAAGGGTTACCTGCGCGGGCCTCTTCTTCGACGGGGTTCCTTGCCGGGGAGTTCTCCCTCGGCGGCGTGGTGGTGGCCCCCGCCGGCGGAGGGCCGCTGGCGCCTTCCCTTGGCGGGGTGCTCGCCCTTGGCGGGGTACTCGCCCTTGGCGGAGTACCAACCCTTGGCGGAGTATTCTCCCTCGCCGGGGAGCTCCTCCTTGGCGGAGAGGTCGAGACGTGCGACTCGTCGGGAGCAATCTCTTGGCGCTCCTGAGGCTGCGGCTCTGCTTCTGTACAAGTCAGCAAACAAACAAGACGTTAACAAGGATAAGAAGCCCATGCGTGCCCGACAAGCGGAGAGTGGTCAGAAGACTTACGCTGGGGGCTGCGCTGGGGGCTGCTCTGCGGAGCAGCTGCCTGGTCCGGCAAGCTTGTCGCAGGCGCATCCCCTGCTGCTGCGACGGGCTCGTCCTCAAAGTCGACCACCGGGATCTTGGCCCTCTTCGCCGCCCTCTGGGCCAGGGTCCTGGAAGACAGACAAAATCAGAATCAGGCGAAGAAAATTCAAGACAAGAACAACAAAAATCAAAGGAAACAAGAGTTGCCAGTACTTACTCTTCCTCCTCCTCGTCAGAGCTGAGCACGGAGAAGTCAAAGTCCGCCTCACGCGTCCTGGCGCGAGCAGCTGGAGGAGTAGGCTCCCTCGGCCGCTTGGCGGGAGCAGGGACGATGGTCTGAGAAGACCCCGCTCGAGTTGTCGCCGAGGCCCGAGGGGCGGGAGCGTTAGCCACAGCCCGGGAAGACCCTCCTCCAGCCGCTGCTGAAGCGCGGGGCACTCCCTTGGCGGCCTTGCCCGCCGCGATGGCGCGTGTCGGACGGCGCCGCGTCTGCTGGCCCGCCGGCTGCCCCGCCACGTCTACGGCTTTGCGGAGGCGCCTCCTCGCTGGAGCCGGAGGACTTGCCGGTGGCGGTGAACTCCCCGACGATGAAGAAGAAGAGTCGAGATTCAGAGACCCGCCCGAGTCTTCGGCGGGATCGCTTGATTCAGCGCCCTGCTCGGCGGGCTCGCTCGACTCTGTACCTTGCCCGGTGGCCTCGCTCGTCCCAGCAGGTTGCCCGGCAGGCTTTATCACTTTAAGGAGCTCTTCCTCCTCGGCCAGACTTACCGCCTCCGCTGCATCCACCTCCTCCAAAGTATATCCGAATTCGCCCGCGGCCCTGGCTGCAGCTGCCTCCTCCAACCTGGTGGCAATATAAGCCATCTCCAGGTCGGTGGTGTCGCGGGTGAGGCCTTTCTTCTCGTCGGGATTGATTGGCTGCTCCACCAATTTGTCGAAGAACGTTTGCACGGCTTCGTCAGAAGGCTCCCGCCAAGTGGGGTCAATCTCGTGGGAGTCACACCACGGCATCACCGCGCGGATAGCGCTGAGCGACAAATTGTTGCATAGCGGGACTACGCCCCGCGGCAATGCGAACCACTCTGGATGTTTGGGGTCGTGCTTGAATAGCTCATGAAGCATTCGGTTGAGCTCCATGACAGTGAAATTGTAGTTGAGGCCTGGGCGCAGCCTCATAAAGTCTGCCGCGTTACCAAACTCCCAAGCAGGTCTCTTCCTCTCCTGCAAGGGAGCGATGCGGCGGCGAAGGAAATCTGCTCCGACGGCCCCTACAGTGAGCTTGGCTTGCCGGAGGCGAAGAATCCTAGTGATGGCTATCTTCAGCTTGTCGTCCTCAGGGGCCAGGTCACTCCAGTCATTGCCGCACACTATTGCAACTTGGTGCAGGGAAGTGAACTGTTGTGGTTCATCCTCCATGATCCAGCACCAGTTGGCCCTCCACTCCTCCCACTTGCCGCGGAGTTCCCCAGTCAAGTAAGCCTCTTTCTTATGAAGCCTAAAGATCCAAGAAATCCCACCGGACAGAGGAGACCCAGACTCTACTCGAGGCGTAAAGTAATGGCGGAAAAGAGCTACATTGGGGTAGACTCCGAAAAGTTCTCGCACAGATGTGCGAAAACGGCCATGGTCAAGACGGCGTTTGGGGTGAAATCAAGGAGATGAAACCCGTAGGTATTCATAATATCGCAGAAGAATTCGGAGTATGGTGGGCAGAGTCCGCAATAGAAGAACAGAGCAAAAAAGGCGTATCCTCCCGGAAACATGTCGCAGGCCTCAGCGGGGAGTACCTTGGTGCGCGGGTGCGCTTTTGTCTCCCTCGCCCAGAAGAGGTAGAAGGAGTCCTTCAGCTCCTCCGCGCTGAGCCTCGGCGGGAAGACCACCATTTTCTTCCGCATTGACGCTAGCTTCAGCGCCTTGGCAGTCTTCGCGGCTTTCGCCTTGTCGCCCTTCGGGGCCATGGCGGGGACGGCGAGGGAAGTCGACAGCGCTGGAGAGGCTGGCGGCGGCGGAGGAAGGGCGGAGCGCTGCTCTCTTTCAACCTTCGGGGAGGAGGGGAGCAGCAGGGGTTTCTGGAGGATGAAGGAGAAGCGGGCGAATGGAGGGAACTGCCCCTGTTTCCCCTGCTTTTAAGGGGGAGAGGGGGGCGTTCCAAATTTCCCCCATTAAAGAAACAGGCCACGATCTCTCCCACGACGCCGCAATCGACGCGTGCCGTTAGGGAGGGGCGCGGTGGATACGGAGTGGGATGCGGCGCGCCGTGGGCCGCGTGTGCCCGTGCACTGTTCTGGGCCTGGCCCAATAGTGCTCGGCACCGTGTGTGGCCCAGGCCCGGGGGCTCTTGTCGGTGTACTAAAGTAGGGGTACCTTAGTATCCCAACTTGTGCACGGGCAGTAGCAGCGTCCCGTGGCAGGGCTCGCCACGCGCCCGCCAAGGCCCACTATGGTTCCTTCGGAGCCATTCAAGAAGAAAGTATTCAAGTTAAAGAAACAAGACCCCGGCAAGAGGAGCTTGCCGGGAAGGCCGCTCCAGGCTCAAAACCACCCCTTTGGCACAAGACCCTGGCAAGAGGAGCTTGCCAGGAAGGCCAAAACATGGCATTTCAGGAGACTTGCCGTGGCACATCGCGCGCCCCGGCAAGGCCCGGAGAGCGACAAGCTCCCGGGCGCGACAAGTTAACAACCGGGGCAAGGTGCAAGCCGCGACAAGCTTCCACTACGTGCCCGCGCTCCAGCTCATCCGGCCACGCGTCGCCCTGGGGCCCTTCCAGGTGCACGTGGCGGAAGGCTGTGCAACCTGGGGTACACGGTGGCGAGCTGCGATGACGAGGCCACCATCGTGGCGGACGGAGACGCCCTGACGGACGCTTTTTGCACTGTTTGGGGCGACGGCGACGGGCATTCAATGCCCTTGTCCCCTGCCGTCAGGGTTAGGTATAGAGCACTATGCATACACTGTTCGAACTACCACCATTTTTACATTTTTACCCTCATCTGCGTTGCCACCTGTCGGTGACCCCTTTCGACCTATAAAAGGAGGCCCATGTGCAACGTAGAGGAGGTTCCGATCTTCGATCACTCTCACGCTCGGTGTTGCTAGCGACAAGCACTGTAGCCTTCCTTGCTCCCGAGCTAAGAGCACAATACAAACCAAGGCAGGAGTAGGGTTTTACGCATCCGTGCGGCCCGAACATGGGTAAACTGCTCGCGTGCACGCTTCGATCCGCTCTTTGTGCATCCTCCGCCCCCTTGCCGTACCGAAAAGGGGCTCCGGTCCCATAGGTGTTCGTGGGCGATCAGTTTCCCCGACACATACTCAATGCAAATTAATAGTAATACATGCAACGATAGAGGTGCTCTCCTACTGGTGCTTTTTGACAAGAGGATGATGACTCTGCATAAAAGTAAATAGGTAGGTCCTTCGCAGAGGGAAGCAAGGATTTGTAGAGGTGCCAAAGCTCGATTTTAAAATAGAGATTGAATAACATTTTGAGCAGTATACTTTCATTGTCAACATAAAAACCAAGAATCTCGATATCTCCCATGCTATGCACATTATAGGCGGTTCCCAAACAGAATGGTAAAGTTTATACTCCCCCAACCACCAACAAGCACACTCCACGGACAGCCGAATCCACGGGTTACCATCCAAACAAGAAACAACCCTGGGGGAGTTTTGTTTAATTATTATGATTTTAAGCATGGGGCTGGGCATCCCAATTACCAGCCATTTTCTCATGAATGATGAGCGGAGTCCACTCATCGTGAGAATAACCCACCTAGCATGGAAGATATAGACAACCCTAGTTGATACATGAGCTGTTCGAGCATACAAAATAGAATTTCATTTGAAGGTTTAGAGTTTGGCACATACAAATTTACTTGGAACGGCAGGTAAATACCGCATATAGGAAGGTATGGTGGACTCATATGGAATAACTTGGGGTGTATGGAAGTGGATGCACAAGCAGTATTCCCGCTTAGTACACGTGAAGGCTAGAAAGAGACTAGGAAGCGACCAGCTAGAGAGCAACAATGGTCATGAACATGCATTAAAATTAATCAACAATGAATGCAAGCATGAGTAGGATATAAATCACCATGAACATAAATATCATGAAGGCTATGTTGATTTGTTTTAAGTACATGCATGAACATGTGCCAAGTCAAGTCACTTAAATCGTTCAAAGGAGGATACCACCCATCATACCACATCACAACCATTTTAATATCATGTTGGCACGCAAGATAGACCATTATAAACTCTTAGCTAATTAAGCATGGCATAAGAAGCTATGATCTCTAATTGTCATTGCAAACATGCTTCATTCATAACAAGCTGAATTAGGAACGACGAGCAATCATATTTACAAAAAAAAAGAGGTCGAGTTCATACCAACTCTTCTCATCTCAATTAGTTCATCATATATCATCCTTATTGCCTTTCACTCGCACGACCGAACGGTGTGGATAATAATAATAGTGCACGTGCATTGGACTAAGCTGGAATCTACAGGCATTTAATACAAGAGAGAAGACAAGGTAATATGGCTCAGGATTAAATCAACAACAAAGCATATGAGAGCCACTAAGCATTTTCAATCATGGTCTTCTAATCTTAACCCCTAAAGAAAAGAAAAGAAACTATTTACACGGGTAAGCTCCCAACAAGCAAAAGAAGAATGGGAAATCTTTTTGGGTTTTCATTTTTAGTTACTACTACAGGCAAAGAAAGTAAACTAGCTAGAAGCTACAACTAATATTTTTTGTTTTTCTGGGTTTTTCTAGCACACAAGAAAAGACTAAGAAAAAGAAATTGAAACTAAGAATGGATGGTACAGCGAAAGAGTGTGAGCACCGACAACTAGAATAAGTGTGTGAACATGAATGTAAGTCGGTGAAAAACATGTACTCCCCCAAGCTTAGGCTTTTGGCATAAGTTGGTCTATGGTCAGTACTGGCCTGACGGATATCCAAAGTTGTAGTTGGGGTCCTACTGAGATGCAGCAGATGCTGCCTGCTGAGCTGCAGCTTGAAGGCGGGTTGCCTCCGTCATGTTATAATAGGCATTTGCCTTCTCCATAGTTATACTGTATCTTCCTTTTTCCTGAAAGTTAAACAAAGTAGGGGCAGGAAGAACAATAGGGATGGCATGCTGCCGGTTAAAGATTAGTCGATATTTAAGAGTTTGATTATCCCACTCTATAAACCGATGACTAGCCATAGTATTACAGTCTAAATAAGTAGCAGGTAAAGGTTCATCATACGGGTGCACAAACACACCAAGATAGCGGGCTATGCGAGTAGCATAGATCCCACAAAATAAATCTCCATACAAACCATTATGGTGTAATCTACGTGCAACAATTGCTCCTAAGTTATATTGCCTATCACCTAGTACAGCACTCCTGAGAACACTAGGATCAGGGACACACATGTGACAAGCCTCATCTTTACCGTTTATGCATCTACCGATAAAGAGAGCAAAGTAATGAATAGGAGGAAAATGTATGCTCCCCGTGGTGGCTTGTGTGATGTCCCTGGATTCTCCCACTGTAATACTAGCTAGGAATTCTCTAAATTCAGATTTGCGAGGATCACTCATACTGCCGCACTGTGGGAGCTTGCAGGCAACATTAAAATCCTCTAAGTCCATGTTATAAGATTTATCATAAAGGTCAAACAGGACAGTGTGAGAATTACATGAAGATGGAAATTTAAACCTTCTCACAAAGCTGTCAGTGTAATGCCCAGGATGGAGTTATACCTCCTACGTGTCGAGGGACGACTTAAAGGCATAAATCCATCCTAGAATGATCTCAAGTTCGGTAATCTTTGCACATCTCATGTAAAAGAGGGGATTGTAAACAGAAAATAGTTGGCTTACACTCGCCACATCACAGAATTACAATTCAAGTCTCAAACATCATACATTAAGAAAATCACAACCCTCTAAGGGCAAAATCAAAATGCAAGATACCAAACTCAGATAAATAAACCACAGGCGGATCGAATCCTAGTAAGAGTCTCCACTACTGATCATCCGGATATCGCACATAGTACCGACTACGCTCCTCGTCGTACTCCCAATCCAGCTCGGTGCCATCACCTGGATAGCTCACAGCTGGACCTGCATCTGGTGTGTGAAGTAACTGTGAGCCACAGAGGACTCAGCAATCCCGTCTCCGGGTAAAAAGACTATTTAAGCCTTTGGGTGAGAATAAGGCTGAAGAAAAGAATAAGTGTCTGCAGCAGCAACTAGCAACTAGCTTACGTGAGTGAGAGCGAGAAGAGAAAGCCTCGGCGAGAAGTGATCACGAAGTGATCCTAGCTACAAGCTCAACAATCATAACCCCTCCGTGTTCAACTCCCGAATCCCTATTCGGAAATTGACGGTCACGGAACACACGCTGGTAGTGTATTAGTAACATTGTGTCAAGTTATCTACAACCGGAATTAACAAGCTCCCATCTGCCACATAACCGCGGGCACGGCTTTCGAAAGTTCAAACCCTGCAGGGGTGTTCCAACTTGACCCATTACAAGCCCACGATCCGCGGAGTCGCAACTCCAAAGTGGGAATCCCGTGCTCAAGATATACCGATCTAAGGTAAGGCTAATCCAGCAAATCCTCCCGGCGTGTCGACACCCTGATAGTAGCCGCGCGTATCTAAGTCTCAGGACACGACCGGATGGGCGATCCCACAGGTTTTTACCAGACCTTGAGTTTCCTCGAGGTGGCCCCGCGTAACCCCCGGTTTGGACCAACACTCATGTGGAGCACTGGCCCGGGTTGTTGAATTAAGAAAAAGGGTTTATAACTCCCTATGCAAGTTTAGTTTGTTATTAGGCAAATAGTACCAATGTTGGGACTTGCTGGAAAAGACTTAGCACTTAGCGGTTTATCGAGGGGGTCCCATACACCCCAACCGTGTTAGGAACGCATAATCAAGGAACATAACACCGGCTTATACGGATCCTAACGGCATGAGTGGAACAAATCACCAAGCAAAAGGCTTAGCCTTCCACCCTTGCCAATATATAGATGATTTCATTTTAGCAATTATATAGTGTGATATAACCCAACCAAAACTTCAACATGAAGCAAGCATCTTCGATCTTCACCTGCAACTAGCAACGCTATAAGAAGGGCTGAGCGAAGCGTACTTAGCCAAGCAACGGTTTGCATAGGTAGGTTGGTTAAACATGGCAATTGGTTACAAGTAGGAGGCTGACAAGAAGATCATGGGCATCGACGCAAAACTATAGAACGAGACTACTAGCAATAGGCAAAGATAGTAATGTTATCGGGGTTCGGTCATCTTGCCTGAAGAGAAGTCGTTCGGATCGTAAGAAGGGTCCTCGTGCTCAACCTCGTTGGAAACCTCGTGCTCGTACTCGATCTCGGTCTCGGCTTCCGGCTCTAAACAAAACAATCACACCAAGCACCAATCAACAAGATGCAATGCGCACTCGAAAAAGATGAATGCATGATGGATGCACAAGGAGCACGTAAAACAACACTCAAGCAAAACACCTCAAAACAAGATAACAATCTGGTATTATGAATCTACACAGAAAATCTATCAAGTTTGATATAAGATTCGCTGAAATCGGAGTTACGGGCTAAAAGTTATGCCCGAAACAAGAAATGAGCGAAAGCTGAAAATTACAGCAACATAGCAACTTCGGAGCTCAAAATAATTGAGCTACAGCATTCAAATAACATGGCAAAGGTCATGAACACAAACTAGACATATACTACAGCAACTAAGTCCAAAGGTGCACCCTCAACGGAGTCACGGATCAATAGCAATGATCTTGGACATATTGAACTTGACAATAAAATTCTGGCAGCAGAATTTTTTTGAAACTTTGGAGCAAAAGATAAACATGCTACAGCCACTTAAATGGACATGTGAGGACATGAATGGAAATACAACAATATATACTACAAGGAACAATCAAGATCCACTCCAAAACTAACATGCTTTGTCCTAGAACATCACACGAACATGGCATCGGAACGTTACAGATTTCAGACTTTGTGAAAATCCACTAAGTCCTAAAACAGCAATATCATCATAGCATCTAAAAGAGCATGTTTAAGTCACCTCGAAACTAATCATGGCAAAAGGTAAGCACCTCATCAAATTACACATGAAGGTGATCCCGAAACACACAAGCATGCTTCATTGAGGTGAACACAACGATAGCAACGAGCTCAACAAGATGGCATTTCATAACAAGTGAAACAACATCACGGCCACATGGCACTTTGCAACGATGATAACAAGGCAATAATAAATCTACCATGCAACCTATCACATACAACACGTAGATCATGGCAAGACGAACACGTGGACATGTCATTTGCATCATTCGGACAAACGAGCTAAAAGATATCACATGGCAAAGGTGGCATAAAAATATCACATAGCAGCAGTTTATATCATGATGCACTCTTGCAACAGCAAAACGAGCACCTAGATGATCTCTAACATGCATGACAACAACAGATGAAACCTAGAGCACGTCTCCATGAACGACTGGACATATTATATGCGCGAAACGGAGCAATAGACAAAAAGTTAGAGCAGTTTGAAATATGCATCTCAGAACAATACACAGGGACCTAGTGGTAAAAAGGAGCAACCTCGGGGTCAGATCTGGAGTCAACGCGGCTGGATCTGGTAAATCGGCGGTGTGGATCGGGCCCGACGCGCGGGATCCGGCGGTGGCCCACGCGGCTCGGCCCGCGGAGCGAGAGGCGCCGGCGAGCTGCGCGGCTGCGGCCCACTGGCACGCGGGGCGGGAGCCCAGCGGCTGGAGGGACCCGGTGGGCCGAGGTGCGGCTGCAGCCCGCTCGGGCGGCTGCTGCCTGCTGGACGAGGGACGCGGCCCGGCGGGCGACTCGGTGGCCTGGCGGGGCGACGCGGGAGGCGGGCCGAAGCGGGAGGCGGGCCGGAGCGGGAGGCGGCCGGTGCGCGGGGATGTGGTCCCCCGCCCCCCC
>LR738715.1:77857895-77889064 GCA_902687465.1 Secale cereale | reverse complement strand
CCAAGCCTGGCGACTCGGTGCGCGGTGGATTTCGAAGCTGGGCCGGTCGGCGAAGTGGGGACCGGGCCGGTGGCCAGCGCTGCGGGAGCGAGGCGCCCGGGCCGAGTGGAGCGGTCGGTCGGCGGAGCGACCGAGGCGAGCTGCGAGCTACGGCTGGGGGCTTCGATGCGGTGGCTTCGATGCGGTCTGGCGCGCTGACTTCGGGGATCGATCGGGAATTGATCCCCCGATCGATCCAGTCCGGTGAGGTGGCTGGGATATAAGAAAAAAAAGGAGAGGGGAAAGAGGAAGAAGAAGAGGATGCCCAAAATTAGACTAGGGTCTAATATATAGCAGGTAGCTAGGGTTAGGGGATCTGGGGGTGCTAGGAGCCCTCCGATCGCGATCCGACGGATCCGATCGCGGGGGTAGATTAAAAGGGCCTAGGAGAAGATAAAAGACTGCAGTAGGGGTGTTTCCGGGACACAAAGTGAAGGCACTTTGGACCCACACGAACAACAGATGGGATAGCCAACGGAGTCCAAACGAGACGAGATTTGAGAGGCGGGTTGCACACAACAAAACAACAACACACAAAACAACCTCGCGGCACACCAGTAACGTTACACGCCCGAACAACAAAGTAGGCCTACGGGACGTCACGGACACGTGAGGGAGCTCCGGAACGCGAAACGGACAACGGGAAGAAACACGCGGAACCGGATGCAACCGCCAACACAAATGCAATGCGATGCACATGTCTACATGATATGAATGAAAGCCACACACTCACACAACAAAACGACGAAAACCCGAAAGACAAAGAACCCAGAATGGAAATAGATGAAGCCGGAGATATATAATATACCCAAAAGGGAAAGTATTACATCCGGGGCATTACAGTCAGTTAAGCCACGGTATTGGAGACACTTATCTTGCATGAAGTCCTCGAGGTCAGCGTTACGCACATATGCATAAAGTTCATCTTTGATGCCCGCTTGACCCATAAATTCATATGACGACCATTCGCAAGGCCGCACATCAGCATCCCTTGGTGGTTCATCGTCTGGCTCACGGAATGCGAGCCTCGGTTCTTGCTTCCTTGAAGGACCACCTTGGAAGTTTCTCCTAGACATTTTTCTGAAATTTTTAGTAACTACCAATAAAAGTTAACCAAACTCAACAAGATCGATAGCAACAACTCCTATAAGTGCCTAGAGGCTATATCATGCATTAGAGCTACTTGGGACCAAGAAAATTTGACATGCAAGCTCAAGAACAAGGTCACCACAGCAGCATAAATTTGCAACAAATAAAGCACTAGAGCAAAAACTTATTGGACCAATGGAGGAGTCACATACCAAGGAACAATCTCCCCAAAAAGTTTTGTGAATGGTGCTTTGAGCAAGGAGATCGAAAATGGCAGCAAAATGAGCTAGAACTCGGGTTTGAGCTGGTTGGGGATTTTTTTTGGGAGGAAGAAGAAGAGCATGGGTGAAAGGATAAGTGGAGGGGGGCCACGTGGGGCCCTCGAGGTAGGGGGGCGCCCTGTGCCCTCGAGGCCACGTGCTGGCTCCCCTCGCTGTGTGTTCAGTGCCATATTTTCTTAAATATTCTAGAAAAAAATCATATTTCATTTTCATGGCATTTGGAGAACTTTTATTTTCGGGATATTTTTATTGCACGGATAAGTCTGGAAACAGACATAATATGCTATTTTTGTTTTATTTAACCTAATTAACAGAAAGTAAAAGGAGGGTACAGAAGGTTTGTGCCATCTATATTCACGTATCCCATGTTCACCAAAAGGAATCCATTAACAAGGTTGATCAGGTCTTGTTAATAAACTCTTTCCGAGTAACATGAAACCGGAGAATTTTCGAATAACACTAGGTTACCTCAATGGGGATATGTATGTCCCCAACAATAAGTATGTCATATGCCTTCTTGATAGTAGGAATAGGAAACTCAAAACCTCCAATAGTAATAGTCAAAGTTTTTCCAATATAATTGATACTATAGACTTGAGGTTGTTTCCTCGAAAAGTGTACCGTATGCTCATTACCATTGACATGAAAAGTGACATTGCCTTTGTTGCAATCAATAACAGCCCCTGCAGTATTCAAAAAAGGTCTTCCAAGAATAATAGACATACTATCGTCCTCGGGAATATCAAGTATAACGAAGTCCGTTAGAATAGTAACATTTGCAACTACAACAGGCACATCCTCACAAATACCGACATGTATAGCAGTTGATTTATCAGCCATTTGCAAAGATATTTCAGTAGGTGTCAACTTACTCAAGTCAAGTCTACGATATAAAGAGAGCGGCATAACACTAACACCAGCTCCAAGATCACACAAAGCAGTTTTAACATAGTTTCTCTTAATGGAGCAAGGTATAATTGGTACTCCTGGATCTCCTAATTTCTTAGGAATTCCACCCTCAAAAGTGTAATTGGCAAGCATGGTGGATATTTCTACTTCAGGTATCTTTCTTTTGTTGGTAATAATGTCTTTCATATACTTAGCATAAGGATTTGTTTTAAGCACATCAGTCAAACGCATACGCAAAAAGATAGGTCTAATCATCTCGGCAAAGCGCTCAAACTCCTCATCATCCTTTTTCTTGGATGGTTTTGGAGGAAAAGGCATGGGTTTCTGAACCCATGATTGTCTTTCCCTGCCGTGCTTCCTAGCAACAAAGTCTCTCTTATCATACGCTGATTCTTTGATTGTGGGTTATCAAGATCAACAACAGGTTCAATCTCTACATCATTATCATTTCTAGGTTGAGCATCATCATGAACATCATTATTAATATTATCACTAGGTTCATGTTCATTACCAGATAGTGTCTCAGCATCAGAAACAGATATATCATTGGGATTCCTAGGTTTGTGAGCTACAGGTTCACTAGAAGCATGCAAAGTCCTATCATTTTTCTTTTTCTTCTTCTTAGAAGAACTAGGTGCATCTAAATTAGCTCTCTGAGAATCTTGCTCAATTCTCTTAGGGTGGCCTTCAGGATACAGAGGTTCCTGAGTCATTCTACCACCTCTAGTCACAACTCTAATGGCATTATCATTATTCTTACTATTTAATTCATTGAGCAAATCATTCTGAGCCTTAAGTACTTGTTCTACTTGAGTGGTGACCATAGAAGCATGTATACTAATAAGTTTCAATTCATCTTTAGCACTAGATAGATAATCACTCAAGCGTTCAATCATATGAGCATTGTGTTGTTATTGCCTACCAACATAAGCATTGAAGTTTTCTTGTTTCACAATGAAATTGTCAAACTCATCTAAGCATTGGCTAGCAGACTTATAATGAGGAATATTACCTTCATCATATCTTTAAAGAGAATTTACCTTTACTACCTGTGTCGGGTTATCAAGACCATGTATTTCTTCAATAGGCGGTAAATTCTTAACATCTTCAGCTTTAATACCTTTTTCTTTCATAGATTTCTTTGCCTCTTGCATGTCTTCAGGACTGAGAAATAGAACACCTCTTTTCTTTGGAGTTGGCTTAGGGGCTGGTTCAGGAAGTGTCCAATTATTTTCATTGGCTAGCATATTATTCAATAGTAATTCAGCTTGTTCCACTGTTCTTTCCCTGAGAACACAACCAACACAACTATCGTGGTGGTCTCTGGAAGCATCGGTTGGTCCATTATAAAAGACATCAAGTATATCATGCATCTCAAGAGGATGATCAGGTAAAGCATTTTGTAACTAGAGAAGCCTCCCCCAAGCTTGTGGGAGACTCTCTTCTTCAGTTTGAGCAAAGTTATATATTTCCCGTAAGGCAGCTTGTTTCTTATGAGTGGGAAAATATTTAGCAGAGAAGTAATACATCATATCCTAGGGACTACGCACACAACTAGGATCAAGAGAATTAAACCAAGTCTTAGCATCACCCTTTAACAAGAACGAAAATAACTTAAGGATATAGTAGTAGCGAATCTTTTCATCATTGGTAAACAGGGTGGCTATATCATTCAACTTGGTAAGATGTGCCACAACAGTTTCAGACTCATAGCCATGGAAAGGATCAGATTCAACCAAAGTAATTAACTCAGGATCAACAGAGAATTCATAATCCTTATTAGTGACACATATAGGTGAAGTAGCAAAAGCAGGGTCATGTTTCATTCTAGCATTCAAGGACTTTTCTTTCAACCTAGCTAATAACTTAAGATCATATCTATCATTACAAGCAAGAAAGTTTCTAGCAGTTTCTTCATCCATAACATAACCCTCAGGCACAACAGACAATTCATATCTATTGGGAGTAGTTTCATCATCACTTTCATAAATATCATCAAGATTTGCACTCTCCCTAACTTTAGCAATTTGTTCATCTAGAAATTCACCTAGTGGCACAGTATCAGGCATAGAGGTAGTTTTATCATACATAGCATAAGTAGCATCATCAAGAACATACGGCATATCAGATTCAATAGCAGGAGTAGGTGTCGCAAGTTTACTCATAACATAAGGAGAATCAAGTGCAGAGCTATGTCGGGGGAAACTGTCCTCCCACGAACACCTATGGGACCGGAGCCCCTTCTACGTTGCGGTAAGGGAGCGGAGGGAGCACGGAGAGCAGATCGAGGAGCACACGCGGGCAGTTTTACCTAGGTTCGGGCCGCGCGGACGCGTAAAACCCTACTCCTGCTTAGGTTGTATTGAGTTCTTGAGCTCGGGAGCTTGAAGGTCTACAGTACTAGCTACACCGAGCGAGAGAGTTGTCTAGGTTTCGAACCTCCTCTACGTTGTGCATGGGCCTCCTTTTATAGCTCAAAGGGGTCACCGACAGGTGTCAACATAGAGGAGGGTAAAAGTGTAAATTTGGTGGTAGTTGCAACAGTGCATGAACAGTGGTCTTCACCTAACTTTGATAGTGGGGGACAAGGGCATTAAATGCCCGTTGCCGTCGCCCCCAAAAGCGTCCGTCCATGCATCTCCGTTCGCCACGGCGGTAGCCTCGTCACCGTGGCTTGCCACCGTGTGCCCCAGGCTGCACAGCCGTCTGCCACGCGTCCCTGGAAGGGCCCCAGGGCGACGCGTGGGCAGATGAGCTGGAGCGCGGGCACACAGCATAGGTTTCCCCGGCAAGCACCTTGCCGGGGTCGTGATCTTGCCGGGCCCGGAAGCTTGCCGCTCTCCGGGTCCTGCCGGGGCGCATGATGCGCCGAGACATCTCTTGAGGTATGTGTTCCTTGGCCTTCCTGGCAAGATCCTCTTGCCAGGGTCTTGTGCTAAAGTGATAACCTTGAGCCTGGTGCGGCCTTCCCGGCAAGCTCCTCTTGCCGGGGCCTTGATCTTATGACTTGTATACTTTGTTCTTGAATGGCTTCATAGGGACCAGAACGGTTCTTGGCGAGCACGTGGTAAGCCCTGCCACGGGAAGCTGCTACTGCCCGTGCACAAGTTGGGGTACTAAGGTACCCCTATCTTAGTACACCGACAGGAGCCCCCGGGCCTGGACCACACACGGTGCCGAGCGCTGTTGGGCCAGGCCCAAGACAGTGCACGGGCACACGCAGCCCACGGCAAGCCGTATCCCCTTCCGTATCCGCCGCATCCCTCCCTAACGGCACGCGTCGATTGCGGCATCGTGGGAGAGATCGTGGCCTGTTCTTTAATGGGAAATGCGGAACGTCCCCCACTTCCCCCTTTAAAAGCAGAGGAAGCAGGGGCAGTTCCCCTCCATCGTCTTCATTGCGCCTTGATTCTCCAGAAACCCCCGCCGCTTCTTGCCTCCGCCCTTCCTGCACTGTCTCCCGCATCCGCGGCACCGTCGACCTCCTCACCTCTTTCCTCGCCGCCCCCGCTATGGCTCCGAAGAGCGACAAGGCGAAGAGTGACAAGGCCAAGAAGGAGAAGTCCGAGCAGGCGGCGAAGCTGGCAGCCCTGCGGAAGAAGTGCGTGGTCTTCGCGCCGAGGTTTGGCGTGAGGGAGCTGCGGGACAAATACTATTTGTTCTGGGCGAGGGAGACCAAAGCTCATCCCCGCACCAGAGTCCTCCCCGCCGTCGCCGCCGACATGTTCCCCGGCGGGTACTTTTACTTTGCCGCATTCTTCCATTGTGGTCTGTGCCCTCCGTACTTGGAGTTCTTTTGTGATGTAATGAATACGTATGGCCGCCAGCTCCTTGCCGCCCGAAGCTGACCAGGAGGCGTTGAAGGCGCAAGTCGCCCACATCGTCGCCAAGGTGGGCAAGATCACGAGGCGTGAAGGCGACCGCGTAGATTAGATTCCTTTCTTTCTGCTCCCTTTGCCGCTGCAAAGCATGTTATGGACAAGAATCTGTTAGTATTGCGGCAAGTCATCTTTGTAATATACAATCTTATTTTGAGCAACCAATGCAGTGTCATCTCCCTTGCTTTGGTCCCTTTACTTTGTGTGCATTCTACCCTACGCTTTTAGGGAACTCACCGGCAAAGGACCCTTGCCGCGAGCGCTGAGTGCTGGACTCTTAGCAGCCCGCTGGCAATACCTTTGCCGGCAAGAAACCTTGCCGCAGCTAGCCGCAGCACACTTAGATTGCTGAGCGAACTCGAAAACGAAGTAAGGGCGCGACACTTGTCGCAGCTCACTTAAGTCGTTGTGCGTGCTCGAAACAAAGTAAGGGTGCGGCTAGCCACGGGTAGGTTCCTCCGCGCATAGGTTTTCCATACAAAGTGTGGTTGTTCAAGGAAGACAACTAAAAAAATTTGAAAAATTTGAATTACTCAAACTTTGGTAACTTAGCTTTCATAGATTGTTTGCTCCCCGGCAAGGCTTCTCTTTCTTGAACAGCACTTGGTCCATGCCTCCATCTCCTCCCCCCCGGCAAACTTGTGCGCGAGGAATACTCCTCCTGCTTAAGAGGGAAAGAAGAAGAGGAGGAAAAACAAGTATAGGGCCTCATGGCTTGCTAGTGCTTACCGGGGATGTGCGTTGCACAAAGTGTCAGATGATGCATGCAAATAACAAAGAAAAGCATGGAAATGACAAATAGTGCGGAGCACAAAAGCTTTACTGATGCACGGGATCTGCGCCCGGCTTTGTACAAAGGTTTACATGCAACAGCGGCAAGACTTGTACAAAAGGTGGTTGCCGGAGCGGATCATGGCAACCGCGCCTTACGGGTGAAACTTGCGAAGATGCTCTATGTTTCAGGAGTTGCTCACCGGTAAGCCTTCTTCTGTCTCAAGGCGGACATCACCGGGCCTTGTGACTTGTCTCACCCGATCATGGCCTTCCCACTTCAGCGTCAACTTGTTGGAATTCTTGGCAGACTGAACACGCCGAAGAACAAGGTCGCCTTCCTCGAGACTCCTGGTCCTGACCTTGCGGCTATGATAGCGACGCAAGGCTTGCTGGTATCGAGCAGCTCGTACAGCAGCCTGGAGACGTCCCTCCTCAAGGAGCAATGCATCATCTTGTCGCAGTTGCTCTTGCTCGAGCTCATCATAAGCGAGCACTCGAGGAGATCCGTATACGAGTTCTGTGGCGAGAACTGCCTCTGCTCCATAGACAAGAGCAAAGGGGGTCTGTCCGGTGGCTCGATTTGGTGTCGTCCTGATTGACCAAAGAGCCGCCGGCAACTCCTCTATCCAGTTTCTTCCGCACTTGTGCAGCCTGTCGAAGGTTCTTGTCTTGAGTCCGCGCAGCACTTCAGCATTGGCCCTCTCCGCTTGACCATTGCTCCTCGGGTGAGCAACAGAAGCGAAGCAGACCTTGGCGCCAAGGTCTTGGACGTACTGCATGAAGGTGCGACTTGTAAACTGTGTGCCGTTGTCGGTGATGATCCTGTTAGGGATTCCGAAACGGCAAACAATTGACCTGAAGAACCTGACTGCTGACTATGCTGTCACCTTTCTCACCGGTTCCACTTCTGGCCACTTTGTGAACTTGTCGATTGCAACATACAAGTACTCAAAGCCCCCGACTGCGCAGGGAAAGGGGCCGAGAATGTTGAGCCCGCAGACCGAGAAGGGCCAGGACAAAGGGATCATCTGGAGAGCTTGAGCTGGCTGGTGAATTTGCTTGGCATGGAACTGGCACGCTTCACACTTGGTTACTTGTGCAGTTGCATCTTGGAGGGCTTCTGGCCAGAAGAACCCTTGCCGGAACGCCTTCCCGGCAAGTGCCCTTGCACCAATGTGGTGGCCACATATGCCTCCATGTATCTCTGCCAACAGCTTCTGTCCATCTTCCCTGGAAATGCACTTCAACCTGACACCGCTGAGTCTTCTTCTGTACAGTTCATTGCCAACGAACTGGTACATACTTGACTGCCTGGTTATTTTCTCTATCTCTTCTGGCTCATCGAGAAGTTCTCCAGTTTGCAGAAAGCGGACGATTTGCTGTGCCCATGCTGGAGCCTGAGGCTCAACAACAAGGACTAAAGGCATGAGGGCTGCTGCGGGAACCTCAGCTTCTACGGCAAGAACCTGCGGCTCTGCCGGAGCTGATGCCCCCCCGGCAAGCCTGCCGGGGCAAGGCTTGTCGGGAACGCTTGCTTCAACTGTACAGACCCTTGGATCTGCAGGAGCAAACTGTTCCTCAGCATCTTGGTTGTTGATCCTGGGGACCTTGGCGGCGGCTTCTGGAAGATCCGCCGGCAAGTAGTCGCCGGAGACCAACTTCCTCTTCTTGTTTTGCCCAACTGATGGTGTAACGGATGGCTGAGTTAACTTGAGCACGAAGGTTCCTGGTTCCACAGGTAACTTCATTGCGGCACACTTTGAGAGGCCATCTGCAATATCATTCTGGGCTCTTGGGACGTGCTCCATTTGCAGACCTTCAAAGTGCTCTTCAAGCTTCCTCACTTCATCAACATAAGTTTCCATCAAAGGGCTCTGGTAACTCTTATTCACTTGTCGGACCACCAACTGTGAATCTCCCCGCACAATCAACTTCTTGATCCCAAGCTCGGCCGCAATTCTGAGGCCGGCAAGCAAACCTTCATACTCAGCAGTATTGTTTGTCGCTTGCTCCTTGGGAAAGTGCATCTGTACAACATACTTGAGGTGCTCCCCGGTGGGCGCTATGAGTACCACGCCGGCACCGGCGCCTTGCAGCGAGAAAGCACCATCAAAGTACATTATCCATTCGTTGCTCGCTTCTTGGACGGGGACGCTTGTCTCTGGAGCTTCTTCATCTGGCGTTGGGGTCCATTCCGCTATGAATTCTGCCAAAGCTCTGCTCTGTATGGTTGAAGTACTCTCAAACTTGAGACCAAAGCTTGACAGCTCCAGTGCCCACTCGACGATCCTGCATGTTGCTTCGGGATTTTGCAATATCCTCTTCAACGGAAAGCGAGTGACCACCGTTATCTCGTGTGCTTGGAAGTAATGGCGCAGCTTCCTTGAGGCCATGAGGAGGCCGAAAAGCGACTTCTGCACCCCAGAGTATCTTGATCTAGCCCCCTGCAGAAGGGAACTTACGAAATACACTGGGTGCTGCACCATCTTCCTTGGCCATGAATATCTGGTGGTAACCTGAGTATGCATCAAGGAATGAGAGCAACTCACATCCAGCTGTGGAGTCAACAATTTGGTCGATGCGTGGCAAGGGAAAGTGATCCTTGGGACAAGCTTTGTTCACGTCGGTGAAGTCTATACAAAGTCTCCACTTTCCATTAGCCTTGCGCACAACAACTAGATTGGCTAACCACGTAGGATGGATTACGCCTCTAACCAGGCCTGCAGCTTCCAACTTCTTTATCTCTTCGGCGATGAATTCTTGGCGCTCCACGGCTTGCTTCCTGACCTTCTGCTTGACGGGCCGCACATGAGGACAAACAGCGAGCTTGTGCTCAATTACCTTCCTGGGAACGCCGGGGATGTCCGACGGTTGCCATGCGAATACGTCGACATTCACCCGCAGGAAGGCAACGAGCGCGCTTTCCTATTTGTGGTCGAGTGTAGCACTGATGGTGAAGGTACCACCAGTGCCGTCCTCCTTGGCGGACACCTTCTTGGTTGCCGGTGGAGCTGCCATTCCTTTCTTACACTTGCCGGTGGAGCTCGATGGTACGTCCTCGACGGCAGCGCAGCACTCCGAAGAGGTGCGTTTGCCGGAGTGGGCTCCAGAGCTCTTGCCGGACTTGGTCTTGGTCTTCCCCCCGGGAGCTTCAGCGGCAAATGTGTTGCTCTCTGCTGCGGCTGCTGCATCCCGGTAGATCTTGTCGGCGCAGATAAGCACGTCCTTCTTGTCGCCGGGGACAGAGATGACGCTTATCGGCCCCCGCATCTTGAGTACGTTGTATGCATAGTGGGAAGCTGCCATGAACTTGGCGAGGGCAGGACGACCAAGTATCCCATTGTATGGCAATGGGATATCAGCAACATCAAATGTGATCCTCTCCATCCTGAAATTGAGCTCTCCGCCAAAGGTCACTGGCAGCGTGATCTTCCCCTTCGGCTTGCTCCTTCCCGGGTTGATCCCTTGGAACGACCCGGTTTCTTCGAGCTCGCCGTCTGGGATCTGTAGCTTCTTGATCATAGCTGAGGAGATCAAGTTCAGGCTGGCCCCGCCGTCAACCAACATCTTGGTGACCTTGAGGTTGCGGATAGTTGGTGAGACCAACATCGGCAAGCACCCGACCGCAGTGGTGCGGTCAGGGTGGTCCTCAAGGTCAAAGATGATGGGCGTGCCGGACCACTTCAGCAGCCTGCGTGACTCAACGGGCGGCTCAGCTGCATTCACTTCTCGCACCCACTGCTTGAGCTGGCGGTGGGAAGTGTGCAGAGAGGCACCTCCGTCGACACACAGAACCTCTGTGGCCTTCTGGAACTCCTGCTCGCTATTGTCTCCTTCTTCCATGTCATCATCGTCGTCTTCATCCTCATCCTTGTCGCGGCCCCGGGGAGGTCTGTCACCTTGCCGCTGCTTGGCCTTGCCGCGGCGTCCTCCCCGGCCATTGAACAACCGCTTCTTGCTGGGCTCTCCTCCGCCTCCTTGGGCCTTCTTCTTGTCACGTCGCTCGTATTCAGCCTTCTGCTGCTCTACGAGGTACTCCACTCTTTTGCAGTTCTGGAGATCGTGGCCCTTGGTGCGGTGGATCTTGCAGTACTGGTTGTCGGAGCCGTCCTGCTTGTCGGCTGCCGCTACAGGGGCGGGCTCCTTGCCGAAACCGCCAGCCTGTGCCTTCTTGGCGGGAGCCTCCTTGCCGGACTGCTCGACAACCAGCATCTCCTTGCTCTTCTTCTTTCTGTTATTCCGCCGCCGGTTCTTCCTTGCCGGGGCGGCATCCTCGCTGTCGCTTCCTCCTGCGCCAGTATCCTCTCCGGGGAGTCTCCTCCCCTCTTCAGCGCGCGCGCACTTGTCTGCCAGAGCGTAAAGCTCGCTGACATCCCGGATCTTGGTCATGGCCATCTCCTCTCTCATCCGGCGGTTACGCACGTTCTGGTGAAACGCGCTGATAACCGCGGCGGGGTGGACGTCGGGAATGTTGTGCTGGACGCGGCTGAATCTTTGGATGTATTTGCGCAGGGACTCTCCCTCCTTCTGGGCGAGGATGTGGAGATCGCTCTCCTGGCCGTGGGGTTTGTGGCCGCCCGTGAAGGCGCCAACAAACTGGTGGCACAGATCTGCCCATGAGGAGATGGAGTTCTCCGGCAAGTGCATAAGCCAAGACCGGACGTTTGGCTTAAGCACTAGCGGGAAGTAGTTGGCTAGGATCTTCTCATCGCGTCCCCCGGCAGCCTGCACCGCAATGGTGTAGATGCTGAGGAACTCCGAGGGGTGCGTCTTCCGTCGTACTTCTCGGGTACGTCGGGCTTGAAATTCTTCATGCTGGGCCACTGGACTTGCCGCAGCTCACGGGCGAACGCAGGGCAACCTGCCGCGTACGGCAAGTCGCCTGGTTCACCGGGCGCGTGCGCGTCGACAGCGGTCCCAACGCGCTGATCTGACTGTCTTCGGGCTTCTCGTCGACGCTCGATGCGAGTTCGAGCGTCCTCTTGCCGCCTGTCGTCTAGGACTTGGCGCTGATCGCGGCGAGCCCGCGGATCCGACGATGCCGTAGAGTCGTCGTCGACGTTGATCCGGCGGGGTGGCGATTTCTGCTTCCGCGGCGGGGAGTGCACGGTGGTTGCACCCCCGGCGGTCTTGTCTCCATCGGCCTTCGTCTGGTCGACTTGCCGCGGCCACGAAGTTGCCGGCTGCTGAGGCGCGTCGTTATTGGCGAAGGCGATGAGGCTCTGGATCGTCGCCCTCCAGTCTTCGGCCTTATCCGCCGCTGGAGGGAAGTCGAGGAGCAGCTGAGCCGTGGCCAGGGCTTCTGCTGGAGAAGAGGGAAACGGTGGCGAACGGTGCGAGGAGCAGGACACGCTCGGACTTCTAACTGCGTTAGAAGGAGCACGTTCCCGTCCCGGCGACCGCGCCTTGCTCGTGCTGGGGCGGTGGCCTTGAGCGTCCCGTGATTCGCCGGCTTGGCCACGTCCCAGCAAGCGTATGGTACCTCCGGTACCACGCCGCTGCTGGTCTGGCACCTCCTGAGAGGGACGTGGTGCGTGCACGGACACCGAGGCCTTGGAGTTCGCCCGGTCGTTCGTCTTGTCCTTGGACTTGGTGGCGCCGTGAGTGTCCCCACCGGCGTCCACCCTTCCGCCGGCGCCTCCCCCACCAACCGTCGGTTCTGGTGGTGGTGGGATTGACGCGGACGGGCCTCCAACCTCCGAAACCTTCTTCTTCGGAGGCATGTTGATGTAGCCGATGAAGTTGGAGAGGTTGATGAAGAATGCGCCCGCGTGAGCGCCGGATCAGGTTCGCACAACCTCGACGCCCCCTACCTGGCGCGCCAAAGATGTCGGGGGAAACTGTCCTCCCACGAACACCTATGGGACCGGAGCCCCTTCTACGTTGCGGTAAGGGAGCGGAGGGAGCACGGAGAGCATATCGAGGAGCACACGCGGGCAGTTTTACCCAGGTTCGGGCCGCGAGGACGCGTAAAACCCTACTCCTGCTTAGGTTGTATTGAGTTCTTGAGCTCGGGAGCTTGAAGGTCTACAGTACTAGCTACACCGAGCGAGAGAGTTGTCTAGGTTTCGAACCTCCTCTACGTTGTGCATGGGCCTCCTTTTATAGCTCAAAGGGGTCACCGACAGGTGTCAACGTAGAGGAGGGTAAAAGTGTAAATTTGGTGGTAGTTGCAACAGTGCATGAACAGTATATGAACAGTGGTCTTCACCTAACTTTGACAGTGGGGGACAAGGGCATTAAATGCCCGTCGCCGTCGCCCCCAAAAGCGTCCGTCCATGCTTCTCCGTTCGCCACGGCGGTAGCCTCGTCACCGTGGCTTGCCACCGTGTGCCCCAGGCTGCACAGCCGTCTGCCACGCGTCCCTGGAAGGGCACCAGGGCGACGCGTGGGTAGATGAGCTAGAGCGCGGGCACACAGCATAGGTTTCCCCGGCAAGCACCTTGCCGGGGTCGTGATCTTGCCGGGCCCGGAAGCTTGTCGCTCTTCGGGTCCTGCCGGGGCGCATGATGCGCCGAGACATCTCTTGAGGTATGTGTTCCTTGGCCTTCCTGGCAAGCTCCTCTTGCCAGGGTCTTGTGCTAAAGTGATAACCTTGAGCCTGGTGCGGCCTTCCCGGCAAGCTCCTCTTGCCGGGGCCTTGATCTTCTGACTTGTATACTTTGTTCTTGAATGGCTTCATAGGGACCAGAACGGTTCTTGGCGAGCACGTGGTAAGCCCTGCCACGGGAAGCTGCTACTGCCCATGCACAAGTTGGGGTACTAAGGTACCCCTATCTTAGTACACCGACAAGCTAGATGGCAGTTCCTTACCTCCCCTCATAGTTGAGGGTAAGATCTTGGTTTTTGAGTCCTTCAAATTCTTCATAGTAATAAACAGATATAAATCTCAAGTGACTTAAAGAATAGAGCTATGCTCCCCGGCAACGGCGCCAGAAAATAGTCTTCATAACCCACAAGTGTAGGGGATCGCAACAATTTTCGAGGGTAAAGTATTAAACCCAAATTTGTTGATTCGACACAAGGGGAGCCAAAGAATACTCTTAACTAGTAGCAACTGAGTTGTCAATTCAACCACACCTGGAAACTTAGTATCTGCAGCAAGGTAGTTTAGTAGCAAAGTAATATGATAGTGGCGGTAGCAGCAATAAAAGTAAAGATATTGTTTTTATAGTTTTTGTGATAATAGCAACGGAAAAGTAAATAAGCAACTAGCAATATAGGTAAAGCTCGTAGGCATTGGATCCGTGATGGGAAATTACGTCGGATATAATTCATCATGTAGAAGTTATAACCTAGGGTGACAGAGAACTAGCTCCAGTTCATCAATGCAATGTAGGCATGTATTCCGAATATAGTCATACGTGCTTATGGAAAAGAACTTGCATGACATCTTTTGTCCTACCCTCCCATGGCACAGGGTCCTATTGGAAACTAAGGGATATTAAGGCCTCCTTTTAATAGAGTATCGGACCAAAGCATTAACACATAGTGAATACATGAACTCCTCAAACTATGGTCATCACCTGGAGTGGTCCCGATTATTGTCACTTCGGGGTTGCCGGATTGTGACACCCCGAGACCGGTGCGCCATGTGTCAGCCAGTTAATCATTGTCAGTGCCATGTCATCTGCTTGCGTGTTGCATCTTGCCATGTCATCATGTGTGTTGCATCATCATGTTTTGAAAACTTGCATCCGTCCGAGTTCCCTCGTCCTTTCCGTTGTCCGTTCTGAGCCCAGACACACTTGCACGCGCCCGCGGTGCCTCCGAATATTTATTTTATAAGTGGCCAAAAAATGTTCTCGGAATGGGTTGAAACTTGGCGTGTGGTCTTATTATAGTGTAGACAGCCCGCCTGCCAAATTTCATCGCATTCGGAGTCCGTTTGATAGCCCAACGGATATATATAGCGGCACTAGTAGCCGGTTATTTCGTCGGATGTTTTTGGTCTCCGAAAACCCCGCGGGCCTCTTTTCCCTTCTCTCCTCGTAGCCCGAAACCTCTTCTACACAGCCCACTAATATCCTCTAGGCCCAACCTAAACTCCCCTCGCGATCGGATCCGTCGGATCGAGATCGGAGGGCTCTAAAACCCTCAAAACCCCCAAACCCTAGCCCCTATGCCTATATATAGGCCCCTTCCTTCCAAATTTGGACAGCCTAGCTTCTTCCCCTACCTCTAGCCCCCTCCCCCATCAAATTCCGCGCCCAGCCACCTCCATCTCGCCACTTGTCGCCGTCCAGAACCCCCCAGCCGTCGGCGCCGCCACTTGGCAGCACCTCAGTGGCCAGCCGCCACCCGGAGGTGCGCCCTCGGCCAACCCTCACAGGCCACGTCGCCTCCCTGCCCGCTCTCCAGTCACGCGGCCGCCTGAGGCCCGGGCCAGGCCTGCCCCGGGCCGCGAATGGGCCCGAGCCGCCCCTGCCTCGCGCCTCCCGATCTGCTCGCCCGATCCCCCTCTGCCCTAGCGCGTTGCGCCGCCGCGCGTGGGGAACCGCCGTCCCCGCCGGCGAGCTCCAGATCTGCGGCGTGGCTGCCTTGCCGGGGACCTCCTCCGCCGCAAGCCCGCCTCTCCGCCTTCTTCCCCTGCAGGAGCTCCGCTGCCGGCGAGGCGCCACCTCGCCCCGGTGAACCCCGCCGCCGGAGTTGCGCCTCCGGTCGCCGGGAGCTCGTCACCGGCCGCCCCGCCCCGTTCCTCGTCAGATCCGGCAACCCCGCGGCCGGATCCGCCCTCCTCGACCCTCTACGGCGCCGCCCCGCTTCCTACCTCGCCGGATAGCCGCCGCCCCGGAGCTCCTTTGCTGCGTCCGAGGCGGACATGTCCGATGCGGCCGGACATGTCCGACCTCCTCGTTGCCGTGTGACGCTGCCTTGCGGGCCCCTTCGTCAGAAGTGTCCTCTGCCTCTGGACATGTCCGTTCCCGAGGTGCTGTTTGTTTTTTGCTAAGTCCCCTGAAAAACTATTATAATGTTGCATCTTTGCATGGCTGTAGTTAATTGTGTGCTTATCCGTTTTGAGTGAATGATATGTCAAAATGATCGTGGTGATATGCTCTACACTTTGTTCCATTGTGCCATGCTCATTTGAGTTCATGTAGATGCTCTAATATCTGTTGCAAGGGTGCTACTTGATATAAACTGCTGCTACTTGTTATTTTGTTGCCATGTTTGAGATATGATAACTTGGTGCATGTTTATCCAAATGATGCAAATGATATGTCAAAATGTTCATCATGAGATGCTCTACATATTGGTTGTTATAGCATGCTTGTTTGAGTTCATATTGCCATGTTTATCCCAGTTGCAAAAGTGCATTTGGCTGTTATGTTCTGAAACTTGTTACGAGATGCCTAGTTGAGGAGCTCGTTGCTATTGATGTGTTTGTTCCCATGTCACATGCCTAGGTCTTTTTGAATCTCCATGATGTGTTCTTTGATGTGGTGCATTTTACTTTCCATGATATGCCTTGTGTTGTCTTAAACATGCTTGCAAACTTGCCATGTTGCTGTTACTGTTTTAACACTTAGTGAAATTTCACTAAGTCTGGAATCTGTAATATCCTGATGCTATGTTTGTTTGATGTCCTAGGCAAATCCATGTTAGTTTTGGGGTGGCCATTGATCATTCCTTGTTGTATATGCTGTTGTCTATCCATTTATGCCCTTACTTGCTCATTTGACTTGCTGTAGCTTATTTAATTCTTGCTCCCAAGTTTCTATAAAATATTGCTGTCAGGTTTTTAATTTCATGATCAAAATGTTGTAGCTTGTTGCTATTGATCCATGCCTCCTATGGAGATGCTCCAATGGAGTTGTTTGCTGTAGGATATGTCTACTTCATGTCCATGCTTCTTGTCACCATGTTTGAGTGCTGTAGCATATATTTATCTTGATCCCAAGTTGCCATGTGGCTGTTAATTTCCGCTTGTTGTTATATCTTGTGTCATGTGTATCTTTTAGCGCGTTGCTCCGTTTGGGGTGTTCCTTATATGAAACTTGAGTGATTTTGCATGTAGAGTCATAATATCATCTTGTTAACATGTTTGGAGTGAGTTTGGTTGATGTTTGGGTGCATCTTGCACCATTGTGTTGGGGAACATAGCAGAATTCAAAAAATTTCTACGCTTTCACCAAGATCCAATTAAGGAGACATCTAGCAACGAGCAAATAAGAGTGCATCTACATACCGTTATGGAGATTGCGAGCGGAAGCTTTCGAAGAAGCGTGGATGAAGTAGTCGTACTCTTCGCGTTCTTCATCACCGATGATCTAGCGCCGAATGGACGGCACCTCCGCGTTCAACACACGTCCGGTAGAGCAACGTCTCCTCCTTCTTGATACAGCAAGGGAGGAGGAGAGGTCGTCGGAGATCCAGCAGCACAACGGCGTGGTGGTGGATGCAGTGGAGAATCCTGCAGGGCTTCGTCGGCGCCCTGCGGAGGGAGTATGGAGGTGTGACGGGAGGGGAAGAGGCGCCATGGCAAGGGTGCGGCTGCCCTCTCCCCCCCACATATATATAGGGGGCCAGGGGGGTGCGCCGGCCAGGGGGGAATCCTTGCCCCACAAGGCAAGTGGCGCCCCCTCCCCCCTAGGGTTTCAACCCTAGGCGCATGGGGAGGAGGGCCCATGTGGTGCGCCAGCCCATTAGGGCTGGACACATCCCCCTTGCGGCCTAGGGGCCCCACCGGGATGGGTGGCCCCACCCGGTGGACCCCCGGGACCCCTCCGGTGGTCCCGGGACACTCCCGATGACCCCCGGAGATCACCCGATGGCCGAAACTGGACTTCCTATATATCATTCTTTACCTCTGGACCATTCCGGAACTCCTCGTGACGTCCGGGATCTCATCCGGGACTCCGAACAACTTTCGGGTTTCCACGTGCATGTATCTCTACGACCCTAGCGTTACCGAACCTTAAGTGTGTAGACCCTACGGGTTCGGGAGACACGTAAACATGACCGAGACCACTCTCCGGTCAATAACCAACAGCAGGATCTGGATACCCATGTTGGTTCCCACGTGTTCCTCGATGATCTTCATCGGATGAACCACCGTGTCAAGGATTCACTCAATCCCGTATGTTATTCCCTTTGTCCATCGATACGGTACTTGCCCGAGATTCGATCGTCGGTATTCCCGATACTTTGTTCAATCTTGTCATGGCAAGTCTCTTTACTCGATCCGTAATCCATCATCTCATGACTAACTACTTAGTCACATTGAGCTCATTATGATGATGTCTTACCGAGTGGGCCCAGAGGTACCTCTCCGTCATACGGAGTGACAACATCCCAGTCTCGGTTCATACCAACTCAACAGACACTTTCGGAGATACCCGATGCGTACCTTTATAGCCACCCAGTTACGTTGTGACATTTGGCACGCCCAAAGTATTCCTACGGCATCCGGGAGTTGTACAACCTCATGGTCTAAGGAATAAATACTTGACACCGAAAAGCTTATGCATTACGAACTATACGATCTCGTGCTATGCTCAGGATTGGGTCTTGTCCATCACATCATTCTCCTAATGATGTGATCCTGTTATCACTGACATCACATGTCCATGATCAGGAAACCGTGATCATCTGTTGATTAACGAGCTGGTAACTAGAGGCTCACCAGGGACTCATTGTGGTCTATATATTCACACATGTATCGCTGTTTCCGTACAATACAATTCAAGCATGAATAACAGACGATTATCATGAACAAGGAAATATAATAATAATACTTTTATTATTGCCTCTAGGGCATATTTCCAACACATTGCCATGTTGTGCTTCCTACCTTGTCATGTTGTGCTTCCTACCTTGCCATGTTATGCTTCCTGTATAGACTTGTTATGCTTCCTGTATAGACTTGCTGTGCTTCCTGTATAGACTTGCCATGCATCATACCTTGCCATGTATTGCATCATATAAACTTTTGTTGTTTTTCTATGCTTCCTACCTTGCCATGTTATGCTTCCTGTATAGACTTGTTATGCTTCCTGTATATACTTGCTGTGCATCATATGTAGACTTGTCGTGCATCCTAGTTGGTAGTGCATATTGTCATGTTCTTGAGTGGTTTGTTTACCGTGTTGCTTGCTTCTTCTCGTTAGTGCTTGTTCCATTGCGTTCGTGAGGATTCGTTCGTCTACCCGTGGTTCTTCTTCAAGGCTTCTTCTCCGTCTTCTTCACGGAACCGTTCTTCTTCCTTGCGGGATCTCAGGCAAGATGACCATACCCTTGGATACCTTTACTATCATTGCCATTGCTTAGTTGTCTCGATGCTATCGTTATATGTCGCGCTACCCATCATTATTGTCAGCCTCTCCTTGTTGCCATGAAACCTCTAACCTTTGAAACCTTCCTAGCAAAACCATTGTCTGGCTATGTTACCCGCTTGCTCAGCCCCTCTTATAGCGTTGTTAGTTGCATGTGAAGATGAAGTTCGTTCCAGGAGGGAACTTGTTGTTGGAATATCACAATATCTATTATTATATAATAACACACCTATATACTGGGCATGGGTGGAAGGCTTGGCCTTTTGCTCGGTGTTTTGTTCCACTCATGCCACCTTAGGCTTCGATAAACCGGCATTATGTTCCTTGATTTTGCGTTCCTTACACGATGGGTTTATGGGGACCCCTTGACAGTTCGTCTTTGAATAAATCTCCTCCAGCAAGGCCCAACATTGGTTTTAATTTGCTCATAATAACAACTTAATTAATTAATTAAATTGCATAGGGAGTTAGCGCTACCCGAGGATTCTTTCTACATAGCAGGGGGGCCAGTGCTGATGGTGTTGGTCCCAAACGGGGGTCCTGCAGGGCCGCCTTGGGGAAACCCGAGGTATCTGGTATAACCTGTAGCATCACCCATCCGGTCGTGGCCTGAGACGAGATACGCGCGGCTACTATCAGGGTGTCGACACACCGGGAGGTCTTCCTGGACTTGTTTTACCATTGTCGAAATGTCTTGTGCACCGGGAAGCCGAGCCTGATCGGATTTCCCTAAGATAAGGGGTGATGATATTATATTTATCACTTCAGCTAATCATGAGAGCTTGTGATGGGCTAAGTTGGGACACCCCTGCAGGGTTATGATCTTTCGAAAGCCGTGCCCGCGGTTATGTGGCAGATTGGAATTTGTTAATGTCCGGTTGTAGAAAACTTGACAGAGGATCCGAAGTAAAACACACAACTGTGTGAGTAACCGTGACTGTCTTTTTTCACTTTGAGAAGAGAACACGGTGGGGTTATGTTTGACTCGTAAGTAGTTCAGGATCTTTAGCGATCACTACTAGTTGTGACCGTTTGCGTAGATGCTCATCTTGTTCTTGTACTCGTAAGTTAGCCACCATATTTTTCTTAGCCGCTGCTGCAACCTCACCACTTTACCTCTTCCTTCCCATTAAGCTTTGATAGCTTGTTACCCATGGTTATGGGATTGCTGAGTCCTCGTGGCTCACAGATACTACAACAACAGTTGCAGGTGCAGGTTTCCGGTGACTTGACGTGAGAGCGATGTTCGTTGTGTTGGAGTTCTTTCTTCTTCTTCTTCTTCAGACTTGGGTTAGGTTCCAGGTCGGCAGCCTGGGATAGCAGATGGATGTCGTTGTTCTTTCATGTTTGTATCCGTAGTCGGATACTTTGTATTGATGTTGCTGTATTCATGTGAATTGTATGTATTGTTGTATCCCCCATGTATGTATGTAATGGTACGATGTAATGATATCCATCTTGCTAAGCGCCCGAAATGCGGTTGTGCCCCAATCACGTAAGTGTCACGTGATCGGGATAGAATCGCATCTTGGGCCTGACACGGATCATAACACATAGTAGGTGACTATAGACTTGCAAGATAGGATCAAGAACACACATATATTCATGAAACATAATAGGTTTAGATCTGAAATCATGGCACTCTGGCCCTAGTGACAAGCATTAAGCATAGCAAAGTCATAGCAACATAAATCTCGGAACATAGTGGATACTAGGGATCAAACCCTAACAAAACTAACTCGATTATATGATAGATCCCATCCAACCCATCACCGTCCAGCAAGCCTACGATGGAATTACTCACACACGGCGGCGAGCATCATGGAATTGGTGATGGAGGAAGGTTGATGATGACGATGGCGACGATCTCCACTCTCCGGAGCCCCGAACGGACTCCAGATCTGCCCTCCCAAGAGAGATTAGGGTTTGGTGGCGGCTCCATCTCGTGAAACGCGATAATTCTTTCTCTCTGATTTTTTTCTCTTTGAAACGGAATATATAGGACATGTTAATACGTCGGTGGAGCATCGGGGGCCCTCAAGGCAGGGGGCGCGCCCTGGGAAGGGGGGCGCGCCCCCCACCCTCGAGGACAGGCCGTGGGCCCCCCGGTGAGTATCTTCTTGCTGGTATTTTTTATTTTTTCTGAAATGATTCTCCGTTGATTTTTAGGCGATTCTGAGAACTTTTTATTTCTGCTAAAAAACAACACCATGGCAGTTCTGTTGAAAACAGCGTCAGTCCTGGTTAGTTCCATTCAAATCATGCAAGTTAGAGTCCAAAACAAGGGCAAAAGGGTTTGGAAAAGTAGATACGTTGGAGACGTATCAGAAATCAAGCCCTTGACTCAACACTAATCTTTATTATATAGCTCACGGACTCGATTACAAAAGGTAAAGATCATAAAGCAAAAGGTCACAACTAGATCATGCTAACTTTATTTTACTAGATCAAGATACTACCAAAAGGATCGAACTAATAAAAACGGTAAAGATAGGAGTGATGGTGATACGATACCGGGGTCGCTACCCCAAGCTTGGCAGTTGCCAAGGGGAGTGCCCATACCCATATGATTATGTCTCCTTCGTGAGGGGTGGTGATGTAGGCTTCTTACTTAACTTGCGCTTAAGGGCAGAATTTTGCTCCCATAGGTCATGGATCTCCTGCTCAAGGTTTAATATTTTGTTGCACAGTGCCTGCTTGTTTTCCTGCAAGAGGTGAAAAGGGATAAATTCGATCTTAGATTTCTTTGCTTTGTCAGGGAGGCTTGACTTTTTGAACTCCACATGCATATCCCCATGTTGAGGTAGTGGGACTTCGTCTTCATCTGAACTAGTCCAATCCTTTCCCTTGGAATAATGGACTTATTCTTCCTCCGTGGTCCAACCATAATGCTCCCAGTCCCCATAGACCTGAGGGCCAGCAAGGAAATCAGCCACATAGCTTTCTCCCTCCGAATCCTGGGACGACATATTGCTCCTATCTGTGACAGAAACATCTCGAAACAAAAACAGGGGATTTTTGCGTGATACAGAGGTCAAAACCTTCGGGAGTATATATAATGAATTTTTACTGACCAAAAGGAGTAACATACAAGAAATCAGAGTCCGGGAGGCACAGGAGCTGCCCACGAGGCACGGGGGCGCACCCAGGGAAGGGGGGCGCGCCCTCCACCCTCGTGGACGGCTCTTGTCTCTTCCGGACTGCCACTTATTTTTCTATTTTTCTAAATATTCCAAAACGGAGAAAAATTGCCTTTAGAATTGTTTTGGAGTCGGTTTACTTACCGTACCACATACCTCTTCCTTTTTGGAGGCTGAATCGTTCTGGAAAGTGTCCCTTATGTATTCCTCCGGGGTTACGGTTTCAATAACATTGGTTTCAACATTTATAGGGTTACCTGAGATATAATGATTGATTCTTTGACCGTTCACCACGTTCGGATTTGTACCTTCGAAGTTGTTGATTTTTATTGCACCGGAACGATGGACCTCCTCGATAACGTAAGGTCCTTCCCACTTAGAGAGAAGTTTTCCTGCAAAAAATCTTAAACGAGAGTTGTATGGCAGGACATAATCACCTACGTTAAACTCACGCTTTTGTATCCTTTTGTCATGCCATATTTTAACTTTTTCTTTAAACAGCTTGGCATTCTCATAGGCCTAAGTTCTCCATTCATGAAGAGAGCTAATATCAAATAACTTCTTTTCACCGGCAAGTTTGAAATCATAATTGAGCTCTTTAATAGCCAAATATGCCTTATGTTCTAGCTCAAGAGGTAAGTGACAGGCTTTTCCATAAAATATCTTATATGGAGACATACCCATAGGATTTTTGTATGCAGTTCTATAGGCCCATAATGCATCATCAAGTTTCTTGAACCAATTCTTTCTAGACCTATTAACTGTCTTTTGCAAAATTAATTTCAACTCTCTATTGCTTAGTTCTACTTGACCACTAGTCTGTGGGTGATAAGGGGATGCAATTCTATGGTTGACATCATACTTAGCAAGTATTTTACGGAAAGCACCATGAATAAAGTGTGAACCACCATTAGTCATTAGATATCTAGGGACTCCAAACCTCGGGAAAATAACTTCTTTTAAGCATTTTAATAGAGGTGTCATGATCAGCACTACTAGTTGGAATAGCTTCTACCCACTTAGTAACATAATCAACAGCAACTAGAATATGTGTGTACCCATTAGAGGCAGGAAATGGTCCCATATAATCAAAGCCCCAAACATGAAATGGTTCAATAACA
The DNA here is from genome assembly GCA_902687465.1 of Secale cereale. NCBI lineage: Eukaryota > Viridiplantae > Streptophyta > Magnoliopsida > Poales > Poaceae > Secale > Secale cereale. The sequence goes on along the minus strand of LR738715.1, from coordinate 77,865,558 downwards.
AATGAATAATTCATGGGCATTTCTTGACGTTTACTGATATTACAAATTCTTTGACATTCATCACAAGACAAGACAAACTTACGGGCATCCTTGAAGAGAGTAGGCCAATAAAAACCGGATTGCAATACCTTATGTGCAGTTCTATCTCCCGCATGGTGTCCTCCATAAGCTTCGGAGTGGCACTTGCGCAGGATCTGTTCCTGTTCATGCACAGGTACACAACGTCTAATAATACCATCTACTCCTTCTTTATAAAGATGTGGGTCATCCCAGAAGTAACGTCTCAAATCATAGAAGAACTTTTTATTTTGCTGGTATGTGAAGCTAGGAGGTACAAACTTAGCAACAATATAATTAGCATAATCAGCATACCATGGAGCAGTACGAGAAGTATTTATGACGGCTAATTGTTCATCAGGAAAGCTATCATCAATAGGTTGTGGGTCATCAAGTATATTCTCTAGCCTAGACAAGTTATCTGCAACGGGGTTCTCAGCTCCCTTTCTATCAATAATATGCAAGTTAAACTCTTGCAGCAAGAGAACCCATCTAATAAGTCTAGGTTTGGCATCTTTCTTTTCCATAAGGTATTTGATAGCAGCATGATCAGTGTGAATAGTTACTTTAGAATCAACAATATAGGGTCTAAACTTATCACAAGCAAATACAACTGCTAAAAATTCTTTCTCAGTAGTAGCATAATTTTTCTGGGCACTATCTAGAGTTTTACTAGCATATTTGATAACATTTAATTTCTTATCAACTCTTTGCCCTAAAACAACACCTACAACATAATCACTAGCATCGCACATAATCTCAAAGGGTAAATTCCAGTCAGGAGGCTGGACAATAGGTGCATAGATCAATGCTTTCTTAATTATTTCAAATGCCTCTAGACAATCATCATCAAAGACAGAAGGAATATCTTTTTGTAAGAGATTAGTCAGAGGCCTGGAGATTTTGGAGAAATCCTTAATGAACCTCCTATAGAACCCAGCATGACCAAGGAAACTTCGTATACCTTTGATGTCCTTGGGGCACGACATCTTTTCAATAGCATCAACTTTAGCCTTGTCAACTTCAATACCTCTTTCAGAAATTTTATGTCCCAAGACAATGCCTTCATTAACCATAAAGTGGCACTTCTCCCAATTCAAGACAAGATTAGTGTCTTCACATCTCTGCAAAACTCGATCAAGGTTGCTTAAGGAATCATCAAAAGAAGTTCCGTAAACTGAGAAATAAACCATGAAAACCTCAACAATCTTTTCACAAAAATCAGAGAATATAGCCATTATGCATCTTTGAAAGGTAGCAGGTGCATTACATAAACCAAAAGGCATACTTCTATAAGAAAAGGTACCGAAAGGACAAGTAAAAGTGGTCTTTTCTTGATCCCCTTTTGACACAGGTATTTGAGAGAAACCAGAATAACCATCTAGAAAGAAAAAATGAGTATGTTTGGATAACCTTTCTAGCATTTGATCAATAAAAGGCAAGGGGTAATGATCTTTCTTAGTAGCTTTATTTAATTTGCGGAAATCAATTACCATCCTATAACATGTAACTATTCTTTGCGGGATCAATTCATTTTTATCGTTAGGAACTACAGTCATACCTCCTTTCTTAGGGACACAATGGACATGACTTACCCACTGGCTATCAGCAACTGGATAGATAATACCTACCTCTAGAAGCTTTAGAATCTCCTTCCTTACCACTTCTTTCATCATAGGATTTAACCGTCGTTGATGATCAATAACCGGTTTAGAGTTTTCTTCCAACTTTATCTTGTGTTGGCATAAGGTGGGAATAATGCCCTTAAGATCATCCAGAGTATATCCAATAGCAGCACGGTGCTTCTTCAGAGTTTTCAATAGTTTTTCTTCTTCCTGCTCTGAAAGGTTAGCACTAATAATAAAAGGATATATCTTCTTTTCATCAAGATAAACATACTTAAGATTATCAGGTAAAGGTTTAAGTTCAAATACGGGATCACCCTTGGGTGGAGGAGGATCCCCTAGGATTTTAACAGGCAAATTGTTTTTCAATACGGGTCCCTGATTAAAGAATATTTCATCTATTTCCCTTCTCTCATTCACATGCATATCATTTTCATGGTCTAGCAAGTATTGTTCTAAAGGACCATTAGGAGGCACAACAATAGAAGCAAGATGATACGTCTCCAATGTACCTATAATTTTTGATTGTTCCATGCTATTATTTATGATGTTTTGGATGTTTAATGGGCTTTGTCATACACTTTTATATGATTTTTGGGACTAACCTATTAACCTAGAGCCCAGTGCCAGTTTCTGTTTTTTCCTTGTTCTTGAGTTTTACAGAAAAGGAATATCAAACGGAGTCCAATTGACGAGCCAATTTTTGATGATTTTTTCTGGACCAAAAGAAGCCCCCGAAGTAAAAGAGTTGGACCAGGAGAGCCACGGGCTGCCCACGAGGGTGGGGGCCGCGCCCTGGGCAGGTGGTGGCGCCACCCTATCTCGTGGATGGCCCGGAGGCCCCCTTGACTTGTCCCCTACGCCAAAAAATCCTATAAATACTGAAACTTTCGGAAATTAACCTAGATCAGGAGTTCTGCCACCGAAAGCCTATCTAGCTACCAAAAACCAATCTAGACCCGTTCTGGCACCCTGCCAGAGGGGGGATCCCTCTCTAGTGGCTATCTTCATCATCATGGCGCTCTCCATGATGAGGAGGGAGTAGTCCACCCTCGGGGCTGAGGGTATGTATCAGTAGCTATGTGTTAGATCTCTCTCTCTCTCTCGCGTTCTTGTGATGGCACGATCTTGATGTATCGCGAGCTTTGCTATTCTAGTTGGATCTTATAATGCTTCTCCCCATCTACTCTCTTGTAATGGATTGAGTTTTCCCTTTGAAGTTATCTTATCGGATTGAGTCTTTTAGGATTTGAGAACACTGATGTATGTCTTGCATGTGCTTATCTATGGTGACAATGGGATATCATGTGATTCAATTGATGTATGTTTTGGTGATCAACTTGAGGGTTCCGTGACCTTGGGAATCTATGCATAGGGGTTGGCACACGTTTTCGTCTTGACTTTCCGGTAGAAACTTTGGGGCACTCTTTGAAGTTCTATGTGTTGGTTGAATAGATGTTTCTGAGATTGTGTGATGCATATCATATAATCATGCCCACGGATACTTGAGGTGACATTGGAGTATCTAGGTGACATTAGGGTTTTGATTGATTTGTGTCTTAAGGTGTTATTCTAGTACGAACTCTATGATAGATTGAACGTTACTACAGACTCTTGAATAGATTGATCAGAAAGAATAACTTTGAGGTGGTTTCGTACCCTACCATAATCTCTTTGTTTGTTCTCCGCTATTAGTTTCTTTGGAGTGACTCTTTGTTGCATGTTGAGGGCTAGTAATATGATCCAATTATGTTATCCTTGTTGAGAGAACTTGCACTAGTGAAAGTATGAACCCTAGGCCTTGTTTCCTATCATTGCAACACCGTTTATGCTCACGTTTACCACTTGCCACCTTGCTGTTTTTGTATTTTCTTATTACAAAAACCTATATCTACTATCCATATTGCACTTGTATCACCATCTCTTCGCTGAACTAGTGCACCTATACAATTTACCATTGTATTGGGTGTGTTGGGGACACAAGAGACTCTTTGTTATTTGGTTGCAGGGTTGTTTGAGAGAGACCATCTTCATCCTACACGTCCCATGGATTGATAAACCTTAGGTCATCCACTTGAGGGAAATTTGCTACTATCCTACAAACCTCTGCACTTGGAGGCCCAAAAACGTCTGCAAAAAGAAGGTTGCGTAGTAGACATCAAGCTCTTTTTTGGCGCCATTGTCGGGGAGGTTACACTAGTGCAGAACCGGGCAATAGCACCGGTTCCTAAGACCCTTTAGTGCCGGTTCCATAACCGGCACTAAAGTGTGGGCACTAAAGGCCCCCCCTTTAGTACCGGTTCAGCACGAACCGGTGCTAAAGGGCAACCACGTGTGTCGGTGTACTAGAGTAGGGGTACCCTAGTATCCCGAACTTGTGCATGGGCAGTCGCAGCGTCCCGCGGCAAGGCTTGCCGGGTGACCGCCAAGGTCCTCCGTGGTTCCTTTGGAGCCATTCCAGAACAAAGTATTTAAGCCAAGGAGACAAGGCCCCGGCGAGAGGAGCTTGCCGGGAAGGCCAACCAAGGCATCTCAAGGAACTTGCCGCGACGCGCCACGCGTCCCGGCAAGGCCCGGTGAGCGGCAAACTCCCGGACGCGACAAGACAACGACCGCGGCAAGGCGCTTGCCGCGGCAAGCGACCACTCCGTACCCACGCTCCAGCGCATCCACCAACGTGTCGCTCTGGGACCCTTCTAGGTGTACGTGGCGGGAAGTTGTGCAGCCAGCGGTGCGCGGTGGCAAGCGGCGCTGACAAGTTTGCCGTCGTGGCGAACGGTGGCGCCCCTGACGGTCCCTTTTTACACTGTTTAGGCGACGCAGACGGGCATTTAATGCCCTTGTTCCCTACCGTCAGGGTTAGGTGCGATACACTGTACAGGTAGTTGTACCAACTACAACACCTTTCCATTTTTACCCTCATCTGCGTTGCCACCTATCGGTGACCCCTTGAGCATATAAAAGGAGGCCCATGCGCAACGTAGAGGGGGGTTCGAAGCAGACGAACTCTTCCACGCTCGGTCTCGTTAGCTGCTGAAGTCTACTGTAGCTCTCAGCGCTCCCGAGTAAGAACGCAATACAAACCACAAAGCAGGAGTAGGGTTTTACGCATTCGTGCGGCCCGAACCTGGGTAAACTGCTCGTGTGCCTCACCTCGATCTGCTCTTCGCGCGACCTCCGCCCCCGCCGTACCGAAAGGGGCTCGGTCCCCATAGGTGTTCGTGGGTGGATCAGTTTCCCCAACATCTTTGGCGCCTGGCTCAGGCTCTTTGGAGCCTGGGGCTGCGGCAGCGGCGGAGGGCTCGGCGGTCGGTGTAGCGCCTGGCGCTCCTGCGGCCTCAGGGCCATCAGTGCGATCGCCGGACCCGTCGCCAGCTGCTGCGGCGGCAGCCTTGACGGCCTCATCGCCGGCGGGATCGTCAGCACCGGCCGCCTCTTCGGTGGCAACGGCGTCGCCGGTGTTGCCGCGCGCGTTCTCTTCATCAGCAACCTCCGTCTCCATCGGCTCCGCAGCAGATGGGTCTGACGGCAGGAAAGGGGAGAAAAATAGTCAAGCAAATATCCAAAAAAGAAGAATCAAAAGAAGAAGAAAAGCCCAAGGGAAGTTTGAAGCGAGAAGATTACCTGCGCGAGCCGGCTCCACGGCAGGCTCCCTTGTCGGAGAGTTTTCCCTTGGCGGCGCAGTTGTAGTCTCTGCCGGCGGGGGGCCACTGGTGCTCTCCTTTGCCGGAGAGCTCTCCCTTGCCGGAGGACTCGCCCTTGGCGGGGAACTCTCCCTCGCCGGAGAGACCCTCGTCAGAGAACTTCCCCTTGGCGGCATAGTTGAAGCAGATGGCACGTCGGGGACGGTCTCCGGGCGCTCCTGGTGTGGCTGCTCTGCTCCTACACAAATCAAGAATCAAGATATCAGCAAAGAAAGAACACCCACGCACGCCTAACAGCGGAAAGTGAACCGTACACTTACGCTGGGGGCTGCGCTGGGGGCTGCTCTGAAGATTGGTTGCCGCACGCCTAACAGCGGAAAGTGAACCGTACACTTACGCTGGGGGCTGCGCTGGGGGCTGCTCTGAAGATTGGTTGCCGGGTCCGGCGAGATGGCCTCGGTGGGCTCGTCCTCCATGATGATCACCTCCTCGCTCCTCGCCGGGACCTTGGCTCTCTTTGCCGCTCTCTGGGCCAGAGTTCTGAAAAGGAACAAGTTCAGAGTAAAGCAAAAGAGATACAAGACAAAACAGCAAGAATTGAAGAAATGCAAGAACAACAAGAATCTTACTCTTCTTCTTCCTCGTCGGAACTGAGCGCGGAGAAATTGAAATCCGGCTCACGCCCGGCGCGAGGAGGCGGAGGAGTAGGCTCCCTTGGCCGCTTGGCGGGAGCAGTGGCGCTGGTCTGAGACGACCCCGCTCCAGCTGCCGCCGTGGCGTGAGGAGAGGCAGGAGTAGAAGCAGTGGTCCGGGAAGACCCCGCTCCAGTTGCTGCAGAAGCACGAGGCGCTCCCGCGGCAACCGTGCTTGCCGCGGTGGAGCGTGTCGCGCGGCGCGGTGGCTGTTGACCCGTCTGCCGCTCTGTTACGTCCTCGGCCTTGCAGAGACGCCTTCTTGGTGGAGCTGGGTGCTCCGCTAGCGGCGAGCTGCCTGAGGACGAGGAGGAAGAGGAGTCGATCTCCAGCAAGCCACTCGTGTCCTCGGCGGGCCCGCTCGACTCGACGCCCTGCTCGGCGGGCTCGCTTGACTCGGCGTCTTGCCCGGCAAGCTCCCCCTCGCCGACAAATTCCCCTCGCTCGGAAAGGCTTGCCACCTTCGCTGCATCTGCCTCCTCCACGGTGAATCCAAACTCGCCCGACCGCGGCTGCCGCCGCCTCTTCCAGCCTAGTGGCAATGTACGCCATCTCCTTATCGGTGGTGTCGCGGGTGAGGCCCTTCTTCTCGTCGGAGCGAATCGGCACTTCTTCTAAGTTGTTGAAGAACTCCTGCACGGCGTCGTCGGCAGGCTCTTGCCAAGTTGGGTCAATCCCATGAGAGTCGCACAGCGGCATCATTGCACGGATGCGGCTGAGCGCAGAGTTGTTGCACAGTGGGACGACACCCCTCGGCAACCTGAACACTTCGGGATGATCGGGGTCATACTTGAACAGCTCCTGGAGCATCGCGTTGAGCTCCAGGATAGTGAAATTGAAGTTGAGGCCCGGGCGCAGCCTCATGATGTCCGCCGCATTCTCGAACTCCCAGGCGGGTCTCTTCCTCTCCTGCAGGGGGGTGATGCGGCAACGAAGGAAATCTGCGCCCACTGCGCCTACAGTGAGCCCGGCAAGCCTGAGGCGTCGGATCCGGGGGATGGCAATCTTCAGCCTACTGTCTTCCGGGGCCAGGTCGCTCCAATCGTTGCCGCGCACTACTGGGGCTTGGCGCCGGGCGGTGAATGGCTGCGGGTTCTCCTCGACAATCCAGCACCAATTGGCTCTCCACTCCTCCCATTTGCTGCGGAGCTCTCCCACTAGATAAGCTTCCTTCTTGTGGGCCCTCGAGATCCAGGAGATTCCGCCGGATAAAGGCTCTCTCTCTCAACTCGGGGCGCAAAGAAGTGGCGGAAAAGGGCCACATTGGGATGGACTCCGGCAAAGTTTTCGCAGAGGTGTGCGAAAACTGCCATGGTCAGAACGGCATTGGGGGTGAAATCAAGGAGGTGGAACCCGTAGGTGTTCATGATATCGCAGAAGAATTCAGAGAAAGGCGGGCAGAGCCCGCAGTAGAAGAACAAGGCGAAGAACGCGTATCCATTAGGAGCCATTTTATAAGCAACGGCTGGGAGTACCTTCGTGCGCGGATGCGCCCGCGTCTCCCCCGACTAGAAGAGGTAGAAGTTCTCCCTCAGCTTCCTCGCGGCAAGCTTGGGGGGGGGGGGAGACAGCCCGCTCCTTTCGCAGCGCCGCGAGCCGCAGTGCCTCGGCCGACTTCACGCCCTTCCCCTTCTCGGCTTTCGGA
>LR738715.1:77841433-77857796 GCA_902687465.1 Secale cereale | reverse complement strand
GGGGGGGGGGCGGAGCGCTGCTCTCTTTCAGCTTTGGGAAGAAGGGGAGCGGCGGAGGCTTTCGAGGTTGAAGTAGCAACGGGCGAATGGACGAACTGCCCCTGTTTCCCCTGCTTATAAGGAGGTAGGGGGCGGACGTTCCTCCTTTTTAAATAAAGAAACCACCCACGATCTCTCCCACGACGCCGCATTAAACGCGTGTCGTTAAGGGAGGGCGCGGTGGATACGGAGCGAGATACGGCATAACCCAGGCTGCGCGTGCCCGTGCCCTGTTTTGGGCCTGGCCCAACAGCGCTCGGCACCGTGTATGGCCTAGGCCCGGGGGCTCCTATCGATGTACTAGAGTAGGGGTACCCTAGTATCCCGAACTTGTGCACGGGCAGTCGCAGCGCCCCGCGGCAAGGCTTGCTGGGTGACCGCCAAGGTCCTCCGTGGTTCCTTTGGAGCCATTCAAGAACAAAGTATTTAAGCCAAGGAGACAAGGCCCCGGCGAGAGGAGCTTGCCAGGAAGGCCAACCAAGGCATCTCAAGGAACTCGCCACGACGCGCCACGCGTCCCGGCAAGGCCCGGTGAGCGGCAAACTCCTGGACGCGACAAGACAACGACCGCGGCAAGGCGCTTGCCGCGGCAAGCGACCACTCCGTACCCACGCTCCAGCGCATGCACCAACGTGTCGCTCTGGGACCCTTCCAGGCGTACATGGCGGGAAGCTGTGCAGCCAGCGGTGCGCGGTGGCAAGCGGCGCTGACAAGTTTGCCATCGTGGCGAATGGTGGCGCCCCTGACGGTCCCTTTTTACACTGTTTAGGCGACGCAGATGGGCATTTAATGCCCTTGTCCCCTGCCGTCAGGGTTAGGTGCGATACACTGTACAGGTAGTTGTACCAACTACAACACCTTTCCATTTTACCCTCATCTGCGTTGCCACCTGTCGGTGACCCCTTGAGCATATAAAAGGAGGCCCATGCGCAACGTAGAGGGGGGTTCGAAGCAGACGGACTCTTCCACGCTCGGTCTCGTTAGCTGCTGAAGTGTACTGTAGCTCTCAGCGCTCCCGAGCAAGAAGGCAATACAAACCACAAAGCAGGAGTAGGGTTTTACGCATCCGTGCGGCTCGAACCTGGCTAAACTGCTCGTGTGCCTCGCCTCGATCTGCTCTTCACGCGACCTCCTGTGACGCCCGGGTAGTTAAGCTACAGTAACCCTCTTCTAATGACGACATGTCACCACAATTACTGTTGATAATCTTGTGTTAGTTCGAAAACGATTCAAATTCAGAATCAAGCGAAAAAAATAAATTTACAAATATTAAAACTAAAATGTTCGGACTGAACCAAATATTGCATAGGTAATTATGTTGGATAAACCACCCTTTTACAAAATGTTTAAATACTCTAAAATAATTAAAACAATAGTTAAAGCAACTAAATAAATGCTTTTTAAATTGTAAAAGTAGTAAACTATTTTATTTTGAAGCCATTGGCAGCATCTTAATTAATAATACTAATTTAGGGGTTAAGTTCATAATTTACAAAACTAAAATAAAAGGTATTTAAAAGAAAACATAAACTATAAAAGAAAAAAAATAGAAAGGCAGAAAGACAAGGGAAAATAAAATAAAAGGCAAAGCCTAGTGTGCTACTGAACCATAGGAAACTATAGTGCGGCCCAGCCCATCCCGTAGCGATCCCCGACCTCCTGTTCACCGGAGGGGGATCGTGGCTCACATCCACGCCTCCATGGCGGATGATGGCGCCGTGTCGATCATCCGGCCAGCCCCCGAGTTGTATAAGACCGTCCCCGTGCACCTCGACGAACCCTAGCCCCAAAATTCCCCTCTCCAACTCGCACTTCTCCTTTGAACCTCGTGTCCGAGCTGTCACCGACGTGCCGTCACCGTCCCCGCGGCCACTGGCCTCCCCGGCGGCCAGGATGCCGTCCAGGGACTTCCTCGTCGTCGGCTTCGTCATCCCCGTGCATCCGTTCAACCGGAGCCGCACCGTACGCGTGGATCGCGCCATCTTCCCCACCACGGCCGCCACCGTTCGTCGTCAAATTTGCCGCCTCGCGAGCTCCCCCGACCTCCCAACCTCGTCCTCGAGCACCGAGGTGAGCCCCTCGACCGATTCCCTCACTTATCCCTTCGATCTGTACAGTTTACCGGCGCTCCCGTGCCCGTCAGTGGTCGCCATAGCCGGAGCTCTGCTCCCGGCGCACTCACCGCCCGTGGCCGCGCTCCCGCCGCGTCCTAGCCGCCCTGGGTCACGCCTTGGCCACGCCCTACCCCTGTTCCTCGCGCACTGCCCACGCCTTTCCTTCCCCTCCGCGCGCCGCGTCTGCTGCACGCTGCTACCTGCGCTGATGCTACTGCTTGCTATGGCCGCTGCCGCCTCCTTCCTCCCCTGCAGCCCGCCGGCCGCCCCGCCACGGCCTCCCGCTCACGCCCCATTTTTCCCCCGGCACCGGCTGCTCCTCTCCTGCGCCGCCGCTCGCCCTCGCTGGCTCTGTCCGCCGCTGGCACTGCTTCCCGCACACGCGTCCTCGCTCGACCCGCCGCACCGGGGCCGCCCCGCCGTGGGCCGCACACGCCGGCCTCCCTAGCTCCGGCGCCCGCCTCCGACTACTGCGGCCGGCCGGCCAAACCATGGCCGCCGGCACGCCCCCGCTACCGCGCCGAGCTTGCCCCGGGGCTCCGATGCCCGGGCGCCCGCTAACCCGCCCCCTTTAACCCCCGGGCCACTGAACCAGGGGCCCCACGCCCCAGCCCCTATAAAAAAATAAGTTGAAAAAGGATTAAAATAATATTAACAAAATTAATTAATTAATTATTATTTTAACTCAATTAATTAGTGTTAATTAACCAGTTAATTAACTCTGATTAGATAACCTAACTAGTTAGTTAGTGTTTAATCAAATTAGTTATGTTAGAGAGAATGACACGTGGACACTGCTGGTCATGTTGACCAGACAAACAGTCAAGGTTGACTGGTGATGTCAGCATGACATCTTTGCTGATGCAGTAAATGTTTTCTGGTTTAAATTAATGCAAAATGATTTATAAAACTTCAGAAATTAATATAAAATAAACCGTAACTCGGATGAAAAAGTTTTATATATGAAATTTGCTCAGAACGATGAGACGAATCTGAATACGAGGTCCGTTCGTCCGCCGCACATCTCTATCATACCGAACACGCAACTTTCCCCCTCCGTTTCATCTGTCCGAAAATGGCTAACACCGGGAATACTTTCCCGGGTGTTAATCCGCTTCGCCTGTATCACCGAGCACCGCGTTAGGTCACCCGTAGCACCGCCTTTTGCCATGTTATGCTTTGTGATGCTATTGTTTGCTCTGTTATTTATTTGTTTCCCCCTTCATTGCTTATTTTCGGTAGACTCCGATACCGTGATAGACCCCGAGACCATTGATGCTTCGGTGTTCGACTACGGCTACGCTTCCAAAGATTCCTTTCGTCTGCAGAGCTTCCAGGCAAGCCCCCCCTTTGATCACCAGATATCGCCTATTCTTCTTTCTACTGCTTGCATTAGAGTAGTGTAGCATGTTATTGTTCGGTTACTCCTATTCTGTTGCATAGCCTATCATTGCTGCTACAACCGTTGATACCTTTACCTGCCATCCTAATGTTTAGTATAGGATGCTAGTATTCCATCAGTGGCCCTTCATTCATGTCCGTCTGCCATGCTATACCATCGGGCCGTGATCAACCGGGTGGTGATCACGGGTATATACTATATACATATTGTACATCCACATGATGATGATTCGGAGATGGGGGCTGAAGGGGCAGGTGGTTCCACACAGGTAGTGGTGGGCCTGGGTTCCCGGCAGCCCCCTGATGGTTACTTTGTGGCGGAGCGTCAGGACGGGTTGCGACCACCTAGGAGACAGGTGGGCCTGGCCCTGGTCGTTGTCCGCGGTTATGTCATAATAACACGTTTATCGAGATCTTGGTATTTGATCTGAGTCTGGCCATTTGGTCTATACGCACTAACCAGCTGCGTGGGAACAGTTATGGGCACTCGACGTCGTGGTATCAGCCGAAGCCTTTTTGACATCAGCGACTTAGCGGCGCGCGCCGGATTGGACTGGAAAGCCTACTCTGGTATTAGGAGAGGCTAGGTCTGCTTACCGACCGCCCTCGCAACGTGCAGGTGTGCATTGGGCGATGGGCCCAGACCCCCCTGCGCTAAGGGTTTAGGCCGGCGTGCTGACCTCTCTGTTGTGCTTAGGTAGGGTTGCGACGTGTTGATCTTCCGAGGCCGGGCATGATCCTGGAAAGTGTGTCCGGCCAAATGGGATCAAGCGTGCTGGGTTATGTGGTGCACCCCTGCAGGGAAGTTAATCTATTCGAATAGCCGTGTCCCTCGGTAAAAGGACGACCCGGAGTTGTACTCTGACCTCATGACAACTAGAACTGGATACTTAATAAAACACACCCAGACAAGTTCCAGATACAACCCGGTGATCGCTTTCTCACAGGGCGACGAGGGGAGGATCATCGGGTAGGATTATGCTATACGTTGTTACTTGGTGAACTTACCATCTACTCCATTCTACTGCTGCAAGACGGAGGTTGCGAGAAGCAAGGATACTTGTTACTTTCCAGCTACTCTCATCTACTGCTGCAAGATGGAGGTGGCCAGAAGCGTAGTCTTCGATTGGATTACCTAACCCCCTCTTATTCTGCTTTCTGCAGTTCAGTCCACATATATTACCCCCCCTTTACACAGATATCATTGCATTTGTAGTACAGATCCTTGCTTGCGAGTACTTTGGATGAGTACTCACGGTTGCTTTTCTCCCCCTTTTCCCCTTTTGTTCCTTCTTCTCGGATGACGCAACCAGATGATGGAGTCCAGGAGCCAGAGGATCCCGATGATGTTTCTACATGGAGTTCGGCTTCGAAGAGTAGTTAGGAGGTCCCAGGCAGGAGGCCTTGCCTTTTCGATCGTTGTTACTTTTGTGCTAGCCTTCTTAAGGCAAACTTGTTTAACTTATGTCTGTACTCAGATATTATTGCTTCCGCTGACTCTTGTGTTTCGAGCTTATATATTCGAGCCCTCGAGGCCCCTGGCTTGTAATATAAAGCTTATATTATTTTAATTTGTGTCTAGAGTTGTGTTGTGATATATTCCTGTGAGTCCCTGATCTTGGTCGTACACATTTGTGTGCATGATTAGTGTACGGTCAAATCGGGGGCGTCACAAGTTGGTATCAGAGCCGATTGCCTGTAGGAATCCCCCTTTCCAAATCCTTGGCCGAAGTTGAGTCTAGTCTTTGAAAAACAAATTTACTAACTTGTTGTGTGGCTTACGGGCCCACAACACCAATGGGTGGTATTAGGATCTTTTACTCCTCGTCTATACTCTGGGACTCTGATCTCTCTTCTATTCGGGTTAAAAGATTCTACTAACTCTGACTCTAGGTTCTCGCAACTATTTCTCTCGGGGAGCCCTCGTTCCGGAAGATCACCTGCTTCGTCAGAAGATTTTGAGGATATCCCTCGATATTTTTCCCGAGACCCTTATGCTCATCCCCTTTGCAATTCACTGCCACCGATATATCCCTACGATTATCTATGTGCATTAGTCATTCTCACGATCGTTACTTGTCGCTCTTGTCGTTACAAGATGCCTCGAAATATTCTCCGTTGTCCCGAGAATCCTTTGAGTTTACTGTCTTGCAGTTTTATTTCACATGAAAACCCTTATGGTTATTTCCTCACATTTATCGAGGATCTGTTCTTCTCAATTGATCATGTGTCTCACAAAATCCTTCGGAACACTTTTCGATCTTTCGAAAACCCTCTGCAGCCTGTTACTCTTGAAGTTCTCGACTCCTTGCATTATGGTTAATTTCATATGACTAGTGGTCTTCGTTAACATCCCCTTGTCTAAGCCATTTTGAGCCTATTGATTCAATGTGTGCATATGCACGCAGTCATCGGTTATCCTTTTTAAATTTATCCTTCCGGCTCACACGTCATTCCGGACATGAGTTGGTTCTCGGCAATTCAAACCTTTATTGATTGTCCAACTAAGTATTTTCAACTCATCCATCCTTGATCAGAGCGTCTTCTTCTGATCCTTCGTTTTTGGAAACCATAATTTCTTTCTATTTAAGCAGCCGACTAATCATGTGATTCTTGAAACTGATGCCTCTACATTCTTTCTTCCTCTGAGTGAGTACCGATACTCACATCAGCTCCGTTGTGGATCGCCCGATCCATTGTTGGATTGTTATCCGACAGTGACCTTCATATTCAATCACATTGTGAGTTCTTCCCCTTATACATAATGCCTTTGGTAAATTGTATCCTCTGTTTGGCCAACCATGCTCTACTTTCGAGCTGGTGTAACTACTTTTGAAATTTGTGGTATATGTTACTAAGATGCCCGATGGGTTGAACATATGCCTTTCGCTAATCCGTGAGAACCCGAAAGTTTTCATGAGTCATATTCTTATGGTGTTTTGCCAGATAAATTCCCAACACTACAACTTCGTCCGAACAAGAGGTGAATGAAACGTATGCATTGGAGAAATGGGAGTCGACCTTGAGCTTTTGTTCATGCCCATGGAAACGATGTAGACCGTCTCAGGAGCTTCTTGCAAAATGATTTTTCATCTAAATAATTCTTTCGGTGTCAATAAATTTGATCCCTTGCAGTTATGGTTCCGACCATGCTATCCTTATTCAATATATCTGATGGTAATTCATTCTAGTTCCTCGTCTATTTTGGCTAGGTTGAAGTATTTACTGTCATAGGTCAATGACCTAGTTCAGCTTCTATCATGTTCTACCTTTGATTTTAACCCTTTGATATCTCGAGGATATCATGCCTTTGCACTACACCTTTTGAGCTTTTGATGAAGTAATACCTTTGCTTGTCGTAATCACTCTACGGCTTCTAGGTTGCCGTCAACCGAGGACACCGTTCAGTAAATCAAATCCGCTCTAAAAATTCAACACCCCTAGTAGATGCTACTGGGAAATTTTTAAACTCAATCTGGTTTTATTCCTAGACTATCGGGTACATCCCTTGTCTAGCTATCTTTGACTGTGCTACCTCGTCCTTCTTTGGTGCACGAATTCTTCAGTGCGAGAGCACGACTTACGTCGAGCTTTCAACATCATGTTGCTTGTCTCGAAAGGCAACGTTGGTTCCGATCTTGCATCTATTATATTAATCCTAAAACTTGCCACTTCGTCCTTCTCTTGCTTGTTACCGTTGTTGTTTGATTGCATCCTCTTGAAACTTCCCGGCAAATGTGTCGGATCACCTTCAACACTTTGACTTCTTTCGAGATGTCAACTGTGTTCATGATGAGAAATACCTTCCTTGCCCTCGATGATTTTTATTATCATCGACAACACCCTTGACTTCCTTTCATTGTGAACTTGTCTGCATTATGAATACAACTTACTCTCCAGCTAGTGTTGTGTTTTGCCTTGAAGTATTACTGTCTTTTATGTCGAGAATGTTGAGGGATTGCTCCACCTCTTAGAGATTCTCGGTATGATGATACTTCTCACCATCACCATTCTTCCTTGATCCCCGTGTTGTTTTTAACCGGGATACCAATATACTAACGATGATGTTTGAGTTCTATCCTTCTAGCAACCCTATTGCTACGAAGTTAACGATCGACAGTTCGTTCTTAGACTGTTGGTTATAGAATCGTCACTCTAACATTGATCTTGCTGCCTAAGGTCATATTTCGGGCACACCTTTCAAGTTTCAACTAATAATTAATGACGTATGTTTTCCTCAAGCATACAACATTATATCCTTTGAATTAACAAGTGTCATATTCTTGTTCACATTATTGTGGAAATCCATCCGTTTGGAATTCTCGATGAATTGTCGCTGAGCCCATCAGCCACCTCCTCATCCTCTCCTTGGTTTAATGATGAACTATTGTTTCGGGAACCCGCTCCCATAGTTCATTCTCGAGAAGCTTGCAAAGTCCTTTCGTCGATTTGTGTTGCACCTTTTCTTCTCGAACATCCTGAGTCTGAGGTATCATGACACCAATCGGATCTGAATCTCGGTCAGATATGATGGTTGGGACAACTTTCCAGTAGTTATAATGTTGGTCCTTTGATGACTCGTTAATATGATGTCATGCCTAGCACCCCTGGCTGGGGGACCTATCATTTTAATCTCTTTTGCAAGGTTAACCGTTCTTCCAGGAGGAAATTGTAAGACTTATTCTATAAGTTGTTCCTGATGAATCCTTTGTGTATCCAAGTCTGACCTTTGCTACAAGACCATGCCAATGCTATCTCGAAGCATGTCTGTGGCACTCCTTTTTTCAACAAGAGCATTTCAAGCCCAATGCTAAATGTTTCTTGGTCAGTTATCCAAACACCGTTATATGGATAACATCTTGATTTATCCTCGCCTCTTTATCTAAATGGTTGGGGTACTTGCTCTCCTACCTTGTATGCCATGATCTGCTTGTCCATGGGAATGATATACTCCTATTAATTGTGTGTAATCACAATTTTCCTTTCCATTTGTTTGTTTAACCTTTCTTTGACCTACATATAATCTAAGCAGTAATATTTTTCTGCTTATGTAAACACCTTGGTGTACAACTCTATAAGTAAGACATTGAATTCTATTGTTGATAACATCCCGGTACTGCCGCTGGACGAGAACTTGGCCTATTGGTCCGCCTCGTTTCAACGAGCGAGAAAATGGTTCTCTACGTTCCTCGTCCTAGGTACCAACATAACTGACAATCTATCCACTGACATGCCTCCTTGTCGAGGTTGTGCAAGATGTCACCACCCTTACTACTCTTAACCCACATGGTGGGCCCATAACCCACAGGTCCACGGGGTCGAAATCTGACTCTCTTGTACAACCCTGATTCTAATGTGTTCTTTGCACTTGGCTTCGTATGTGATTCACGAGCTAAATTCTATCATGTTTCATCATGGTATCAAACACCATATTATTCTCGTTGATCAAGACCAAATTCCACCTTCTGGTTAGGCATCGAATGACTGCCTACCCGATTGAAACTTTGGTACCATCACTTATTGTTCTCAATGCATTCACTGAAATACTACTCGTATGGTACTTCGTGTACCACTTTCTGAATTCGCCGTCGGATGCACATACTTCATAGAGATACGTTCCTCCAAAGTTTCCCGCCTATTCGTTTCGTAGGACGATGGAGATCCCGAAGAAAGGATGACGACTTGATCACGATGACTTGAAGCAGAGAAAAGAAGACATCAACGAAAGGGATCAACCTCTTCAAAAGGGCAACCAAGACCGAGAAGACTCGTTAGGTTTTCGCTACCAACACTTTCCCCCCTTACTCCACTGCTTAAATCTCGGGACGAGATTTCTTGTAGTGGAGGAGAATTGTGACGCCCGGGTACTTAAGCTACAGTAACCCTCTTCTAATGAAGACACGTCACCACAATTACTGTTGATAATCTTGTGTTAGTTCGAAAACGATTCAAATTCAAATTCAAAATCAAGCGAAAAAATAAAGTTTACAAATATTAAAACTAAAATGTTCGGAGTGAACCAAATATTGCATAGGTAATTATGTTGGATAAACCACCCTTTTACAAAATGTTTAAATACTCTAAAATAATTAAAACAATAGTTAAAGGAACTAAATAAATGCTTTTTAAATTGTAAAAGTAGTAAACTATTTTATTTTGAAGCCATTGGCAGCATCTTAATTAATAATACTAATTTAGGGGTTAAGTTCATAATTTACAAAACTAAAATAAAAGGTATTTAAAAGAAAACATAAACTATAAAAGAAAAAAAATGGAAAGGCAGAAAGACAAGGGAAAATAAAATAAAAGGCAAAGCCTAGTGTGCTACTGAACCATAGGAAACTACAGTGCGGCCCAGCCCATCCCGTAGCGATCCCCTACCTCCTGTTCACCGGAGGGGGATCGTGGCTCACATCCACGCCTCCATGGCGGATGATGGCGCCGTGTCGATCATCCGGCCAGCCCCCGAGTTGTATAAGACCGTCCCCGTGCCCCTCGACGAACCCTAGCCCCAAAATTCCCCTCTCCAACTCGCACTTCTCCTTTGAACCTCGTGTCCGAGCTGTCACCGACGTGCCGTCACCGTCCCCGTGGCCACTGGCCTCCCCGGCGGCCAGGATGCCGTCCAGGGACTTCCTCGTCGTCGGCTTCGTCATCCCCGTGCATCCGTTCAACCGGAGC
Organism: Secale cereale; assembly: GCA_902687465.1. Classification (NCBI taxonomy): domain Eukaryota; kingdom Viridiplantae; phylum Streptophyta; class Magnoliopsida; order Poales; family Poaceae; genus Secale; species Secale cereale. Next base: position 77,847,561 of record LR738715.1, on the reverse strand, counting down.
CGCACCGTACGCGTGGATCGCGCCATCTTCCCCACAACGGCCGCCACCGTTCGTCGTCAAATTTGCCGCCTCCCGAGCTCCCCCGACCTCCCAACCTCGTCCTCGAGCACCGAGGTGAGCCCCTCGACCGATTCCCTCACGTATCCCTTCGATCTGTACAGTTTACCGCCGCTCCCGTGCCCGTCAGTGGTCGCCATAGCCGGAGCTCTGCTCCCGGCGCACTCACCGCCCGTGGCCGCGCTCCCGCCGCGTCCTAGCCGCCCTGGGTCACGCCTTGGCCACGCCCTACCCCTGTTCCTCGCGCACTGCCCACGCCTTTCCTTCCCCGCCGCGCGCCGCGTCTGCTGCACGCTGCTACCTGCGCTGATGCTACTGCTTGCTATGGCCGCTGCCGCCTCCTTCCTCCCCTGCAGCCCGCCGGTCGCCCCGCCACGGCCTCCCGCTCGCGCCCAATTATTCCCCCGGCACCGGCTGCTCCTCTCCTGCGCCGCCGCTCGCCCTCGCTGGCTCTGTCCGCCGCTGGCACTGCTTCCCGCACACGCGTCCTCGCTCGACCCGCCGCACCGGGGCCGCCCCGCCGTGGGCCGCACACGCCGGCCTCCCCAGCTCCGGCGCCCGCCTCCGACTACTGCGGCCGGCCAGCCAAACCATGGCCGCCGGCACGCCCCCACGACCGCGCCGAGCTCGCCCCGGTGCTCCGATGCCCGGGCGCCCGCTAACCCGGCCCCTTTAACCCCCGGGCCACTGAACCAGGGGCCCCACGCCCCAGCCCCTATAAACAAAATAAGTTAAAAAAGGATTAAAATAATATTAACAAAATTAATTAATTAATTATTATTTTAACTCAATTAATTAGTGTTAATTAACCAGTTAATTAACTCTGATTAGATAACCTAACTAGTTAGTTAGTGTTTAATCAAATTAGTTATGTTAGAGAGAATGACACATGGACCCTGCTGGTCATGTTGACTAGACAAACAGTCAAGGTTGACTGGTGATGTCAGCATGACATCTTTTGTGATGCAGTAAATGTTTTCTGGTTTAAATTAATCCAAAATGATTTATAAAACTTCGGAAATTAATATAAAATAAACCGTAACTCGGATGAAAAAGTTTTATATATGAAATTTGCTCAGAACGACGAGACGAATCCGAATACGAGGTCCGTTCGTCCGCCGCACATCTCTATCATACCGAACACGCAACTTTCCCCCTCCGTTTCATCTGCCCGAAAATGGCTAACACCGGGAATACTTTCCCGGGTGTTAATCCTCTTCGCCTGTATCACCGAGCACCGCGTTAGGTCACCCGTAGCACCGCCTTTTGCCATGTTATGCTTTGTGATGCTATTGTTTGCTCTGTTATTTATTTGTTTCCCCCTTCATTGCTTATTTTCAGTAGACTCCGATACTGTGATAGACCCCGAGACCATTGATGCTTCGGTGTTCGACTACGGCTACGCTTCCGAAGATTCCTTTCGTCTGCAGAGGTTCCAGGCAAGCCCCCCCTTTGATCACCAGATATCGCCTATTCTTCTTTCTACTGCTTGCATTAGAGTAGTGTAGCATGTTATTGTTCGGTTACTCCTATTCTGTTGCATAGCCTATCATTGCTGCTACAACCGTTGATACCTGTACCTGTCATCCTAATGCTTAGTATAGGATGCTAGTATTCCATCAGTGGCCCTTCATTCATGTCCGTCTGCCATGCTATACCATCGGGCCGTGCTCAACCGGGTGGTGATCACGGGTATATACTATATACATATTTTACATCCACATGATGATGATTTGGAGATGGGGGCTGAAGGGGCAGGTGGTTCCACACAGGTAGTGGTGGGCCTGGGTTCTCGGCAGCCCCCTAATGGTTACTTTGTGGCGGAGCGACAGGACGGGTTGCGACCACCTAGGAGACAGGTGGGCCTGGCCCTGGTCGTTGTCCGCGGTTATGTCATAATAACACGTTTATCGAGATCTTGGTATTTTATCTGAGTCTGGCCATTTGGTCTATACGCACTAACCAGCTGCGTGGGAACAGTTATGGGCACTCGACGTCATGGTATCAGCCGAAGCCTTTTTGACGTCAGTGACTTAGCGACGCGCGCCGGATTGGACTGGAAAGCCTACTCTGGTATTAGGAGAGGCTAGGTCTGCTTACCGGCCGCCCTCGCAACGTGCAGGTGTGCATTGGGCGATGGGCCCAGACCCCCGTGCGCTTAGGGTTTAGACCGGCGTGCTGACCTCTCTGTTGTGCTTAGGTAGGGCTGCGACGTGTTGATCTTCCGAGGCCGGGCATGACCCTGGAAAGTGTGTCCGGCCAAATGGGATCTAACGTGCTGGGTTATGTGGTGCACCCCTGCAGGGAAGTTAATCTATTCAAATAGCCGTGTCCCTCGGTGAAAGGACGACCCGGAGTTGTACTCTGACCTCATGACAACTAGAACTGGATGCTTAATAAAACACACCCAGACAAGTTCCAGATACAACCCGGCGATCGCTTTCTCACAGGGCGACGAGGGGAGGATCATCGGGTAGGATTATGCTATACGTTGTTACTTGGTGAACTTACCATCTACTCCATTCTACTGCTGCAAGACGGAGGTTGCGAGAAGCAAGGATACTTGTTACTTTCCAGCTACTCTCATCTACTCCTGCAAGATGGAGGTGGCCAGAAGCGTAGTCTTCGATTGGATTAGCTATCCCCCTCTTATTCTGCTTTCTGCAGTTCAGTCCACATATATTACCCCCCTATACATAGATATCATTGCATTTGTAGTATAGATTCTTGCTTGCGAGTACTTTGGATGAGTACTCACGGTTGCTTTTCTCCCCCTTTTCCCCTTGTGTTCCTTCTTCTCGGATGACGCAACCAGATGATGGAGTCCAGGAGCCAGAGGATCCCGATGATGTTTCTACATGGAGTTCGGCTTCGAGGAGTAGTTAGGAGGTCCCAGGCAGGAGGCCTTGCCTTTTCGATCGTTGTTACTTTTGTGCTAGCCTTCTTAAGGCAAACTTGTTTAACTTATGTCTGTACTCAGATATTATTGCTTCCGCTGACTCTTGTGTTTCGAGCTTATGTATTCGAGCCCTCGAGGCCCCTGGCTTGTAATATAAAGCTTATATTATTTTAATTTGTGTCTAGAGTTGTGTTGTGATATATTCCAGTGAGTCCCTGATCTTGGTCGTACACATTTGCGTGCATGATTCGTGTATGGTCAAATCGGGGGCGTCACACCTCCGCCCCCGCCGTACCGAAAGGGGCTCGGTCCCCATAGGTGTTCGTGGGTGGATCAGTTTCCCCGACAACGTGGCACGAGCCAGCTCCGGGGGCCGGGAGCCCTTTAGTACCGGTTGGTAAAACCAACCGGTACTACAAGGTTTGGGTTTTTTTGGTTTTATGATTTCTTTTTCATTTAATTTTGTGTTTTCCATTTAATTCTTTTTCGTTTGCTGGTATTTTACGATACTACACATTGTACACGTTATGCATATATATATATATATATATATAAATAGAATTTCTAGTAGAACCAATCATATATATATATAATCAAATGTCTCACAAACCACCAATTCACACATGCACACATGTATAGCTATATACAATTTCTCCTACATGTTGCCTTCGGAGCCAGTGGCATTAGCCTAATTGGTGCCTTCGGAGCACGATGATAATTGAAAGTGGTTCATGGGGGCGGTAGCGGGTAATGGTATTCTCCCTTCGGATCTATGACCTGGTCGAGAAAAAATCCCGCTATTTCCTCTTGAAGTGCTTGTTCGCGCTCCGTTTCTAAGAGCTTGTCCCGCACCTCTTTGAACTGTTAAGAAGGAGATCAATATGCATGTTTATTAGTTGTGTGACTAGATATCGATAATGGTGTAAAATTGTGAATAGTGTTCTGACAAACGTACCCATTCCCGTCTTTGAGATCTGCTCCTTTCGGACGCCATCATACGAATGTTCTCGCAAATGCACTATGCACACAGATCAGTCCCCTGCACCTACTTCAAGGCCTTTACGAGAATGGAATTTGATCAGATAATAATTAATCAAGCATGATAATTAAAAAGATAATGGCAGCTAGCTAGCTAGCTAGTACTACTTAATTACTTACCTTGGATCGAAACCATCGCAGTTTTTGTTTCCATTCACCTGGAGTGTCGCTGATGAACCTTGCCCAAGCCCTACCCGCCGAGAAAGAAAATGAATAAATGGGTTATTAAATAGTTCATACCAGGAAATGACGAACTAAATAGGCCGAGATATATAGTTAATAATGATTGAAATTACCTGTTGACTATCCCAAACAAGATGGTGTAGTCACTTTGTTTTTTAAGTAGTGAGTCGAGTACTTCAACTGTTCCGCGTCAACTTTAATGATACACAAGATCCAGTGAAATCTGCATGCACACACGTTTGGATGTCTAAATTAAGCGGACATATGTAAGCAAAAACATGTAGGTAGCTAGTAGGCAAAAACATAAAATTTGTAGTACAAGACAGTGTGACTCACTGGAAGTTGTAAGGAAGTAGTATATCTTCATTGTATTTGAGGCACTTCAAGAACTCTAGCATGCTGTCCTCTACATGCTTTTCATAATATGCATCTATTTTCCATGCGTATTCATTAACAGTGTTTGGGTCAATGAACCCAATGCCATAGCGTCCACCTTTTTTCATTTCATACATCTTCATCCTGCATAATACCACAGAAAAGAATATAGTGAGGATAATTACAGGTAATGATTGATCAAAAGGATCACTACAGCTAGCTTGAGACTTAAATTACAGAAAGAAATCACTTACAAACAATAGCAACTGATGATAGATTTGTCGAGTGCGTCTTAATTGTATAACTGAAACAGTTCATTATACTCAACGGACACATCATTCTCATGGTAGTAATGATCCTTTTTGACTTGCACCATGAGGGACACTCGATTGGAACTCTTGGTAATGTCCATGGACCATTGATGCAATTCATATATTCTCGTTGGGAGCTTCTTGACCTCGTCTGGCTTGACCAAAGGTTTGCCCCGAACATATTTCCGTTTTATTTCTCCTCTGTAAGCACAGGCATGGGCTCGATCTCGAGGAGTAGTCCAACAGTGATGTTGAGCATTTCAGCCTGCGTTATATGCTCCTTGGTTATTGCCACATTGCCCTCCCCAGGAACGTAAACTGTTTGCCCACAATAATATTGGGCGCGTGTACTCTCACGTGTTGTTGGCACAACAAGCGAGGGGATCGATTGCCCCGCCTGTTCTCCCAGCTGGGGAACGGTTTTCCTGCATTTTTTGACAGCTGCTTGTTGTTTGCTCGAGCTCGAGCTCGCCTCCTTCTGTAGACGTGCTCGATTTAACTTCCTGATGTGGCGCTCATAGTCTGTGTCCGTTGGCTCAGGAGCTGGTGGTTGAGCCATACGAACGAAGTGGTCAATATTTTCCTCAGGCACTTTCTCCCTTGGCGGCGGTGGCGGTATCGGTCCAAAATGGGCGTCCACTTCTGCACGCACTATGGCCTTGGTTTGCTCCTCGGTCCTGTCGTAAGCCCTCTGAGGAGGATCGGTGAGGCTTGGACCATATTTATATCGCTTGCCTCCGCTTATACTTCCTGTACTGCCTCGACTCGTACCGCTACGCACCATTGCTGCGGGGTGTCTCTTCTGCGATTGCTGAGGCGGCGGAGACGGCTGACGGGGCTGAGTTGGACGAGGAGGAGTGGCCTGAAGTTGTGCCGTACTTGGAGGAGGAGTGGCCTGAAGTTGTGCTGGACATGGAGGAGGAGTGGACGTCTGACGCTGTGTCGGACTTGGAGGAGGAGTGGCCTGACGCTTTGCCGGACTTGGAGGAGGAGGAGTGGCCTGACGCGTTGGTGGACTTGCAGGAGCGGGAGTGTGCTGACTCGGTGGCGGACTTCGACAAGGAGTCGGCTGACGCGGTGTCGGTGGCCTTCGAAAGATGATGCAATCCTTTCTCCATAGGATGATACGATGTTTGGCCTCTCCGAGTGTGTGCTCCTCGTCACCTCCAGGGATGTCAAGCTCTAGCCCTGAATATTGGTCCACCACCTCATCAACCAAGACACGAGCATAGCCTGCTGGAATCGGGTTGCAATGGAAGGTTGCC
>LR738715.1:77790799-77838277 GCA_902687465.1 Secale cereale | reverse complement strand
GGCCATGGCGGGGCAGGAGCTCACCGGCGAGGTGAGGCGCGAAGGGGGCGGCGACGGGGACGGTGACGAGGTTACAGACCTAGGGTAGGGTCACAGGCCTGACCAAGGTACCCCACCCAAGGTCACTACCCTAGAAGATCAAAAGACAAGACCCATGACAGTGGAGACAGTCGACTGAGACGGTCCAAAGAGACACTTCACTCGACTGATTCATGTACGCAGGACGACTCAACTCCACTCGACCGGATCAGGCACTCGACTTCCGAGAATCAAGCGCCTCTTGGAACAGCTACGGTCCTATATTTACTCACCGTAGTAAACCCCTTAATTATCCTTTATTGCAGGCGTTATCAGTAACGCCTGCCTTAATGTACCTTTAAGCCCTTGGTAACGTGGAGCATGGCTGGGGTCCCGGCATACTATATAAGCCACCCGCTCCTCCAGAACAAGGGTTCGCACCTCTGTAACACACGCATACACATATCAGTCGACCAAGCCCCCGGGCACCGAGACGTAGGGCTATTACTTTCTCCGAGAAGGGCATGAACTCGCTAAACACCTTGTGTACAACCTCGCCATAGCTAGAACCTTGCCTCTCCATTCGTACCCCCTACCCTTACTGTCAGACTTAGAACCACGACAGTTGGCGCCCACCGTGGGGCAAGGCGTCTTAGCGACATTTGGTGAAGTTGCGATCTCTTCTCCGACCACTTTCATCATGGTGTCAGGCGGCGTTTTGGCGTTGGGCCACGAGATCCGGCTCGGCGCGCTGGTCTTCGTCGCCGACGACTCCGCGTGGCTCCAGGAAGCCCCTCTCGACGTTGAGGCTCTGCCCGCCCGCGGAACTACGCACTTTCCTTCCGGCGCCGGCGGCGTCCTCCTGCTGCAACCATCGACTCGGTACTCATCGTCCCCCGTCCCCGCTGGACGCCACCGCAAGCAATCCGGTCGATCGCGGCTCCAGTGGTGGGTGAAACATGCGGTGGCTCGTCAAACGGCCACCCCACAAGTCGCGGTTATTGAGCCCGACGGCTACCTCTACGGGCCGGCCGACCAGTTGACCGGGCCCGAAGATTCCATTTCCGAATGCAGGAGCAGCGACCCCGCGGCAGAAATCCTTATGGTCGATTCACGCCGCAGCCCGCCGGGTTTCCCTCGCGATGGGAATGGCGGCGGCGGCGGCCGATCGCACGACAACGACGGTTACATCCCTCAGCCCCTCACCTCCGAGCAAAGGGCTGAGCTTTGTCGCCGCAACAGAGATGCACTCTTCACTCCCATCGTGGGAGATTCCCCAGAAGCTTTGGCCCTCGAAGCCACGTGCGTGGCCACCTTGGCCGAGCGCGCGCGCTTGGAAAACATCCAACGCTCACTCGACGAACAGGCTCGCCGACTGGTCCCCGAATCCAGTCGACGGCCGCGTGTCACATCCCTAGTTAGCACTTGCATTAGGACTAGCTAGAGTGTGCATCATGTCTACTTATCAAAGAAACTTGAAATGGGAATGACAGAAACCCCAGCACCCCTCTCCTAATAACTAGGGTTTGATAAAATCTTTTCCAATGTACCCAAAATGCCCTTCAAAAATGTTCATCATTTCTGCCTTGGTCTCAAACCTTTGTCAAAAATGGTGCACAATTTTCTAGGACCTCTAAGGTCTTTGGATTAAATCATATGGTATTTGTATTTGGGCATTTAAATGCTATAAAATATTCTAAATGCTCAAATAATCATAAACTATAATGTTCCATACTGTTCATATTATATACAGTGGGCATGATTAGTTTTATGAGATATAAAAATGTTCTCGCATTTTTATTAATTAAACAAAGTTGCAAAAGAAATGAAACAGAAAAGAAATAGGAAAAAAAAAGAGAGAAAGAACTTACCTTGAGCCCAGCACTGTTGCAGGCCGGCCCAGCCCACCAGCGCCGCTCCTGTCGCCTTCCACCTCGCGCCAGTAGGCAGCGCGCGTGGCCACCGCGCGCCGGCACGCGCCCGGCCACCTCCAGCCTGCTTGCCTGCATCCCCGACGGCCTGGACGCCTCCATGCGTCGCCACGCAGCTGCCCCGACCACTCCCTCACTTCCCCTCGTCCTCATCTCCTTCCCCTGGCTCTCTCCCTCTCATCAACGAGGCCGCCCGTGCCACCGTTCACCGTTGCCGCACTTAGAGCCTCCCCCTCGTCCCGTGAGAGTGTCCAGAAGGATCGCCGCGACGCCGTCTTCCTCCTCGCTGAGCCACGGATCGCCGGGAGCCCTGCAACGCCTTCACGCCGTCGCCCCCCTCCTCGGATAGCCGGAGCTCCTCGCCGTCGATTAAGGAGCTGCAGAGCGTCCCCGACCTCTCCGTCGAGCTCGCTAGCACCGCTGTGAGCCCCTATGCCGAATCCCTCCCTCCCCCGCTTCGTTTGCGCCGCGTAGCTGCTGCTCCGCTGATCACCGAAACCCGCCGCCGCCGTGCTTGCCGCCGGTGATGCTCCGGTGACCATTTGGTCATGGACGCACGTCCATCTCGCTCCCTGCAGCACGTAGATGAGCTAGGTGCCACGCACGCATCGCCTAGGCCACCGCAGCCGCGTCTCCACACACGCCCGAACGCCGGCCGCCGCTGCCGAGCTCGTAGCCGTCGCCTCCGGCCACCACAGGCCCGACGACCACCACCATTCGACGCGCATCGGCGAGGGCACTCCAACACGCCCAACCGCGGCTCGAACCATACCCTGTAGGCAATTTCCGAAGCTCGCCGCCGTGTTTGGCACGCCGGCGAGTTTGACTCGTTTGACCGGGGGGTTGACCACCCCTGGGTCACTGACCTGTGGGCCACCCCACCCCTAATTAGCTAGTTTAATTAAGTAAATGCTAATTAAATCAGTTAGTTAGTTTAGTCACTGACCCGTGGGCCCAGACCCCACTGACAGCTAATTATTCTCTAGCTTAACACTAATCAACTTTGTTAATTAGCTATGATACTGACATGTCGGGCCCACATGTCATGATTGACCTGGACCAGCGCCCTGTTGACTGACTGACATCAGCATGATGTCATGCTGACGTAGTAAAGGATTTTCTGGGATTTTTAGATTTAAAAATAATTCAGGAAATTCCAGAAAATGCCTAAACTTCAAAAAATCATATAAATTCAACAGTAGCTCAGATGAAAATAATTTATATATGAAAAATGATCAGAAAAATCCAATCTTTCCAATGGCACTGTTTTCATGCATGTTTGAGAAAGTTAACCTTGCTGTATACATTAAAACATGATAATGCACTTAATTAAATAATAGCTAAAGTGCCAATTTGAATCTTTGATTCAAATAGGCTCAAACCCTTCTGGTTATAGTTGCATTAGCCCAAAACACATGCATCTTGCCATGTCATGAGCATGCATCATATTGTTGCATTTGTTTGTTTAATGATTGTATCGCCGGTATTCTCCGTGTTAGGTCCTGCTCCCGAGGATACTTCTGCGTATCCAGCTGAAGAGCAGTACCCGACAACCACTCTGTCAGGCAAGCAATCATTGATCATTCTGATACAAACCCATCTTCTCGCTCCTGCTCTCTTTTACTTCGTTAAGGCAATAGCGTGTGAACTGCTACTTGCTGCGGTAGTTGAACCCTATTCCGTTGCATGACCTGTCATTGCCACAGTAAATAGTTGAAACCCACTAGCATGTGTAGGAGTTGATTGAGCCATGTGATGTGTGATCCACCATGCTATTTGCTTATGTTGCCTGCTATGCTTAGAGTTGTGTGTGGTCTGGTTCATCTGGGTGATGGATCAGAGTGAAATGATCATACCGATAAAGAGAAGGAAGTGTGGAATATGCTTGGTAAAGGTATCGATGAAAGGCCATGTAGGAGTACGTGGTGGGTTGTTTCATTGGAATCGTCCATAGGACCCGAGATCTGTGTGTGTGATTCAAGTTACAGTTACTACCACACATTGGGCCCTGAAATATGACCCCGCTCGACTTATCGACTGCCATGTTCTCTATCTAGGAGTTGCAACTAGTTTTTGGTGTTTGTAGTTTACTGGTGGTCGTGCACAGCGCTGACCCTCGGGGTGGGCTGTGATGCGACAGGTACGTGGCACGGTGTACCGGTTGCCCGTTTGGTGACTCGGGAACCCTGTACACATCGTTTGGGGCCGTGAGCGACACCCCGGCCGGATCTCCCCACGGATGGAACCCAAATAGGCGATAAACCTGGATGAGAGACTTGAGTGGTTGGTTAGGTCGTGGTCTACACCCACGTCGGCTTTCGCTTGAAGTCTGCCGAGCACATGTCGTATGCAGACGCTAAGTGGTGAAAACATGTGTGAAGAAGTACACCCCTGCAGGGTTATCAATCTATTCGAATAGCCGTTGTTCGCGGTACGGACTACTTGGTTACTCTTACAGTTCATAGACAAGTTGATGGATACTACTAAAAGCCTCAAGATAAGTGTGAGTGTCGTGGATGGCCCTTCCGTAGGATGACGGAAGAGGATCCTCGGTAGTGTATTGTTGTGGTGAGTAGAGGACTCGTGTTCGTAATAACATCTTGCAATCCGTTGAGAGTAGTAGTATAGGTTAGCCAAGAGTCAAAGCTGGCTTTCCGCTATGAACTCCACTACCCCCTTTGATAATGTTGCATGTATGATAGGTTCTGTGGTAAGACTTGCTGAGTACCTTTGTACTCAGGTTTGCTTAATAATTGTTGCAGAGGAGAACCCTGCCCCTGCTGATGGGTTCTACATAGACGTTGACGTCGACGAGTAGCTTGACACCCAGACGAAGATCTGGAGCTTGTGAAGGGCCTTGTAGATAGTCAGGCTACACCAAGCCTGTTTTATTTTCTAAGTTGTCTGTACTCAGACATGTAGCTTCCGCTTGTGCTTGTATGACTGTATGACTTGAGTGTTGGGTCATGTGACCCTTACCTGTATGGATATGTTATGTATGGCTCTTGGAGCCTCTTAAATAAAGTACTTTGAGTCATAGAGTTCTGTTGTGATGCAATGTTGTATTTGCACATATTGAGCATATTGTGTATATGGTTGAAATGCTTGGTATGTGTGGGATCCGACACCTAGTTGTTTTCCTTTGGTAGCCTACCTTACAGGGAAATGCCTCCTAGTGATTCCAATGAGCCTTGGTAGCTTGCTACTGCTCGGAACACGTAGGCTGGCCGGCATGTGTCCTTCTTCGTTCCTGTGTCCGTCCCTTAGGGGAAATGTCACGCGTTGCTCCTTTAAGTCCATGTAGCTTGCTACGACTTGGGTTCATACGTTGATGACCGACACGTTCGTTGCTGGGTCATGGATGCCTGTCTCTGTAATTTAGTGCCACTTTTGGTTTATAACTAGCCATGTCGGCCTGAGTTCTCTGTCATATGGATGCTAGCGACACTGTCATATACGTGTGCCAAAATGCGCAAACGTTCCCGGGCCAGGTAAGGTGGCACCCGTGGGGTTACCGTGCGTGAGGCCGCAAAGTGATATGACGTGTTACAGCTAAATCGGTGTGACTTAGGATCGGGGTCCTGACAGCGTTGGCATCAGAGCTGGACTGCCTGTAGGTTTCTCAAGCCAAACTGGTCGATGTTGAGTCTAGAAAAATTCGTAGTTATACGTAGGGGAATTGATTGTGGAAGGGAACGTAAGGCTCTTTTTACTCCTTTACATTATGCCCTTCTGATCTGAGTAAGTCTATTCTTTCTACGGGGATTTAGGACTAGGCCTCTCATCCTTACTAGGTTCACGTGTTACTAATCCGTAGACTCTTAGGATTGTTGGTTTCAAGACTCAGTTCAGTTTATATCCTTTTAGTATGATGATTGTTGGACCCGGAACCTTGATATGAAATGGTTGAGTGGTTATGCTATCATTTGTATGATGTCTCAAATCTTTGTTTGAGCATTTACAGTTGTTATGCTGCCCGATTTCTTCCAGAAACACTAATGCCTTTGCATTATTTCGTGTTTCAGATGTCTGGCCGCACCCCTCACCAAGTGGTTCGTTTGACGCGGTGCATTAATGTGCTCGGTCACACGGCCATGCTAGTCCGTGTGCTGACTGAGACCGGTTATCGCGGGCATCCTGAGTACACCGTGGAGGAACAGTACCGGGAATTCAATCAGAGTCAGTATTTCTGCACAGTCCGGATATACCCCTCATATCCCGGAGCTAACGACCCCATCCATTGGTCTTATGGACTCGGGGTTACCATCGAGATGGCAGTACAGGATGCCGCCTATTCGATGATGACCATTCTCCGGGCTAGGCATGCCCTGTTGCTGAACACTGAGTTCTGTTACATGCCAGCCTCACTTCCCGGAGAGGAAGGCTACTACACTGGTCTGTATACTGATGCTGCTCATGAAGAGCCACTGCTTCAGACTACTGCTCAGATGCTGGAGGATAGGGACCGTGAGGTCCGTGCCCTCCGAATGGAGCTGTATAACACTCGAGCCGCCCACTGGACTACTTTGACACGGCTTGCACCTGCTGTGCACGCCGGATATCTGGACATGCGGGATTTGTACCCCGTGCGGACTCGTCTGCTTGATCGCATGGATTGGCGTGACGTTGGGGGTAATACACCTCCACGTGGGCGTCGGTTACCACCAGCATCGGGACCGAGGCCACATCCATGTCCCTATGGTCCACAGCCTTCGAGCGCTGGCGAGTTTGAAGATCCGTCTGTTCCACTTCCAGGCTACGGTGGTAATCTTTACGAAGATTACTACGGGAATGTCTGAGCTAGACCGTGGTAGTAGTAGTATTGTAGTAGTTGTATTCCCACAGTCCTGCGCGTCTGGTGGAATATGACTTAGTGTGTACTGGGTTCCGGAGGTGTAGTTAAATAATGTATAGGAGCTTGGAATGCCTCTGATGGGATGTATCGTCTTTCACCGCAGTTGTACTTTAGCCTTGTCTTGTACTAAACTACGTATGGTGTGTATGACCACTGGTGTATATATAGCAGTTTCTATATTACCATGTCGTACGGATGAACATCTCTACATTCCGTGCCATCCATTACATTCTGCACTCCTATGTCATATTTTTGCCATCCTTGTCTAAACCGTTGTTTTGTTTTCCTAGGATGGTCAACACTCGCAACACTCCTGCTGCTCAGGAGCAGGGTGAGGCTAGTGGGGCTAGAGATGGGAATCTGCCCCAGCCACCCTCCTTGGCTGAAGTTATGCTCGAAGCAGAACGAAACAAGAGAGAGACCAACCGTCTGCTGGAACGCATAGAGCAGAACACTGGGTTCCGTCAGAGGAATGACGTGGTGTCAATCAATGACTTTATCAAGATGTGTCCACCGAAGTTCCATCACTCCACTAAACCTCTGGATGCGGATGACTGGCTACGTAGTATCACCCACAAGCTACACTCTGCCCGTGTGGCCGAAGCTGACAAGGTTACCTATGCCGCCTACCATCTGGAGGGCCCTGCCAGTCTTTGGTGGGAAAACTTTGAAGCTATGCGTCCCGCTGGCCAAATCACTACTTGGGTTGAGTTCAATGAGGCATTCCGTGAACATCACATTCCGGAAGGTCTCATGGATCGCAAGCGGGAGGAATTTTGCAATTTCACCCATGGCCGGTTAACTGTGGATGGCTATAGTCGCGAGTTTGGCAACTTGGCACGCTATGTACCTGAGGAAGTATCCACCGATGCCAAGAAGCAGGCAAGGTTCCGCAAGGGACTCAGCCCTGAACTCCGCCGAGATCTACGTCTGCACGAGTGCACTTCCTTCCAGAAGTTGGTAAACAAGGCTATCAGTGCTGAAACGTGCCAGACCGACTTCGAGGCCACACGCAAGCATACTCGAGACTTTGGTTCCTCATCCGGCTCTGGCTCTCACAAGCACCGTGTGTGGGTTCCTAACACTGCTCTGCCACCCAAGTACACACCGAGGCCATCCTATGAGGCGCCTCGCCCAACTCAACAGTATGCACCTGCTAAGACCTATGGAGGACCACCTTCCAACTTTGCTCCACGCACTGGCACTGTGACTTGCTTCAAGTGTGGAGAACCGGGACACTACATGCGTGAGTGTCCCCAGAACCAACCAGGAAAACCCATTGGCGGTGGTAAGCCAATCGGCAAGGTGAATTATGTCAAGCCAATCCCCACTGCACGTGGTCATGTCAACTATGTCTCTGCTGAGGAAGCTTATGAGGATCCTAACGTCGTCCTTGGTACGCTTCTCGTTAACTGCCATCCGGCATCTGTTCTTTTCGATACTGGAGCATCCCATTCGTTCATATCTGAGAGCTATGCTCGAATGCACAACATGACTTTTTGTGACATGCCTACTTCCATGGTTATTCAAACTCGTGGTTCAAAGTGGCAAACCTCTAGGGTAAGCCATGGAAATGAAATCCTTGTCGATAGACTTGTTTTCCTAGCATCTCTAATCGCTCTCAAGTCCTCGGACATAAACATCATTTTGGGTATGGATTGGATGACAACTCATTACGCCAAGATTGATTGCTATATTAGGACCGTTCAACTTACACACCCATCCGGCAAGATAGTCAATGTCTTTACCCGAATGGCTGAGCGTCAGCTCTACTCTCTTAATGCCAGCCCTCTACCAGAACTCGAAGATATCCCGGTAGTCCATGACTTTCCGGATGTTTTTCCAGAAGAACTGCCAGGAATTCCACCTGACAGAGATGTCGAGTTCGTGATAGATCTTATTCCAGGAACTGTCCCAATCTCTAGGAGACCTTATAAGATGGCACCCCTAGAATTAGCTGAGCTTAAGAAACAACTCGATGAGTCCTTGCAAAAAGGTTTCATCCATCCTAGTTCTTCCCCTTGGGCTTGCCCCATCCTCTTCATCAAGAAGAAGGATGGAACGGAGAGGATGGTTGTAGATTACCGACCTGTCAATCTGGTAACCATAAAGAACAAGTATCCGCTCCCCAGGATCAACGACCTGTATGATCAGCTCGCTGGATCCTCAGTCTTCTCTAAGATAGATTTGAGGTTGGGTTACCATCAAATCAAAATCAAGAACGGGGACATTCCTAAAACGGCTTTTGTTACTCGTTATGGCCAATATGAGTACACCGTCATGTCCTTCGGATTAACCAATGCCCCAGCCACCTTTTCCCGGCTCATGAATTCTATATTCATGGAGTACTTGGATAAATTCGTCGTGGTATACCTCGATGATATACTCATCTATTCCAAGAACAAGGAAGATCATGCCGAGCATTTAAGGCTGGTATTGACGAAACTTCGAGAGCACCGTCTTTACGCCAAATTCTCTAAATGTGAATTCTGGTTGCCGGAAGTGACCTATCTAGGTCATGTGATTTCTGGCAAGGGTATTGCTGTCAATCCCGAGCGAGTTCAAGCCGTCCTTGATTGGACTCCTCCTGAATCGGTCAAGAAAGTTAGGAGTTTTCTTGGCTTAGCGAGCTATTGCCGACGCTTCATTGAGAATTTCTCCAAGGTTGCTAAACCTCTAACTGAACTCCTCAATAAAGATAAAAGGTTTGAGTGGACCCCACAGTGCGAGTCCAGTTTTCAGGAACTGAAAAGACGCCTGACATATGCACCTGTACTGGTACCACCAGACTTCTCCAAGGATTTTATTATCTACTGCGACGCCTCGCGACAAGGACTAGGTTGCATACTCATGCAAGATCGTCAAGTGATTGCTTACGCATCCCGACAGTTGCGTCCACATGAGGATAACTATCCTACTCATGATCTAGAGCTTGCAGCTGTAGTCCATGCACTCAAAACATGGCGACATTACCTCCTTGGTAATCGCTGTGAAATCTTCATTGATCATCAAAGTTTGAAGTACATCTTCACCCAACCGGATCTAAATCTCAGGCAAAGACGTTGGTTTGAGTTGCTCACAGATTACGATTTAGGAATCACTTACACACCTGGGAAGGCCAATGTCATGGCTGATGCGCTAAGTTGTAAATCTTATTGTAACAACTTGATGTTACAACAAGGACAACCACTTCTCCACGAGGAATTTCGTAAGCTTAACTTTCACATTGTTCCTCGAGGATTCCTTTCCACCTTGGTGGCGAGACCTACCCTTATGGATCAAATTATAGCTGCCCAGAAGCGTGATAAAGGTATATCCCGACTCCAAGAGAGCATTGCTAGCGGACTCGCTAAAAGCTTCTCTATGGATGATCGAGGTGTTGTTTTCTTTGAGAACTGTGTAGTGGTTCCCAAGAACCACCATCTACGGCAGTTAATCCTTAAGGAGGCTCATGAATCTCCTCTCACAATTCATCCCGATAGTACCAAAATGTATCAGGACCTACGTCAGAGATTCTGGTGGACTAGGATGAAGAGAGAAATCGCTCAATTCATTGCTAACTGCGACGTTTATCGTCGAGTCAAAGCAGAGCATCAACGGCCTGCTGGCACCCTTCAACCTTTAGCTATTCCTGAATGGAAATGGGACAAAGTCGGTATGGACTTCATTACCGGGTTTCCCAGGACCATGAAAGGGAATAATGCTATCTTCATCATTATCGACCGCCTCTCTAAATTAGCTCATTTCCTGCCTGTTCGAGAGAGTATTACCGCTAGCCAGCTAGCAGACTTGTATGTCTCTCGGATAGTATCACTTCATGGTGTGCCATTGGAGATTAACTCAGACCGTGGAAGTCTTTTCACTTCACGATTTTGGGAAAGTTTCCAGAATGCTATGGGAACTCATCTCTCCTTCAGTACAACCTTCCATCCCCAGTCAAGTGGTCAAGTGGAACGAGTCAATCAAATTCTGGAAGACATGCTTCGAGCCTCTATCATCTCTTTCGGTATGGATTGGGAGAAGTGTGTTCCATTTGCCGAATTCGCTTATAACAATAATTATCAAGCCAGCCTGGGTAATGCCCCCTTCGAAGTTCTATATGGACGAAGGTGTCGAACACCTCTTAACTGGTCAGAAACCGGGGAAAGACAATTCTTTGGCCCGGATATGATCCAGGAAGCAGAAGAGCAAGTTCGCATTGTTCGTGAGAAATTGAAAATAGCCCAGTCTCGCCAGAAGAGCCAATATGATAGTCATCATAAGGCTGTGACTTTTGAAGTCGGCGATAAGGCTTACCTTCGGGTTACTCCTCTTAAGGGAACCCATCGCTTCGGTATCAAAGGCAAATTGGCCCCTCATTACATCGGTCCTTTTCGCATTCTTGCCAAACGAGGAGAAGTTGCCTACCAATTGAAACTACCTCCGCACCTATCCAGAGTTCATGACGTGTTCCACGTTTCTCAACTCAGGCGCTGCTTCTCGGATCCTATCCGCGAAGTGGATCACGAAACGCTTGATCTCCAGGACAATCTCACATATCGAAAATACCCCGTTCGTATTCTTGATCAAACCGAGCACACCACTCGACGCCACAATATCAAGTTTCACAAGGTTCAATGGTCACATCATTCCGAGAGTGAAGCTACTTGGGAAAGGGAGGATCGTCTTCGACTTGAGTACCCCACCCTCTTTCCGGAGGAACCCGAATCTCGGGACGCGATTCTTTTAAGTGGGGGTGAGTTGTCACATCCCTAGTTAGCACTTGCATTAGGACTAGCTAGAGTGTGCATCATGTCTACTTATCAAAGAAACTTGAAATGGGAATGACAGAAACCCCAGCACCCCTCTCCTAACAACTAGGGTTTGATAAAATCTTTTCCAATGGACCCAAAATGCCCTTCAAAAATGTTCATCATTTCTGCCTTGGTCTCAAACCTTTGTCAAAAATGGTGCACAATTTTCTAGGACCTCTAAAGTCTTTGGATTAAATCATATGGTATTTGTATTTGGGCATTTAAATGCTATAAAATATTTTAAATGCTCAAATAATCATAAACTATAATGTTCCATACTGTTCATATTATATACAGTGGGCATGATTAGTTTTATGAGATATAAAAATGTACTGCCATTTTTATTAATTAAACAAAGTTGCAAAAGAAATGAAACAGAAAAGAAATAGGAAAAAAAAGAGAGAAATAACTTACCTTGAGCCCAGCACTGTTGAAGGCCGGCCCAGCCCACCAGCGCCGCTCCTGTCGCCTTCCACCTCGCGCCAGTAGGCAGCGTGCGTGGCCACCCCGCGCCGGCACGCGCCCGACCACCTCCATCCTGCTTGCCTGCATCCCCGACGGCCTGGACGCCTCCATGCGTCGCCACGCAGCTGCCCCGACCTCTCTCTCACTTCCCCTCGTCCTCATCTCCTTCCCCTGGCTCTCTCCCTCTCATCACCGAGGCCGCCCGTCGCCGCCGTTCGCCGTTGCCGCACTTAGAGCCTCCCCCTCGTCCCGTGAGAGTGTCCAGAAGGATCGCCGCGACGCCCTCTTCCTCCTCGCTGAGCCACGGATCACCGGGAGCCCTGCAACGCCTTCACGCCGTCGTCCCCCTCCTCGGATCGCCGGAGCTCCTCGCCGTCGATTAAGGAGCTGCAGAGCGTCCCCGACCTCTCCGTCGAGCTCGCTAGCACCGCTGTGAGCCCCTACGCCGAATCCCTCCCTCCTCCGCTTCGTTTGCGCCGCGTAGCTGCTGCTCCGCTGATCACCGAAACCCGCAGCCGCCGTGCTTGCCGCCAGTGATGCTCCGGTGACCATTTGGTCACGGACGCCGCAGCACGTAGATGAGCTAGGTGCCATGCATGCATCGCCTAGGCCACCACAGCCGCGTCTCCACACACGCCCGAACGCCGGCCGCCACTGCCGAGCTCGTAGCCGTCGCCTCCGGCCACCACAGGCCCGGCGACCACCACCATTCGACGCGCATCGGCGAGGGCACTCCAACGCGCCCAACCGCGGCTCGAACCATGCCCTGTAGGCGATTTCCGAAGCTCGGCGCCGTGTTTGGCCTCGTCGGCGTCACATCGTCGGCGAGTTTGACTCGTTTGACCGGGGGGTTGACCACCCCTGGGTCACTTACGTGTGGGCCACCCCACCCCTAATTAGCTAGTTTAATTAAGTAAATGCTAATTAAATCAGTTAGTTAGTTTAGTCACTGACCCGTGGGCCCAGACCCCACTGACAGCTAATTAGTCTCTAGCTTAACACTAATCAACTTTGTTAATTAGCTATGACACTGAAATGTCGGGCCCACATGTCATGTTTTACCTGGACCAGCGCCCTGTTGACTGACTGACGTCAGCATGATGTCATGCTGATGCAGTAAAGGATTTTCTAGGATTTTTAGATTTAAAAATAATTCAGGAAATTCCATAAAATGCCCAAACTTCAAAAAATCATATAAATTCAACAGTAGCTCAGATGAAAATAATTTATATATGAAAAATGATCAGAAAAATCCAATTTTTCCAATGGCACTGTTTTCATGCATGTTCGAGAAAGTTAACCTTGCTGTATACATTAAAACATGATAATGCACTTAATTAAATAATAGCTAAAGTGCCAATTTGAATCTTTGATTGAAATAGGCTCAAACCCTTCTGGTTATAGTTGCATTAGCCCAAAACACATGCATCTTGCCATGTCATGAGCATGCATCATATTGTTGCATTTGTTTGTTTAATGATTGTATCGCCGGTATTCTCCGTGTTAGGTCCCACTCCCGAGGATACTTCTGCGTATCCAGCTGAAGAGCAGTACCCGACAACCACTCTGTCAGGCAAGCAATCATTGATCATTCCGATACAAACCCATCTTCTCGCTCCTGCTCTCTTTTACTGCATTAAGGCAACAGCGTGTGAACTGCTACTTGCTGCGGTAGTTGAACCCTATTCCCTTGCATGACCTGTCATTGCCACAGTAAATAGTTGAAACCCACTAGCATGTGTAGGAGTTGATTGAGCCATGTGATGTGTGATCCACCATGCTATTTGCTTATGTTGCCTGCTATGCTTAGAGTTGTGTCTGGTCTGGTTCATCTGGGTGATGGATCAGAGTGAAATGATCATACCGATAAAGAGAAGGAAGTGTGGAATATGCTTGGTAAACGTATCGATGAAAGGCCATGTAGGAGTACGTGGTGGGTTGTTTCATTGGAATCGTCCATAGGACCCGAGATCTGTGTGTGTGATTCAAGTTATAGTTACTACCACACATTGGGCCCTGAAATATGACCCCGCTCGACTTATCGACTGCCATGTTCTCTGTCCAGGAGTTGCAACTAGTTTCTGGTGTTTGTAGTTTACTGGTGGTCGTGCACAACGCTGACCCTCGGGGTGGGCTATGATGCGACAGGTACGTGGCACGGTGTACCGGTTGCCCGTTTGGTGACTCGGGAACCCTGTACACATTGTTTGGGGCCGTGAGCGACACCCCGGCCGGATCTCCCCATGGATGGAACCCAAATAGGCGATAAACCTGGACGAGAGACTTGAGTGGTTGGTTAGGTCGTGGTCTACACCCATGTCGGCTTTCGCTTGAAGTCTGCCGAGCACATGTCGTATGCAGACGCTAAGTGGTGAAAACATGTGTGAAGAAGTACACCCCTGCAGGGTTATCAATCTATTCGAATAGCCGTTGTTCGCGGTACAGACTACTTGGTTACTCTTACAGTTCATAGACAAGTTGATGGATACTACTAAAAGCCTCAAGATAAGTGTGAGTGTCGTGGATGGCCCTTCCGTAGGATGACGGAAGAGGATCCTCGGTAGTGTATTGTTGTGGTGAGTAGAGGACTCGTGTTCGTAATAACATCTTGCAATCCGTTGAGAGTAGTAGTATAGGTTAGCCAAGAGTCAAAGCTGGCTTTCCGCTATGAACTCCACTACCCCCTTTGATAATGTTGCATGTATGATAGGTTCTGTGGTAAGACTTGCTGAGTACCTTTGTACTCATGTTTGCTTAATAACTATTGCAGAGGAGAACCCTGCCCTTGCTGATGGGTTCTACATAGACGTTGACGTCGACGAGTAGCTTGACACCCAGACGGAGATCTGGAGCTTGTGAAGGGCCTTGTAGATAGTCAGGCTACACCAAGCCTGTTTTATTTTCTAAGTTGTCTGTACTCAGACATGTAGCTTCCGCTTGTGCTTGTATGACTGTATGACTTGAGTGTTGGGTCATGTGACCCCTAC
Organism: Secale cereale; assembly: GCA_902687465.1. Lineage (NCBI taxonomy): Eukaryota > Viridiplantae > Streptophyta > Magnoliopsida > Poales > Poaceae > Secale > Secale cereale. The sequence goes on along the minus strand of LR738715.1, from coordinate 77,823,228 downwards.
CTGTATGGATATGTTATGTATGGCTCTTGGAGCCTCTTAAATAAAGTACTTTGAGTCATAGAGTTCTGTTGTGATGCAATGTTGTATTTGCACATATTGAGCATATTGTGTGTATGGTTGAAATGCTTGGTATGTGTGGGATCCGACACCTAGTTGTTTTCCTTTGGTAGCCTACCTTACAGGGAAATGCCTCCTAGTGATTCCAATGAGCCTTGGTAGCTTGCTACTGCTCGGAACACGTAGGCTGGCCGGCATGTGTCCTTCTTCGTTCCTATGTCTGTCCCTTAGGGGAAATGTCACACGTTGCTCCTTTAAGTCCATGTAGCTTGCTACGACTTGGGTTCATACGTTGATGACCGACACGTTCGTTGCTGGGTCATGGATGCCTGTCTCTGTAATTTAGTGCCACTTTTGGTTTAGAACTAGCCATGTCGGCCCGGGTTCTCTGTCATATGGATGCTAGCGACACTGTCATATACGTGTGCCAAAATGCGCAAACGGTCCCGGGCCAGGTAAGGTGGCACCCGTGGGGTTACCGTGCGTGAGGCCGCAAAGTGATATGACGTGTTACAGCTAGATCGGTGTGACTTAGCATCGGGGTCCTGACACCGCGGCAATCGCGTTAACGCGAGACTCAGGTGTTCCGCACACCAGTCCAAAACCTCGAGGCCGCGGCTCGTATCGCGGAGTCGATTAAACCCTCCCAGTCGGAGGCTGGGAGAGGTCTTCAGCAGATCCGAGCTTTGCTCCGAACGGCTGAAGAGCAAAACGCGGCTGTTTCTCAGTCGCGCAGTAGGATTCACAGCAGATCGGTGGCTGCAAACACCGTATGGTCGGCCCACAGTCCAAGATCGCCCCCCGAGGCGTGAGGAACGTGGCTAGCGGCAAGACCGGCACCTGGGTCGGAATGACGATCCACTCGACCGTCGACACGGACGCTATGACCGCCGTCGAGCGCCTACCCCTCCTCCGGGGAGTGGGTCACACTCGCCCCAGCGGCACGTGGGCAGGCGCCTGCGAGATGACGAGCGTAGGATTCCCCCGGACCCCCGGCGGCCAGGTTTCGATGCGAGGTCCATCCTTGTGCAAGGTCGAGTCGTCCGTAACCGGGCATCCAGGGACGAGCGAGGCGGAGACCAACCCAGTGGCAGCCGAGCACCGGCCTTGGGGCCTGAATGTTTCTGTAGTGCAATCAGGGCCACGGAGATCCCCCCGAACTTCAGGCTGGCGGCAGGAGTAAGCAAGTTCACCGGTGAGTCAAAGCCGGACACTTGGCTGGAAGACTACCGAGTGGCCATGCACATCGGAGGCGGCAATGACGACATGGCCATGGAGCACCTCCCCTTGATGTTGGGAGGATCCGCTCGGGCGTGGCTCAACCAGTTAGCTCCCAGGAGTATATACAGTTGGGAAGAGCTCGCTCGAGTTTTCGTTCAGACCTTCGAGGGCACCTGCAAGCGACCTGCTGGACTAGCAGAACTTCAGCACTGCGCGCAGAAGCCGAGTGAGACTTTGAGTGACTAAATTCAGCGGTGGACCACTTTGCATCACATAGTGGAAAACGTTTCCGAGCACCAGGCGGTGTGCGCTTTCAAGGAAGGCGTGCGCAACCGAGAGTTCAATCTGAAGTTTGGCCGAACAGGCGACATGTCCCTGTCGCGGATGATGGAGATTGCCAGTCGGTACGGCAATGGCGAGGAGGCCGATCGGCTCCGCAGTGGCAAGAAACCAGTCGGGCAGGACGACCAGAATCACAATAGAAAGAATAAGCGCAAGGTCGATCCAGCCGCTCAGGGAGAGGTTGCGGTGGTTAACCAAGGGAAGGGCAAAGGGAAGCCAAAAGGTTCTTGGTCCCCCAAGAAGATGATATGCTCGACCAGCCATGTCCCATACACACGAAGAAGGATGAAGAGGGGAACTTGGTGTTTCCCAAGCACACCACTCGACAGTGTCGGCTCTTGATCCAGAGTTTCCAGAAGGACCAGTCGACTAAGAAAGAGAAGGAATCAGAAGAGTCCGAAGACAAGGAAGGGGATGGAGGATACCCCCGCATCAACTCCACCTTTGTGATTTTCGCAGACGTCGAGAGTAAAAGTCGACTGAAAATCATCAACAGAGAAGTAAACATGGTTTCCCCGGCGACCCCCATGTCCTTGAAATGGTCAAAGACCCCCATCACATTTGACCAGTCCGATCATCCAGCGCACATCGCCACCCCTGGGCGGCAGGCACTAGTGGTCGACCCAGTAATCGAAGGCACGCGTGTGACCAGAGTTCTGATGGATGGGGCAGTGTCTTGAATATCTTGTATGCAGCAACCCTCCGGGATATGGACATTTCGATTTCCAAGCTGAGGGAAAGTAACATGAGGTTCCACGGGGTAATCCCCGAGAAGAAAGCCGACTCACTCGGCCAGATCTCACTCGACGTAGTCTTTGGTGAGTCCAAGAACTACCGAAAGGAGAAGCTGATGTTCGAAGTAGTGGACTTCAACAGCGCCTATCACGCCATCCTGGGTAGGCCCGCCTACGCCAGGTTCATGGCTCGACCATGTTACGTCTACCTCAAGCTGAAGATACCGGGACCCAACGGCTTCATAATCATCACCGGGAACCGACAGAAAGCGGAAGAATGCTTCCAGAAAGGCTCGAAGATCGCCGATGAGCAAATGGCAACAGTAGAGATGGAGGAGTACCAAAAGAGAATGGATCCGGGTGACCTGCTGTGACGCCCGAAGACCGACGTCCCAGAAGATTCCAGAAGAATCCAGATGTTCTGGGTTCTCCCGTGTGTTTCTTTTGTGCTTGCTTTATTTATTTTTGCATTGCATCATGTCATCATGCCATCATGTCTTTAATCTTTGCATCTCACTTAAATAAATTGTGTGGACCTTCGGTCCATTTAAATCGAGGAAAGGATGACTTCTCTTTATAACATATAAAAGCCTCTCAATAGTATTAGGGAGCTATATTAAATATTCCATTTGTTTGAAATTAACCCAACACACTTGCAAATATTCCCCATGCCTCTTAATTCAAGTTTCACCGTCAAAAACCTTCCCTATATTTCTTTTCTCGTTATCGAGGTTCCTCCAAAAACCTCAACACTTTTGGACACTTTTAAGTCATGCCCTAATTCAAATCATTTGAATTTAATTCAAATGAGTTCGATTTTATCTCTTGCATTCTCGCCTCTCCTATTTTTCGTGGACCGTGAACATTTTTGCGAGTCCGGGAAAATTAACCCCATGCCCAAATTCCACCTCTACCACCTCTTTCTTTTCCCTTCTCTTTTCCGTTTTGTTTATTTTATTTTGAGAGGGAGAGAGAAGCCCAGCAGCCATCCCAGCCGCAGCTGGCCCATCAGCCTCCAGGCCTGCTGCCACCTTGGCCCGCGGCCCAGTCCTCCCTAGACCGGCCCATCCCTCGAGGCCCAGCCTCCTTTTCCCTTGCAAACCCTAGCCCGACCGCAGACCCCATCGCTCTCCTCCCTCGCGCCGCCAACATCGCTCGACCCCGTGCCCTCCTTCCTCGCTCGTTCTCTCCCCCGAGCCCCATCTCTCCCTTTGCCTCGATCGCGCTCCCTCTCCCCTCGAGCGCCACCCTACCTCACCGCTCTCCCTCGTCAGGACGCAGCCGAGCCGCCCGAGTCCCGCGTCCAGTGCCTCGTCTCCTCGCGTGGACGCCGCCCTCCCGTCGCCCGGCCACCGCCGGCCTCCCCTCCGTCCTCGCCGCGCCTCCTCCGTGCCTGGCGCCTCGCGGGCCGGCCAGGAGCCGCCGTCGTCAGCGCCCTGCCTCGGCCAGGAAGCCGCCGGTCCGCCCCTGTCTCCCGCCAGCGACGTCCAGCCAGCGCCCCTCTCCTCTGCATCCATCCCCCAGCGCATCGGCATCCCCTGCCAACTCCGGTGCCGTGCCGACGAGCGCCACCGCTGGAAGCAGCTCGTCGTCTCCCCGCCGGCGTGCACCTGCAGCCACCAACGCCGCCAAGACCTTGCTGCCCCTTTTGTTTTTGCCAAGTTCATATAAACAAGGGACCCCAAGATCCGTCAAGTTCATCTACATGTGTGTACGACTACATCCGAGGTTGTTTTCGGCAAGTACCACGACGATGCGTCAAGTTCCTCTCCGATGCCCAAGTTCGACTACACTTGACGACGAACGCCAAGTACCACTACGAACCCGAAAGAACAAGGATGCGCCAAGTTCGACTACCGTCGCCGTGTACCACTACTTCCTCGACGAACGTGAACGACTACTTCCACTACCGCCGCGACGACTACTTCCCTCCACGAACGTGTACCCCGAATCGCGAGAACGACTTCTTCCTCTACGATCTCGAACCCCTCCGAGGACGAACGCTTCGAAGGTATAACCCCGAGACGTTGACCCGTGGAATGCTTGTGTGTTGTATGAAATGTTTCTCTTGTGTGCACCATGCCCGTTTCGCCTTTTGTCATGCTCCTCGGTCGCCTCGTCGCCGACTCGTGGGAACCCGGTGACGGGATCACCCCACCTTTCTTCTTGCACGACACGCCACCTTTCTTTTGCACCGGTCTCTCGATGAGTTACCAGAACCGAGATGTTGCCATTGCATCATTTTCGGATCGTTGCCGTGGCACTCTTTCCTTCCACCACGGTGAAAAATGCTTCATATCTCTTCATGTTAACCTTTAATTAATAATTTGCATAAAACTTGATCATGCCATCCGCATCATGTTAACAACATTTAAAATGTTTAATTGTTGTTGCTTAAATAATTGCTAAACATGCTCATGGGGATTTTCCGGAATTGTTGTTGTTATTTTCCGGCCTCATTTAAAATGTCTAATAGGTAGTTTGCTCTTGCTTCACCTCTTTCCATATTAAAAACATTTAATCTTGTCTTGTAAATAAATGAGAGTCAACTAAATAAATAAATGTGGTGTTTCGTCAATATACAACTCGTTGCATATTGAGCTCCACTTAACTTGTAGTACTTGTTTGTGCACTTTGCCATGCCATGCATAATTAAACCGGACATGCATCATACTTGGATGTGCATCGTATGCCATGTCTATGCTTGTGTGTTTACCGAGTCGTTTGCTTCTTTCCGGTTGCTTCTCTTGATAGCTTCGGTTTCGTTCCGGAGTTGTGAGGATTCGCTCGACTATGTTGCTCCGTCTACTTCATGGATCTGTTCTTCTCCCTTGCAGAATCCCAGGAAAGATGATCATACCCTTGGATACCTTTACTACCATTGCCATGCTTAGTTGTCTCGATGCTATCGTTACATGTCGCGCTACCCATCATTTATTGTCAGACTCTCCTTGTTGCCATGAAACCTCTAACCTTTGAAACCTTCCTAGCAAAACCATTGTTTGGCTATGTTACCCGCTTGCTCAGCCCCTCTTATAGCGTTGTTAGTTGCAGGTGAAGATGAAGATCGTTTCAGGTGGGAACTTGTTGTTGGAATATCACAATATCTATAATTATTATTTAACACACCTATATACTGGGCGTGGGTGGAAGGCTTGGCCTTTTGCTCGGTGTTTTGTTCCACTCATGCCACCTTAGGCGCCGATAAACCGGCATTATGTTCCTTGATTTTGCGTTCCTTACACGATGGGTGGATGGGGACCCCATGACAATTCGACGTTGAATAAAACTTCTCCAGCAAGGCCCAACATTGGTTTTAATTTGCCTCATAATAATAACAACTTAATTAATTAAATTTGCATAGGGGGTCGCACCCTCGGGTTCTTAATTCTACATAACAGGGGGGCCAGTGCTGATGGTGTTGGTCCCAAACGGTGGTCCTGCAGGGCCGCCTTGGGGAAACCCGAGGTATCTGGTATAACCTGTAGCATCGCCCATCCGGACGTGGCCTGAGACGAGATACGTGCGGCTACTATCAGGGTGTCGGCACGCCGGGAGGTCTTGTTGGACTTGTTTTACCATTGTCGAAATGTCTTGTGCATCGGGATGCCGAGCCTGATCGGATTTCCCTAAGATAAGGAGTGATGATATTATATTTATCGCTTCAGCTAATCGTGAGAGCTTGTGATGGGCTAAGTTGGGACACCCCTGCAGGGTTATGATCTTTCGAAAGCCGTGCCCGCGGTTATGTGGCAGATTGGAATTTGTTAATGTCCGGTTGTAGAAAACTTGACAGAGGATCCACAGTAAAACACACAACTGTGTGAGTAACCGTGACTGTCTCTTTTCACTTTGAGAAGAGAACACGATGGGGTTATGTTTGATTCGTATGTAGTTCAGGATCTTTAGCGATCACTACTAGTTGCGATCGTTTGCGTAGATGCTCATCTTATTCTTGAACTCGTAAGTTAGCCACCATATTGTGCTTAGCCGCTGCTGCAACCTCACCACTTTACCTCTTCCTACCCATAAAGCTTTGCTAGTCTTGATACCCATGGTTATGGGATTGCTGAGTCCTCGTGGCTCACAGATACCACAACACCAGATGCAGGTTCAGCCGAGATTGATGCAGGAGCTGGTTCAAGTACTTCACTGGGAGCTCGATGAAGAGAGTGGCCGTATATTTGTGACGAGTTTCGACGATCAGTAGTGGTTTCTACTAGGGGCGATTCTGACCTGTGGCTTTATGTTGTTTTGGTATCTTTCTTTTGGATCTTCGCCCGTAGTCGGGTTGTGATGTTTTGAATGTTGTTTTGCTTATGTAATTTATTGTGCTAAGTGGCGAGTGTAAGCCAACTATCTCCTTTTGCAATTTAATCCCTCTTTTACATGAGTCGTGCAAAGATACCAAAACTTGAGATCATTCCAGAATGGGCTTGTACCTTTAAGTCGTGCCTCAACACGTAGGAGGTATAGTCCCATCCTGGGCATTGCAAGTTGGTACCAGAGCCTTCTCCGACCTAGAAGCCCCCACTGATTGATCGAATCGTTGACGGTTGAGTCTAGGCACACACTTGAAAATGTTTTGTGTCCTATTTATATATCGGAGAGTAGGATTTCTTTTGCTCCTCATCTATTTTCACTCTGGTGAGGACTCCTGACGACTACTCTTGCCTCTTGTACTTTCAAAAATTGCACCAATTTTTTTTTAGGATCACGCGAGTATTGTTTGGATTGTTCCGATGTCTTTGTGACGAGAACATTGTTCTCGATGCCTCCTGTCATTTAGGGGTTGTGGCAGTGTCCCGGGGAGTTGAGCTCCGAGGTGTTGTCGTCACAAATATACCGCATCAGTTCTAGAATACTTAAGACGGCCGACATCGAAAACTCTCCTATACGGTTAGTGGCAAGATAACCCCGACATCACCCAGTACTGGGGAGGTAGTTCGGGAGTATTGGCATAGCTTGTATAGTAGATGCGTTTCGAAGGTCCGAGGTAAACGGTTTCCAAGAAAGACTGGTTATGTGTTGAAGGATGGATACAGCTGGATGTAGGATTAGAGTTGAGTGCGCGGTGCTTCCCCTGTATCCCCAACACCTGATTGCATAATTGGAAACTTTCGGAAATTAATAGGTGGGTTCATCTAGTAGTTCTAGCCATTCTTCCAATGAATGCATGATATGAAGTTCGGGGTTCTACATTGAGTGAAGTGGTTTTATGGGCTTGTTCCGATCGGGAGTTGCATCTTAAAGGGTCCTTGGCTATGCTGATCCGGGGATTGCAAAACCCTTTTGTAACATGTTCCATGAGCTTTCAGCACGAATATGTGGAATGAAGCTTCTATCTTGTATTTGTTCTATCTGCTCCTTGTTGTCTTAGTTACCTTTTGTTCTTCCAAGTGGCTTCTCGACAAGTTGATGTACCTGCGGAATTCATTCGTTCAATTCTCCGTTCGAATGATATTGTGAACATTATGCTGCAACATATCTATCCTTTGTTTCGATTTGATTCTGGTATTTGAGTTGCTTCGATGTCAAATGTTGATTCCATACCTTTCCTAATCGGTGTTCTCATATTTCTATGGGAGTGCTAATTATTCTTGACCATCGAGATTTTCATGTTAATCCTTTTTCAACCGGTGTGCCTTCTTTGCAAGTTATTCCATACGGACGCCGTTCAGAAATCTGACGATTTGTCTGTTTCATTCATCCCAAGTTGTTTTGTTTTCCCAACCCTCCCACCCTTCTTCTTCTTGGAGTCAGAAATTCTCAAATGAAATATCCATTTTATTCATGTGAGGTTCTTCATTTTCCTTCAATGTTCTTATCCGGTGATTTATCGTGAAGATGCTCAAGAACTCCAAGTTCATCATTCTTTTGTTCTCAAATTCTGCCGGTGGATGTAATTCAAGAATTCGGTGTTGATCTTATCCTTTTTTCCTCTTTTCACAATGCTTTATTATTCCGGTGCACCAATTAATCATTCTCCTCTTACTACTCATATCCGGAGTGCTGAATAGTCATAATTCCATTCTTAATCCATTCAAGCTATTTTGAGATTGTCATCTTATTCAGCCATTTAATTCAACCGGTGCAATATCTCTTCAGCAATCTTTTCCAACGGTGATTTCTTTTGAGTGGGCCCTAACCCACATGTCTTTTCCAGGATCTTACCTGACTCTTCTAATTTCATTTCCGGAGTTATTCTCAAATCCTTTTCAAAGTGTGACGTAAAATGTTTTCCATCAGTCACATGCCTTCTCCAAGCTTGTTTTCAATTATTTCCATCTTTAGCTCCACCTTCCTCTTGTCATTCGTCCGGAGTATCTCGAAATCCTTCATGGCATTTCTCCTCTTCATTCCAAACATTTGGAGACCGGAGAAGTGTTTCTCTTAAATCTTGGCCCGTCTTCTTAAAGATTCGTGGTTCTAGCTTCATGCCATCCTCATTATTGTTCCGATTGTGAGGAATTCTTTTATGCCATCCGAAGCTTTTCATGAATTCTTTTCTTTGTGATTCTCCAAAGGCCATCAATTCAGAATATTTCTTCGTTCTCAGTTTTCAACTTTGTCCTCCAAATATTCTTCATTGATGTCTCTTCGTTCATCTCCATATTTTTACGGTGGTTCGTTCAAGATTTCTCTTTCGTTGTTATCGTATCAATTCATTTGTTCTTTTCATAATCCTACTGGTGAGTCTTTCAAGACTTTTCTCAAGTTTGTGCGAGATCTCTCTTGAATTCTTTGCAACGAGAATAAGTAGTATGCCAAATCCGTTGCTTGTCATCAATTTAATTTGGTGAAGGATAAGCATACAATAAATCTTATTCTTATTTCCCCGAGGTGATTTAATTACTTTTTTTCTGGAGCTTGTTCATCATATCATATCCTTGGTTCTAAATTCTTAATCTAGTTTTCTGGAGCTCCAAGTTATTTCAATTATATCATTTCAAAGCTCCATCTAATTCACCGCAGGCCTTGAATCTTATTCTTTCCATCTTTCACTTCTCATGCTTTCATTACCGGAGTTCTTCATGGTGGTTCATCATGATTTAATTCATCCTCAAAGTCTTCATCAAGATTCTTGTTGGAGCTCAAGCATTCTTCATCATGCTTTCCAAGTGCAATTCTTGCTCCCTTATCTGTTGAGGTGGTGTTATGTCATTCTTGTCAGTTCATTCATGAATTGTGATTCACGAGTTATCAAGAATGAGATATTTAAAACCATCTTTTTCCTTGTTCAGGAGATCTTTTCAACCCTTCAATTATTCATTGGAGTCATATTGGGTTATAATTCACCTAAAAGCTTCCCCTAAGGTTTGTTGCTATTATGGTGTTTATAAATGACCCAAGTTCTTCATTTATCATTCCGGGGAAATAAGTTTATCGTCTCCTTGTTGATCTCAATCCAAGCAATTCGTTTCCGTTAGTGGCTGGTTGTCACCTCTTAATTTTGAGATGTTTTGCATAAGCCCACATCGAGCTTATTCTTTTCGTGTTGATTTTTTTCCATCAACCCCATTCAACCCTTCTTTGTAAGGAGGTTTTCCTAATTCATTCGTGGGAGAAGTTGTCTTTTTTCTTCTCCATTCATTTCTTTCGTTGATCTATATTCTATTCTTTCATTCCGGAGGCTTTGTGATATTGCTCTCTTTGACCAGCATCTCGTTTTTATCAAGATCATATTCTCCCTTGCTTGTCTATTTAACCGGAGTGTTGCATTCTCCATTCAAGTTCCGTCATCTTATCTAGTTTTCCCTCTCTTTTCAACCGGAGTGCTGTCTGAATCCTTCGTACCCCTTGTGCCATTCTTTCGATTGTTTCAGAGGCTGTGTGTTGTTGATTTCATCCAGTATCTTCCCATCTCCTCAAGCTCATGTTAATTCCTTCCATTTTCGGACAGAGTGCTGCCCAAATTCTGTCATTCTTATTCCTTGGCTATACAGTTGCAGTTTCTTATTCTTTTGGTTCGTAAGCACTTAATTCATGTCTTTAAACCTACAAGGTTATCATAATGTTCCTTGTTCCTCTTTTCTAACGGAGTTTTCATATTCGTTCATCTCCGTTGTATTCTTATTTCATTTTGGTCAACCTCTCAGGTTCGTGGTTTCACTCGTCTGTCAAAGAAGCAACTTTGTTTTACCTCTTCTTTTTCGTTTCTACCCGATGCTATCTCTAGGATCTCGGGTCGAGATCCTCTGTTAGTGTGGGAGAGTTGTGACGCCCGAAGACCGATGTCCCAGAAGATTCCAGATGTTCCGGGTTCTCCCGTGTGTTTCTTTTGTGCTTGCTTTATTTATTTTTGCATTGCATCATGTCATCATGCCATCATGTCTTTAATCTTTGCATCTCACTTAAATAAATTGTGTGGACCTTCGGTCCATTTAAATCGAGGGAAGGATGACTTCTCTTTATAACATATAAAAGCCTCTCAATAGTATTAGGGAGCTATATTAAATATTCCATTTGTTTGGAATTAACCCAACACACTTGCAAATATTCCCCATGCCTCTTAATTCAAGTTTCACTGTCAAAAACCTTCCCTATATTTCTTTTCTCGTTATCGAGGTTCCTCCAAAAACCTCAACACTTTTGGACACTTTTAAGTCATGCCCTAATTCAAATCATTTGAATTTAATTCAAATGAGTTCGATTTTATCTCTTGCATTCTTGCCTCTCCTATTTTTCGTGGACCGTGAACATTTTTGCGAGTCCGGGAAAATTAACCCCATGCCCAAATTCCACCTCTACCATCTCTTTCTTTTCCCTTCTCTTTTCTGTTTTGTTTATTTTATTTTGAGAGGGAGAGAGAAGCCCAGCAGCCATCCCAGCCGCAGCTGGCCCATCAGCCTCCAGGCCTGCTGCCACCTTGGCCCGCGGCCCAGGCCTCCCTAGACCGGCCCATCCCTCGAGGCCTAGCCTCCTTTTCCCTTGCAAACCCTAGCCCGACCGTAGACCCCATCACTCTCCTCCCTCGCGCCGCCAGCATCGCTCGACCCCGCGCCCTCCTTCCTCGCTCGTTCTCTCCCCCGAGCCCCATCTCTCCCTCTGCCTTGATCGCGCTCCCTCTCCCCTCGAGCACCACCCTACCTCACCGCTCTCCCTCGCCTGGACGCAACCGAGCCGCCCGAGTCCCGCGTCCAGTGCCTCGTCTCCTCGCGTGGACGCCGCCCTCCCGTCGCCCGGCCACCGCCGGCCTCCCCTCCGTCCTCGCCGCGCCTCCTCCATGCCTGGCGCCTCGCGGGCCGGCCAGAAGCCGCCGTCGTCAGCGCCCTGCCTCGGCCAGTAAGCCGCCGGTCCGCCCCTGTCTCCCGCCAGCGACGTCCGGCCAGCGCCCCTCTCCTCTGCATCCGTCCCCCAGCGCATCGGCCTCCCCTGCCAACTCCGGTGCCGTGCCGACGATCGCCACTGCCGGAAGCAGCTCGTCGTCTCCCCGCCGGCATGCACCTGCAGCCACCAACGCCGCCAAGACCTTGCTGCCCCCTTTTGTTTTTGCCAAGTTCATATAAACGAGGGACCCCAAGATCCGTCAAGTTCATCTACATGTGTGTACGAGTACATCCGAGGTTGTTTTCGGCAAGTACCACGACGATGCGTCAAGTTCCTCTCCGATGCCCAAGTTCGACTACACGTGACGACGAACGCCAAGTACCACTACGAACCCGAAAGAACAAGGATGCGCCAAGTTCGACTACCGTCGCCGTGTACCACTACTTCCTCGACGAACGTGAACGACTACTTCCACTACCGCTGCGACGACTACTTCCCTCCACGAACGTGTACCCCGAATCGCGAGAACGACTTCTTCCTCTACGATCTCGAACCCCTCCAAGGAGGAACGCTTCGAAGGTATAACCCTGAGACGTTGACCCGTGGAATGCTTGTGTGTTGTATGAAATGTTTCTCTTGTGTGCACCATGCCCGTTTCGCCTTTTGTCATGCTCCTCAGTCGCCTCGTCGCCGACTCGTGGGAACCCGGTGACGGGATCACCCCACCTTTCTTCTTGCATGACACATCACCTTTCTTTTGCACCGGTCTCTCGATGAGTTACCGGAACCGAGAAGTTGCCGTTGCATCATTTTCGGATCGTTGCCGTGGCACTCTTTCCTTCCACCACGGTGACAAATGCTACATATCTCTTCATGTTAACCTTTAATTAATAATTTGCATAAAACTTGATCATGCCATCCGCATCATGTTAACAACATTTAAAATGTTTAATTGTTGTTGCTTAAATAATTGCTAAACATGCTCATGGGGATTTTCCGGAATTGTTGTTGTTATTTTCCGGCCTCATTTAAAATGTCTAATAGGTAGTTTGCTCTTGCTTCACCTCTTGCCATGTTAAAAACATTTAATCTTGTCTTGTAAATAAACGAGAGTCAACTAAATAAATAAATGTGGTGTTTTGTCAATATGCAACTCGTTGCATATTGAGCTCCACTTAACTTGTAGTACTTGTTTGTGCACTTTGCCATGCCATGCATAATTAAACCGGACATGCATCATACTTGGATGTGCATCGTATGCCATGTCTATGTTTGTGTGTTTACCGAGTTGTTTGCTTCTTTCCGGTTGCTTCTCTTGATAGCTTCGATTTCGTTCCTGAGTTGTGAGGATTCACTCGACTATGTTGCTCCGTCTACTTCATGGATCTGTTCTTCTCCCTTGCGGAATCCCAGGCAAGATGATCATACCCTTGGATACCTTTACTACCATTGCCATGCTTAGTTGTCTCGATGCTATCGTTACATTTCGCGCTACCCATCGTTTATTGTCAGACTCTCCTTGTTGCCATGAAACCTCTAACCTTTGAAACCTTCCTAGCAAAACCATTGTTTGGCTATGTTACCCGCTTGCTCGGCCCCTCTTATAGCGTTGTTAGTTGCAGGTGAAGATGAAGATCGTTCCTGGTGGGAACTTGTTGTTGGAATATCACAATATCTATAATTATTATTTAACACACCAATATACTGGGCATGGGTGGAAGGCTTGGCCTTTTGCTCGGTGTTTTGTTCCACTCATGCCACCTTAGGCGCCGATAAACCGGCATTATGTTCCTTGATTTTGCGTTCCTTACACGATGGGTGGATGGGGACCCCTTGACAGTTCGACTTTGAATAAAACTCCTCCAGCAAGGCCCAACATTGGTTTTAATTTGCCTCATAATAATAACAACTTAATTAATTAAATTTGCATAGGGGGTCGCACCCTCGGGTTCTTAATTCTACATATCAGGGGGGCCAGTGCTGATGGTGTTGGTCCCAAACGGGGGTCCTGCAGGGCCGCCTTGGGGAAAACCCGAGGTATCTGGTATAACCTGTAGCATCGCCCATCCGGACGTGGCCTGAGACGAGATACGCGCGGCTACTATCAGGGTGTCGGCACGCCGGGAGGTCTTGCTGGACTTGTTTTACCATTATCGAAATGTCTTGTGCACCGGGATGCCGAGCCTGATCGGATTTCCCTAAGATAAGGAGTGATGATATTATATTTATCGCTTCAGCTAATCGTGAGAGCTTGTGATGGGCTAAGTTGGGACACCCCTGCAGGTTTATGATCTTTCGAAAGCCGTGCCCGCGGTTATGTGGCAGATTGGAATTTGTTAATGTCCGGTTGTAGAAAACTTGACAGAGGATCCGAAGTAAAACACACAACTGTGTGAGTAACCGTGACTGTCTCTTTTCACTTTGAGAAGAGAACACGGTGGGGTTATGTTTGATTCGTATGTAGTTCAGGATATTTAGCGATCACTACTAGTTGCGATCGTTTGCGTAGATGCTCATCTTATTCTTGTACTCGTAAGTTAGCCACCATATTATGCTTAGCCGCTGCTGCAACCTCACCACTTTACCTCTTCCTACCCATAAAGCTTTGCTAGTCTTGATACCCATGGTTATGGGATTGCTGAGTCCTCGTGGCTCACAGATACTATAACACCAGATGCAGGTTCAACCGAGATTGATGCAGGAGCTGGTTCAAGTACTTCACTGGGAGCTCGATGAAGAGAGTGGCCGTATATTTGTGACGAGTTTCGACGATCGGTAGTGGTTTCTACTAGGGGCGATTCTGACCTGTGGCTTTATGTTGTTTTGGTATCTTTCTTTTGGATCTTCGCCCGTAGTCGAGTTGTGATGTTTTGAATGATGTTTTGCTTATGTAATGTATTGTGTGAAGTGGCGAGTGTAAGCCAACTATCTCCTTTTGCAATTTAATCCATCTTTTAAATGAGTCGTGCAAAGATACCAAAACTTGAGATCATTCCAGAATGGGCTTATACCTTTAAGTTGTGCCTCGACACGTAGGAGGTATAGTCCCATCCTGGGCATTACACCTACTAAGGGCGAAGAAGCCGGCTTCCGAGTCAGCTTTTCAGTCGGCCGGGGACACAAAACCTGTGCACATCTGATACGTCCAAAACATATCTATAATTTCTGCTTGCTCCATGCCTCTTTTGTGTCATATTGCTATGATATTTATGCACTTCCATACACTTTTGATCATATTTGGACTAACCTATTAACTCAGTGCACCACAGTGCCAGTTCCTGTTTTCTGCTGTTTTTCTATTTCAGGTTTCCGCTATATTAAAAGTGCCCTAAAAATTCCGGGAAAAATACAGGAAAAGTTAGCGTATCGGGAGCTTCCGGAAAAACCAAGGCAGGGCCAGAGGGGAGCCTGGGGTGGCCCAGGCGGCCACCCGGCGCGGCCCCACCCCAGGCCGCGCCAGGGGGGCACCTGGGGCCCCACCTCCGCCTCTGGTGACCCCCTTTGGCA
This sequence comes from Secale cereale, assembly GCA_902687465.1. Classification (NCBI taxonomy): domain Eukaryota; kingdom Viridiplantae; phylum Streptophyta; class Magnoliopsida; order Poales; family Poaceae; genus Secale; species Secale cereale. Next base: position 77,808,097 of record LR738715.1, on the reverse strand, counting down.
TATATATTGCACGCGTCCCGAAACCCTCGAGGACGGAACCCTTTTTCGCGATCTCATCTCTGTTCCGCCACCGCCGCGCTTCCAAGATCGGGAGCACCAGGAGAACTCTTCCCGGCACCATGCCGGAGGGGAGAACCACCACCGGGAGCTTCTCCACCACCATGGACGCTTTCCGGATGAGTTGTGAGTAGTCCCCCTTGGACCATGGGTCCATGACCAGTAGCTATGTGATGTTCTCCTCCCCTCTTTGTTCTTCATCGATTAGACCTCGTGAGCTGCCGTACATGATCGAGGCACATATGTAATCTTTATGCCGTTGCTCTGCTGAGTTTGCTGGGATCCGATGGATTATGAGATTATGTTCAGATTGTGTGTGAGTAATATATTTGATTCACCTCTTTTATATTTATGTTCTTGAGTAATTCTAGCATGTTCTCCGTTGCTATTTATTGCTTTGGCCGAGTAGTAGGTAGTAACTCCAAGAGGGAACGTTATGCTTGATTGTGGATTCATGCCCCTCGATGACTAGCTTGAGTGACAGAAACATGAGTCTAGGGGATGTGCTGTTGCCACCAGGGGGAAAACAACGGGGCTTGTACTTGCGGGTGCAAGGATTGTTTACTTTACGCAAAGTCCTTTTAATGCAGTTGTCTGTTGCTTTGAGTTTACACTTTGGGTGGGACTCGCAACTTAATACCAGCGAGTTGTTCTGGATAGATATCTCAAGGTGGATGATTAGTAGTAGATGCAGATGGATTTCGGTCTACTTGCCTTGGCGTACCGCCCATGCTTTTGAGCCTCTACCTTTCTTTACAGCATAGTTAGCATTGGTTTGCGCACATAATCCTGTCAATTGCCCAGCTGTAATTTGTTTACCTCGCTTAGCTGTTTTATCGTCTTTTGGGAGAGAGACATCACTAGTGAACATCATGGGACTCCGGTCCATATTACCATCACTGATCACACCCGCTATTTACTTCTTGTTCTTATTTCCTAGTTGCAGTCATACCTATCACTATTATCTCTTGCGTTTGATCCTTTGTAAACGACAAGCCCGGAGGGATTGACAACCTCTCTGTACTCGTTGGGAGCAAAGTTATTTGTATCTGTGTGCAGGTCCTATCAAGCGAAAGTTTCTGGCGCTATTGACACCTTCTTGTCGACCCTCGGAGTCTCACGGGATTCGATCCTTGGTATCTTGCCAAGGGAAACTTGCCGTTACGCTACATCTCAAACCTTCCACTTGGGGTAACCAACGAGGGGCGAGAAGCCATCAAGCAAAGTTTCTGGCGCCGTTGCCGGGGACTCCACTCTTCAAGATAGGGGAGTTGCACGCTATCTTTTATCTTTGCTTTTTAGTCTTGTTAGTTTACCTTTCAGTTTTCTTTATGTCTTTTCACTAGTTTTGCTTAATGGAAAACAACAAAAATATGAGAGAGCTTTATAAGCTCTACCTTGCTTTGGGACATGATGTGTTTGAAGAGAAAATTAAAAAACCTATGGAACTTTATTATTTGCATAACAATCATGATGGTGGTGATGTTATTAGTATGCTTTCTTTGAATATCAATATTGCTAATGACATGGAAAGCTCTAAGCTTGGGGATGACACATTTGATGAACATGATATTTTTAGTCCCCGAACTTTTGAAAAGAAAATTTACTTTGATGATACTTTGCTTCCTATATTTGATGATTACAATGATGAATACGATGTTTTCAGTCCACCTACTATTGAGGATAAAATTTATTATGATTATGATATGCCTCCTAAATACAATGATTACCATGATGGCTATGATTGCTTTACTCTCACTATTCCTAATAAGAAAGATTTTGCTTCTATGAAGAGTAATGATACCTTTTTGCATGTGGATCATGGTAACAATGCTTTATGTGATGCTTATATTGTTGAGTTTATTCGTGATCCCACTGAAAATTATTATGAGAAGGGAACATATGCTTATAGATATTTTAATAATATCAAGTTCCCTCTCTTTATGTTGAAGGTTTTGAAGCTGCACTTGTTTTGTCTTCCTATGCTTATTGCTTGGTGCTTCAATGAGTTATTGTATTGCAATATTCCTATGCATAGGAAGCATGTTAGGCTTAAATGTGTTTGGTATTTGCTTCTTGATGCTCTCTTTTGTTCTTCAACTCTTATTCCTACGAGAGCATCATTAAAGTCTTAAGCCTATCTTTGTGGCTATAAAGAAAGAGCTCTAGGGAGACAACCCTTGTTATCTTTGCTTTCAATTTGTTCTTTCAGTTTTAGTGGTCTTGATGTTTGTTACTACAGTAACATCATCATTGTATCTTTTCTTTTCAACTTTGTGCCAAGTTTAGCCTCCGATTGCAAGAAAGTTCAAAAGTTGTGACGTGCAGTCCAGAAAACAGATTCTGTCCTTGGACAGAACAAATCGTATAAAATCACCAGATCATCTTTTTGGTCTGAATTGTTTCGACAGCATGCTCTATACAATTGGCTTTCGGGCGTCTGTTCTGAGTTTTTTGATTTGAGTTGCAGAAGTGCCCCGAAAAAAATTATTTACTACCTGCTGGTCTGTTTTTCGCAGATTCTGTCCTGTTTTGCCTTTTCTTTGTTTTGCAAACCTTGAGCTTGCTTTTTCTTTGCAAAAACCTTTTGGCAATCTTGAGAAACAGTAGCTCTTCAAGATTATCTTTATTTCCAGCAAGGGAAAAGTTATTTTATTATGGGTACTGACCTCGCTAATCAGATTATGATGAGTTATGTATGAAGGGAGTTTTCAAGTGTGCGTGGGAAGATGATAAAAAGATTAAGGAGGGTCAAACGCTCAAGCTTGGGGATGCCCCCGTGCACCCCCAAGAAATATTCAAGAAGACTCAAGCGTCTAAGCTTGGGGATGCCCCCGTGCATCCCCTTCTCCATCAACAATTATCAGTTCGTCTTTCGTTCCACTATATTTTAATCACTTCATGCGTTATGTGCTATGCTTGGAGCGCCTTGCTCTTAGTTTCCTTTTTAGTTTTCTTTAGCTTTGCTTGCTGTTCATAATGAGTTAGAACCCAGCTTTCTTTGTGTGGGAGAGAAACACGCTCCACTTCAACCTAGAACACAACATAGGATTTTCATGCTTATCTTTGCTATGTGTGTTCTTTGTCTTTTCTTAGCTACTGTCATGTTTAGCTCTTAGTTTTCATGCTTTTCTTTATAAAGAGCTTTTGTTTAGTTGGTTGCTGAACTCTCTTGAGTTTTCATGTTTATCTTCTTAAGAGAGTTTGTCTGTTGCACTGAGTTGTGTGTCTTAACTTAAAGTAGGTAATTGAGGTTGCTATTTAATTTTAGTAGTAACTTGCAATAGTTTTGAGGTGTTGCCATGAGTAATGTCTGAACTTTTGGTGTCAAGAGCTTTAGCCTATTAGTGATAGATGTCGTATTTTGGGCAATCCGTGTTTATTTTGGAAAACGTACAAAATAGTTGAGAACTTTAGCTACTAAATGGATCACTAATCTTTGGAGGGATCGAATATTAGAGTACACTCACGTACCATGGGTCGAGGATGCGCAAGGGTAATCAAACCCCCATACACTCCTCCTCGGGGTACTTGTCTCTTTGTGAACCTCCTAATTAGATTGAGAGTTACCGATAATAAGTGCATGAGTTCTTCGGACTAATGTGAGTATTCGAAGGTTGACACTTCCACCTAACCATATTTTTCTAGCCTCTTCGGTACCGTGCATTGCTCTTTCTCACCTCGAGAGTTGGCGCATACTTCGCCGGTGCATCCAAATCCTTGGCACGATACGCTCTGTCATCATAAGCCTCATTATATCCTTCCTCAAAACAGCCACCATACCTACCTATTAAGGCATTTCCATAGCCTTTCCGAGATACATTGCCATGCAACATCCATCTTCTCATGACTTGATCTTCATGTCATACATGCTTTTTGCTTGATCAATGAGCTGCATGCTAGTTGGGCCTTGCCCTGATCATTGCTACATGACGCGCTAGTATCATTGCATATCCTGCTACACTGGCAGAGGCATACATTTGCATACATCATGATAGTTTCATTTTCTTTATGTTGAGTACTTTTGTAAAGTGTGAAAGATCTTCTATACTTCTTGTAATACATAGAGTGTTGCCCCTAAAGTGAGGAAAAGATCCCAAAGAGGACAAATCAAAAGATCCCAAAGAGGACAAAATCAAAAGATCCCAAAGAGGACAAATGAGAGATAAATAGAAAGAGCCATTGAGGCCACAAAAAAATAAAAAAAGAGAAAAAAGAGAAAAAGAAATAAAAAGAGAGAAGGGGGCACACTACTATTTCCTTTTGAGAGATCCACACTCCTACTCCATCTTATACCTTGTACTCCATAGAGATTATCATTTATGCATATAGCTATGTGGGGACCTTTACACTATAGAACTTGGCTTGTATATTCCAATGATGAGCCTCCTCAAAAGAGCTCTAGGTCTTCTTGAGCAAGCAAGTTGGATGCACCCCCACTAGTTCCATTGGAGAGCTTACCTTAGCTCATATGTGCATCCCTTGCATGGCAATCCCTACTCCTCACATCATATCTATCATTTGGCTTTCTCTCGCCGATGATTGTCCTCATTGATGTGAGCCTTTCACACCTTTTTTGTCTTCCCCCTCTATCATCTTTATCTCTTTGCCATCCTAAGTGTCGACTTTCTTGCTTACGCTCATCCATTGCATGAGTGCTCAAAATATCGAAAGGGAGTGGATCATTTTGACTTGTACCTGGCTGACGGTCTGGGGATGAGACAAGATAAGATTCCAAAGAAGACCAAGTGTGAAACTTTATTAGATTAAGTTCTCAACAATACAAAAAATATGTTTTACTCTCTCATATATACCTATCCCCTTTCTTGCATGCAAACACCATTTGGAGACATTCGAGTCACGGACAGCGAGAGCTCTTGCACCTTTATGTTCTTATGTTACTTGTTACAATGCTAATATAGACTCTTGCTTGTTATGACTTGAATTGAATTACGTGCCTTGATTGCTTTACTTAAAAGTTCTTATATGGTTGATAGCATGTCACCACAGAAATTGTGCTTGTTATCATTTACCTACTCGAGGACGAGCAGGAATTAAGCTTTGGGATGTTGATATGTCCAAAACGTATCTATAATTTCTGCTTGCTCCATGCCTCTTGTGTGTGATATTGCTATCATATTTATGCACTTCCATACACTTTTGATCATATTTGGACTAACCTATTAACTCAGTGCACCACAGTGCCAGTTCCTGTTTTCTGCTGTTTTTCTATTTCAGGTTTCCCCCATATTAAAAGTGCCCTAAAAATTCCGGGAAAAATACAGGAAAAATCAGTGTATCGGGAGCTTCCGGAAAAACCAAGGCAGGGCTAGAGGGGAGCCTGGGGTGGCCCAGGCGGCCACCCGGCGCGGCCCCACCCCTGGCCGCGCGAGGGGGGCGCCTGGGGCCCCACCTCCGCCTTTGGTGACCCCCTTTGGCATATATATTGCACGCGTCCCAAAACCCTCGAGGACGGAACCCTTTTTCGCGATCTCATCTCTGTTCCGCCGCCGCCGCGCTTCCAAGATCGGGAGCACCAGGAGAACTCTTCCCGGCACCCTGCCGGAGGGGAGAACCACCACCGGGAGCTTCTCCACCACCATGGATGCTTCCCGGATGAATTGTGAGTAGTCCCCCTTGGACCGTGGGTCCATGACCAGTAGCTATGTGATGTTCTCCTCCCCTCTTTGTTCTTCATCGATTAGACCTCGTGAGCTTCCCTACATGATCGAGGCACATATGTAATCTTTATGCTGTTGCTCTGCTGAGTTTGCTGGGATCCGATGGATTATGAGATTATGTCCAGATTGTGTGTGAGTAATATATTTGATTCACCTCTTTTATATTTATGTTCTTGAGTAATTCTTGCATGTTCTCCGTTGCTATTTATTGCTTTGGCCGAGTAGTAGGTAGTAACTCCAAGAGGGAACGTTATGCTTGATTGTGGGTTCATGCCCCTCGATGACTAGCTTGAGTGACAGAAACATGAGTCTAGGGGATGTGTTGTTGCCACAAGGGGGAAAACAACGGTGCTTGTACTTGCGGGTGCAAGGATTGTTTACTTTACGCAAAGTCCTTTTAATGCAGTTGTCTGTTGCTTTGAGTTTACACTTTGGGTGGGACACGCAACTTGATACCAGCGAGATGTTCTCGATAGATATCTCAAGGTGGATGATTAGTAGTAGATGCAGATGGATTTCGGTCTACTTGCCTTGGCGTACCGCCCATGCTTTTGAGCCTCTACCTTTCTTTACAGCATAGTTAGCATTGGTTTGCGCACATAATCCTGTCAATTGCCCAGCTGTAATTTGTTTACCTCGCTTAGCTGTTTTATCGTCTTTTGGGAGAGAGACATCACAAGTGAACATCATGGGACTCTGGTCCATATTACCATCATTGATCACACCCGCTATTTACTTCCTGTTCTTATTTCCTAGTTGTAGTCATACCTATCACTATTATCTCTTGCGTTTGATCCTTTGTAAACGACAAGGCCGGAGGGATTGACAACCTCTCTGTACTCGTTGGGAGAAAAGTTATTTGTATCTGTGTGCAGGTCCTGTCAAGCGAAAGTTTCTGGCGCTATTGACACCTTCTTGTCGACCCTCGGAGTCTCACGGGATTCGATCCTTGGTATCTTGCCAAGGGAAACTTGCCGTTACGCTACATCTCAAACCTTCCACTTGGGGTAACTAACGAGGGGCGAGAAGCCATCAACATCCACCCCACCGACCCCAACGCAGCACCGACCCACATCTCCACCACACTCGACAACAAATAGGAAGAAGCGCTCATCCAGTTCCTCCGTGAAAACTGGGACATCTTTGCATGGAAACTGTCCGACATGCCAGGTGTGCCCAGGGGACTGGCTGAGCATCGTTTGCGAGTCGACCCTAAAGTGAAACCTGTGAAGGAACACCTCCGTCGATCCGCTGCGGAGAAGCGAAAGGCAATTGGCGAAGAAGTGGCTCGACTCCTGGCAGTAGAGTTTATCCGCGAGATATACCACTCCGAGTGGCTCGCCAACGTCGTCATGGTCCCTAAGAAGGACAAGTCTCTCCGTATGTGCATCGATTTCAAGCACATCAATCGGGCCTGCCCGAAAGATCATTTTCCCCTTCCTCGCATCGATCAAATAGTTGACTCGACCATGGGATGTGAGCGTTTGTCCTTTCTGGACGCGTACTCCGGGTACCATCAGATCCATCTGTTCGGACCCAACGAAATCAAGACAGCTTTCATCACCCCCTTCGGGTGTTTTTGTTATGTCACCATGCCTTTCGGCCTCAAAAACGCCGGCGCCACCTTCATGCGCATAATCCAGAAGTGCTTGATAAAGCAAATCAGTCGGAACGTCGAGGCATACATGGATGACATCGTGGTCAAGTCACGGAAGGGTTCCGACCTGCTGACTGACCTCGCTGAGACATTCGCAAACCTCAGAAGCTACGATATCAAGCTCAATCCGTCAAAGTGTACATTTGGAGTTCCTGGTGGCAAGTTGCTCGGTTTTCTCGTTTCCGAACGGGGAATCGACGCCAACCCAGAGAAGGTCAGCTCCATCCTCCGAATGAAGCATCCCGAGCATGTTCACAACGTCCAGAAGCTTACTGGTTGCTTGGCCACATTGAGTCGATTCATTTCTCGTCTTGGTGAGAAGGCACTGCCTCTCTACCGACTCATGAATAAATCCGACAAGTTCGAGTGGAATCCCGAAGCCGAAGCAGCGTTTGAAGAGCTCAAAGCCCTGCTGTCCACCCAGCCGGTGCTCGCTGCCCCAGTCAGCGGAGAGCCTCTTCTGCTGTACATTGCTGCCACCGGACAAGTCGTCAGTACTGTACTCACGGTCGAGCGGGAAGAAGAGGGCAAGGCATACAAGGTCCAACGCCCGGTCTATTACATATCCGAAGTTTTGACTCCCTCCAAGCAAAGGTATCCACATTACCAAAAGCTTGTGTACGGGATTTACTTGACTACAAAAAAGGTTACCCATTACTTCTCGGACCATTCGATCTCAGTCGTCAGCGACGCCCCACTATCAGAGATACTAAACAACCGAGATGCGATCGGCCGAGTGGCAAAATGGGCGATTGAACTTCTTCCGTTAGATATCAAGTTTGAAGCGAAGAAAGCCATCAAGTCTCAGGCCATAGAAGATTTTGTGGCTGAGTGGATAGAACAAGAGCTGCCGACTCAAGTCCAGTCGGACCATTGGACTATGTTCTTCGATGGATCCAAGATGCTGAACGGATCCGGCGTAGGCGTGGTCCTGGTCTCTCCCAGGGGCGACAAGCTCAACTACGTCCTTCAGATCCATTTCGATTCATCAAACAATGATGCCGAATATGAAGCACTTTTATATGGGTTGCGTATGGCCATCTCACTCGGCGTCCGTCGCCTAATGGTCTACGGCGACTCCGACCTGGTAGTGAATCAAGTGATGAAAGAATGGGACGTGAGGAGCCCGGCAATGACCAGTTATTGCAGTGCAGTGCGGAAGCTTGAAAAGAAGTTCGAAGGTTTAGAGCTCCATCATGTGCCCAGAGCAAAGAATCAGCTAGCCGACGACCTCGCAAAAATTGGGTCGACTCGGAGGTCTATACCCTAGAATGTGTTCCTGGAACATCTGCACACCCCTTCTATCAAAGAAGACCCCTTCACGGAAGAGCCCCCGCAGCCAGTCAGCGCGACGGATCCGACTGAGGTCGAAGTGCCTGCCGTGGTCGACTTGATCATGGAGGTCTTAGTGATTACGCCAGACTGGACTATGCCATACATATCATATCTACTCAGGCAAGAACTCCTAGAAGACGGAGAAGAAGCGCACCAGATCGTCCGCCGATCCAAAGCGTTCACAGTCATCCAAGGTCAGCTCCACAGAGAAAGCGTCACCGGAGTCGCCCAGCGTTGCGTCGATCCAGAGGAAGGTCGACTGATCTTGGATGAAATCCACTCGGGAACTTGCGGCCACCACGCCTCCTCTCGGACTATCGTGCCCAAAGCATACCGAGCCGGGTTTTACTGGCCCCGCGCCAACGAGATGGCCAAGGATATTGTGGACAAATGCGCAGGTTTCCAGTTCTACTCCAACATGTCACACAAGCCGGCGTCCGCCTTGAAAACCATTCCGTTAGTTTGGCCCTTCGCTGTTTGGGGCCTGGACATGGTCGGCCCCTTCAGGACAGGCAGAAGCGGATTCACCCACCTTCTGGTGGCAGTCGACAAGTTCACCAAGTGGATCGAGGCCAAACCCATCAAGAACCTCGAGTCAAGCACCGCCATCAGCTTCATCAAGGAGCTAATATTCAGATATGGGGTCCCTCACAGCATCATCACAGACAACGGCTCCAACTTTGACTCGGATGAATTCAGAGCTTTCTGTGCTTCCCAAGGAACACGAGTCGACTACGCCTCCGTGGCACATCCGCAGTCGAATGGACAAGCAGAAAGAGCAAATGGTTTGATTCTCCAAGGCCTAAAGCCATGGCTCATGTGTGACCTTAATCATGCCGCTGGAGCTTGGGTAAGTGAGCTGCCATCTGTCCTATGGGGTCTGAGGACGACTCCGAACCGGTCGACTGGCCGTACCCCTTTCTTCTTGGTCTATGGAGCCGAAGCGGTGTTGCCAAGTGACTTGTTACACAACGCCCCCAGAGTGGAACTCTTCTCCGAAGCTGAGGCAGAGCAGGCTCGCCAAGATGCAGTCGACCTTTTGGAAGAGGAAAGAGAGATGGCCCTGATTCGGTCGACCATCTATCAACAGGGGCTGCGTCGATTCCATGCTCGCAACGTAAGAAGCCGAACATTCCAGGAAGGAGACCTGGTCCTACGAGTGCATCAGAAGCGTCCACACAAGCTCGCCCCATCCTGGGAAGGCCCGTTCATCATCACCAAGGTGCTGCGCAACGGAGCGTACCACCTCTACAATGTAGCCCAGAAGAAAGACGAACCTCATTCGCGGAACACGGACCTGCTCCACCGCTTTTACACTTGAAACACTCGACGGTCGAGTTGTAATAAAGATTTCCCAATTTTTTTCAAAGGCAAGGTAGCAATGATCCCCTAACGATTGGTGTCCTCTAAATCCCGCAGTGGGTGCTCAGCTGCGGTCCTCCAAGCTTCGCTACAAGTATAAAGCGGCTCGGTCCTCCAAGCTCTGCCACAAATACAACATAGCTTGGAATCGCCTAAGTTATAAACATTATACTCCGAGTGAAGAGCGACCCTCTCACTCGGGGGCTTAGCTGCGACCCCGTCACTCGCCTAAGTTACAATCATTCTACTCCGAGTGAAGAGCGACCCTCTCACTCGGGGGCTTAGCTGCGGTCCTCCAAGCTTCGCTACAAGTATAAAGCGGCTCGGTCCTCCGAGCTCTGCCACAAATACAACGTAGCTTGGAATCGCCTAAGTTATAAACATTCTACTCCGAGTGAAGAGCGACCCTCTCACTCGGGGGCTTAGCTGCGACCCCGTGACTCGCCTAAGTTACAATCATTCTACTCCGAGTGAAGAGCGACCCTCTCACTCGGGGGCTTAGCTGTGGTCCTCCAAGCTTCGCTACAAGTATAAAGGGGTTCGGTCCTCCGAGCTCCGCCACAAATACAACATAGCTTGGAATCGCCTAAGTTATAAACATTCTACTCCGAGTGAAGAGCGACCCTCTCACTCGGGGGCTTAGCTGCGACCCCATGACTCGCCTAAGTTACAATCATTATACTCGGAGTGGAGAGCAACCCTCTCACTCGGGGGCTTAGCTGCGGTCCTCCAAGCTTCGCTACAAGTATAAAGCGGCTCGGTCCTCCGAGCTCCGCCACAAATACAACGTAGCTTGGAATCGCCTAAGTTATAAACATTCTACTCCGAGTGAAGAGCGACCCTCTCACTCGGGGGCTTAGCTGCGACCCCGTGACTCGCCTGAGTTACAATCAATCTACTCCGAGTGAAGAGCGATCCTCTCACTCGGAGACTTAGCTGAAGACGCCGACTCGAAGATTCAAACAATCAGAAGAAGAGCCACAAACCAAAGGATCCAAATCAAATAAAAGCCCCGCAAAGATCGGGCGAGAGTGCTTGGGCCACAGACCCACCAGAGTTTAACGATTACAAATCCACGCGGCATTCCGCGGCAAATGAGATTAATGTATCAAAGTCATGGCTCGGGAGGAGGCGGGCTTGCAGGCGCAACGAATTCGTCCAAATCGATCCCATCGGCGATGCGGGTGGCAGCTTCCAGGAAACTCTGCATAAACGACTGGAATTGGAGCTGCTTCGTGTTCGCGACCTTCAGCACACCGAGCTTCCTCTCCTTCACCTCCCTGCAATGCACACGGACCAAGGACAGCGCCACGTCAGCTCCTCCCCGGGCTGCCGACTTCTTCCACTCCTGCACTCGGTCGGGGATCTCGTTGAGTCGAGTCATCAAGGATTCGAGGTCGTTCTCCTGCACGATCCCCCTCCAGAGCGCGGTGTCGATTCGGGCCATCACTGTCTTCAGTCGTCCCAAATAATCCGTGGCCGCAGTGAGGCGGGACTCCAGCCTCAGTATATTCATGGACACCTCGTCCTTCACGATGGAGTTGGTCGGGTCCAAGCCAGGCTCGACCCGTCCAGTCTCCTTTTCGAAGTTACGACAGAACTCTGCACCAAAAACAATGAGTCGAGTCAGCGGATAAGATACGGGTCGACCAATCCAAAATTTAACCAAGCCGAAGGAGGCATACCTTCGAGCACGAGGTACCATTTTTTGGTGATGTCGCCCAGATATGCCTCAAGATCAACCCTCTTCCGAAAGAGAGCCTCGTAATTGTCGTTCAGGACGGCCTTGGACTTCTTCAGCTGAGTCACCTCTTGGTTGGCCGCGTCGAGTGAGCCTCTCAGTCGGATGATCTCCGCCTCGAGCGCACCCACGGAAGCCAGCTTCTTCGCCGCCAGTTCCGACTTCTCCTGAGCCGCCTGCTGCGTCGCCGCCAGGTCAAGATCCTTTTGCTCCAAGGCTGCCTTCAGTTGACCTACCAAAGCCTCCACTGGACAGATGAACATGAAGGAACACAAGGCACATCCATCGAAAAGTCAGTCGACAAAAGATAGAAGTAAGTTACCAGCCGCATCGTCCTGCGTCTTCATCACGTCGTCCCGAGCCAACTGCAAGTCAAGATTAAGCTGGATTTGCTTCTTCTCAAGATCCGCAAACTTGGCCCCGAACTCGCAAGATTTCTGCATCAACACAACAAAGCAAGATTATAAGACTACAGTCGAGTCAATATACTCTACCGCAGTCTCGGGGACTACACCTAGTGGGTGCATTGAGCGTGCCCCCACTGGTTTCACTCGGCCAAGGTCAGTCCGGCGCGAGCAAATTTTTTTTCAACAACAAGAAAGAATGGTTCTATAGTAAGACCATGGCTGACCGCCAGCAGTCGACCACGGTCTCGGGGACTACACCCAGTGGGTGCACTGAGCGTGCCCCCACTGGTTTCACTCGGCCAAGGTCAGTCCGGCGCGAGCAAAAAAAGAGAGGAAAAGAAGAACACCCAGTGGGTGTGGTATCTCACGAAACAAAACAAGCAGATTATCTCGAAATTAAAGACTACTTCAATGGAGACAATGTACCTGGACATTAGCCCGAAGAGCAGAGGTGGCATCGTAAGCCGCCATGCTGGCCTCGTACGCCACCTTCGTCCTCCCCATCATCACCTCCGCCTGGCGAACGGCTTCTTGAGCCGCCCCCATAGGGTCCTCCGGGAGGCGGTAGGTAGAGAAGAGGACTGATGAAGCGGCGGGCGTCGGGTCGGCCGCAGGCGCGGGCGCTGGATCTACGGCACGAACCAGCGCTGAGTCGACTGCTGGGGTTGACACTGGGTCGACGACTGGAGCAGGCGCTGGGTCGACGATCGGTGTAGGCATCGGGGCGGGCGCTGGGTCGACGTTCGGCGCAGGCGATGGGTCGAGAGCACGCACGGTCAACACAGGGACGGCGAAAGAGACCGTGGCTCGGGCCGCGTCCTCCTGTCGCTGGGCCTCTGAGCCAGAAGGCGCCTTCCGGCCCTTCTTCCCTGCGCGTCGGCGGTCCCCTCCCAACTGCTCATCATATTCGTTGTCATCCGGCAGCTCTATGACGAGGCGTGGCACTTCAGGTCAACTGGAGAATTAAGTCAGTCGACTGTCGGCCGCGAAAGAAAAGAAGGATAAGACAAGTCTCATAGAGCCCACACCTGCGCGAGAAGTCGCGGCATCCGTGGTCTCCTCGTCGTCTCGACCCCGGTCGATGTCCATCGAGGTCGTGGAAGCAGCGGCTCTGAAAGATCTAGTCAAGAGATGAGTCGACTAAAGCTGCAGTCGACCTCCAAGAAAGAGAAAGAAAGAAGTCCAAGTGACACATACGTGGAGGCGATGGGTACATCCACCTTAATCCTAGGCAGGGCCTTCTGGGGCTTGGTGGTGGTGACCTTGGGCTGCTTGGGCATCTTCTCGGCGGGGTCGGGAGTGGCCGTTCGAGTGCGTTTGGGCGTCCGAGACCCCGAAGGACCCGTCTGGAGGTGTCCGGCCCCTGGGTCGTTCTTCTCCTTGGATCGATGCTCGACACGGGGAGGTGACTCGACCTCCTCCCCACTGCAATAATCCTCGCTCTCCTCGGTCTCCTCCTCCGACTTCCACTCGGTGGCATCGCCCGTGCCCTCCTCGCCCTCCTGGTCCAAGTCCCCGTTGGGCAGCGAATACATCTCTGTATAGATCTGCAAAGAAAATAAGTTTGACCAAATATCAGTCGGATCCATCAAGACAAATCACAAGCCAGTCGACAGACACGTCACTCGGAAGCAGAAGACTAACCTTGTCTGGCAGGTGGTCAGCATCAAACGGGATGATCCTCCCAGACCCCCTGGGTTGTCCTTGTTCCCGGTGATGCTCTTCAAGCACTGCACCACGTACTTCGGGTCGGCCGCCTCCGGGTGGACTCGCGACGAGTCGTCGGTGCCAGAATACAGCCACATCGGGTGGTCCCGGGCTTGAAGCGGCTGGATCCTCCGCACGAGATACACCTCAAACAGGTCCATCCCCGTGACCCCCTCGCGGACCAGCTGGACGACCCTCTCCATCAACATGTCTACTTTGGCCCTCTCAGCCTTACTCACTACCATCGAAGGAGGTGGGCTGGCTCGACCTAGAGTAAATGGAGGAAGGTCAGTCGACTGACCCGGAGTCGGACTGTCCTTGTAATAAAACCAGGTCGACTGCCAGCCCCGAATCGACTCCGTAAGATTCATGGGAGGAAAGGCGCTCCTATTCCTAAGCTGAATCCCGAGCCCGCCGCACGCCTGGAGGACGTGCGTCTTGCCGTCACTCGGGTTCACCCTCTTGACGGTTTGCGAGCGACAGGTGAAGATGTGTTTGAACAAGCCCCAGTGCGGTCGGCAACCGAGGAAGTTCTCGCACATAGAAACAAAGGCGGAGAGGAAGGCGATGGAGTTGGGCGTAAAGTAATGCAACTGGGCACCAAAGAAGATCAAGAACGCGCGGAAGAAAGGATGCGGGGGCGTAGAAAAACCTCGGTCAACGTGGGTGGCGTGGAGTACACACTCGCCCTCCTGCGGCCCGGGCTCGAGCTCTCCCCCCGGCGCCCGCCAGGAGCCGCAGGCGATCAACCCCAAATCCTCCAGCTCCTCCAGATCCTCCACCACGACGGTGGACCGGATCCAATCCCCCTGGATCCATCCAGCAGGGAGTCCAGACCTCGACGACGAACCGCTCCGGCCAGGTCGCCTCCCCTTCCCCGACGCCGCCTTCTTGGAGCGCTCCATGGCCGCGGTCTTGTCTTTGCCCATGGCTTGCGCGACGGTGGTCGCTGCGGAGAGAGGCAGGAAGGAACGGCGGCGCAGCAGAGAAACAAGAGCGCTGCAGAGATGCTGAGGCGAACGGGAGAATATTGGGCGCACAGTGCCCCCCGCCGCGGGCTCGGCGCACCTTTATAACGGCTCGGTCGAGTGACTGTCCGGTGGCCCCGAGCAATCCTATCCGATCCCGTAACAGACGCTGACGTGATACGTGGCGAAAAAGGAGGCGCGGGAATCAATTCGTTCGAACCGCACCTCTCCGATTGATGCGGCACGTCCCGCCCCGCCTGCTTCCCCAAATTTCGAAAGCCCCGCCGAATCCGGTGACCAGAGGGCAACCGATCCCGTCAAAAATGGCACGCGCTCACGGCGCCTGACGCCTAGCGCAAAATCCAGTCGACGCAAGGAGTCCAATCGACGCAAGAGGTCCAGTCGACGCGAGAAGCAACTAATTCACTGATCGCTTCAGAATCGATCAAGGCGACCAAGACACAACTGAGGGAACCTGCCCAAGTCACGAGCTCCGAAATAATATACCCCAGGGACGTCGAGCCAAAACCAGAGCTTCCCTCAGCATCCCCTTGCTCAAGCCTCAATCCATTCAGGGGCTACTGACGAGGTTACAGACCTAGGGTAGGGTCACAGGCCTCACCAAGGTACCCCACCCAAGGTCACTACCCTAGAAGATCAAAAGACAAGACCCATGACAGTGGAGACAGCCGACTGAGATGATCCAAAGAGACACTTCACTCGACTGATTCATGTACGCAGGACAACTCAACTCCACTCGACCGGATCAGGCACTCGACTTCCTAGGATCAAGCGCCTCTTGGAACAGCAACGGTCCTATATTTACTCACCGTAGTAAACCCCTTAATTATCCTTTACTGCAGGCGTTATCAGTAACGCCTGCCTTAATGTACCTTTAAGCCCTTGGTAACGTGGAGCATGGCTGGGGTCCCGGCATACTATATAAGCCACCCCCTCCTCCAGAACAAGGGTTCGCACCTCTGTAACACACGCATACACATATCAGTCGACCAAGCCCCCGGGCACCGAGACGTAGGGCTATTACTTCCTCCGAGAAGGGCCTGAACTCGCTAAACACCTTGTGTACAACCTCGCCATAGCTAGAACCTTGCCTCTCCATTCGTACCCCTACCCTTACTGTCAGACTTAGAACCACGACAGACGGCGACGGGCGTCGACGACGGGATGGAGACGGGGGGCGACAGGGACGGCGACCGACGGCGACGACGGGGATGGCGACGGGGACGGCGCGGCTACAGGCGGTGACGGGCGGTGACGGAAGCGGCGGCGACGGCGACGGACGTCGACGGGGGCGGTGGCGGGGGAGGCGACGAGGGGCGAGGGCGACGGGGCAGAGGAGAAGAAGTAGAGGGAGAACGAAATTGTCAAAATTTTTTGAAGTGTTTTCTTATATAGAACAGACCTTTAGTACCGGTTGGTGGCACCAACCGATACTAAAGGCCTGTTTTGGCCAGGCCAAGCGGCGGGAAGCGCACCTCCTTTAGTACCGATTGGTGGCTCCAACCGGTACTACAGACACCCCTTTAGTACCGGTTGGTGCCACGACCCGGTACTAAAGGGGGTGCGCTGGCGCAGGTGCAGTGCGGCAAGTTTAGTCCCACCTCGCTAGCCGAGGGGCAGCCACACTGGTTTATAAACCCCGCTGCGGCTGCTCCTTCAAGCTCCTCTCTACTGCAGGCTTGTGGGCCTAACTTTGCCGCGCTACCCTGTGAGTCTGCTGGGCCTTTATGGGCCTGCAAATACAGGCCCAGGGCCTTGCAGGCCCATAGGGTAGCGCGCAAACAATTTTGTATATGGTATTTCATTTTATATCTAACTAAAATTTCTATATCTAAAATTTATCTATCTAACATTGCCGCAAATATATCTAAAATTTCTATCTAACATTTCTATATCTAAAATTTTGTATCTAACTAACATTTCTATATCTAAAATTATCTAACAAACATTTTATATTTCATTTAACTCTCTAAAAACAAATCAGTAAATGAATGAAAAATACCAAATGAATTCAGAAAGGGTTGATAATTGATTCTGTGGATTTGAATGGTGCATTTTGAACATACAACAAGTCTGGGGTTCAAAAAAGTTCAAAAAAAATGCAATGCCTTTGTAACATATGAGTTTTCGTCCTAAACCCTGATACCTCGAACGAGATTGTCCATTTTGTACACGAAGTGCATCCAGTTTTTGCCGTGACCCTCTCTACTTTTTTGCACATGCCATGTGGGTGAAATGATGATACCACGCCAAGTTTCAACCTTTTCAGACTTCAATTTGTAGTGCTTTTCAATTTCACGGTCATTTAGCTCTCTCAAAACAAATCAGTAAATGAATGAAAAATACCAAATGAATTCAGAAA
>LR738715.1:77670764-77790513 GCA_902687465.1 Secale cereale | reverse complement strand
CTCAAAACAAATCAGTAAATGAATAAAAATACCAAATGAATTTAGAAAGGGCTAATAATTGATGATGTCGATTTGAATGGTGCATTTTGAACACACAAAAACTCTGGAGTTTAAAAAAATGCAATGCCTTTGTATCATATGAGTTTTCGTCCTAAACCCTGATACTTCGAAAGAGATTGTCCATTTTGTACACGAAGTGCATCTAGTTTTTGCCGGGACCCTCTCTACTTTTTTGCACATGCCATGTGGGTGAAATGATGATACCATGCCAAGTTTCAACCTTTTCAGAGTTCAATTTGTACTGCTTTTCAATTTCATGGTCATTTAGCTGTCTCAAAACAAATAGTAAATGAATGAAAAATACCAAATGAATTCAGAAAGGGCTGATAATTGATGATGTGGATTTGAATGGTGCATTTTGAACACACAAAAAGTCTGGAGTTCAAAAAAAGGCGCAATGCTCGTTAATTAGCTTCAAGCCTTTCGGAAGAGTGTACAAAGCACTGCACATAGCTCCGTGCAGTCTACACTATTCCTCAAGGTTTGAAGCTAAGCAACGTGCAGGTGAACATTGCGCCTCTCGCACATTGTCGGTGCACTCAAGGATTATAAACCGCTCCTAGTGCCTCTCTCTTGGCGAGGTGGGACTAAAAATCAGCTTACTAAGATACTCTAGTACCAGTTCATGCCATGAACCGGTACTAAAGGTGCCTAGCCTGACAACAGCCTGACACAGCATCATTAGTACCGGTTCGTGGCATGAACCGGTACTAGAGGTTGCCCATGAACCGGCACTAATGATCTCCGCCCGCCTAGCCGTTGGAACCGGTACGGTACTAATTGTCCAGTTTGTACACAAAGTGCATCCAGTTCAAAAAATGCAATGCCTTTGTACATGCTATGTGGGTGAAATGATGATACCATGCCAATTTTTAAAAAATTTAGAGTTCATTTAATAGTGTTTTTCAAATGATGTTAAAAATGCATTGACAATCATTGATCTTTTTGTGTACAATTTAAATTGTCAATAGGAGTCCTCACCGGTTTAGGAACTGGTGATGACTCCTATTGCAGCCACAAATCCTACACATAGAGTTCTATGAAGACCAAGTGGTTGTGATAGTTTGAGAAATAACATATTTAAGGTGGTAAAATCTCTGTTAGACGAGCCAGGTGGGACTAAAAAAGCGCTGTAGAACAAAGTGAGTAGAACCCTTTTGTACCGGTTCGTGGCACGAACCGGTACTAAAGGTTCTGGTGGGCCCCCAGCCTAACCACAACCTGCAACAGCCTCTTTAGTACCGGTTCGTGCCAAGAACCATTACTAAATGTTCACCACGAACCGGTACTAGTGATCGCCGCCGGCCTAGCCTCTGGAACCGACACTGATGGTCCCATTAGTGCCGGTTCATTTGCAAACTTGGACTAATGAGCTCTACATTTGACCCTTTTTCTACTAGTGTTAGTGCTTGAAGATATATCTTTAGATCTTGCAATCGAAACTTTTAGTTTCTTCTTTTATCACTAGTTTCATTTATAAAAGAAAACTACAAAAAAATGGAATTAAGGTTACCTCATATGCTTCATCTTTTTAATATCTTTCGTGAAAATGATGGGAAGGACAATTCTGCTCAAGTATTAGAAGAAGAATTACATAGAATGCTTGTCATAAAATATGTGAATGATGAGCATGATTGCAATGTTGTCAGTATGAATTCTTTGAATACCCATGATGCTAATGATATGCAAAGCCACAAGCTTGGGGAAGCTATGTTTGATGAAGATAATATTTTTAGCCCCCCAAGTTTTGAAGAGCAAATTTATTATGATGAAAGCATGCCTCCTATTTATGATGATTATGTTGATGAAAGTGGATTTGGAGAGGTCATGACTTTATTTAGTGATGAATCCACTATTTCCGAAGAGGTTCCAATTGATTATGAGAACAAAGTTGCTGTCTATGATGATTAATGTGATGACTTGTATGCTATTAAGAATAATGATAACCATGAAACTTGTCATCATGATTTCAGTTTTCAATTGGATTATGCTTCACAGGATAGTTATTTTGTTGAGTTTGCTCCCACTACTATGAATGAGAAGAATTTTGCTTATGATGGGAGTAGTAAAATTTCTATGCAAGTAGATCATGAAAAGAATGCTTTATGTGCTGGTTATATTGTTTATTATGAGAGAGGAACATATGCTTGTAGGAATTGCAATAATATCAAGTTTCCTCTCTATGTGCTTAAAGTTTTGAAGGTATGCTTGTTCTGCCTTCCTATGCTAGTTGATTATTGCTCCCATAAGTTGTTTGCTCACAAAATCCCTATGCATAGGAAGTGGGTTATACTCATATGTGCTAGTCATATTCTTCATTATGCTCCATTTATATTTCAATTCTTATCTTTTACGCGAGCATCATTGAAATCATCATGCCTAGCTAGGGGCGTTGAACGATAGCGCTTGTTGGGAGGCAATCCAACTTTATTTTGTTTTGTTCGCTTTTGCTTCTGTCTAGGAATAAATATTGCATCTAGCTTCTGTTTAGATGTGGTTTTGTGTTTTAATTAGTATTTGTGCCAAGTAGAACCTTTGGGAAGGCTTGTGTGAAGTTTATATGATCTTGCTGTGAAAAACAGAATCGTTAGCGCTCGCTAGAATGGTCATCAGATTTTACTGGAGTGTGCTATTTAGTTGATTCTTTTTGAAGATGATTAATAGAAAAATTCTTCACGTTTACCAATTTAGTTTGAATTTTTTGGAGTTACGGAAGTATGCGAAACCTGCAGATTACTACAAACTGTTCTGTTTTTGACAGATTCTGTTTTTTGTGTGTTGTTTGCTTATTTCAATGCATCTATGAGTAGTATTGGGAAGTATGAATCATAGATAAGTTGGAATACAGTAGGTTTAACTCCAATATAAACAAATAATGAATTCATTGAAGTACCTAAGTAGTGGTTTGTTTTCTTATACTAACGGAGCTCACGAGATTTTTGTCTAAGTTTTGTGTTGTGAAGTTTTCAAGTTTTGAGTATTGCTTTGATGGACTATGGAACAAAGAGTGGCAAGAGCCTAAGCCTGGGGATGCCCAAGATACCCCAAGGTAAAATTCAAGGACAACCAAAATCCTAAGCTTGGGGATGCCCCGGGAAGGCATCCCCTCTTTCATCTTCATCTATCGATAACTATACTCGGAGCTATATTTTTATTCACCACATGATATGTGTTTTTCTTGGAGCGTCATTTTATTTTCTTTTATTTTGCTTTCTGTTTGAATAAAATACCAAGATCTGAAATTCTTAAATGTTAGAGAGTCTTCACATATTTACATAATTATTCAACTACTCATTGATCTTCACGTATATCTTTCGGAGTAGTTTGTTATTGCTCTAGTGCTTCACTTATATCTTTTAGAGCACGGCGGTGGTAATTATATTTTGTAGAAATTGTTGATCTCCCATGCTTCACTTATATCCTTTTTAGAGTCTATTAAAACAGCATGGTAATGTGCTTTGGCTATAAAACTAGCCTTTGCATGATAGGCATCCAAGATCAATGTAGTAAAAACTTTCATACTAAGTGCATTGAATATGATGAGAAGTTGGATGCTTGATAAATGTTTTGAGATATGAGGATAGTGATATTAGAGTCATGCTAGTGGAGTTATTATGAAACTGAGAAATACTTGTGGTAAGGTTAGTGATTCCCGTAGCATGCACGTATGGTGAACCGCTATGTGACGAAGTTAGAGCATGAGGTATTTTTAAAGTGTCAACCTTTGTGTGGAGGTCGGGGGCACACGATGGTTAACTCCTACCAACCTCCCCCTAGGAGCACACGTTGATTGCTTTGTTTTGATGACTCATAAATTTTTGCAATAAGTATATGAGTTCTTATGACTAATGTTGAGTCCATGGATATTATGCACTCTCACCCTTCCACCATTGCTAGCCTCTCTTGTATCGTGCAACTTTCGCCGGTACCATACACCCACCATATACCTTCCTCAAAACAGCCACCATACCTACCTATCATGGCATTTCCATAGCCATTCCGAGATATATTGCCATGCAACTTTCCACCGTTTAATTCATATGACACGCTTCATATTGTCATATTGCCATGCATGATCAGGTAGTTGACATCGTATTTGTGGCAAAGCCACCATGCATAATTTTTCATACATGTCAGATTCATTGCATATCGCGGTACACCGCCGGAGGCATTCATATAGAGTCATACTTTGTTCTAGTATCGAGTTGTAATATCGAGTTGTAATTCAATGACAGTGTGATGATCATCATTATTAGAGCATTGTCCCATGTGAGGAAAGGCTAAATAAAGAAAGCCCCTCCAAAAAAAAAGAAGGAAAGGTCAAAGAAAAAAAGGGCCATAAAAAAAGAAAAAAACAAAAAAAACAAAAAAGGGACAATTGCTACTATCTTTTTTCCACACTTGTGCTTCAAAGTAGCACCATGTTCTTCATGATAGAGAGTCTCATTTTTAGTCACTTTCATATACTAGTGGTAATTTTCATTATAGAACTTGGCTTGTATATTCCAACGATGGGCTTCCTCAAATGCCCTAGGTCTTCATGAGCAAGCAAGTTGGATGCACACCCACTTAGTTTCTTTTGTTGAGCTTTCATACATTTATAGCTCTTGTGCATCCGTTGCATGGCAATCCCTACTCACTCACATTGATATCTATTGATGGGAATCTCCATAGCCCGTTGATATGCCTAGTTGATGTGAGACTATCTCCCTCCTTTTTGTCTTCTCCACAACCACCTCTCTATTCCACATAGTGCTATGTCCATGGCTCACGCTCATGTATTGCGTGAAAGGTGAAAGGTTTGAAAGAATAGAGTATGAAAATAAGTGCTTGGCTGAAACAGCGGTTGTGCATGATATGAGTATTTTGTGTGATGAAGAGGGAGCATAGCCAGACTATATGATTTTGTAGGGATAACTTTCTTTAGCCATAGTATTTTGAGAAGACACGATTGCTTTGCTAGTATGTTTGAAGTATTATTATTTCTTATGTCAATATAGACTTTTGTCTTGAATCTTTCAGATATGAACATTCATGCCACAATTAAGAGAATAACATTGAAAATTATGTTAGTTAGCATTCCACATCAAAAATTCTGTTTATATCATTCACCTACTCCAGGATGAGCAGGAATTAAGCTTGGGGATGCTGATATGTCTTCAACGTATCTATAATTTTTTATTGTTCCATGCTATTACTTATGATGTTTTGGATGTTTAATGGGATTTGTCATACACTTTTATATGATTTTTGGGACTAACCTATTAACCTAGAGCCCAGTGCCAGTTTCTGTTTTTTCCTTGTTTTTGAGTTTTACAAAAAAGGAATATCAAACGGAGTTGAATTGACGTGCCAATTTTTGATGATTTTTTCTAGACCAAAAGAAGCCCCCAAAGTAAAAGAGTTGGGCCAGGAGAGCCACGGGCTGCCCACAAGGGTGGGGGGCGCGCCCTGGGCAGGTGGTGGCGCCGCCCTATCTCGTGGACGGCCCGGAGGGCCCCCAAACATGTGCCCTATGCCAAAAAATCCTATAAATACCAAAACCTTCGGAAATTAACCTAGATTGGGAGTTCCGCCGCCGAAAGCATCTGTAGCCACCAAAAACCAATCTAGACCCGTTTTGGCACCCTGCCGGAGGGGGGAATCCCTCTCCGGTGGCTATCTTCATCATCCTGGCGCTCTCCATGATGAGGAGGGAGTAGTCCACTCTCGGGGCTGAGGGTATGTATCAGTAGCTATGTGTTTGATCTCTCTCTCTCTCTCTCTCTCTCTCTCGTGTTCTTGAGATGGCACGATCTTGATGTATCGCGAGCTTTGCTATTCTATTTGGATCTTATTATGCTTCTCCCCCTCTACTCTCTTGTAATGGATTGAGTTTTCCCTTTGAAGTTATCTTATCGGATATAGTCTTTAAGGATTTGAGAACACTTGGTGTATGTCTTGCACGTGCTTATCTGTGGTGACAATGGGATATCATGTGATTCACTTGATGTATGTTTTGGTGATCAACTTGCGGGTTCCGTGACCTTGGGAATCTATGCATAGGGGTTGGCACACGTTTTCGTCTTGACTTTCCGGTAGAAACTTTGGGGCACTCTTTGAAGTTCTATGTGTTGGTTGAATAGATGTTTCTGAGATTGTGTGATGCATATCGTATAATCATGCCCATGGATACTTGAGGTGACATTGGAGTATCTAGGTGACATTAGGGTTTTGATTGATTTGTGTCTTAAGGTGTTATTCTAGTACAAACGCAATGATAGATTGAACGTTACTATGGACTCTTGAATAGATCGATTAGAAAGAATAACTTTGAGGTGGTTTCGTACCCTACCATAATCTCTTCGTTTGTTCTCCGCTATTAGTTACTTTGGAGTGACTCTTTGTTGCATGCTGAGGGCTAGTAATATGATCCAATTATGTTATCCTTGTTGAGAGAACTTGCACTAGTGAAAGTATGAACCCTAGGCCTTGTTTCCTATCACTGCAACACCGTTTATGCTCACGTTTACCACTTGCTACCTTGCTGTTTTTATATTTTCTGATTACGAAAACCTATATCTACTATCCATATTGCACTTGTATCACAATCTCTTCGCCGAACTAGTGCACCTATACAATTTACCATTGTATTGGGTGTGTTGGGGACACAAGAGACTCTTTGTTATTTAGTTGCAGGGTTGTTTGACAGAGACCATCTTCATCCTACGCCTCCCACGGATTGATAAACCTTAGGTCATCCACTTGAGGGAAATTTGCTACTGTCCTACAAACCTCTGCACTTGGAGGCCCAACAACGTCTACAAGAAGAAGGTTGCGTAGTAGACATCACAAGACCAATAATTTCATCCTTACTAAGTAATTCTTTATCAAGGGGTTGTCTACGAAATTTAGCAAAGTTAAAATAATGAAACATATCGCCTAAACCAACAGTAACGATATCTTTCACGCAGTCTATCTTAGCATTAATAGTATTCAAGAAGGGTCTACCAAATATAATGGGACAAAATTCATCTTGTGGGGAACTAAGAATAAGAAAATCAGCAGGGTATTTAACCTTCCCACACAAGACTTAAACATCTCTAACAATCCCAACTGGTGAAACAGTGTCTCTATTTGCTAGCTTATTAATAGTAACATCAATCCCTTCTAACTCAACAGGTGCAATATCATGCATAATTTTTTGATATAAGGTATGAGGGATAATACTCGCAATAGCAATGATCTCCTATCTTAACAGAGATAACAGGCAAGCCTACAATAGGTCTATGTTTATTCCTAGCACTGGGTTTGGCTATTCTAGCAGATTCCTCTTGGAGGTAAATAACATGTCCATCTAAATCTTCTACCAAGAGATCTTTAACCATAGCAACACTAGGTTCGACTTTAATTTGCTCAGAGGGTGTAGGTGTTCTAGTATTACTCTTATGAACCACAGTTGAAGCTTTAGCATGATCCTTTATTCTAACAGGGAAAGGTGGTTTCTCAATATAAGCAGTAGGAACAATAGGATCAACATTATAAGTGATAGTCTTTTCTTCAACATTAACAAGTTCAACTTCTTTTACTTCAATGGGAGGATGGTATTTAAACCACTTCTCCTTGGGAAGATCAACATGAGTAGCAAATGATTCACAGAATGAAGCTACTATCTTAGAGTCAAGTCCATATTTAGTGCTAAACTCACGAAAAACATCGGTATCCATAAAAGCTTTAACACAATCAAACTTAGGGGTCATACCTGACTCCTTACCTTTTGTCAAGATCCCAATCTTCAGAGTTGCGTTTAATTCTTTCCAATAAATCCCATTTGAATTCAATAGCCTTCATCATAAAAGGTCCAGAATAAGAAGTATCAAGCATGGAGCGATTATTGAGAGAAAGCCGAGCGTAAAAAAATTGAGTAATCATTTCTCTTGAGAGCTCATGATTGGGGCATGAATATAACATTGGCTTAAGCCTCCCCCAAGCTTGATCGATGCTTTCTCCTTCGCGAGGCCAAAAATTATAGATATAATTACGATCAGGATGAACCTGGTGCATAGGGTAGAACTTCTGATGAAATTCCAACTTCTGATGATTATAGTTCCATGATCCAATATCATCACATAGCCTAAACCATGTCAATGCATCTCCCTTCAAAGATAAAGGGAAGACCTTCTTCTTGATAACATCCTCAGGCATACCTGCAAGCTTAAATAATCCACAAACTTCATCCACATAGATTAGGTGTAAATTGGGATGCAGTGTTCTGTCTCCTGTAAAAGGATTATCTAGCAGTTTCTCTATCATACCCGAAGGAATTTCAAAGCAAACATTTTCAGTAGGTTGAGGAGAAACTCTTTGCACTTCTGGTCGGGGTGAAGATACCCTGAACACGCCCCTCAAAGGATTATGAGCCATAGTAACAAGTGAAAATAAATTTCAGCACACTATATAAATTTTTCCTTACCAAATTCCACTTACCAAAGGCACTTCACTCCCCCGGCAACAGCGCCAGAAAAGAGTCTTGATGACCCACAAGTGTAGGGGATCTATCATAGTCCTTTTGATAAGTAAGATTGTCGAACCCAACGAGGAGCAGAAGGAAATGATAGGCAGTTTTCAGTAAGGTACTTTCTACAAGCACTGAAATTATAGGTAACAGATAGTTTTGTGATAAGGTAATTGGTAGCAAGTAACAAAAGGTAAAAGTAAATAAGGTGTAGCAAGGTGGCCCAATCCTTTTTGTAGCAAAGGACAAGCCTGAACAAACTTTTATATAAAGGAAAGCGATCCTGAGGACACATGGCAATCATCGTCAAGCTAGTTTTCATCACGATCATCTGATTCACGTTCGGTACTTTGATAATTTGGTATGCGGGTGGACCGGTGCTTGGGTGCTGTCCTTACTTGGACAAGCCTCCAACTTATGATTTACCTCTAATGCAAGCATCCGCAACTACAAAAGAAGTATTAAGGTAAACCTAACCATAGCATGAAACAAGTGGATCCAAATCAGCCCCTTACGAAGCAACGCATAAACTAGGGTTTAAGCTTCTGTCACTCTAGCAACCCATCATCTACTTATTACTTCCCAATGCCTTCATCTAGGCCCAAATAATGGTGAAGTGTCATGTAGTCAACGTTCACATGACACCACTAGAGGAGAGACAACATACATCTCATCAAAATATCGAACGAATACCAAATTCACATGACTACTTATAGCAAGACTTCTCCCATGTCCTCAGGAACATAAGTAACTACTCACAAGGCATAATATTGTTCATGATCAGAGGGGTATTAAAATGCATAATGGATCTGAACATATGATCTTCCACCAAATAAACCAACTAGCATCAACTACAAGGAGTAATCAACACTACTAGCAACCCACAGGTACCAATCTGAGGTTTGGGTACAAAGATTGGATACAAGAAATGAACTAGGGTTTGAGAGGAGAGGGTGATGGTGAAGATGTTGATGAAGATAGCCCTCCCCAAGATGAGAGAGTTGTTGGTGATGACGGCGGTGATGATTTCCCCCTGGAGGGAAGTATCCCCGGCGGACCAGCTCTGCAGGAGCCCTAGATTGGTTTCCGCTAAGGTTCCGCCTTGAGACGGCGGCGTCTGGTCCCGAAAGCCTCCTTATGATTTTTTCCATGGCAAAACACCTCATATAGGAGAAGATGGGCATCGGGGGGGCCACGAGGCAGGGGGCACGCCCAGAGAGGGGTGGCGCGCCCCCCCACCCTCGTGGACGGCTGGTGGCCCCCCTGATGATCTTATTCCGCCAGATATTTTTTTATATTTTCTGAAACTGTGTCCTGTGAAGTTTCGGGGATTTTGGAGTTGTGCAGAATAGGTTTCCAGAGTTTGTTCCTTTTCCAGCCTAGAATTCGAGTTGTCGGCATTCTCCCTATTCATGTCAACCTTGTAAAATAAGAGAGAAAAGGCATAAGTATTGTTACAAAACATATAATAACAACCCATAATGCAATAAATATCAATATATAAGCATGATGCAAAATGGACGTATCAGGCCCACAAGCAGAGGAGTGTCGAATTAGGCTCGTAAGCCTGTAGTTGAGAGGAGCTCGGAGTGGCTGGCGCAGCGGGGCTTATAAACCACTCCGAGCCCCTCTAGCTAGCAAGGTGGGACTAAACTTTTGGCCCCGGGCAGCACCACCCTTTGGTCCCGGTTTGTGGCACCAACCGGGACCAATGCACCCCTCTGGTCCCGGTTCGTGCCATAAACCGGGACCAAAGGTCTCTACTTCCCGCACTTTGGGTTGACGGAAAGAGACCTTTGTTCCCGGTTCGTGCCACCAAGCAGGACCAAAGGCCTGCTTCCCGCCCTTTGGGCTGACAAAAAGAGACCTTTGGTCCCGGTTGGTGGCACGAACCGGGACCAAAGGCAGCATTGGTCCTGGTCTGTACCGCAAACCGGGACTAATGGTGGTAGCTATACAAGCCAAGACTGTTCACAATTCATCCGCCAGTGCCCCCGCGTCGACGACACCGACCGAGAGCTCGACGCCGCCGTCCGCCACCGTCGCCACCGTGCGACTGTCCAGGTAATGCTCCTTCCTCGTCCGCTGCTCCTTCCCACTCTCGTCGCCCCGATCTGTCATCGTCGCCCGCGCCCCCACTCCCCCAGCTGCCCCGGCCCGTCCCCCAACTCCGTCGCCACCCCCACTCCCCCTTCTGCCCCCCAATTCCGCCGCCGCCCGCCCAGACGCCGATGTCGCTCGCGCTCCGGCCGCTTCGACGATCGCCCCTATTTTTTTCTTTGTTCATGTTGAATTATGTAATGGAGATTATGTAATGTATATGCTCTGTATATGCTCTTTTTGCAGTTTTAGAAAAATATTGGAGATTATGTAATCCTCACAAAAAAGTATATTTTTTGTTCATAAGAATTTTATGTATGTATGTTCATATGCAAAAGTTACATCTAAGAAAAAAAAAAGAAAATGTATGTATGTTCATATGCAAAGAATATGCAAAATTTAGAATTTTTTATGTTCATAGAATTTATGCAAAATTTAGAAATTTTTAATGCAAAGATGATGATGATATGATAATATATGAAAACTTGGTCAATTTTTTTGTAGTAGATGATGATATGATGATATATGAAAACTTGGTCAATTTTTTTGTAGTATATGATGATATGATGATATATGTAGTAGTTCTAGGTAAATCTATCATGGCATAATCTTTATTGGCACATCCTTTTTCTATTTTGTGGTTAATTCTGCCACTTTATTGAACCAAACAAAAACCTGTGCTAACGCCTATTTGCCAACGATGTTGGCGCATCTATTTGTTGGCAAGTTTATTAAATTTGCCAAAGGAGGAATTTGGAAGATGCAAGAACTAGAGATGTTGAAACATGTTAGAGGCTTTAAGCACCCAATTCAATTTCTTCAATATTTTGGCTAGTTAGCTAGATAGATGGATGAATGACACCACCATGACAAGTATCAAATATTCATATCTTTAGTCATTTGTGACCTTATTATGATTGCATTTCGTGGTTACCATTGCACCATCTAATAAGTTTTGATTTTTTATATGCACAAGATAAACAGCAAAGATTTAAAATAGTAGCATGGCAGTTCTTGTTATATGTAATGTCAGTTGCTAACCTCATATCATATTATATGTTAATTTTAGTTACTAATCCTGAATATTCTATTTTCCAATTAAGATCGATGCACTGAGAACTTTATGTTACTGTTTTACTTCCTGTGAAGTGGATCATTCATCCTTGCTCATATTGCTTTAGGAAAATGGCGCCACCACCACCACCACCATGTCGACTGTGCAAGTCAAGGTGCGCCAGGAGCCTTGAAATTGGCACGCTGTTCGGCATCTACTTCCAGCCGAGTTTTCATCATGCGGCGGTAAAAAATTATATGAAACTTGTAACAACTATTTTGTTTTTAGTTTTGGCATTAATGTATTGTGTCATTTTTCTTTTTTTACACAGATCGTCCCACGCATTGTGAGGTTGGAATTCAACGAGCTGACCAGAGACACTGTGACCTTTGACCCTCCGGGGGGCCTTACACTATGGAGGTCGAGAAAGGACGCAATATGTCGCAGATTATAGATGGATGGGTTCGTTTCCTCGCCCATTTTGGTATTACTGGTGGTGAGTTGACCAGCTTCTCCTTCAGAGCAGAAAGACCCAAGTTGGCTGTCATTTATATCAACATGAAGTAAGATGATGAAGATACTGAAGATGATGAGGACTCACTTGATGAAGATGATGAGGACCCACTTCATGAAGCCATCTATTCTCAAAGAATGAGGCTGAGAGAGGAGGAGGAGTGCAACCTAAGGGACATAATTCCGCCATGTGCTGACTTTGTCGGGGTGCCATTCGTGACCCACCTGACAAGTATCATGGTTGATCAGCTTGTCATGGTATGTTATACTTACTGTAGTATTTGGTGATATATATATATGCTTTATTGTTATACTTACAAATGCAAATTATACGATGATATGTTTAGTGAATCCGATGAAATGCTTACAGTGTAGAGTCCAATGATATGTTGTGTGGAATCTAGTCGATGATATGCTTTAGTGTAGAGTCCGATGACATGCTTATTAGTGTAGACTCCAACGAACTGTTAATAGTGTAGATAATCCATACTTATTAGTAGAATTTATGCTTAGTAGAAATTTGTAGTACTGTATCTTTTGATAGTGTAGAAATCTATACTTAGTAGAAATATATTTGCAAGAGTGTGCGAGTCTGCTTATTAATTGATATGTTTTCTTATTCATAAATTGCCAAAGAACCTCTCTATGAGTTGTGGTATCGAGCCTGATGAAGAGGCTTAGCTAGAATATGCCGTTCCGCAAGGGGCTCCGTCACCACCTGTGCGTACGGCGTGGACACGGACAGTCGCACACACGTCAACTCGGTTGGGTGGAAGAGTTTCCTCTTTTGCAAGAATCTTCGTGTTGGACAGGCCATTCTAATTACTATTAGGCACACCCACCGCCCTGGCTTGAGGATGATGATCGTCGTTGATATCATCTAGAACAACATATATGTGTGGATGTATGACTACCCCTAGTAGACTGCTATATATATGTGTTATGTATGACTACCTAGTACTGCTTATCATATATGCTACTGTATGAACCATACATGTGTGTGAGGATGCATGTTGACTATATATGAGTACTTATAATGCTTAATGATATTGTTGGACTACTGTATGACATAGTTACTAAGTTAAAATGTTACTAAGTTACTAAGTTTTCTCTTGAAACGTTCCTAAACTAACCCTCCAAAACCCCATAAACCCGCCCTTTCAAAAAAAACCAGGGGCTGTGAGCTAATGACGCGTGGATGCATTTTGGTCCCGGATTGTGTTACCAACCAGGACTAAAGGTCCTCCTCCCTGGGCACCCCGCTGCGGCTACGTGGAACCCCTTCTATCCCGGTTCGTAAGCGAACCGGGACTAAAGGTTTTGGGCTTTAGTCCCGACCTTTAGTCCCGATTCCAGGAGTGGGGCTAAAGGGCCTCTAGAACTGGGATATATTGGCTTTTTTCTACTAGTGCACCCCCAGGGCACGCCCTGGTGTCTTGTGGGTCCACAGGCTTCCGTCTGACCTAATTGCAACTCTATATATTCCTTATCCCTGTTGACACTCAAAAATGGCATGATCGCAAAGAGTGACTTAAGCGTATAATAGGATGATGTTGTAAATATGATTTCATGTCATCATTCGATGGCCCTCGTCAAGATGATCGAAATAAATATGAAGATGGACCAAAACGGAGCTCAAGGGCAAAAGATAGGCCAATTTCGGAGATACCCGTGTTGACATCAGATTAGAAAATGGCAAGGAACCTAATTAAGATGACCTCAAATGAAAAAGTCTTCAACGGCAAAGTTCATCGTCACGTCGAAACGGATGATTTTGATATAAAAATCATCCCCATCGGAGTTCGTATGCAGAAGTTACCGGCAAAACCGTGCGCTGCAGCCATGTTTGGCCGGATCATCCGGGCTGGGGTCCGGATCATCGACAACAGAAGGTTTGCGATGAAGCCGGATGATCTAGGTACAGTCCCGGATGATCCGGGTGGAGGCCGGACAATCCGGGTAGAAGTCCGGACGTCCGGACAACTTTTTCTGCTACAGACTTTAGAAAATGGCCCGAAACACCCTCAAGATGGCCTCAGATCAAAAAGTGTTCAACAGCAAAGTTCCGCGTCTCGTCAAGGTGGTTGATTTCTATATAAAAATCATCTTAATCCGAGTACGTATGCAAAAGTTACCGCCCAATTAGTGAGCTGCTGTCACAAAACTGGGCTAGGCCGGTGTCGGTGTACTGAGGTAGGGGTACCTCAGTACCCCAACTTGTGCACGGGCAGTTGCAGCTTCCCGCGGCAGGGTTTACCACGCGCTCGCCGGAGACCTTCCTGCTCCATATCAAACCATTCAAAAACAAAGTATGCAAGACAGAAGATCGAGACCCCGGCAAGTGGAGCTTGCCGGGAAGGCCGTACCAGGCTCAAGATTACCTCACTAGCACGAGGCCCTGGCAAGAGGAGCTTGCCAGGAAGACTAGAAGATTCCATCATAGAAGACACGCCTCGGCGCTATATGCGCCCCGGCGAGGGCCCGGGGAGCGGCAAGCTCCCGGGCCCGGCAAGATCAAAACCCCGGCAAGGTGCTTGCTGGGAGAGTTGCGCTGTGTGCCCGCGCTCCAGCTCATCGGCCCACGCGTCGCCCTGGGGCCTATCCAGGGACGCGTGGCGGATGGCTGTGCAGCCTGGGGGACACGGTGGCACTCCACGGTGGTGGATCCATCGCCGTGGCAGACGGAGACGCAAGGGCGGGAGCTTTTGGGGTCGACGGCGACGGGTATTAAATGCCCTTGTCCCCCACTGTCAAAGTAGGTAGCGACCACTGTTCGCGCACTGTAGCTCCACTGTTCCCGCACTGTTACAACTACCACCTCTTTTACGTTTTTACCCCTTTCTCCTACGTTGACACCTGTCGGTGACCCCTTGTACTATAAAAGGAGGCCCATGCACAACGTGGAAGGGGTTCGGAACCTAGATCGCTCATACGCTCGGTGTAGCTGCTTCTTCAAGCTCCCGAGCTCTCCAACTCAATACACAACTAAGCAGGAGTAGGGTTTTACGCGTCTACCGCGGCCCGAACCTGGGTAAAACTGCCCGCGTGCTCGCTACGATCTGCTCTTCGTGCTCCCTCTGCCCTCGTACCGCACAGACAAGGGGCTCCGGTCCCATAGGTGTTCGTGGCGCGTGGGCCGATGAGCTGGAGCGCGGGCACACAGCGCAACTCTCCCGGCAAGCACCTTGCCGGGGTTTTGATCTTGCCGGGCCCGGGAGCTTGCCGCTCCCCGGGCCCTCGCCGGGGCGCATATAGCGCCGAGGCGTGTCTTCTATGATGGAATCTTCTAGTCTTCCTGGCAAGCTCCTCTTGCCAGGGCCTCGTGCTAGTGAGGTAATCTTGAGCCTGGTACGGCCTTCCCGGCAAGCTCCACTTGCCGGGGTCTCGATCTTCTGTCTTGCATATTTTGTTTTTGAATGGTTTGATATGGAGCAGGAAGGTCTCCGGCGAGCGCGTGGTAAACCCTGCCGCGGGAAGCTGCAACTGCCCGTGCACAAGTTGGGGTACTGAGGTACCCCTACCTCAGTACACCGACAGGAGCCCCCGGGCCTGGGCCACACACGGTGCCGAGCGCTGTTGGGCCAGGCCCAAAACAGTGCACGGGCACACGCGGCCCACGGCGCGCCGAATCCACTTCCGTATCCGCCGCATCCCCCCGTAACGGCACGCGTCGATTGAGGCCGAACTTGGGATCAGAAGGCTGATTGTGCGGGGAGATTCTCAGTTGGTGGTCCGGCAAGTTAACAAGAGTTACCAGAGCCCTTTGATGGAAGCTTATGTCGATGAAGTGAGGAAGCTTGAGGAGCACTTTGAAGGTCTGCAGATGGAGCATGTCCCGAGAGCTCAAAATGAAATAGCAGATGGCCTTTCAAAGTGCGCTTCGATGAAGTTACCTGTGGAACCAGGGACCTTCTTGCTCAAGCTGACTCAGCCATCCGTTACACCATCAATTGGGCAGTCCAAGAAGAGAAAGTTGGTCTCCGGCGACTACTTGCCGGCGGATCTTCCTGAAACCGCCGCCAAGGTCCCCAAGATCAACAACCAGAACGCTGACGAACAGTTTGCTCCTGCAGATCTTCGGGTCTGTACAGTTGAAGCAAGCGTTCCCGACAAGCCTCGCCCCGGCGAGCTTGCCGGGGGACCTTCAGCTCCGGCAGAGCCAGAGGCTCTTGCCGTAGAAGCTGAGGCTCCCGCAGCAGCCCTCATGCCTTTAGTCCTTGCCGTTGAGCCTCAAGCTCCGGCATGGGCGCAGCAGATCGTCCGTTTTCTGCAAACTGGAGAACTTCCCGACGACCCAGAAGAGATAGAGAAGATAACCAGACAGTCAAGTATGTACCAGTTCGTGGATAACGAGCTGTACAGAAGGAGGCTCAACGGTGTCAGATTGAAGTGCATCTCCAGGGAAGATGGACAGAAGCTGTTGGCAAATATACACGGAGGCATATGCGGCCACCACATTGGCGCAAGGGCGCTTGCCGGGAAAGCTTTCCGGCAAGGGTTCTTCTGGCAAGAAGCCCTCCAAGATGCAACTACACTAGTAACCAAGTGTGAAGCGTGCCAGTTCCATGCGAAGCAGATTCATCAGCCAGCTCAAGCTCTCCAAACAATCCCTTTGTCCTGGCCCTTCTCGGTCTGGGGGCTCGATATCCTCGGCCCCTTCCCCCGAGCCGTCGGGGGCTTTGAGTACTTGTACGTTGCAATCGACAAGTTCACAAAGTGTCCAGAAGTGGAGCCAGTGAGAAAGGTGACAGCACAGTCATCAGTCAGGTTTTTCAAGTCAATTGTTTGCCATTTCGGAATCCCTAACAGGATCATCACCGACAACGGTACACAATTCACTAGTCGCACCTTCATGCAGTACGTCCAAGACCTTGGCGCCAAGGTCTGTTTCGCTTCTGTTGCTCACCCGAGGAGCAACGGTCAAGCGGAGAGGGCTAATGCTGAAGTGCTGCGCGGGCTCAAGACGAGGACTTTTGACAGGCTGCGCAAGTGCGGAAGAAATTGGATAGAGGAGCTACCGGCGGCTCTTTGGTCAATCAGAACGACACCAAGTCGAGCCACCGGACAGACACCCTTTGCTCTAGTCTATGGAGCAGAGGCAGTTCTCCCCACGGAACTCGTATACAGATCTCCTCGAGTGCTCGCTTATGACGAGCTCGAGCAAGAGCAACTGCGGCAAGATGATGCATTGCTCCTCGAGGAGGGACGTCTCCAGGCTGCTGTACGAGCTGCTCGATACCAGCAAGCCTTGCGCCGCTATCATAGCCGCAAGGTCAGGGCCAGGAGTCTCGAGGAAGGCGACCTTGTTCTTCGGCGTGTTCAGTCCGCCAAGAATTCCAACAAGTTGACGCCGAAGTGGGAAGGCCCTTATCGGGTGAGACAAGTCACGAGGCCCGGCGCTGTCCGCCTCGAGACCGAAGAAGGCTTACCGGTGAGCAATTCCTGGAACGTAGAGCATCTTCGTAAATTTCACCCATAAGGCGCGGTTGCCGCGATCCGCTCCGGCAACCACCTTTTGTACAAGCTTTGCCGCTGTTGCATGTAACCCTTTGTACAAAGCCGGGCGCAGACCCCGTGCATCAGTAAAGTTTTTGTGTTTTGCGTTTCTTTGCTATTTGCATGTGTTGTTTGGCATTTGGTGCAACACTCAAGTGTCCGGTAAGCATTAGCACGCCGAAAGGCCATATACTTGTTTCCCTCTTCTTTTCCCTTGCCTCTTAAGCAGAAGGAACGTTCCTCGCGCACAAGTTTGCCAGGGGAGAAGGAGGTGGAAGAGGAACCAAGTGTTGTTCAAGAAAAAGAAGCCTTACCGGGAAGCAAGCAATATATGAAAGCTAAGTTATTAGAATTTGACCAGTTCAAATTTTAAATTTTTAGTTGACTTCCTTGAACATCCACACTTTGTATGGAAAACCTGTGCGCGGAGGAACCTACCCGTAGCTTGCCGCACCCTTATCTTGTTTCCGAGTTCGCTCAACGATTTAAGTGAGTTGCGACAAGTGTCGCGCCCTTGCTTCGTTTCCGAGTACGCTCAGCAAGCTAAGTGCGTTGCGACTAGCTGCGGCGAGGTTGCTTGCTGGTGAGACCTTGGCCAGCAGGCTGCTCAGGGTCCAGCACTCAGCGTTCGCGGCAAAGGCCCCTTGCCGGCAAGCTCCCCGGGAGCGTAGGGTGAAAAGCATACAAAGTAAATGACCAAGACAAGGAAGAGACATTTCACTGATTGATCAAAATGAGATAAATATCTTACAAAGGATAACTTGTCGCAATGGACTAATGAGTTCATAACACCCTATGCAGCAACAAAAAGAGATAAAGATAATGGAGGCCTAATCTACGCGGTCGCCCCCAATCCTGGAGATCTTAGCCACCTTGGCAATGATGTGGGCGACCTGCTCCTTCAGAGCCTCCATGTCCGCGTCAGCCGGCAAGCTGCGAAGAACGTTGGTGAGGTTTATACCCGGATTGCGGTATACGATCTTCGTCAACACGCGCTCCAAGGTTCCCGTGCAGAGCAGGCGCGTCTCCTCGGCCAGTTGCGCGGGGATCTTCTTCCGCAGATCTGCAAGGGCCGACGCGATTCCCCTGAAGAAGAGGCTGAGCTTGGCGCTGTGAGGGAGGTTTGGATCCGGGGAGTAGATAAGGTGCTCCAGCTTCAACGCCAGCAGCTCCTGGTCGATGTTGGACGCACAAGATACTAAATCCTCGGTCCATACCTCAACGGTACGGCGGAAGAGCTCAGCCGCTTTGTTGGCGCTGTCCACTAAGGTCCGCTCCTTGCGGAGCTCCTCCTTCAACTTGGTCTCCCGAGCCCGGGCAGCGTCGACTGAATCCTTCAGCGTAGAGACCTTCAACTCCAAGTCCTCGATGGAGTCCTTGGCGGCCTTCAACTCGTCGCCCCTCTCAGAAAGACGCACCTGGAGTTCTGAATTGGTGTGGGCGTCCTTCTCACGCTCCGTGATGAGCGCGGCGACCTTCTCCGCGCTCACCTTCAGCGACTTCTCCAGCTGCGCGACCTTGGCGGCAAGCTCCTCCTTGGCGGTCTCCGCGGCAGCCGCGACGGCTTTCGCCTCCTTCAGTTCCCCGCCAAGGGCCTCCTCCCGAGCGGCAAGGTCCTCCTCGTGGGAGTCGAGGTTGACCTTCCGCTGGGCGAGTTCTCCTTCTCGCCGGGACAGCTCCGCCCCGGTGAGCCGCTGCTGCTCTTCGGCCTCAGCTTTCTCCAGCACCCACTCCTGGTATTCGCCGGCGAGTCGCTCGCGCTCCTCCGCCACCTCGCGGAGGGCAGCCTGGTTGGCGGCGCGGAGCTCCGCCGCGCGCTTCTCCATCTCAGCGGCAGCTTCGGCGGCAAGGGCCTCCCGGGAAGCGAGCTTCGCCTGCCTGGCCCGGTAAAGGGC
Organism: Secale cereale; assembly: GCA_902687465.1. Classification (NCBI taxonomy): domain Eukaryota; kingdom Viridiplantae; phylum Streptophyta; class Magnoliopsida; order Poales; family Poaceae; genus Secale; species Secale cereale. The sequence goes on along the minus strand of LR738715.1, from coordinate 77,770,901 downwards.
CAGAAGCTGGTGGAGAAGCTTCTCCTCCTCGGGCCCTTCGCTTCCACCGGGCGCCTCGACGACCTCCAAGCCCGCGGAGGCGAGGACCTCCCCATCAAACGCCTCGCCCTCCGCGGGAGCTCGCGACGAAGAACCCCACGGCACCTGGATGAAGATGCCGTTGGGGGCCTTGAGGTAATAGCCGGCCTGCTCCTTTCCGACGGAAGGGTCGGCGGCCGGCGCAGCACTTGATGCTCCCGCCGCCTCCGGGCCGGCGGTGCGGTCGCCGTCCCCCTCCCCGGCCGCTGCGTCCGCAGCCGGAGCGGTCTCCTGCGCAGCTGGCTCGGCGGCTCCCGCCGTGTCCTCGGCGACAGGGACGTCGCCGCCGCCGCCCTGCGCGCCCTCCTCCTCCTCGATGTTGATGACCTCCGTCTCCATGTGCTCGGGGGGAGGAGGATCTAGAAAAAGAAGAAGAAAAAGAAGTTCAAGCAAAAATCCAAAAAGAGACAACGCCAAGAAGACAAGTTATAGAGCCTACCTTGGCGGACGTCATCAGCGGCGGGCTCCCTCGCCGGGGAGCTCTGCCTTGGCGGAGTGGCCGCCCTCGCCGGGCTGCTCGCCCTTGGCGGGGTACTCGCCCTTGGCGGAGTACCCGCCCTTGGCGGAGCGCACTCCCTTGCCGGGGAGTTCGGCCTTGGCGGGGACGGCAGGGCCTGCGGCTCCTCGAGGGCGGTCTCCGGACGCTCCTGCCGCTGTGGCTCCACCTCTGCACAAGTCAAGACAAAGACATCAAGATATTGAAACAAGACAAAATCCCCAAGCGCATCCTGACGAGCGGAAGGATGGAACCCAGACTTACGCTGGGGGCTGCGCTGGGGGCTGCCCCTCGGAGCAGCGCTCGGGTCCGGCAGGCTTGGCTCCAGCGCGTCCCTAGTTGCCGCGGTGGCCGAGTCTTCCGCGACCTCGACCACAGGCGCCTTGGCTTTCTTCGCCACGCGCTGAACCAAGGTCCTGAAATCAAAGCAACAAACAAAATTAGCATCAACAATAATCAAGACGAAACTTGAGAAGGTGTAAGATCTCGGATTCTTACTCCTGATCCTCCTCGTCGTCCTCGCTCAAGGCGGAGAAGTCATACTCCACCTGGGGCGCGTCTGCACGAGGAGCGGAAGACGAAGATTCCCTCGGGCGCTTGGCGGTCCCTGGGGCTGGGGGCTGCGAAGACCCAGCCCCTGTGGAAGTCGGAGCCCGGGGAGCGGGCAGAGCCGCTGCTCCGCTCCGAGAAGACTCCTGCCTGCTTGGCGCCGACCTGCGGGGCGCCTCTGCCGTGGCCTGCGCGCGGGCCGCCTCCGCCGCGGCTGGTGCACCGGTCGCCCCCGGCGCAGCTTGGCTTCCCCGGGAAGCTTGAGCTGCCCGGCGAGCTGGTTATTGCCAGGGCGCCTGCGCCCTCGCTCCCGTCGCCGCCCTGCGGAGACGCTTCAGTGGAGACCGCCTTGGGCTTGCCGGGGGCGGGGAGGTCTCCGACGAGGAGAGGTCGTCGGCGTAGAGCTCCGTAGATCCGTCGGAGTCCTCGGCGGCCTCGGCCTCCTCCTCCTCCTCCTCCTCGGCTGGCTTGCTGGGCCCAGCGCCCTGCGCTGCGGCCTCCTTTCCTCTGGCGCCTCCGCTCCCTCCGGCGCCTCCGCTCCCCGCGGCGCCTCTGTTCCCTCCGGCAGCGCCACCCCTTGTCGCGGCCTCGGCCGCGATTCCGGGGATCCCGGAGTGCCTCAGAGAGGGGACCCCGGCGAGCGCGTCGGGAGGGAGTTGCAGCAGTCTGCGGATCTCCGCCTCCTCCGCCTGGCAGGACGCATCCGCAGCCTCCGCCTCGTCAGGCGTATATCCAAAATCTCCTGCCGTTGCGGCTGCAGCGGCCTCTTCAGCCCGAGAAGCCATGTATGCAAGCTCCTGGTCGGTGGTGTCCCGCGTGTGCTCCTTGATGTCATCCTTGTTCTTCGCCACCTCCACAAGGTTGTCGAAGAAGCTGAGGACGTCTATGGGCTTGGGCGGAATCCACGTGCGGTCCACGCCGTGCGAATCACACGCGGGCATCATGGCGCAAAGACGGTCCCGGACTGTGCTGTTGCAGAGGGGCACCACTCCCCGGGGAGGTCTGAACCACTCAGGGTGGGCCAGGTCATATTTGAAGAGTTCCCGGACCATCCCCTTCAGCTCCAGCGTCGTGAAGTTGAAGTTCAGCCCGGGGCGCAGCCTCATTATATCCGCTGCGTTGCCGTACTCCCAGGCCGGCCTTTTCCTGTCTTGGAGAGGGGCGATGCGGCGGCGGAGGAAGTCTGCGCCTACTTCTGCAACGGACAGCCTAGCTACCCGAAGAAGAAGAATCCGGATGAGGGCGATGTCGAGCTTGATGTCGTCCGAGTCTATCTCGCTCCAATCCCTGCCGCGCACGATGGGCGTTGTGCGCGGCGCGGTGAAGGGCTGCGGCTCGTCCTCAACGATCCAGCACCAGTCTGCACGCCACTCCTCCCACTTGCCGCGGAGCTCCCCCGGCAAGTACGACTCCTTCTTGTTCAGACGAAATACCCAAGAAATTCCCCCGGAGAGGGGGGCGCCGGCCTCTGCTCTAGGAGTGAAGAAGTGCCTAAACAGCGCTACGTTTGGGTGTATTCCTATGAAGTTTTCGCACATGTGTGCGAAAACCGCCATTGTGAGGATGGCGTTGGGGGTGAAGTCAAGAAGGTGGAGGCCATAGGTGTGCATGATGTCACAGAAGAAATCAGAAAAAGGAGGGCAAAGACCGCAGTGGAAGAAGGCTGCGAAGAAATAGTACCCGCCGGGGTAGTTGTCCTTGGCGGCGGCCGGATAAGCTCGAGTGCGGGGGTGCGCCTTGGTTTCCTTGGCCCAGAACAAGTAATACTTGTTCCAGAGCTCCCGCGCGCCGAGCTTCGGCGGGAAGACGAGGTTCCGCTTCCGGTACGCGGTAAGCTTCGCTGCTTGCTCCGACTTCTCCCTCTTGGCTTTCTCCGCCTTCGCCTTCTCGGTCTTCGGGGCCATGGCGGAGGCGGCGGAGGAAGGGGGGAACGGCGGCGGTGGAGGTGTGGAGGCGGAGCGCAAAGGGGATTTCTGGAGGAAGAAGAAGATGCAATGAAAGCGCAAGGAGGGGAATCGCTCCTGCTTCCTCTGCTTTTATGGGGAAGTGGGGGGGCGTTTCGCTCTTTTCATTAAGAGAACGTGGGCACGTCCCATCCCACGACGCCGCAATCGACGCGTGCCGTTACGGGGGGATGCGGCGGATACGGAAGTGGATTCGGCGCGCCGTGGGCCGCGTGTGACCGTGCACTGTTTTGGGCCTGGCCCAACAGCGCTCGGCACCGTGTGTGGCCCAGGCCCGGGGGCTCCTGTCGGTGTACTGAGGTAGGGGTACCTCAGTACCCCAACTTGTGCATGGGCAGTTGCAGCTTCCCGCGGCAGGGTTTACCACGCGCTCGCCGGAGACCTTCCTGCTCCATATCAAACCATTCAAAAACAAAGTATGCAAGACAGAAGATCGAGACCCCGGCAAGTGGAGCTTGCCGGGAAGGCCGTACCAGGCTCAAGATTACCTCACTAGCACGAGGCCCTGGCAAGAGGAGCTTGCCAGGAAGACTAGAAGATTCCATCATAGAAGACACGCCTCGGCGCTATATGCGCCCCGGCGAGGGCCCGGGGAGAGGCAAGCTCCCGGGCCCGGCAAGATCAAAACCCCGGCAAGGTGCTTGCTGGGAGAGTTGCGCTGTGTGCCCGCGCTCCAGCTCATCGGCCCACGCGTCGCCCTGGGGCCTATCCAGGGACGCGTGGCGGATGGCTGTGCAGCCTGGGGGACACGGTGGCACTCCACGGTGGTGGATCCATCGCCGTGGCAGACGGAGACGCAAGGGCGGGAGCTTTTGGGGTCGACGGCGACGGGTATTAAATGCCCTTGTCCCCCACTGTCAAAGTAGGTAGCGACCACTGTTCGCGCACTGTAGCTCCACTGTTCCCGCACTGTTACAACTACCACCTCTTTTACGTTTTTACCCCTTTCTCCTACGTTGACACCTGTCGGTGACCCCTTGTACTATAAAAGGAGGCCCATGCACAACGTGGAAGGGGTTCGGAACCTAGATCGCTCATACGCTCGGTGTAGCTGCTTCTTCAAGCTCCCGAGCTCTCCAACTCAATACACAACTAAGCAGGAGTAGGGTTTTACGCGTCTACCGCGGCCCGAACCTGGGTAAAACTGCCCGCGTGCTCGCTACGATCTGCTCTTCGTGCTCCCTCCGCCCTCGTACCGCACAGACAAGGGGCTCCAGTCCCATAGGTGTTCGTGGCGGACAGTTTCCCCCGACAGCCGGATCGTCCGGGCCTTGAGCCGGACATCCGGGCCGGAGGTCGTGAATAGTCCGTGTTTTATTAGGTTTTGATGATTTGGACGGCTAGGAAAGTCCTTTTATTGTATGGGAAGTCCACCCGCCTCATATATAGACAAGAGGTGACGGCCGATTGAACAACACACAATCGAACAAACACATCTACTACTTTTTTGTGTTAATCTATCCCCTACCCTTGTATCTTCTTCCTCGTTCTTCGTTCGTTCTTATTCATTGAAGGGCGGCGAACCTCGAGGCCCTAGGGGCGATCAGGTCGACCTAGGGCAGCCCATAGCCGCCGCGCGCCCTGACGGGGTCCCTCCCAGGCGTGTGGGGTTTGGGGTCCTCAAAAGCGCTCGTCGGATTGCTTGCATACCACGCTTCTGGATGGGTCTCCTTCGACGTGAGCTGCGGTGCATCACCCCCGGCGTCGAGGGTACATGGTGACGTGTTCGTGTGCGAACACACTTTTTGGCGACTCTGCTGGGGACGAAGGTTTGAACGGTCTCCAGCCCGTTCTTGCTACGAAGAGATCGTCATCTAGGGTTTCCAATCTACAAAGGTAATATGAACACCCAATCCCCTTATGTAGATGCAAATAATTCATATGGTGTTACTAGATCGTTCAATGAATATACACTATCGGCCAGCCCTGGTTTTTTCAATCATGCATCTAACTACGTGCAAGGGCCGATTCAAAGTAATTTACATGGTTCAACTTCTTATGATATTAGTAACATGCAACATATGTATTCCAACTCACATGCATCGGCAGCCCAGCAAATTCATATGCCGATGGGCAACATGATGAGTTCGGTTAACCAATTTGAAACACCCCAAGTTAGAACTTCTAATAGCATACAAGAAAGAGTTTCACCCTTTTATTCATCGGCAACTAATTTGCAATATGTGAATCCAACCTTGCCGGTGGATGGGAGAATTGGCCATGCTACTACTAGCTATTCGGCCAGTTACTCTCAACCATCCTATGCTACACCTCATGCTAGTAATTTTTCGGCACTGTATACAACTGTAGATGCTCATAATTAGGCTCCGCACCTTCATGGTCATAGCCGAATAAGTGAAAATTTTCCAGCAGTGCACATGCCATCATCTAATATTGTAGCATATAATGCATGCTCTACGCAATTCGACAATTTTGGCAACACTCACGAAACGGTTATGGCTGCGTTAAAAAAGAGCTTGACACAAAATTTGAAAGTATTGTGGAACAATCCCTTCCAGAAATGGTTATGGCTGCATTAAAAAAGAGCTTGACACAAAATAAGAGGATTAATGCTCTTTGCCTTGAACAATATGAAACGGGGTTGCATCCTGATTATGCTGCCATAAAGGCTAGAGTTTTGCAAGAAGATGAAACTTCATCAACTGGTAGAATTGGCGAGAGAGCGTATTCCAGTGCATACACCTCCACCTAGTGCCGCAACATATTATACACCCTCTACACAGCTGCAGAATTCGGCAACACTAACAGTTCATTGCCGAAAGATCCTAAAAGCATCGGGGGGCAAACTGATCTAGAGCGGGCTGAAATTAAGAGGGGAGTTAAAGCTTTGCACGATAGGGTGCAAGTACTTCGCCAAGAGAGAATTGATAGGGAATTAGCTCAAAGAAAAGAAGCCTTGCCAATTGATATAACCAGTGAAAAGAATGATGATTCGGAAACTAAAAGTGCTTCGGTTGAAAAAGCTGAATCAAGTAGTATATATTCTGAATCCATCGAATCCAAAGAGGCAAACATTGTTGAGAAAGGGCATGGAAAGTATAGCAAGACAACCATACTCAATTTTTCTGAAGTTAATGGAACTTACTTCCTGCCCTATGAGTTTCGTGCCATAGAAATTGACGAGCTTCAAGAACAAGAACAAGTAGCCGAAGAAAGTTTGGTGGAGAAAGATATTCAAACTAATGATGCACGAAATTAAGAAAAATATGATGAAGAGGCGTTGGGGAGCCATCCAAAGGCGGAGCAAGATATTGTTCAAGTTACACCATCATCATGTTCTCTCAACATATTTAATGAGGTATGTCTAGCAAGTAATTTACCTATTTTCAGATTTGGTCACAACTTTATTGTTGATGCATGTATTAGAAAAATCCTCATAAGTAATTTTGAAAGACCAATGAAGAAGGGTAATTTACTTGTTAGCAATAAAATTGTTATAGAACATATCGGTCAACCTATTGTGCCATTTACAAAGACCGATAGTGATTTATTATTGCAGCCAAAGTTTTTCCCATTGCTTTATTTAAAATTCATATCTAATTGGGTTGCTTTGCTTGCTTCATACTTGGCTTACGCATGGCCTCAATTGAGACATGAATGCTCTAACTATTTTCATTTCAGAATTTTAAAGTCAAGTTTAGATTCTCTTGAGAAAACCGATGCTAGTATAATATCTTACCCAAATACATCGGAGATAGAGTGCAAAGCACAATGCATAGCCGAATGAGGTAATGCAAAATCTGAACCATTCATATGCTTAACTTCAATGCCGTTCTCACAGCAAGATCGGCTAGAGAGTAAAAGGTTCACCTTCAATTCAAGCATGTGTGATCAAATATTTGATTTGTTGCTGAAAAATAATTACATAAGAATTCTTGATCACCATGTCAAGCCATCAATTCAAGGACGAATGTATTGTAGGTTGCATCATTCGTACAAACATAATTTTGAGGATTGCAACATGTTTCATCAAGCAGTTAAATCGGCTGTTGACAAAGGACGATTGAAATTTGTTGAGACACCAAGAGATGACCAGTCTATTCTGATTGGTCCCGATGGCAGAAAGTTTTTGCCTCGGCTGCTTCAAGCTGATTCATTTAAAGAGAAAGGAAAAAATAGCAGGTGATGGGGTCAAGCTTTCAAGTAAAGAAGTTGTTGAAGAACATAATGAACATAATCTTGAGGGCGAGAATTCCATCAAGGCTACAATGAAGATTCCAAGGACTGGGGGGCAACAAGCAAATCCAGTGATCGATGAAAGCAAATCGAAAGAGAACAAAGGCCGAAATAAGCACAAGTGTAAGAGATCAAAAATCACCTTTGCTGAACTATTGGATAAATATCAAAAGAAGAGTGAAGAGAAGAATGCTTATCGGCCAAATTATGCAAACAAACCAAGATCACCCCCAAGGTGCAAATATGACGATCGTTTTTGGCAAAGTGACAATTTTAATGCAACATATTCATATCCTTATTTTGGGCCGTCAATGCCAATTCCGTGGATGCCTCCCTATGCTCATGTAGATCCATATCCATCATGGGACAAGTATGATACAAGGGCGCATTCTTCATCTTATTTTAGACCATCTCACCAATATTATGCAACTCCAAGAAGATCAACATTTGAACAATCACATGTTAAAGACCGTTTCAATCATAAAGAATCGGTCCGGAGCTCAAGGAAGAAGAAAGAGGTGGTCAAGCAAGTTTACCGTGTTAAAAGAGATGGTCGTAAGAGTGCAATTTCAGATTTGATCTCAAATGAAAAAGAGCCAATTAAAGTGTTGACATTGGCTACTAAAGGAAAGGAGATGAAGCAACCAATTATTGAGAGTAAAAGTGCCAAATCTAAAGAAAAGAAGTTGAGAGTGCACAAGGCAAAAAAGGAATTGCCATTGGCCAAGACAAAATCACAGCCGGGGTGGCCACTCAGCTTATCATATTAGCAAAAGAAGAAATTACAAAAACTTAGTGCACAAGAACTTGAAGAAAGAAACATGGCATGGGTTCCCAAAGGAAGTGCTCAAAATAAGAATTATGTGCAAGCTTCCATTACAAGAAGTGCGGCAAAGGTGAAGAAGAAAAAGAGTGAAAACTATGAAGGACGAAGCCGAAGGTTTCAGCATCTTCGGTCTACACATTATCCATATTCTTCAACTATGCCATTAACGTCCATGTCATGGAATTCATCATCAGGTATGATTGGTAACCCTCAATGGGCTTATTTTAATCCATGGATGGCATATAATTTCTTACATCACGAAAGGGGATTACCAAGTCACTATACATTTGATTAGATACAAGTTTGTTGCTAATCCAAAGGGCCGGAATACTTATTTTTTCATTTCATTTGTTTGTTTCGGCTATATGTGCTTTGAATGAAGTTTACATGGTAATGGCCGATATTTATCTATCGTCCTAAGAATATGTCAATGCATGACCGGTGTAGTATTCTAACATCGTCCTTAGTTCGATTGGAGAGCGAGACACGGTATGTGCTCATGGAAGTTCATATGTATGCCTATATTATGATTGAATGGAGTTGATACATCATTGAATATACGTTGCATAGACTAATTCATAGTTGCAGAATTGGCTAGTGGGCTTACACTTTGTTTGGATATGATTTGACTTATGCATCTTTGAGATCTATAAGAGGCCAAAGCATAGCTGATTTTATTACTGAACATCGGATTAATGACATGCATAATATTGATGTTAGCCTTGTCTCTCTAGTACAATGGAGATTATGTTTTGATGGTTCAATTCGTAGCAATGGCCAAAGTGTTGGTGTTGTTTATGTATCTCCTTGTGGTACTATATTTTTGAAGCATCATGCCGCTTAGAATGTTTTTATGCACAATTAATCAAAGCCGAATATGCATTGTTATTCGGATTGACTCTTTTACTTGCTATAGGTGCTATACCTATTGAGGCTTTCGGTGATTCGTTATGAGTAGTGCAACAAATATCCAAGGGTTATCAATGTTTTGACGAATCGCTTGTAGTTTATCTTGGGGTATGTCTAGATGCAAAATTTACCTTGGATTGCTTTAGAATTTTTCATATATTCAGACATGAGAATTCAAAAGAGTTGGCACGCAAGCATCCGGCTACTATGTTATCATGGTGTATTGCATTTCTCTCAATAGTCGATGCTTAGTCTCGTCAACATAGGTAAGGCCGAACTGAAGTCCACAGCTTTGGCCACTAATGAAATTTTTATGCAGGCGAAAGTAAGGATTGGAGAATTTTTATTGTTGATTATCCACGAAATCCTAGCTAAAGGGTGAACAAAATGGTTCGGAGGATGACCTTGAGATACATATCCATGGAACTTTATCATAGGATTGTTAATAAAGTTGAGAAGATTTCACCCAAGTTTGCATCAAGGATTCAAACAAATAATGGCCGATATATATTTATCGCCCTAAGCATGCAAAGTGGCCGATGGGGTGTTGACATCGTCCTTAGAATAAGTTATGTGCAAGTTATTTTTCGGCACACTAGCTTTGCCGAAAAACAGGGGGGAATGTGTTGACACTGAAAAATGGCATGATCGCAAAGAGTGACTTGAGCCTATAATCGGATGATGTTAAAATTATGAGTTCATGTCATCATTTGATGGCCCTCGTCAAGATGATCGAAATAAATATGAAGATGGACCAAAATGGAGCTCAAGGGCAAAAGATAGGCCAATTTCGGAGATACCCGTGTTGACATCAGATTAGAAAATGGAACGGAACCTAATTAAAGATGGCCGCAAATTAAAAACTCTTCAACTGTAAAGTTCTTCGTCTCGTCGAAACAGACGATTTTGATATAAAAATTGTCCCCATCCGAGTTTGTATGCAAAAGTTACACGCAAAACCGTGCGCTGCAGCCATGTTTGGCCGGATCATCCGGGCCGGGGTCCGGATCATCCGAGAAATTGAAGTACCAACGACAACAGAAGGTTTGCATGAAGCCGGATGATCTGGGTCCAGTCCCGGATGATTCGGGTGGAGGCCGAACAATCCGGGTAGAAGTCCGACGTCCGGACAACTTTTTCTGCTATAGACTTTAGAAAACGGCCCGAAACACCCTCAAGATGACCTCCGATCAAAAATTGTTCAACAGAAAAGTTGTGCATCTCGTCGAGGCGGTTGGTTTTGATATAAAAATCATCTTAATCCAAGTTTGTATGCAAAAGTTACCGCCCGATTAGTGAGTTGCTGTCACAAAACTGGGCTAGGCCGGATCATCCGGGCCTTGAGCCGGACATCCGGGCCGGAGGCGTGAATAGTCCTTGTTTTATTAGATTTTGATGATTTGGACGGCTAGGAAAGTCCTTTTCTTGTATGGGAAGTCCACCCGCCTCATATATAGACAAGAGGTGACGGCCGACTGAACAACACACAATCGAACAAACACATCTACTATTTTTTCTTGTTAATCTATCCCCTACCCTTGTATCTTCTTCCTCGTTCTTCGTTCGTTCTTCTTCATTGCAGGGTGGCGAACCTCGAGGCCCTAGGGGCGATCAGGTCGACCTAGGGCAGCCCATAGCCGCCGCGCGCCCTGACGGGGTCCCTCCCGGGCGTGTGGGGTTTCGGGTCCTCAAAAGCGCCCGCCGGATTGCTTGCGTACCGCGCTTTTAGACGGGTCTCCTTCGACGTGAGCTACGGTGCATCACCCCCGACATTGAGGGTACACGGTGACGTGTTCGTGTGCGAACAATCCCCAAGAAAAAAATAAGAGAAGAAGTTTAATCATGTTTTACAATAGCCACCGCCACCATCAACCCTTCTTCATCAACAATTCCATGATGCTCACCACCGGGAGTGAGTAGTTCCTTCGTACACTTGCTAGACGGTGATGAAGATGGGTGAAATTTGTCTTGTAAACGGGACAATTTGTCAGGCTTTGATCTCTAGTATCCACTATGATGTTTCTATGACTTTACTATGCTTAATGCTTGTCATTAGGGCCCGAGTGCCATGATTTCAGATATGAACCCTTTATGTTATCGTCAATATATTTGGGTTCTTGTGCCTATCTGCTAGTTGTATGCATGACTCTAATTCAATGAGGTCATGTATTCACCATGTGTTAATGCTTCCGTCTGTTTCTCTATTAAAAAAGGCCATAATATCCCGTAGATTTCCTTATGGACCCCGGTGTCATGGGATGGTAGGACAAAAGATGGTATGCTAGTTCTTATAATAAGCATGTATGACTATATATGGAATATATGGCTACGTTGACTTGATGAATTGGATCTATTGTGTATCACCCTAGGTTGTGAATATTACATGATGAATGTCATCCATCAACAAATATTCATCGGTGATCCAATGCCCACGCTTTGCTAAATTACTACTATTGCTGCTGCTATTACAATCACTACTTTTATTGTTACTATTGTTACTGTCAGTGCTACTATCAAACTATCATACTATTGTGCTACTAAACACTTTCCTGTAGAGAATTAAATTTTTGGGTGTGTTAAAATTGACAACTCAACTGCTAAGGCTCATAAATATTCTTTGGCTCCCCTTGTGTCGAATCAATAATTTTGGGTGAAATACTACCCTCGAAGACTGTTGAGACCCCCTATACTTGTGGGTCATTAGCGGTTCCTGGTGCTGCTGCAATAGGGGCCACGACCCCTGATACACTCCTCGCAGCGTCCGGTGGTCTTCTCGACACTAGGACCAGCACGCAGGCTGGCCTAATTTGAAGCTCATTAGTCCCCGGTTGTAATTGAACCGGCAATAATGTGACCATTAGTGCCGGTTCCAACGGCTAGCCGGGTGGCACTCATTAGTCCCGGTTCATTTTGATCCTTTACTACCAGTTCGTGTCACGAACCAGTACTAAAGGGGGGTGGCAGGCCTGTGTCAGGCTGGGGCCCCACGAGCGCAATTAGTATCGGTTCGTGTCATGAACCGATACTATAGAGGCACCTTTAGTCACGGTTGGTATAACCAACCAGGACTAATGATCATCCTATATAAACCCTTCGTCAAGCCCGAGCTCTCTATTCTTTCCCTTTCCTCTCCTCTCTGTTTTCTTCCTCTCCTCTCGAGCTCATCCTCTATTTTTGCCAAAATTTGTCAAGATTTGAAGGCACCCCATCCATCCAAGTGATCACAAAGGTTAGCAACTTTGTCGTTTCATCTCTCATTTCTAGATTATCTCTTGCAATGCTCTATAAGTATAGTCATTTGTGGGTTTTAGTTAGGAGTATTTGTATGTGGTAGTTTATTTGATTTTTATGCAATTTGAGCTCAAAATAACTCTTAGTTTGCATATGTAGGTGTGGTTTACTTAGTGCCTTCCTGTCTCCGTCCTAACCACCATCGATCGCCTGCACCATCCCATCGCCCACACAACCTTGTGATGAGCCACTTGTTCTTATCTTTTTTATATAAAAAATATCATGTTTGTGTGATTTAGATATATAGTTACTTGTATAATTTTCTTACTCGTAGGTTGTTTGTTATACATAGTGCCATGGTTTTGATATCCGTCCCCGTCGGCCCTCGTCCGGTTTATGATTTCAATGTGGTATATTCTCTTGTATAACTATTTGTTGCATTTCTTGTTGATGACAAATTATGCCCATCAAGTTGACATAGATATTTTCATCTAGGAGCTATGTGAACCGGAAATTCCAACCGACCCTATCATAGAACCTGGCCTGTGACTCTATGTATGTATAACATTCTTCCTTGGTTGTGCATGAAGCGGAAGTTCATTATGATGCCAGTGCTCATCCAAGGACCTAAGCAACTCGGCAACGACATTGATGTGTACCTAAGGCCATTAGTTGAAGAACTCTTACATGTGTGGAATGAAAATGGTGTACGTATGTGGGATGAGCTCGATCAAGAGGAATTTGACCTACATGCGTTGCTGTTTGTGACCATCAATGATTGGCCTGCTCTCAGTAACCTTTCAGGATAGACAAACAAGGGATACTGTGCACGCACACACTGTGTAGATGATACCTATAGTATATATTTGGATAATTGTAAGAAGAATGTATACCTGGGACATCGTCGATTTCTTCCGATCAAGCATCCTGTAAGAATGAAAGGCAAGCATTTCAATGGTGAGGCAGATCACCGGAACAAGCCTCGCCATCGTACTGGTGATGATATATTTGATATGGTCAAGGACTTCAAAGTAATCTTTGGGAAGGGTCCCGGCGGACAATTTGTTCCGAATGACGCTGACGGACACACACCCATGTGGAAGAAGAAATCTATATTTTGGGACCTACCCTATTGGAAAGACCTAGAGGTCCGCTCTGCAATCGACGTGACGCACGTGACGAAGAATCTTTGCGTGAACCTGCTAGGCTTCTTGGGCATGTATGGGAAGACAAAAGATACACCGGAGGAATGGGAGGACCAGCAATGTATGCACAGAAAAGACGGCATACATCAGGGTCATGCCAGCTACGCTCCTACCAAAGAAGATAAGGAACTCTTCTTTGAATGGCTGCTCAGCATGAAGGTCCCGTCTTGCTTCTCATCGAATATAAAGGGAATAATAAATATGGCACAGAAAAAATTCCAGAACCTAAAGTCTCATGACTGCCACGTGATTATGACGCAACTGCTTCTGGTTGCATTGAGGGGGCTTCTACCGAAAAACGTTCAATTGTCCATTGTGAAGTTATGTGCATTCCTCAATGCAATCTCTCAGAAGGTAATCGATCCAGAAATTGTACCAAGGTTAGAGAAAGATTTGGTGCAATGTCTTGTCAGTTTTGAGTTGGTGTTCCCACATTCCTTCTTAGGTATAATGACGCATGTCCTAGTTAACTTAGTCGACGAGATTGCCATTCTCGGTACTGTATTTCTACATAATATGTTCCCCTTTGAGAGGTTCATGGGAGTCCTAAGGAAGTATGTTCACAACCGTGCTAGACCAAAAGGAAGCATCTCCAAGGGTCATGAAAATGAGGAAGTCATTGAGTTTTTTGTTGACTTTATTCCTGTCCTTAAGCCGATTGGTGTTCCTGAATCACGACATGAGGGCAGACTGGGTGGAAATGGCACGCTAGGACCGAAAGCAATAATATTTATGGATGTGCATTCTCTCACTCAAGAACACTACACAGTTCTACAAAATTCCGCCTTGGTGATTCCGTATATTTATGAACACAAGAATATTATACGCTCCAAACACTCAGAACAGTGTGACTACTGACTACACGTGAACAAACTGGGACTTTCGCCGGTTGGTTGCAGACACGTGCCATGCATGATGACGCTGTTGAAGATGACATGTACTTGTTGTCCCAGTTATCGTCTTCGAATATAATGACTTTCAAAGGGTACGAGATAAATGGGAATACATTTTACACGATCACCCAAGATAAAAAGAGCACGAACCAAAATAGTGGTGTCCGCTTTGATGCAGCAACCATGTGACACCCTGAGACCGATGCGCCAGGTGTCATCCAATTATTCGCTGCCTTTGCCATGTCATCTGCTTGCGTCTTGTATTTTGCCATGTCATCGTGTGCATTGCATCATCATGTTTACAAAACTTGCATCCGTCTGAGTCCGCCCGTTCTCCCCGTTGTCCGTTGTGAGCCCAGACACACTCGCACGCGCCCGCGGCGCCTCCAAATATTTATTTTATAAGTGGCCGAAAAATGTACTCGAAATGGGATGAAACTTGGCTTGCGGTCTTATTTTAGCTTAGGTAGACCGCCTCTCAAATTTTGCCGCATTCGGAGCTTGTTTGATAGCCCAACCGTTAAACCTATAGCGGCAATATCGCCAGATAAAACGTCGGACGTTTTCGGTCTCCGAAAAACCCCGCGGGTTGCAATTCTCTCATCTTCTCTCAGCCCAACCCCGTCTACACAGCCCACTAAGCCCACTTACCTTCCCCCTCCGCTCGGAGCCGCACGATCGAGATCGAACGGCTCGAAACGGAGCTAAAATCCCCTAACCCTGGCCCATTCCCTATATAATAAGCCCCCCCTTGCCAAAAATGGCCTTCTCCTCCCCCTCCTCGAAATCCGCGCCCTCAAACCTCTTCCAGCTGCCTCCCACCTCCCTCTCCTCGAAATCCGGCGAGCGCCACCTCGTCGTTGCTACTTGTCGCGCCACCAGTGGCTGCGCCGTCATCTACTCAGCCGCGCGGCCAACCCCGAGCTGCCAAGTGGTGCTCCGGTCACCCAGCCAGCCTCCCACCTCCTCGGGCCAGCCTGAGCCCATCACCAGCCCGCGCCAGGACGAAGCGGGCCCCGATTGGCCCGATCGCTCCTCTGCCCGAGCCTGGCTTCTGCCCTACCGCCCCACCATCCTGCTGGCCGGCACCCTCGCCGGAGCCGCACCCCGCCGCCACCTCCGGCCATCGCTGGGTCGCCGGACCTTGCCGCCGCTCTCCCCAGGAACTGCTGTCGGGGTTTTGGGGCGACATATGCCAACGGATGGCTTATCATGCATGGGGACAATAGAGCGTCGCCGGTCCCTGGAAGAGGGATGAGGCGGAACTTAGGACGCCTACGGATCTTACCCAGGTTCGGGGCTCTCCGAGGAGATAACACCCCTAGTCCTGCTCTGCGGGGGCTCCGCGTCATGACTAATGTCACTATGGTGGCAACAAGGTTGCTCCTTGAGCTGTGTCGTCTAGAGGAGGAAGATGAACAAGGCTAGCTCACTACCTTCGCTCTAGGGATCGGGGGTGGTTGCTAGGGTTTCTTTCTCTCTCTCTATCTTCTTCTTCCTCTAAGGGTTTAATCTTCCAGCCCCTCCTCATGGAGGGCCCTGGGGGGTTTATATAGGCCTACCCTCCAGAGGTACGATTGTAATCTCAACGGGGTGGCCCCCGGCTGTCAGCGTCTTCTGGTGCCGGCCTCGCCACCTGTCTGCTGGGGCCCACCGCCTGCGGGCCCATGTGATTGTCTTTTACTGTAGACGTGCTTCTATTGATGACAGCCTCGTCAGGGGGGAAGTGGCTACAGTGCCGTCGTCTCCTGCCGTACACTGCCGCCACGCCCTGTCTTGTCGTCTTGATGAGGTTCAGACTTCTAGGGCAGGATTCACCGCCTGGTACTAGGCAGCTGCCTCCCCTGGCCGCCTGCCAGGGGCGGCTGGTCTATGACTTACCCAATGGCCGGTGGGGCCAGCCGCCTGCTGGCCCCGCCGTCTGTGGGTAGTGGGATCGTGGCTTCCTCTGATCGAAGCTTGGTCATGAGCAGCGTGGCTATAGTGATTCGCCGCTTAGGAGATGTCCATAAGGTACACGTTCACTCTAGCCACACCCATATAGATTCTCTAAGGACGTATTCATCTGTAGCCATGACTCAGCTGCATGGTGGCCCCCCAGCACGCATCCCAATGCAGGAACGTGGGACCGTCTGCTACCTGCTAGCTGTGATGCTGCCGCCTGTTTGGGTCCCTGCCACCTGCTGGCAGCCGTCTCCTAGAGCAAGCTGCCCTAGGTGGCGGCCCGATGAGCAGACGGCCGGGGGGGTAGCAGGTGGCCACAAATTGTCTTCAAATACCAAGGGTGGTCGCTGAGGACACCCGTGGTCAATATCTCCGACAGTAGTCCCCAAAGCTGGTGGAACTCCGTGGTCTGTGTTGGAGGCCTGCGGGGTTCCAGAAACTTCCCTCCCTAGGCAGGATCAGAGTCCTTTGTCCGTCTTCCGTAAAGTTCCGTCGGCTAGCAGCCGGGTCTATGTTGAGGGGGCCGGCTTCTGGCAGCCAAACCTCTATCTTCAAATCTTCGGGGGGAAGGCGTCGCCTGGTCAGTAGGCAGTCGCGCAGGCCTGCCGACCATTTGCGGCTCCGCATGCGTCATTGCCCCGTCGCGTCGTCCTGCTAGCCCACGCGCGTGATGGGACGTAACAGCGGGCCGGGGACCGCCACTACAGGGCCTCGGTCCCCGCGCGGATCCAGTGTGGCAGGGATAAACGATTGCCCTCCCCACGCGCATTTAATGCACGTGGATTAGGCGCGCGAAAGGTGAGGGTCGTGCGGGGCGTGGAGCAGTTGATCCCACGCCTGCCCCCTCGGCTTCGCCGCCCCGAGCCAATAAGTAGGCCGGGGAGAGGGGTTAGCGCCGTTCTCACGCTCACCCCTCCCCGCTCTCCTACTTCTTCTTCCTTGCTCCTGTCCGCTTCTCTCGCCAACTCCGCAGCGAGCTACCGCCTGAGCCATGGCCGCCGCACCGCCGGTCCGCCACCACGGCCAGTGGGATGGCAGCGACGTCCTGGAGGAGCACATCGACAACCTCCGCCGGTCGCGGAAGCTGCCTCCCGCCGACAAGGTCGCCGTGCGACTAGCCCCAGCGACGGAGATTAGGCCGGCCCCGCGGTTGGCCGAGCGGGTTGTCTTCTGCTCGCACTTCCCGCGCGGCTTCGGCCTCCCCGCGAGCGGCTTCTTCCAGTCTTTCTTGGAATTCTTCAACATCCAACCTCACCACCTCATGCCGAACACAGTGGTGACGTTGTCTGCCTTCGTCGTCTTGTGCGAGGCGTACTTCGGCATCCTCCCCACCATGGAGTTGTGGACCGAGCTTTTCTACATGAAGCTCGGTACCGCGATCCAAAGCGTGGCCGCCCAGTGCGGGGGGTGCATTGCGGTGAAGCGCAGTGGATCGAGAAACTTCTTCCCGGCGCCGCAGCTTGTGGCGTCGGTGAAACTATGGCAGAAGACGTACTTCTACGTCTCCAACGTCGACCCTGACCAAGACTTCATTTCCTTGCCGGACTGGGCGCCAGGCCCGCCTGCCGAGCCTCGCGACTCCTGGAGGACCCGGCCTACCTCCCTCACAGCAGGCGCTTCCATCGTGATGCGGCGTCTCCAGTAGCTGAGGGACAGCGAGGGTCTGGTCTTCGCAGATCTGCTGCTCACGTTTGCGGAGCGCCGAGTGCTGCCGCTACAGCGCCGCCCTCATCTGATTTGTGACATGAGTGGGCGCCGGGATCCCAGCCGGACATGCACCAAGCCAATGCCATACAACCAGGTGGCTAACTTGGTGGATTACATTTCTAACTGCAAGGTCTCCGACTCCGGCTGGGCCTTTGGCAAGCCGCCATACAGCCACAGCAACCAGCCGCCTGCAGTAAGTTTTTTCTATCTTCTTTTGTTTTTCTTTCTTTCCTTTCCAGCTGTTAGGGCCGTCTGATCTGGATGTCATCTGCAGATATTCCCCGGCTAGCCGGCGCCAGGCTCTGACGAGCCAAGCCGTCCCTTGGAACTAGATCGCTCCCGGAGCGACACGAGCAACCCCGATCTCGGGGCCGCCGCCATGGAGGAGGAAGAAGTGACAGGCGATGGGGGCCAACCATCAGGCGGCCTGCCAGAAGGCGGCGTCGAGAATTGGCCAAACGACAAGGAGGAGGAGGAGGAGGCGCCCATCCACGTCCGGGAGGCAGATTCGCCTGGTCGCGGCAGCCAGCAGGCGGGGCCGTCTGGCGCAGCCGGCGGCGTGAAATGGCGGTCCTCTTCAGGGCCGTCTGGTGCCCCGCCCAAGAAACTCAGGATGTCAACCGCCGCCACCAGGCGTTGGGAGGTGGCCGCCAAGGCGATCGTGCCCAGGGTACCCAAGGCCAGGCCGGTCGTATCTGGGTAAGTGTCTTGTCAAGGTTGTCAGAATCGCGATTATGTTATACGATTCTACGACTTTACGATCCAAACTAACCCCTATGATTCTACGATTTTAGTTCTTAGAATCTACGTTTCTACGATCCTGATAGTGAAGATTCTACGATTTGCGATCCTACCATCAAAGTTCCGATCCGATTCAAAATCGCGATTCTGACAACCTTGTGTCTTGTATCATTCTTTTGTTTGATGCTTATCCTTCTCAGCCGCTCCCCTCTTGGCTGATTCCCCATTGTCTTCGGGATATCCACGCAGCGCGCCGCTCTCCCTCTTGCCGGCGCCCGTGGGATCCATTGTGGGGGGCACAGATGTCCCCCCTCCACCCCGCCGCGTGGATCCAGCCGCCGCGCTCCGGGAGGCGACGGAGAGGAACGCTCGTGAGGCGCACGAGGAGCGGGATGCCGCGGACCGCGAGCGAGCGGTGGCGGATGCCGCAGCCAGGGCGGAGGCTGAGGCGGCTAAGAAGGCACCGACAGATGCCGCCCGAGCCCAGGAGCAGGAGGCGGGCTCCCAGCAGCCAGTTGACCTTGCCTTCTTCCCGGAAGCGGGCTTTATGGAGCAGTCCGCCCAAGTGCCGGCTGCTTTCGAGCAGCCGGCTCCAGACAACGAGGGGGACTACTGCGTCGTCCTGGAGACACATGCGCCGCCCCCCGTGCCGCCTGCAAGGGTGCAGGGCAGCCGGCCTGCAGGGGCGGAGGTGCCGCCAGCTGAGGGCGTGCTGGTGACAGGCCCGTAGCCGGACCCCCCAAGCCCCAGCCCGCCCGCGCCCCGTGAGGGCGGTCTCCGTGCCGCAACAGGTGGAGGCCGGCGGCGCCAGCTCGTCCGTGCCAGAGAATGAGGCCACCTGCGCGGCGCCGTCAGGTTGGAGGCTCGGAGGCGGCGGCACGCTGATTGTCGCGTCGCGGGACGTCCTCGACCGCTTCACCTCCGTGGGCAACGTCATGCAGACGGTGGTGTAGGAATTCGTGGCTGCGCGGTCTTCTGTTCGGGTATGTAGGCTTCATGTTCTTTCGCTTTTATTCCTTTAATTTCTTCTGTGGGGGCGCGTCAGCGCACCCACTGGGTGTAGTCCCCGAGTTCCAAGCCGGCTGCTGAGCAGGCGGCTTGGGACTCCAAAGTGTGCGTCGTGGGCTGATCTTGTGTCTCGTTGACTACCACAACCTCCGTGTGGCCTCCTACAACGCCCAGCGCCAGGAGCTGGCGCAATTGCAGGCTGCCCTGGCAGACAGCCAAGGTGAGTGCTTCCCTTCTCTTCCTTGCGGGGGCGCGTCAGCGCACCCGCTGGGTTTAGTCCCCGAGTTCCGAGCCGGCTGCTGAGTAGGAGGCTTGGAACTCCAATATTGTCTTCTTTGCTGCTGTTGACATTATTCTTCTTCTTCTTCTCTTGCCAGCAGTCGCAGCCAACCTCCGCAACCAGCTGGGCGAGGCCCAGTCAGAGCTAGCTGCCAAGGAGCGAGAGCGCGATCTTGCCGCTCAGGACCGTGATCGCCTGGCCAAGGAGCTAGCAGACCAGGTGGCGGCCCACAAGGTTGAGCTCGGGAAGATGTCGGACGCCGAAACGCTTCTTCAGGCAGAATTCGAGTCCGAGCGCTCGAACTGGGTCGAGAAGGAGGCGGCTCTGCAAGATGGCTATGGAGCCATTGCAGACAAGGTCGACTGTGAGATGTCTGCTCTTTCTTCTTGCACTTGCCATCTATTATAGCCGCCTTTCTTTTCTTCTGATTCTTCTTCTAGTTTTGGCAGAGTTCTTCCCGGGCTACTATGTGGCCGCCTCCTAGGCCATCGAGGCCGAGCGTGACGAGAGGCGCAAGGCGGGCCGGGTGATCGCACCTAACGCGCCCAGGACCCCAGCCGAGCAGCTTCTTGCTGTCAGGGTGCGCCTCCAGCTGGTCCATCGCCTGCTTCACCGCCTGCAGCGCGCTGGTGCCCAGGTGCTGGCCGCCCCCTGGTCAGGTTCTCCAGTACTCCGCATTCCCAGCCGGACTGCCGACTGGCTGGAGGTGGCCGGCCACCGCTTCGAGGCCTGGAAGGGTGTCGCAGCGACGGCTGGTGCGCGGGCCGCCCTGAAGTTTGTCAAGAGCTGGTACCCGGACTTGAGCCTCGAATAGCTAGAGACCTTCCGTGTGGAGGCTCAGCCTGAGCTGGCCGCGATACAAAAGGACCTTGTCAAACGTGCCACCGCCCTTGCCGAGTACGTCGACACCTCCATCTTCATCCCAGAGTTGGATGATAATGGCCATGTGGTGCCACCCAACAACTTCGGGCTGGACCTGCCGGTGTCGGAGGAGCTGGACGAGGAGATCGCCTCCAGCGATGAGGGTGAGGAGGAGGAAGACAGCGACGAGGAGGCCAGCTCCCAGGAGGCGGATCCGTCTGCTGGCCACCAGCCTGACCGATCCTCGACAAGCGGACCAGGTGCGGTGGCCCCGCCTGCTGCCAGAAGTGGCCAGGCCGAGACCCGCCAGGCGGCCCCCTCGGAAGCCGGCTCCTTTGTGCCGCCCGCTCCGCCTGCTGTGCCCTAAGCTTTTATTCTTGTATCTTTTGGTTCCTGTTTCTTTGTAAGACTTGGTAGGATTAGTCCGAACAATTCTACCCGCTGGGTGTATGAGTAAGCTGCTACTGGGAGGCAGCCCTTCAGGCCCGTTTGATGTAAATATTCTTTTAATGCTGCATGGTTTTTATGCAATTGTGCCGAGTCCTGGGATTAGCCCCGCCCTTGGTTCCTTAGGGCGTTTTTTCTTTGCTGTCTCCTTTAACTGCCGTCCTGCCAGCCAGACAGCCACTCTGTGGTTCTGTGGCTGGGTCAGGTACTTGGCTGTTTTCCGAATGGGCAAGTATCCCGCCCTCTGGAAGGCGGCGTGGCTAAGCCCGAGGCCGGCTGGCCGGCTGCGTAATAGCCGGCTGATTTGTATGAAGGGCCGCCTTGCCCTATGTCTATTTTCCTTAGCCATTTTTCATGTGGGCACCACTTCTCGCCTTTGGCTCCTGCCAGTCGGACAGCCGCGTTCTGCGAGTCTGTGACTGAAGGCGGGAGAGGTCTTGGGTGCCATCACATTACTTGTCTAACTATTTTAAGGAGAAGTTTTAAACATAGGGCTAGGCGGCCAGTCCCCGGGCCGTCTGCTAGGCTCCGGCGCCGGACAAAGGACTGAAGAATACTCATTCATAGGCATAATTCTTATCATATAGATAAAGGGTTGGGCAGTCCCTGAGAACTCCTCGGGGGTCCCATTGGTTCTCAAAATAAAATAGGTAGCGCGACACATACTGTCTTTCAGCTATAAAAGCGAAGAAGTAGGTTTGCGTTCCATGGGCGCTCCAACTCCTTGCCTGAGTCGGCTCTCTTGCGTGCTCTTGGCTTCTGGGCATCAATGAGGTAGTAGGCATCATTGCCTAGGACCTTGCTGATGATGAACAGTCCTTCCCAAGGAGCCGAGAGCTTGTGCTGCCCGGCTGTTCGCTGGATCAGCCGGAGCACAAGCTCCCCCTGGCAGAAGGAGCGTGGATTGACTCGCCAGCTCTGATAGCGGTGGAGACCCTGCTGGTAGATGGTGGAGTGGCTGAGTGCTACCAGCGGGGCCTTCTCCAGCAGGTCTACACCATCTTTGCGTGCTTCTTTCGCTTTGGCTTCCGTATACAAGGTGACGTGGGGCGAGTTAAACTCAACATCTATCAAGATGACGGCCTCGTCCCCATACACGAGGAAGAAAGGAGTGAAGCCAGTTGACTTGTTCGGAGTTGTTCTGAGGCTCCAGAGGACGGACGACAGTTCTTCAATCCAGCAGACGGCTGATCGTTCCAAGGGTTCGACCAGCCGGGGCTTGATGCCAGACAAGATAAGGCCGTTGGCGCACTCAACTTGGTCGTTGGACTGTGGGTGGGCAATGGATGCTAGGTCCAGTCGGATGCCTTGTGTTGCACAGAAACGTCCTGCCAAGCCAGTACGCATCTTTGACCCGTCAAAGTGCATCCGACAATGGATTGTGTCTGGAACAGGCGGCAGGTACTGGGTTTTGGCAACTGGGTTTTGCGAGCCACTCTGGATAAAAACTTCCATAATGAAGCCGGCTGCTAGCAGGCGGGCAACTTCTTCCCCAACAACTCTTCTCTTCTCTTCTGACAGGCAGTGCAGCGGCTGCTTGACAGGCTTTGCATCTTCTCTCACATGAAGTTTGTGCTCGGCGAAATCCGTCGGGATACCCGGCATGTCTTTACGGGACCACGCAAAGATTTCCCGATTCTCACGGAGGAAATCGACGAGCTCGCTTTCCTATTTGCTGTCTAGGTTTGACCCTATGACAGCAAATCGCTCTGGGTGAGATGGGTCCAAGGCAATCTTCTTTGTCTCCTTGGCCGGCTGGAATGAGCCCAGCGGCTCCGCCTCCCTAGGATCGGCTGGTATGGCTGGCTGCTCGCCAGCCATTGCCACCAGCCGTTCCAGGCGGCGCTTTTCTTCAGCTACGACGAGGGACTCGGCCAGACGGCTGCTGGCTGCTGCGCATGCGATGGACTTCTCGTAGTCCCCGGCTATGGTGATTATTCCCTTGGGGCCCGGCATCTTCATCTTGAGGTAGGCATAATGGGGTACTGCCATGAACTTTGCAAGAGCAGGCCGACCCAAGATCACGTGATAGAGACTTTACAAGTTCACCACTTCAAACCAGACTGGCTCTCTCCGGAAATGCATCTTGTCACCGAACAAGACATCAATCTTGGCCTTGCCGATTGGTGAGCAAGTGAGGCCTGGCACAATGCCATGAAACACAGTCCTGGTAGGCTGAAGCTGCTTTTCTTTGATGCCCAACTTCTCCATGGTGTCTCGGTACATGATGTTGATACTGCTGCCGCCGTCTACCAGTACTCGGGAGAAACCACAGGCCCGCCAGTCGGTGGAGAGAGTAGCATCCAGGACCAAGGCATAGACCCATGGTGACGTCATGACAGCCGGGAGATCCTCTCGGCTCCCGCTGACAGGCCTCTCAGACCAGTGGATAAATTCTGGGTCTTTGACAGCAACGGTATTGACTTCTCTGTGCTGCTAGCGCCGGCTGTGCCTATCGTCCATCTGGCTGGTGAAGACGACATAGGCCCCGTTCTCTTCTGGGAATTCGTCCTGGACCTGGCCGCCAGGACGTGCAGCCGGCGGATTGGGAGGCGGGGCCGGCTGCCCAGCAGGCGGTGGTGGCAGAGCTTCCCCCTAGCGATCCTTGTGAGCCAATGGCACTTCTGCATGGTGTGGTTGGAAGGCTTCGCGCCACTATGGAACTTGCAGGGGGCGTCCAGAGCTTGGTCGAAGGAGAAAGCTGGCTGCCAGACTGGCTTGCCGCCCTTCTGGTGCTTGGGCCCTGCTTGAGCTTTTGGCTGCTTGCCGTCGACTGCTGCCACCAGCCGACTGTTGGCAGCCGGCACATGGGTCTTGCGTTTGTGGTCGTTTTTCTGCTGGCGTCGGCTAGACTCTCCAGCCGGCTTCTTGGGAGTTGGAGGAGTCATCTTGCCAGAAGCATCTACTTGCAGCCCGGTCTTCATGGAGGAGTCGGCGGTGGCGTACTTGTCTGCTATGCTCAATAGCTCGTCCAGTGTGGCCGGCTCGTCACAAAGGAGTCTGTGTTTGAGTAAGGTGCCTTCTCTGCACCCGGCAGTTAAATACTCAATGGCTTGTACCTCGTGCACTCCTTCACAAGAGTTTCGCAGCTCTGCCCAACGCGTCAGATAATCACGGGCTGACTCGTCTGGGCCTTGGATGCATAGGGAGAGCTGGCGCGGCTTGGGAGGACGCTTGTAGGTGCTGGTGAAGTTGCGAGTGAAGGCGTCGGTGAAGTCCAACCAGTCGTTGATGATGTTGGGTTTGAGGCTGTTCAGCCATGTCCGGGCCATGCCCTGGAGCATAAGAGGCACGTACTTCACCGCAACACGCCTGTTGCCGGTGGCTATGCTGACGGCTGTGGAGTAGTCCACCAGCCAGACCTCTGGTTTCACTGATCCGTTGTACTTGGGGGTATCCCTGGGGAGCGAGAAGCCCTTGGGGAAAGGCTCGTTGCGGACGCGGGGGCCGAAACAGGCCGGACCGAGGTCATCTTCTTCTTCGACCGCTTGGGACCGAGCAAGTCGGTCCAGGCGGTGGCGGGCGTCGTTTTCCCCAACCCCTTCGCGGCGGCCCAAGCGGCCTGCTAGAGAGGGTGGTCAACGGGCAGAGGAGATACGCGCCTCTCCCGCATAGGAGGAGGCGGATGTTCCCCTCGCCGCTATACAACCCTTGGGCGGCCGTCTTCGTCGTGCTCAATGGTGATACGGGTCTGCCGACTACGGCTAGGAGCCAGCTCTGAGTCTCACCGGTTGGGGTCGCCGACTATTGGAGAGTGAGACGTGGCTCCTTGCTTCCGCCGAAGAGGGCGGTTGTCTGCGTGCGGCGACGGCCTCTGATACCCGGCGTCAAGCCTCCTGCTGCGCGGCAGCAGTGTCGAGGAGCTGGCGGGCACGCTGAGTCACGCAACGAAGCTCGTCTCCCTCCAAGTGGCCCATCGACTGCTGATTGGGCAGCCCTTAGGCTCTCCAACGGAGTGAGGTACACAGGCCACGGAGCCCCCAGCATGTCCGCTAGCAGCCCGCCGCGATCGCGAACGGCGCCAGCTCGGCTAGGCTCGCCAGCAGCCGGCGTGCCGTAAATGGCACGGTCCATCTCGCGGCGGTAGGCTTCAGTGCGGCGTCAGGAGGCAGCCAGCTTGTTGGTGCTGTCGAGGAGCGAGACGCGGAGCGCCTCCAATGCCGCGCCGTCTGCCCCCGCCGCGACAGGAGCGGCGAGGTGCTACAGAGCGGCCTCGAGCGGGTCTTGGTCCGCCCCGCCGGACGGTGCATCGTGGTTGGTGACGAGCACCTCCGTGATGGTGCTAATGGCGCTGCTGGCCGTTGGAGCGGGGAGGGGGTCGTCGATGATCACCACGTGCGTGGGGAAGGAATTGACGGGCTCTGCATCGAGGTCGACGATCATGTCTACTGGTGGGTCAGAAGATCCCACTGATTGCACATCAGAGGCACACTCGTCGATGATGTGGAGCTTGTCGAGGAGCTCGACGAGGCAGCTCTCCGGCGCTACTGGCTCGGCCGTCGGAGAGGGATCATCATGAATGCGGACGCCGCCGAGAAGGTCGGCGAGTCCGCTCACGGCGCATGCGGCCTCAGCGCTGCGAAGCATCCCGGTTTTCACGCCTATAGGCGTGCCGGGCTGGCTGCTCTCGCGAGGGAGGAACAAAGTTCCCGTCCAGAACATGTCTCCGGACGACGGTGCACCTAGCCCCATGGTGGGTGCCAAATGTCAGGGTTTTGGGGTGACATATGCCAACGGATGGCTTATCATGCATGGGGACAATAGAGCATCGTCGGGCCCTGGAAGTGGGATGAGGCGGAACTTAGGATGCCTACGGATCTTACCCAGGTTCGAGGCTCTCCGAGGAGATAGCACCCCTAGTCCTTCTCTGCGGGGGCTCCGCGTCATGACTAATGTCACTATGGTGGCTACAAGGTTGCTCCTCGAGCTGTGTCGTCTAGAGGAGGAACATGAACAAGGCTAGCTCACTACCTTCGCTCTAGGGATCGAGGGTGGTTGCTAGGGTTTCTTTCTCTCTCTATATCTTCTTCTTCTTCTAAGGGTTTAATCTTCCAACCCCTCCTCATGGAGGGCCCTGGGGGGTTTATATAGGCCTACCCTCCAGGGGTACGATTGTAATCTCAACGGGGTGGCCCCCGGCTGTCAGCGTCTTTTGGTGCCGGCCTTGCCGCCTGTCTGCTGGGGCTCGCCGCCTGCGGGCCCATGTGATTGTCTTTTACTGTAGACGTGCTTCTGCTGACGACAGCCTCGTCAGGGGGAAGTGGCTACAGTGCCGCCGTCTCTTGCCGCCACGCCCTGTCTTGCTGTCTTGATGAGGTTCAGACTTCTAGGGCAGGATTAGCCGCCTGCTACCAGGCGGCCGCTTGCCAGGGGCGGCTGGTCTATGACTTACCCACTGGCCGGTGGGGCCAGCTGCCTGCTGGTCCCGCAGTCTGCGGGTAGTGGGATCGTGGCTTCCTCTGACCGAAGCTTGGTCACGAGCAGCGTGGCTACTGTGATTCGCCGCTTAGGAGATGTCCATAAGATACACGTTCACTGTAGCCACGCCCTTATAGATTTTCTAAGGACGTATTCATCTGTAGCCATGCCTCAGCTACATAGTGGCGCCCCAGCACACATCCCGATGGAGGAGCGTGGGACCGTCTGCTAGCTGCTAGCTGTGATGCTGCCGCCTGTTTGGGTCCCTGCCGCCTACTGGCAGCTAGCTCCTAGGGCAAGCTGCCCTAGGAGGCGGCCCGATGAGCAGACAGTCGGGGGGTAGCAGGCGGCCACAAATTGTCTTGAAATACCAAGGGTGGTTCCTGAGGACACCCGTGGTCAATATCTCTGACAACCGCCGCCTTGCCCTGCCTCGGGTCCTCCCCGAGCTCGGACCTGCCCCGCGCAGCCGGAGTCCTACCTCGCCGCCTGAGACCCAAGCTCGTCGTCCCGACCTCACCAACCCCACCCCGCATCTGCTCCGGGCCGGATCCAGCGAGATGCGGCCGGAGAGGCACTCCACATCCCGGATCCGGCCGATCCCCATCGTCGCCGGCGATCCCCGCCGTCGTGCCGCCGTTTCCATCCGGCGACACTGCAGCCGTTGACCCGTGCCAGCCGGACATGTCCGGCCGGGTCCAGACATGTCCATCCACCCCTCGCCGTGAGCCACTGCCGCGTGGGCCCACGCCCAGCCGCCCGGACACGTCGGCCCAGACCCGGACATGTCCGTCCAGTAACCCGAGAGGTTGTTTTTTTACTAAGTCCCAAAATCTTCATATCATATTGCATACTTTGCTTGAGGATAACTTTGTGCATGATTGCCCAAATTGAGCATATAATATGTCGAAATGTTCGTCTCGGGATGCTCTTCATATTGTTGTACTGTGGCATGCTTGTTTGAGTTCAACTTGATGCCCTAATCATCGTTGCAAAAGTGCTAAATGATATAAACTGCTGATAACTGTTATTATGTGTGCATGTTTGGGTGATGATATCTTTTTGCATGTTGATCCAAATTGAGCATATAATATATGGCAATGTTCATTGTGAAGAGCTCTACATGATGGTTGCTGTTGCATGCTTGTTTGAGTTCATATTGCCATGTTTATCGCTGTTGCAAAAGTGCATGTGGCTGTTAAGTGCTGAAAACTGTAATGAGATGCTGATTTGTCTTTTTCATATATTTATGTGTGATTTTGGTTTGAGCTACATGTCAATATGTTTTAGAAGCCAAATCATGTCATCTTTGTTGTGGTGCAATCCACTTTTCATGATATCCCTGTGGTGAGTGCAACAAGCTTGCGAAGTGACCTACTCGCTGTTGTTGTTTCCTGAGACTTGTTGAAAACTGCTAAGTCTGAAACTGTTATAACCTGATGCCATGTTTGCTTGATGCCCACTCAAATCCATGAATGGTTTGGGTTGTCCGATGATCATGTCTTGTAGTCCATGTTATGCTCTATCCATTCATACCTTTGTTTGCATATATGCCCAGTTGGAGCTTGTTGTTTTCATGCTGTCAAGTTGCTATAAAATGTTTCTGTCAGCCTGTTATCAGCAAGTTCAGTTTTGCCATGTGAATAGCTAGTGTTCTATGCATCCTATGACCATGTTCTTGCCATGAGTAGCTGCATAAACATGTCTTCTTGCTGTTGGTTATATTCACATGCCATGATATGCTTTGAGATGAGTTGCACAAGCTTGCAAACATGCCTACTTGTCGTTGTTGCTGCCATGTTTAGTTTATTTCACTAAGTCTGAGAATCTGTTATCTTTTGCAATCTTGCCATGATGTTTTGAGCATATTCTAGTGGTGTTTGGTAGTAGCTCAGTGATCATGCTTGTAGTGCTTGATATGTACATGCTTGCCATGCCCTTTGATGCCATGAACTGTTATTGCATCTTGTTGTTTTGATGTCATCTAAGTGTCATGTTGCTCTTTTTGCACAGCTTGTTGTTATATCTTGTTTCATGTGTATGTGTTGAACTGTTGCTCCGTTTTGAGCGTGTCCTATATGAAACTTGTGTGTTTTTGCATGTAGTTGCATAATAACATGTTGTATACATGTTTGGAGTGTGTGTGCTTGATGTTTGATTGCGTTTTGTATCAATGCCATGCTTGTCTTATTTTGCTCATATCTTCTAGGCCGTAGCTCCGAATTAAATGAACTTTATATGTAACTTGACTAGAATTTTGAGTAGATCATCATGGTGCATGTCAACTTGATGTTTAACAACTTGAACTTAATATTTGTTCAGATCTGGACCCATCTCGAAATTTGCATATGAGGACTTACTAGAATTGTTATATGTTGTTTCCGGCCTCATTTAAACTTGTTGGGTTGTGTTGTTCTTGTATGCATCATCCCTTGCCATGTGTTTTGCATCATATAGACTTGTCTTGCATCATACTTGGTTGACCATCTTGTCATGTTCTAGAGTGGTGTGTTTACCATGTTGTGTGCTTCTTCTCGCTAGTTCATATTCCGTTGCGATCGTGAGGATTCGTTCGACTACACTTGGTTCGTCTTCGTGGCTTCTTCTTCGTCTTCTTCATGGACTCGTTCTTCTTCCTTGCGGGATCTCAAGCAAGATGATTGTCACCTTGGATACCTTTACTATCATTGCTATGCTAGTTGTCTCGATGCTATTGCTATATGTCGCGCTACCTATCTATTTGTCAGTCTCTCCTTGTTGCCATGAAACCTCTAACCTTTGACACCTTCCCAGCAAACCGTTGTTTGGCTATGTTACCCGCTCGCTCAGCCCCTCTTATAGCGTTGTTAGTTGCAGGTGAAGATGAAGATTGCTCCATGTTCGAACTTGTTGTTGGAATATCACAATATCTATTATTATTATTAACACACCTATATACTTGGCAATGGGTGGAAGGCTTGGCCTTTTGCTCAGTGTTTTGTTCCACTCATGCCGCCTTAAGAACCGATAAACTGACGTTATGTTCCTTGATTTTGAATTCCTAACGCGGTTGGGTATATGGGGACCCCTTGACAGTTCGTCTTTGAATAAAATTCCTCCAGCAAGGCCCAACTTTGGTTTTAATTTGCAACATAATAAAAACTTAATTAATTAATTAATTGCATAGGGAGTTAGCGCTACCCGAGGATTCTTCTACATACAGGGGGGCCAGTGCTGTTGGTGTTGGTCCCAAACGGGTGTACTGCGGGGCCACCTCGGGGAAACTCGAGGTATCTGGTATTACCCGTAGGATGTCCCATCCGGACGTGGCCTGAGACGAGCTACGCGCGGCTACTATCAGGGTGTCGGCATGCCGGGAGGTCTTGTTGGACTTGTTTTACCATTGTCGAAATGTCTTGTGCACCGGGATTCCGAGTCTGATCTGGTTGTCCCTAAGATAAGGGGTATTATCATTTTTACCTCTGCTGATCGTGAGAGCTTGTTATGGGCTAAGTTAGGACACCCCTGCAGGGTTATGATCTTTCGAAATCCGTGCTCGCGGTTATGTGGCAAATTGGAATTTGTTAATGTCCGATTGTAGAAAACTTGACAGAGGATCCGAAATAAAACACACGAACCGCGTGAGTAACCGTGACCATCTCTTTTCACTTTGAGTAGAGAACACGATGGGGTTATGTTTGACTCGTAGGTAGTTCAAGAGCTTTAGCGATCATTACTAGTTTGCGACCGTTTGCGTAGATGCTCATCTTATTCTTGTACTCGTAAGTTAGCCACCATACATATGCTTAGCCGCTGCTGCAACCTCACCACTTAACCTCTCCTTACCCATTAAGCTTTGCTAGTCTTGATACTCATGGTTATGGGATTGCTGAGTCCTCGTGGCTCACAGATACTACAAAAACAGTTGCAGGTGCAGATTTCCGATGACTTGACGTGAGAGCGATGTTACCTTTTGTTGGAGTTCTTTCTTCTTCTTCTTCTTCAGTCTTGGGCTAGGTTCCTGGTCGGCAGCCTGGGATAGCAGGATGGATGTCGTTGTGCTTTTTGCTACCTCTTGAGCTTGCGTTGTATTCCCTCGAAGAGGAGAGGGAGATGCATCATAGTAGCGTAAGTATTTCCCTCAGTTTTTGAGAACCAAGGTATCAATCCAGTAGGAGACCACGCGCAGTCCCTCGCACCTGCACAAACAAATAAGAACTTCGCAACCAACGTGATAAGGGGTTGTCAATCCCTTTACGGTCACTTACGAGAGTGAGATCTGATAGAGATGATAGTTGATATTTTTGGTATTTTTGGTTTAATAAAACATCAAATAAAAGCGGTAAAAGTAAAGTAGATGTAGATTGATATGTTGAGAATAGACCCGGGGGCCATAGTTTTCTCTAGTGGCTTCTCTCATGATAGCGATATTCTACGGCGGGTAAACAAATTACTGTCGAGCAATTGATAGAAAAGCAAATAATTATGAGACTATCTAGGCATGATCATTGTATATAGGCATCACGTCCGAGACAAGTAGACCGACTCCTGCCTACATCTACTACTATTACTCCACACATCGACCGCTATCCAGCATGCATCTAGTGTATTGAGTTCATACGAACAGAGTAACGCCTTAAGCAAGATGACATGATGTAGAGGGATAAACTCAAGCCAAACACTTCTTTTTGTCCTCGATGGCAACAATACAATACGTGCCTTGCTGCCCCTACAGTCACTGGGAAAGGACACCGCAAGATTGAACCCAAAGCCAAGCACTTCTCCCATTGCAAGAACTGTAGATCTAGTAGGCCAAACCAAACCAATAATTCGAAGAGACTTGCAAGGATATTTTGAGAACACATAAAAAGTTCAGAGAAGAACCAAATATCTTTCATAGATAACCTTGATCATAGACTCACAATTCATCGGATCTCGACAAACACACCGCAAAAAGAGATTACATCAAATAGATCTCCTCGAAGACCGAGGAGAACTTTGTATTGAAATCCAGAGAGAGAGAAGAAGCCATCTAGATACTAGCTGTGGACCCGAAGGTCTATGGTAAACTACTCACAACTCATGGTGAGGGCGATGATGATGATGATGAATGCCTCCATGATGGATCCCCCTCCGGTGGAGCTCCGAAATGGGCTCCAAGATGGGATCTCCACGGGAACAGAAGCTACGGCGGTGGAATTAGGGTTTTCTCTATGTTCATGGAGTTTTTGGGGTACGTGGACTTATATAGGAAGAAGGAGGGCACCGGGGGACGCTCGAGTGGGCCTCGAGGCAGGGGGCGCGCCCCCACCCTCGAGGGCCACTCGAGACTCCCCTGACGTGGTTCTCAAGTTACTCTGGCGTGATTTTCTACAAAAATATCTCTCGTGAAGGTTTCATTCCGTTTGGACTCCGTTTGATATTCTTTTTCTGCAAAACCCTGAAATAGGCAAAAAACAGCAATCTGGATTGGGCCTTTGGGTTAGTAGGTTAGTCCCAAAAATGATATAAAAGTGAATGATAAAGCCCAGTAAACATCCAGGACTTCATAAATAATAGCATGGAACAATAAAAAATTATAGATACGTTGGAGACGTATCACTTTTCATGTTTGCATCCATAGTCGGATGTCTTGTATTGATGTTGTTGTATTCATGTGACTTGTATGAATTGTATGTATCCCCATCTATGTATGTAATGGTACGATGTAATAATATCCATCTTGCTAAGCGCCCGAAATGCGGTTGTGCCTCAATCAAAAGTTTTATCTAGTGATCGAGATAGAATCGCATCTTGGGCGTGACAAACCAAGATGCGAAATGTCGACACATATTATGGGTACATGATGTCTACTACGCAACCTTCTTCTTTTAGACGTTGTTGGGCCTCCAAGTGCAGAGGTCTGTAGGACAGTAGCAAATTTCTCTCAAGTGGATGACCTTAGGTTTATCAATCCGTGGGAGGTGTAGGATGAAGATGGTCTCTCTCAAACAACCCTGCAACCAAATAACAAAGAGTCTCTTGTGTCCCCAACACACCCAATACAATGGCAAATTGTATAGGTGCACTAGTTCGGCGAAGAGATGGTGATACAAGTGCAATATGGATGGTAGATATAGGTTTTTGTAATCTGAAAATATAAAAACAGCAAGGTACTAATGATAAAAATGAGCGAAAACGGTATTGCAGTGCTTCGAAACAAGGCCTAGGGTTCATACTTTCACTAGTGCAAGTTCTGTCAACAATAATAACATAACCGGATCATATAACTATCCCTCAACATGCAACAAAGAGTCACTCCAAAGCCACTAATAGCGGAGAACAAACGAAGAGATTATTGTAGGGTATGAAACCACCTCAAAGTTATTCTTTCTGATCGATCTATTTAAGAGTCCATAGTAAAATAACACGAAGCTATTCTTTCCGTTTGATCTATCCTAGAGTTCGTACTAGAATTACACCTTAAGACACACATCAACCAAAACCCTAATGTCACCTAGAGACCCCATTGTCACCGCAATTATCCGTGGGCATGATTATACGATATGCATCACACAATCTTAGATTCATCTATTCAACCAACACAAAGAACTTCAAAGAGTGCCCCAAAGTTTCTATCGGAGAGTCAAGACGAAAACGTGTGCCAACCCCTATGCATAAGTTCACAAGGTCACTGAACCCGCAAGTTGATCACCAAAACATACATCAAGTAGATCATGTGAATATCCCGTTGTCACCACAGAAAAGCACATGCAAGACATACATCAAGTGTTCTCAAATCCTTAAAGACTCAACCCGACAAGATAACTTCAAAGGGAAAACTCAATCCATTACAAGAATGTAGAGGGGGAGAAACATCATAAGATCCAACAACAATAGCAAAGCTTGTGATACATCAAGATCGTGCCATATCAAGAACACGAGAGAGAGAGAGATCAAACACATTGCTACTGGTACATACCCTCAGCCTCGAGAGTGAACTACTCCCTCCTTGTCATGGGGAGCGCTGAGATGATGAAGATGGCCACCGGTGATGGATCCCCCTCCGGCAGGGTGCCGGAACAGGGTCCCCGTTGGTTTTTGGTGGCTACAGAGGCTTGCAGCGGCAGAACTCCCGATCTAGGTTTCTTTTCGGGGGTTTCTGTATTTATAGTAATTTTTGGCATCGAGAACAAGTCAGGGGGGTCTCTGAGTCATCCACAAGATAGGGGGACGTGCCTAGGGGGTAGGGCACGCCCTCCACCCTCGTGGATGGCTCGGGAATCTTCGGGCCCAACTCTTTTACTCCGGGGGCTTCTTTTGGTCCATAAAAAATCATCAAAAATTGGCACGTCAATTGGACTCCGTTTGGTATACCTTTTCTGTAAAACTCAAAAACAAGGAAAAAACAGAAACTCGCACTAGGCTCTAGGTTAATAGGTTAGTCCCAAAAATCATATAAAATAGCGTATAAAACATCAACGATGGATAATATAATAGCATGGAACAATAAAAAATTATAGATACGTTGCAGACGTATCAAGCATCCCCAAGCTTAATTCCTGCTTGTCCTCGAGTAGGTAAATGATAAAAACAAAAATTTTTATGTGGAATGCTACCTAACATAATTATCAATGTAATTTTCTTTATTGTGGCATGAATGTTCAGATCCAAAAGATTCAAGACAAAAGTTTAATACTGACATAAAAATAATAATACTTCAAGCATACTAACAAAGTAATCATGTCTAATCAAAATAACATGGCCAAAGAAAGTTCATCCCTAGAAAATCATATAGTTTGGCTATGCTCCATCTTCATGACACAAAATATTCAAATCATGCACAACCCCGGTTTCAGCCAAGCAATTGTTTCATACCCCCTCCGTCACAAAATTAGTGACTCAATTTTGTACTAAAGTTAGTACAAAGTTGAGTCATTTTTGAGTCACTTATTTTGGGACGGAGGGAGTACTTCAGTATTCTCAAACTTTTTCAATTTTCACGCTATACATGAGCATGAGCCATGGACATAACACTACAAGTGGAATAGAGTGGTGGTTGTGGAGAAGACAAAAAGGAGGAAGATGGTCTCACATCAACTAGGCGTATTAATGTGCTATGGAGATGCCCATCAATAGATATCAATGTGAATGAGTAGGGATTGCCATGCAACGAATGCAATAGAGCTATAAATGTATGAAAGCTCAACAAAAGAAACTAAGTGGGTGTGCATCCAACTTGCTTGCTCACGAAGACCTAGGTCATTTTGAGGAAGCCCATTGTTGGAATATACAAGCCAAGTTATATAACGAAAGTTCCCACTAGTATATGAAAGTGACAAACTAAGAGACTCTCTATCATGAAGATCATGGTGCTACTTTGAAGCACAAGTGTGGAAAAAGGATAGTAGCATTGTCCCTTCTCTCTTTTTCTCTCTCTCTTTCTTTTGTTTGGCTTCTTTGGCCTTTCCTTTTTTTTCTTTTCTTTTAATTGGCTTCTTTGGACTTTTTTATTTCCTCACACGGGACAATGATCTAATAATGATGATCATCACACTTCTATTTTTTACAACTCAAGGATTACAACTCGATACTTAGAACAAAATATGACTCTATATGAATGCCTCCGGCGGTGTACCGGGATGTGCAATGAATCAAGAGTGACATGCATGAAAAAAATATGAATGGCGGCTTTGCCACAAATATGATGTGAACTACATGATCATGCAAGGCAATATGACAATGACAGAGCGCGTCATAATAAACGTAATGGTGCAAAGTTGCATGGCAATATATGTCGGAATGGCTATGGAAATGATATAATAGGTAGGTATGGTGGCTCTTTTGAGGAAGGTAAATGGTGGGTTTATGGTACCAGCGAAAGTTGCGCGGTACTAGAGAGGCTAGCAACGGCGAAAATGTGAGAGTGTGTATAATCCATGGACTCAACATTACTCATAAAGAACTCATATACTTATTGCCAAAATCTAGAAGTCATCAAAACCAAGCACTACACGCATGTTCCTAGGGGAAGGGTTGGTAGAAGTTAACCATCACGCGATCCCGACCTCCACACATAAGGAAGACAATCAAAGAAACACCTTATGTGTGGCACCCCGGCTCAGAGCGACCGGTTTACCCTGCATTGCCAACCCAGAGACCTTGTCTTCTGGCAACACACAACATCTTGGTACAGAAAACAACCGCCTTATTGATACTAGCGGATCAAAGTTTTACATTACAACAGGCAGTGAGGCCAAGTGGCACACATGGTGTGGCTGAACAATATGTACATTATTTAGTGAACATAAAAGGCCTCGGTCATAACATCTATGCGATAGCGGAACGACTTCGTAGCGGAACTCCATAGCACAGGGACACCGCTGGGGACACAATCTAGACTCGGACGGCACTCCTTTCCAATGAGACTTTCCTGAAATCTGGCATGACACCCCAGGTCAGTACATGTAATGTACTTGCAAGCTTACAGCGAACATAAACATAATGAAAAACAATATCATGATAATTATTCAATTATTAAAATGCAAAAACATACATATTTATGAATATAACCAACATGCAGTGCTCATGCCTTTGTGAAAACAGTCCCTCGGGCTGACTTACCAATGGTGATCCTTCTTAACATACTAGCTTGTCTATCTCAAAATGACATATCTCGTGATCTTTCCGGCGATCACAACCCTGACCAACACTTGGTCTCAAACATCTCGGTGGTTGTTCCACCATCTCTGATAGTGCAAAGTTCATAACTTAGTGAGCAAGATTTTATTAAATCTTGACCCATGGTGTGACCTACTTTCGAGCGTGTCCGTGACCGTGGACTCGGCTATCGATAGTTTAATTACACTCTGCAGAGGTAGTGCACTGTACCCACACCACGGAACCCATGGCCTCGCTCTCCCATTCGGGTGGACCAACGGTATTCCGACGAAACCCCTCCATTGCCATGACACTCTCTCGGCCACTCCGACTCGTTTCCCATCGGAATAGTCCTGGGTGGCCCCGTGCCTACCAAAGGCACAACAACCACCGTCGTGGCCAAACATAAACTATCCCAAACGGGGACTCGGTACCATAATCTCAACAATGGGCATACAAGGTTATGTCTGCTTACCGGGCCAGGGTACCGCACGCCCATAACCTTCCCAAGTTGGAGGTACCGACCAGAGGCATGACAACGGACCAAATAAAGGCCTTCCCATAAAGGCAAATGTGGTTGCACTGGGAAAAACTCGATTCAATGGCACCATGACCCGGTCAACGATATATTCAAGTTGAGTTATTAGCAGGTTCAACTTAAAGCATAACCGGTGTCATAAAATGCCATGCAAATGCAACACACAATTTGTATTATCATAAAGAATTGGGTCAGCTCTACCACACTAAGCATAAGCATCAACAACTTCTATTACTCCTCTGGTTAGGGTTTAATTTCAATTAAAACAGAATATATTCTAGCAAAATTTTACCATAGCTCTTATGCAAGAAAATAACTTTAAATAAATATTTATATCCATAACCATATTAGTTCTTCATAACCCAAACTTTCTTTTAGTCAAATTAACAACTTAATCAACTTCCAACTTTCTGGAAACTAAATATAACAACCAAATTAATCAGCCAACAGAATAAAAAATAAAAATAATTTATATGCATGGATTAAATCATTTGTTCAAGTTGGAAAATCACAAATATTGAAATGGCACCATGAAAATGTTGATGTGGCTTGCCTTAGTGCAAATGATGTTCACAAGCCTCCTGGTGATCCTCAAGACAAGCTTCCTCTTATGAAAAGATTTAAAAGCACAAAAAGAAAACATCAAGAACCCTTCTGAAATTCACCAGAAAATCTACACAGCACAGAAAAATCTCATTTTTGCTGTGCTGCAAGATTTCTTTACAAAGAACACAATGCAAAAAGAATCAATTCATTAAGACTTATGGATAAAAAGTTATTACAGTTTGAAGTTCTCTAGAATATATATAAACTTGAATTTTAAATAAACATACTGAGGGGGGGGGGGGTGACGTCGAAGGCGTAAAGCCTCAGGGCGCCACCACTCGTACCGCTTCGCACGAGTACAGAGTGGTTGACTAGCGGGCCCCGCTAGTCAGGTGAGGGGGAGAGGGAGAGGGAAACAGAGGCGGCCACGGCTTCGCCGGAGCGCACGCCGGCAACGAGAGCTCCTTGGCCAAAACGAGAGGGATGGATCTACAGAGGGGATGGAGGAGCACCTGCCCGTACCCGTAGCGTAGCTAGGGTTGATCGGACGGCGTTGGAATCGACCTCGCAAGCAGAGGCATAACGGGGTGGTCGCCGGAGTTGAGGATGACGACGAGCAGCGGCCACTTCAGAGGCTCCAACTAGGTGGAACGGCGCCACCAGAGAGTGGTGGGGGCTCTGGAAGGGTCGCCCTGGAAGGGTCGCCCTGGCCTGAGAGGGGCTGGAGCTACCGCGACGACCCGAGGGGATCGCCGGCGACCTCAATCTTGGGGATGGCGGCCTGCGGCCTGCCCGGCCGGGCTACGGTTTACTATGCAGTTGTGGAGTGTGTTGGAGTGGAGTGAGGTGTTCGAGAAGGCTGGGAGGGGCTCCATTTATAGGCAAACCGAGAGGGGGGATCGGGGCTCCACCGGCGACACCTGGACACTATGCCCGGCGACGAACGACATTATTGAGAGGGGAAGAAGGCGACGTGGTTCACGCGAGGACTATGGGCGAACGGAGACGAGCACAGGATCACGGGGAAAGCGATGAGCACAATGCGCACCGCACTGTTGCCTTGGCCGGTTCGCGCCCGTGCTCGTTGCGGCAAGCTCCGACATCGGCGAGTGCCAGGAGGAGCTGAAGGAGTCGGGACGAGGATGGTGGCGAGGTTTGGCAAGCTCTGGCAGGCGGGGAAACGAGGACGCACGAAACAGAGCGCTCGATGGCACTCAGAGCGCGTCGACTAGCAGGCTGGCACGGTGCACACGCGAGGTCACCGCGTGAACTCTGCCCCCAGGCCGACTTGGGTCCAAAGATCATGTCTGGCATGTTGTTCGTGGTAGACTTGATTGTTACCATGGTTTTGGTTTGGACCCAGACGCAGTAGAATAGATTTCACACGACTGGTAAGGTTCTGGACAGTAACTTTGAGAGCTTACTGAGGTCAAATGGATGGGAATTGGGAGCTGTGCTTTGGAGGCTAGCCATAAGTTACTAAGGTGAAGATGCACAACAAATTTCAGCTATAATGGAGCAAGTAAAATGGTAGTTGCTGTAGAAACTACCATTTCTGTCCAGAACAAAAAATATTTTTTGTAGCAAAAATATTCCAAAAAGTAGTGCAATATTTTCTCTCAAAAATGTGTCCTAGGGTTCAAAGAATATCTGTGAATTTTCTCAGATTTTTGTGGGCCAGAAAAGTTAGGGTTGCTTTGGAGCACAATGAGCTAACTAGGGTTTTTGAGGGGGAAAATGAATATTTTTTTCAATAAAGAAAAATATTCAAATGATTATTTTAGGGTGAACCAGAGAGGAAAAGATGATTTGAGATGGAGATGAGGCACTTGGGTGAAAGCCAAGGGTACCCAAGTGTTTAAGTCCATATGAAAAAATTCAAAAATTCCAACTTTCAAACTAAATCCAAATGAAACTCAGGCAAATAAAAGAGGGCAAAAATCAGGCTGTCACAAACCTCCCCCACTTAGAATGAATCTCGTCCTCGAGATTCGGTTGCTTGGGGAAACCATTCTGGATAATGTGTCCTTAGGAATTCTTCCCGTTCCCAGGTTGATTCTGACTCGGTGTGATGCTCCCACTAGACTTTATAAAACTTCCTCACTTTACTGCTAGTGACCCTTTCATCTGATCCAAAATTTTGAACGGCTTCTCTTCGTACGTTAAATCCTTTGCCAATTCTATGTTGGTCATGGCAGTCCTTTCCTCAGGCGGTGATATACATCGCCTTAACTGTGAGACATGAAACACGTTATGCACATCGGACAATGCTGAGGGTAGTTCCAACTGATAAGCAACCGTGCCCACTCGAGAAATAACTGGAAATGGGCCAATAAATCTAGGTGCCAAATTTCCGCGAGTCTGGAATCTCTTGACTCCTTTCATAGGAGCGACTCATTGGTATACGTGTTCTCCAGGCTGAAAACTGATTTGTTGGTATTTTGCATCATAATAACTCTTCTGCCGAGATTTGGCCAATTGCAATCTATCTCTGATCTCCTTAACTTGTTTCTCAGCTTCCATCATAAGATCTGTCGCGAAGATACGGCTACCTCCAGTCTGAGACCAATTTAAAGGGGTGCGGCACTTACGGCCATACAAAGCCTCGTACGGTGACATCTTTAGACTGGTTTCGAAGCTGTTGTTGTAAGTGAACTCGGCATAAGGCAGACAATCTTCCCACTTAGATACTTGGGCCAAGACGCAGGCTCGTAGCATATCTTCGAGTATTTGGTTTACCCACTTTGTTTGTCCATCAGTCAGAGGATGATAAGCGGTACTGTATTTCAGCGCTGTCCCCAAGGCTTGATGGAGATGTGACCAAAAAGCGGAGGTAAAGAGTGAACCTCGGTCAGAAGTGATAGTTCGAGGTACTCCAAGCAGACTGACTATTCTGGACACATACAGCTGTGCAAGTTGATCTGCTCGATATGTGGTCTTGACCGGGATAAAGTGAGCTACCTTGGTTAGGGTGTCCACGATGACCCATATTGCATCATTGCCTCGCTGAGTCTTAGGTAGACCTGTGATGAAAATCATGCATACGTCATCCCATTTCCACTGCGAAACTGGCAGCAGTTGGAGAAGTCCGGCTGGCTTCTAATGTTCTGCCTTCACCTTGTTGCATATGTCACAACAGGCCACAAAATAGGCAATGTCTTTCTTCATTCCATCCCACCAGAATATTTGCCGAAGGTTTTCATACATTTTTGTACCTCCTGGGTGATTAGAGTATGAGGATTCGTGTGCTTCTGACAGGATTTTCTCTTTCATGTCCGACTGATTGGGTACACAAATCCTTCCACGGAATCGGAGAGTACCAAAGTGCTCCTTTGAGAAATCAGAGGTACGTCCTACTACCGTATTCTTGGCATGCCTTTGCAGGACAGGGTCGTCTGGCTGGGCCTTGCGTATTTCTTCCTCAAGTGTGGGGGTAACTTCCAAAATATTAGTGAGACCAGCATCAACTATGATCAGATTGAGTTGAGAAATATCCTCTTGAAGTTTACAGGGCAAGGATTTCAATATGACATTTAGGCTTGCCGGCTTTGGACTGAGTGCGTCAGCCACCACGTTGGCTCTACCCGGGTGGTAATTTATTCCAAGATGAGGTAGTGCCAACTCAAGCCATCTTTGCGGACGGAGATTTAAATCTTGCTGAGTAAATATATACTTGATACTTTTGTGATCGGTAAAAATTTGGCACCTCTGCCCGATGACGTAGTGCCTCCATAGTTTTAGAGCATGAACCACTGCGGCCAATTCCAGATCATGAGTATGGTAATTTCCCTCGTGTGGTCGCAGCTGTATACATCAAAACCGCGGTAGATGTCTGGAAGAGTCAATACGGGTGCAGTCGTCAGCCGTATTTTTAGATCACTGAAACTTTTCTCACATTCTTCAGTCCATTCAAACTTCTTATCCTTTTTGAGCAGCTATGTCATGGGTATAGCAATCTTGGAGAACCCTTCAATGAAACGACAGTAATATCCGTCCAGTCCAAAAAAACTCCAGATCTGTGATACTGTTGTTGGTGGCAACCAATCGAGCACATCCTTTACTTTGCTTGGGTCTACGACTATTCCCTCGATGGATAGCACATGTCCAAGAAATCCAACTTGTTTGAGCCAAAACTCACACTTACTGAATTTGGTGTAAAGCTGATGGTCGCGGAGTCGTTGTATCACTGCTCGAAGGTGTTCTCTATGATCTCCTTCGCTTTTTGAGTATTAAGTATGTCATGGATAAAGACTACCACGAACTTATCGAGGAAGTCCATGAATACTTTGTTCATCATGTGCATGAAGAAAGCAGGGGAATTGGTGAGACCAAAGGACATAACTGTATATTCATAAAGACTGTACCGAATGGTGAATGTGGTCTTAGGAATATCTTCCTTTTTAATTCTGAGCTGATGGTATCCTGCCCGTAAATCAATCTTGGAGAATACCTTGGCCCCACTGAACTGATCAAACAAGTCATCAATTCTTGGCAGCGGATATTTATTTTTGATGGTGACATCATTCAGCTGACGGTAATCCACACACATGCGGAGGCTGCCATCCTTCTTGCTTACGAATATAGCAGGTGATCCCCATGGTGAAGAACTGGGACGGATATATCCTTTCTGGAGCATTTCATTGAGCTGTTTCTTTAGTTCCACTAATTCTGATGAGGGCATCCGGTAATACTTCTTGTATAACAGTGCGGTTCTGGGTACAAGATCTATTGCAAACTCAAGCTCTCGATCTGGCGGCATGCCTGGCAGTTCTTCTTGAAATACATCAGGAAATTCACTGACCAAGGGAATTAATTCCAATTCAGCCACAACGGTGAAGATTATTCCCTTCTTGGGCAAGCTTCTGCGAGAATAGAATTTGGTAGTCTGCCCCTCTTGACTGGTCAGGGTGACTTCTCAGGTTGCGCAATTTATGCATACTTGATATTGGGTCAACCAATTCATGCCCAAAATAACATCCAGCTGTACCGACTCGATGAGTATCAAGGAAGTTGGAAAGCTTATTCCCTTGATATTGATTTCCAAATCACGGCAGACCAGATTACTCTTGATTAAAGATCCTGGGGTTTGTACCAGCATATTTTTGCCCAAAAGCGAACAAGAAAATTTGTTTTGGGCAACAAAACTCCGAGAAATAGAAGAGTGGGAAGCCCCAGAGTTAAATAAAATTAAGGCAGGTATGCTATTAACAGAAAACATACCAATGACTGAAGGAAATATGCCCTAGAGGCAATAATAAAGATGTTATTTGTATTTCCTTATATCATGATAAATGTCTTTTATTCATGATAGAATTGTATTAACTGAAAACTTAGTACATGTGTGAATACATAGACAAAACAATATGTCCCTAGTATGCCTCTACTAGACTAGCTCATTGATCAAAGATGGCTATGTTTCCTAGCCATAGACATGAGTTGTCATTTGATCAACGGGATCACATCATTCTAGCTTAGCACTATGACCGTTTAATTTTACTGCTATTGCTTTCTTCATTTCTTATACATGTTCCTATGACTATGAGATTATGCAACTCCCGAATACCGTCGGAACACCTTGTGTGCTATCAAACGTCACAACGTAACTGGGTGATCATAAAGATGCTCTGCAGGTGTCTTCGAAAGTGTTCGTGGTGTTGGCATAGATCAAGAATAGGATTTGTCACTCCGAGTGTCGGAGAGGTATCTCTGAGCCCTCTCGGTAATGCACATCATAATAAGCCTTGCAAGAAAATGACTAATGAGTTAGTCACGCGATGATGTATTACGGAACGAGTAAAGAGACTTGCCAGTAACGAGATTGAACTAGGTATAGAGATACCGACGATCGAATCTCGGGCAAGTAACATACCGATGACAAAGGAAACAATGTATGTTGTTATGCGGTTTGACCGATAAAGATCTTCATAGAATATGTAGGAACCAATATGAGCATCCAGGTTCCGCTATTGGTTCTTGACCGGAGATGATTCTCGGTCATGTCTACATAGTTCTCGAACCCATAGGGTCCGCACGCTTAATGTTTGATGACGATCGGTATTATGAGTTTATGAGTTTTGATGTACCGAAGGTAGTTCGGAGTACTGGATGAGATCACAGACATGACGAGGAATCTCGGAATGTCCGAGACGTAAAGATTGATATATTGGACGACTATATTCGGACACCCGAAGTGTTCCGTAAAGTTTCGGAATTAACCGGAGTACCGGGGGGGGGGTGGTTACCGGAACCCCCTGGGGAAGCTGTGGGCCTTATAGCCCATAGGAGAA
This sequence comes from Secale cereale, assembly GCA_902687465.1. NCBI lineage: Eukaryota > Viridiplantae > Streptophyta > Magnoliopsida > Poales > Poaceae > Secale > Secale cereale. Next base: position 77,727,158 of record LR738715.1, on the reverse strand, counting down.
AGAGAGAAGGAGGGCCAGGGCTGGGCCGCGCGCCCCCCACCCCTTGGTCCGAATTGGACAAGGAAGGAAGGGGGGGCGGCGCCCCTTTCCTTCTCCTTCTCCATCTCCTTCCTTCCCCCCTTCTCCTTCTTGGTGGATTCCTACTAGGAATAGGATTGCAATCCTATTCCTAGTAGGATTGCCTCTCCTGGCGCGCCATAGAGGGCCGGCCGGCCTCCCCCCTTGCTCCTTTATATACGGGGGCAAAGGGGCACCCAAAGACACACAAGTTGAATTGTTTTAGCCGTGTGCGGTGGCCCCCTCCACAGAAACACACCTCGGTCATACTGTCGCATTGCTTAGGCGAAGCCCTGCGCCGATAACTTCATCATATCCGTCACCACGCCGTCGTGCTGATGAAACTCTCCCGTGAAGCTCAACTGGATCAGGAGCTCGTGGGACGTCATCAAGCTGAACGTGTGCTGAACGCGGAGGTGTCGTACGTTCAGTACTTGATCGGTTGGATCGCGAAGAAGTTCGACTACATCAACCGCGTCACTAGACGCTTCCGCTCCCGGTCAACGAGGGTACGTAGACACACTCTCCCCCTCGTTGCTATGCATCTAGTAGATAGATCTTGCGTGATCGTAGGAAAAATTTGAAAATACTACGTTCCCCAACAGTGGTATCATGAGCCAGGTCTATGCGTAGATGATATGCACGAGTAGAACAAAAGTGAGTTATGGACGATACTAGTCATACTGCTTACCAGCGTGTCATACTTTTCTTCGGCGGTATTGTGAGATGAAGTGGCCCGGACCGACATTACGCGTACGCTTACGCAAGACTGGTTTCACCGTTATGAGCACTCGTTGCTTAAAGGTGACTGGCGGGTGTCTGTCTCTCTCACTTTAGCTGAATCGAGTGTGGCTACGCCCGGTCCTTGTGAAGGTTAAAACAGCACATACTTGACGAAACATCATTGTGGTTTTGTATGCGTAGGTAAGAACGGTTCTTGCTAAGCACATAGCAGCCACGTAAAACTTGCAACAACAAAGTAGAAGACGTCTAACTTGTTTTTGCAGGGCATGTTGTGATGTGATATGGTCAAGACATGATGAGTGAAACGGTTTTGTATGAGATGATCATGTTTTGTAATGTTATCGGCAACTGGCAGGAGCCATATGGTTGTCGCTTTATTGTATGAAATGCAATCGCCATGTAATTGCTTTACTTTATCACTAAGCGGTAGCGATAGTCGTAGAAGCAATAGTTGGCGAGACGACAACGATACTACGATGGAGATCAAGGTGTCGCACCGGTGACGAAGGTGATCATGACGGTGCTTTGGAGATGGATATCAAAAGCACAAGATGATGATGGCCATATCATGTCACATATTTTGATTGCATGTGATGTTTATCTTATTATGCTTCTTATTTTTCTTAGTACGGCGGTAGCATTATAAGATGATCCCTTACAAAATTTCAAGGTATAAGTGTTCTCCCTGAGTATGCACCGTTGCGAAAGTTCGTCATGCCGAGACACCACGTGATGATCGGGTGTGATAAGCTCTACATTCAAATACAACGGGTGTAAGCCAGTTTTGCACACGCAGAATACTCGGGTTAAACTTGACGAGCCTAGCATATGTAGATGTGGCCTCGGAACACTGGAGACCGAAAGGTCGAGCGTGAATCATATAGTAGATATGATCAACATAAGATGTTCACCATTGAAACTACTCCATCTCACGTGATGATCGGACATGGTTTAGTTGATTTGGATCACGTGATCATTTAGATGACCAGAGGGATGTTTATCTAAGTGGGAGTTCTTAAGTAATATGATTAAATTGAACTTTAATTTATCATGAACTTAGTCCTGATAGTTTTTGCATATCTATGTTGTTGTAGATCAATGGCCCGTGCTACCGTTCCTTTGAATTTTAATGCATTCCTAGAGAAAGCTAAGTTGAAAGATGATGGTAGCAATTACACGGACTGGGTCCGTAACTTGAGGATTATCCTCATTGCTGCATAGAAGAATTATGTCCTTGAAGCACCGCTAGGTGACAAGCCCCCTCCCGCTAATGTAGATGCTTTGAACATCTGGTAGACGTGGTCTGATGACTACACGATAGTTTAGTTTGCCATGCTTTACGGCTTAGAACCGGGACTTCAACGATGTTTTGAACGTCATGGACCATATGAGATGTTCCAGGAGTTGAAGTTAATATTTCAAGCAAATGCCCAAATTGAGAAATATGAGATTTCCAATAAGTTCTACAGCTGCAAAATGGAGGAGAATAGTCCTATCAGTGAACACTTGCTCAGGATGTCTGGGTACTACAATCATATGACTCAACTTGGTTGCAAAGTTGACGAGGATAGTGTTATTGATAGAGTTCTTCAATCACTTTCACCAAGCTATAAAGGCTTCGTGATGAACTATAATATGCAAGGGATGCAGAAGACAATTCCCGAGCTCTTTGCTATGCTCAAAGTTGCGGAGGTAGAAATCAAAAAGGAGCATCAAGTGTTGATGGTTAACAAGACCACTAGTTTCAAGAAAAAGGGCAAGGGAAAGAAGGGGAACTTCAAGAAGAATAGCAAGACAATTGCTACTCCCACGAAGAAACCCAAGTCTGGAGCCAAGCCTGAAACTGAGTGCTTCTACTACAAGGGGACTGGACACTGGAAGCGGAACTGCCCCAAGTATTTGGCAGATAAGAAGGATGGCAAGGTGAACAAAGGTATATATGATATAAATGTTATTGATGTGTACCTTACTAATGCTCGTAGTAGTACCTGGGTATTTGATACCGGTTCGGTTGCTAATATTTGTAACTCAAAACAGGGACTACGGATTAAACGAACATTGGCTAAGGACGAGGTGACGATGCGTGTGGGAAATGTTTCCAAAGTCGATGTGATCGCCGTTCGCACGCTACCTCTACATCTACCTTCGGGATTAGTCTTAGACCTAAATAATTGTTATTTGGTGCCAGCGTTGAGCATGAACATTATATCTGGATCTTGTTTGTTGCAAGACGGTTATTCATTTAAATCAGAGAATAATGGTTGTTCTATTTTTATGAATAATATCTTTTATGGTCATGCACCCTTGAAGAGTGGTCTATTCTTGTTGGATCTCGATTGTAGTGATACACATATTCATAATATTGAAGCCAAAAGATGCAAGGTTAATAATGATAATGCAACTTATTTGTGGCACTGCCGTTTCGGTCATATTGGTGTAAAGCGCATGAAGAAACTCCATAGTGATGGACTTTTGGAATCACTTGATTATGCATCACTTGGTGCTTGCGAACCATGCCTCATGGGCAAGATGACTAAAACTCCGTTCTCCGGAATTGTGGAGCGAGCAGCAGATTTGTTGGAAATCATACATACTGATGTATGTGGACCAATGAGTGTTGAAGCTCGCGGCGGGTATCGTTATTTTCTAACCTTCATTGATGATTTGAGCAGATATGGGTATATCTACTTAATGAAGCACAAGTCTGAAACATTTGAGAAGTTCAAAGAATTTCAGAGTGAAGTAGAGAATCATCATAACAAGAAAATAAAGTTTCTGCGATCTGATCGTGGAGGTTAATATTTGAGTTACGAGTTTGGTATTCATTTGAAACAATGTGGAATAGTTTCACAACTCACGCCACCCGGAACACCACTGCGTAATGGTGTGTTCGAACGTCGTAACCGTACTTTATTGGATATGGTGCGATCTATGATGTCTCTTACCGATTTACCAATATCCTTTTGGGGTTATGCTTTAGAGACAGCTGCATTCATGTTAAATAGGGCACCATCTAAATCCGTTGAGATGACACCTTATGAACTATGGTTTGGCAAGAAACCAAAGTTATCGTTTCTTAAAGTTTGGGGCTGCGATGCTTATGTGAAAAAGCTTCAACCTGATAAGCTCGAACCCAAGTCGGAGAAATGTGTCTTCATAGGATACCCAAAAGAGACTGTTAGGGTACACCTTCTATCACAGATCCGAAGGCAAGATATTTGTTGCTAAGAATGGATCCTTTCTAGAGAAGGAGTTTCTCTCGAAAGAAGTGAGTGGGAGGAAAATAAGACTTGATGAGGTAACTGTACCTTCTCCCGAATTGGAAAGTGGAACATCACAGAAACTAGTTCCGGTGATTCCTACACCAATTAGTGAGAAAGCTAATGATGATGATCATGAAACTTCAGATCAAGTTTCTGCTGAACGTCGTAGATCAACCAGAGTATGTTCCGCACCAGAGTGGTATGGCAACCCAGTTATGGAAATCATGCTACTAGACCATGATGAACCTACGAACTATGACGAAGCGATGATGAGCCAAGATTCCGCAAAATGGCTTGAGGCCATGAAATCTGAGATGGGATCCATGTATGAGAACAAAGTGTGGACTTTGGTTGACTTGCCCGATGATCGACTAGCCATCGAAAATAAATGGATCTTCAAGAGGAAGACATTACTGTTTACAAAGCTCGACTTGTTGCGAAAGGGTTTCGACAAGTTCAAGGAGTTGACTACGATGAGACTTTCTCACCTGTAGCGATGCTTAAGTCTGTCCGAATCATGTTAGCAATTACCGCATTTTATGATTATGAAATCTGGCAAATGGATGTCAAAACTGCATTCCTGAATGGATATCTCAAAGAAGAGTTGTATATGATGCAACCAGAAGGTTTTGTCGATCCAAAAGGAGCTAACAAAGTATGCAAGCTCCAGCGATCCATCTATGGACTGGTGCAAGCATCTTGGAGTTGGAATATACGCTTTGATGAGGTGATCAAAGCATATGGTTTTATACACACTTTTGGAGAAGCCTGTATATACAAGAAAGTGAGTGGGAGCTCTGTAGCATTTCTGATATTATATGTGGATGACATATTGTTGATTGGAAATGATATAGAATTTCTAGATAGCATAAAAGGATACTTGAATAAGAGTTTTTCAATGAAAGACCTCGGAGAAGCTGCTTACATGTTAGGCATCAAGATCTATAGAGACGCTTAATTGGACTTTCACAAAGCACATACCTTGATAAAGTTTTGAAGAAGTTCAAAATGGATCAGACAAAGAAATGGTTCTTGCCTGTGTTACAAGGTATAAGTTGAGTAAGACTCAATGCCCGACCACTGCAGAAGATAGAGAGATAATGAAAGTCATTCCCTATGCCTCAGCCATAGGATCTATCATGTATGCAATGTTGTGTACCAGACCTAATGTGTGCCTTGCTATAAGTCTAGCAGGGAGGTACTAAAGTAATCCAGGAGTGGATCACTGGACATCGGTCAAGAACATCCTGAAATACCTGAAAAGGACAAAGGATATGTTTCTCGTGTATGGAGGTGACAAAGAGCTCGTCGTAAACAGTTACGTCCATTCTAGATTTGACACTGATCCGGATGACTCTAAGTCACAAACCGGATATGTATTTTTATTAAACGATGGAGCTGTCAGTTGGTGCAGTTCCAAGCAGAGCGTCGTGGCGGGATCTACGTGTGAAGCGGAATACATAGCTACTTCGAAAGCAGCAAATGAAGGAGTCTGGATGAAGGAGTTCATATCCGATCTAGGTATAATACCTAGTGCATCGGGTCCAATGAAAATCTTTTGTGACAACACTGGAGCAATAGCCTTGGCGAAGGAATATAGGTTTCACAAGAAAACAAAGCACATCAAAAGACGCTTCAATTCCATCCGCGATCTAGTCAAGGAGGGAGACATAGAGATTTGCAAGATACATACAGATCTGAATTTTGCCGACCCGTTGACTAAGCCTCTTCCGCGGGCAAAACATGATCAGCACCAGGACTCCATGGGTGTGCGGATCATTACTTTGTAATCTAGATTATTGACTCTAGTTCAAGTGGTAGACTGAAGGAAATGTGCCCTAGAGGCAATAATAAAGATGTTATTTGTATTTCCTTATATCATGATAAATGTCTTTTATTCATGCTAGAATTGTATTAACCAGAAACTTAGTACATGTGCGAATACATAGACAAAACAGTATGTCCCTAGTATGCCTCTACTAGACAAGCTCATTGATCAAAGATGGCTATGTTTCCTAGCCATAGACATGAGTTGTCATTTGATAAACGGGATCACATCATTAGGAGAATGATGTGATGGACTAGACCCATCCATTATCTTAGCACTATGATCGTTTAGTTTTAACTTTATTGCTTTCTTCATGACTTATACATGTTCCTATGACTGAGATTATGCAACTCCCGAATACCGTAGGAACACTTTGTCTGCTATCAAACGTCACAACGTAACTGGGTGATCATAAAGATGCTCTACAGGTGTCTCCGAAAGTGTTCGTGGTGTTGGCATAGATCAAGAATAGGATTTGTCACTCCGAGTGTCGAAGAGGTATCTCTGGGCCCTCTCGGTAATGCACATCATAATAAGCCTTGCAAGAAAATGACTAATGAGTTAGTCACGAGATGATGTATTACGGAACGAGTAAAGAGACTTGCCAGTAACGAGATTGAACTAGGTATAGAGATACCGATGATCGAATCTCGGGCAAGTAACATACTAATGACAAAGGGAACAACGTATGCTGTTATGCGGTTTGACCGATAAAGATCTTCGTAGAATATGTAGGAACCAATATGAGCATCCAGGTTCCGCTATTGGTTATTGACCGGAGATGAGTCTCGGTCATGTCTACATAGTTCTCGAACCCGTAGGGTCCGCACGCTTAACGTTTGATGACAATCGGTATTATGAGTTTATGAGTTTGGATGTACCGAAGGTAGTTTGGAGTCCCGGATGAGATCACAGACATGACGAGGAGTCTCGGAATGTCCGAGACGTAAAGATTGATATATTGGAAGACTATATTCGGACACCGGAAGTGTTCCGTAAAGTTTCGGAATTAACCGGAGTACCGGGGGGGGCTACCGGTACCCCCTGGGGAAGCTATGGGCCTTAATTGGCATATGAGAAAGAGAGAAGGAGGGCCAGGGCTGGGCCGCGAGCCCCCCCCCCCCCCCACCCCTTGGTCCGAATTGGACAAGGAAGGAAGGGGGGCCGGCGCCCCTTTCGTTCTCCTTCTCCCTCTCCTTCCTTCCCCCCTTCTCCTTCTAGGTGTACTTGATCGGTTGGATCGCGAAGAAGTTCGACTACATCAACAGCGTCACAAGACGCTTCCACTCCTGGTCTACGAGGGTACGTAGACACACTCTCCCCCTCGTTGCTATGCATCTAGTAGATAGATCTTGCGTGATCGTAGGAAAATTTTGAAAATACTACGTTCCCCAACAATGACTACTTCGGGGTTTTCTTGGGCTTCATCCACGGAGAGGTGATGAACGTGCCCGGCGATGTTTTGCTGGTTCGGGTATGACCCCATAAAGTTGACTTGTGGTCTGAATAGGGCATTCGCCTTGCTGTTCTTGGGGCACTGTCTAGCATAATGTTCGTTTGCCCACAACTGAAACAAGAATTGTTGCGCTGACGCTCCTCATGCACTGTGTTGGTCACGACATTCTTGACTTGGGTAGTGGTCTTGTTAACATTTTGTTGCCAATTGGGCTTGTATTCTACCTGAGTCTGTTGCCAGGTTCGAGCCTTTTGCACTGGTTGCCCTTCCTTCATTGGTTCAAACTTGCGCTTGTGCTCGTTATTAGCAGGCCTGTTGTCCAGCATGAGCTTGTGCTCTCTTTCTGCAATGAAATCTCTTTGTTCACCAAAGTTTGGAAGTCTGGAAAATTGAGCATGCTGAGGGTGCACTGGAGTTGCGAGTTTAATCCTCCAGGAAATTTGTCAATCTTTCTTTCTTCAGTGGCAACGTCATAAAGGGAGTAACGGGCCCGATGATTGATTTTTTGCAAATATTCACCCACATACATATTTCCTTGGGTGAGTGCAAGAAATTCACGCTATTTGGTCTTCATAATTCCAGTAGGGATATAATATTTTTTGAACTGATCCTTGAATTTTGACCAGGTGAGTTCTTCATCAGCAGGCCACATGGCTTTTGCATTTTCCCACCATATGGCAGCAGCGCCTTCAAGATAGTGAGTTGCATATGGAACTTTATCCTCTTCTGCAGTATGGGCAATCTCAAGCTTCCTTTCAATGGTCCCCAACCAATCATCGGCATCCAAGGGGTCAATAACCTGGCTGAAACTGGGAGGTTGAGTTCTCAGAAAATCTGATAGCTTGGAGTGATGACCGTTCTGATTTCCATTCTGTACAACCATAGCTTGAACACTTTTTAGTATCTCAAGCTGATCATTACTTCTCATTTCCTCAAACATACACAGAATTTGCTCGGTGGTAGGCGGATTTGGCGGTGGAGGCGGTGGTGGTATGTACGGCTCGGGAGAGTGTCCTGCCTGTCGGGCGGAACGACGAACATGAACATCCTCGTGAGCTCAGCTACTGTTGCCTCCCCATGTCATCCTATTATGGATTTTTCCCAAGACAACGCAACCGAGATGAGAAACATCCAAAAGGAAATTGGGGAAAAGCCAACAACAAATCTCGAGAGAAAACAAAATTACGAAGAAAAGACAGCGAATAGAAGAAATACAGTTCTAGCAAAATTATACATAGACTCATACATGAAAGGTAATTAACATCCCTGGTTCCACTATGCTCATACAGGAAACGAAACATCATGACTCATACAACTACATCCATACAACATCCGAACAACTGCGAATACTCAGAAGCTCTGCTGCTCTGCTGGTGCTGTGGGGTCCTCTCCGGAAGCAGACTCGGATCCTGAACTGACGAGGTTAACTGAAACCTCTGGGTTAAAGGTAACACGACGGTGCTGCCTCGGGGGCTCTCCTTCCGGGGCAGGAGTAGGGTGAATCATAGGTGCTACAGGAGTAGTGAGAAGAGAAACCCACTCAGCAGGAGCACTGAGAGGATTTATGGTTGAGGCGCCTGAGCTACTCGGAGGAGTGACCGGTGAAATAGGGGAACTCGAACTGGCTGGAATGTAAGGGGTAAATCCCATGGATGTGGGAGTAGTGACAGACCTAGTAGTGGCTAAAGCAATACGAGTGTTAGTCAACTCTCGAGCCAGCTCGTGGATCAGGAGGTAGCTAGCAGTAATATAACGGGAAAGATGGCTAGCAACACTATCAGACTCCGGATCAATATCAGGGAAACGAACACGACTGTTGTCGTGCAGAGAAGGAGAGTATTGGAAACCTGGGTGATTTTGCATTCGGACCTCGCTGTAACGGAGCTCGACAAGGATCTCAAATGCAGCAAATTGGACGGCATGTGAAGCGGTAGGAGCGTAACCGCTCCGAGAGGTACGAGTGTAAGTGCTGGAGTCGGAATTGGTGCGCAGAGTCACCACTGCCTGATACTCATACACTGAGCCTGCTAGATGCTCCCGGTACACACGATAGACTGGGTCGTCTCTGAGAGGGTACAGCCGACACCACACGTTATGAAGGAGGTGCGGTGACCTGTACGGCATCAACTGCAACTGGCACGGATATGGCACCGGAGCCATCTACACTCACAACCATTAGTAGGTTAGCATACAAATAAAGCAAGTATATGCAAAGCAACAACCAGCTACACATGCTACCGGCACTCAACTTAAACTCGTATCTAGCGTTTAGTTAACACGTCGTAGTCTAACGTGCCCTACAGTCAGCGCGGCTCTAATACCAAGCGTGGTGGCATCCCGGCTCAAAGCGATCGGTTTACCCTGCATTGCCAGCCCAGAGACCTTGTCTTCTCGCCACACACAACATCTTGGTACAGAAAACAACCGCTTTATTGATACTAGCGGATCAAAGTTTTACATTACAACAGATAGCAAGGCCAAGCGGCACACACGGTGCGGCTGAACAATATGTACATTATTTAGTGAACATAACAGGCCTCGGTCATTGCTACCTCTTGAGCTTGCGTTGTATTCCCTCGAAGAGGAAAGGGAGAGGCAGCACAGTAGCGTAAGTATTTCCCTCAGTTTTTGAGAACCAAGGTATCAATCCAGTAGGAGAGCACGTGCCAGTCCCTCGCACCTGCACAAACAAATAAGAACTTCGCAGCCAACGCGATAAGGGGTTGTCAATCCCTTTACGGTCACTTACGAGAGTGAGATCTGATAGAGATGATAGTTGATATTTTTGGTATTTTTGGTTTAATAAAACAGCAAATAAAAGCGGTAAAAGTAAAGTAGATGTAGATTGATATGTTGAGAATAGACCCGGGGGCCATAGTTTTCTCTAGTGGCTTCTCTCATGATGGCGATATTCTACGGCGGGTAAACAAATTACTGTCGAGCAATTGATAGAAAAGCGAATAATTATGAGACTATCTAGGCATGATCATTGTATATAGGCATCACGGCCAATACAATTAGACCGACTCCTGCCTGCATCTACTACTATTACTCCACACATCGACCACTATCCAGCATGCATCTAGTGTATTGAGTTCATACGAACAGAGTAACGCCTTAAGCAAGATGACATGATGTAGAGGGATAAACTCAAGCAATATGATGTAAACCCCATCTTTTTATCTTCGATGGCAACAATACAATACGTGCCTTGCTGCCCCTACTGTCAATGGGAAAGGACACCGCAAGATTGAACCCAAAGCCAAGCACTTCTCCCATTGCAAGAACTATAGATCTAGTAGGACAAACCAAACCAATAATTCGAAGAGACTTGCAAGGATGTTATGAGCACACATAAAAATTTCAGAGATGAACCAAATATCTTTCATAGATAACCTTGATCATAAACTCACAATTCATCGGATCTCGACAAACACACCGCAAAAAGATATTACATCGAATAGATCTCCTCAAAAACCGAGGAGAACTTTGTATTGAGATCCAGAAAGAGAGAGAAGAAGCCATCTAGGTACTAGCTATGGACCCAAAGGTCTGTGGTAAACTACTCACCACTCATGGTGAGGGCGATGATGATGATGATGAAGGCCTCCGTGATGGATCCCCCTCCGGTGGAGCTCCGGAACAGGCTCCAAGATGGGATCTCCACGGGAACAGAAGCTACGGCGGTGGAATTAGGGTTTTCTCTCTGTTCACGGAGTTTGTGGGGTACGTGGACTTATATAAGAAGAAGGAGGGCACCGGGGGACGCTCGAGTGGGCCTCGAGGCAGGGGGGCGCGCCCTGGGAAGGGGGGCGCGCCCCCACCCTCGAGGGCCACTCGAGGCTCCCCTGACGTGGTTCTCAAGTTCCTCTGGCGTAATTTTCTCCAAAAATATCTCTCGCGAAGGTTTCATTCCGTTTGGACTCCGTTTGATATTCTTTTTCTGCAAAACCCTGAAATAGGCAAAAAACAGCAATCTGGATTGGGCCTTTGGGTTAGTAGGTTAGTCCCAAAAATGATATAAAAGTGAATGATAAAGCCCATTAAACATCCAAGACTTCATAAATAATAGCATGGAACAATCAAAAATTATAGATACGTTGGAGATGTATCAAGCATCCCCAAGCTTAATTCCTGCTCGTCCTCGAGTAGGTAATTGATAAAGAAAGAATTTTTTATGTGGAATGCTAACCAATATAGTTTTTCAATGTAATTCTCTTAATTGTGGCATGAATGTTCAGATCTGAAAGATTTAAGATAAAAGTCTATATTGACATAAGAAATAATAATACTTCAAGGAAAACCAACAAAGCAATCATGTCTTCTCAAAATACTATGGCTAAAAAATCATATAGTGTTGGATATGCTCCCTCGTTATCACACAAAATATTCATATGATGCACAACCCTGATTTCATCCAAGCATTTGTTTTCATACTCTATCTTTTCAAACCTTTCAACTTTCAGGCAATACATGAGCGTGAGCCATGGATATAGCACTATGGGTGGAATTGAGATGGTTGTGGAGAAGACAAAAAGGAGGGAGATAGTCTCACATCGACTAGGTGTATCAACGGGCTATGGAGATGCCCATCAATAGATATCAATGTGAGTGAGTAGGGATTGCCATGCAACGGATGCACTAGAGCTAAATATGAACGAAAGATCAACAAAAGAAACTAGTGGGTGTGCATCCAACGTGCTTGCTCACGAAGACCTAGGGCATTTGAGGAAGCCCATCATTGGAATATACAAGCCAAGTTCTATAACAAAAATTCCCACTAGTATATGAAAGTGACTAAACATGAGACTCTCTATGTAATGCCCAGTATGAGATTATACCTCCTACGTGTCGAGGCACGACTTAAAGGTATAAGCTCATACCAGAATGATCACAAGTATGGTATCTTTGCATGACTCATGTAAAAGAGGGATGAAATTGCAAAAGAGTAGTTGGTTTACACTCTCCACGTCACACAATACATTACATAAGCAATCATCATCCAAATAACATCACAGTCCGACTACGGATGAAGATCCAAATGAAAGATACCAAATAAATAAAGCCACAAGGTCCGAATCGCCCCTAGTAGAAGCCACTACTGATCATCGGGATAGTACACGCAGTATCGCCCACGTTCTTCATCGAACTCCCAGTACAGCTCTGTGCCGTCACCTGTGTAGTTCACCATAGTACCTGTATCTGGTGTTGTGTAGAATCTGTGAGCCACGGAGGACTCAGCAATCTCGTTCCCGGGTAGCAAAACTATCTAAGCCTTGGGTGTGGAACAAGGCTGAAGAACAAAGGTTGCAGCTGCACTAGCACTAGCTTACGTGTATAGAGTGAGAAGAGAATTGCCACGAGCGACAAAGTGATCACGAAGTGAACCTATCTAAGCACGTCAAACATAACCCCACCGTGTTCACTTCCCGAACCTCTTTCGGAAAATGACCGTCACGGTTACTCACGCTGGTAGTGTATTCTGAACATGGTGTCAAGTTTTCTACAACCGGATATTAATAAATTCCCATCTGCCACATAACCGCGGGCACGACTTTCGAAAGATCAAAACCCTGGAGGGGTGTCCAAAGTTCGCCCATCACAAGCTCACGATCTGCGGAGTCGCAACTCCAAGGTGGGAAGACCCGAGTATTCTCGGAATCTCGTGCTCAAGATATTCCGACTAAGGTAAAACTAATCCAGCAAATCCTCCCGGCGTGCCAACACCCTGATAGTAGCCGCGCGTATCTCATCTCAGGCCATGTCCGGATGGGACAAGCTACGGGTGAATACCAAATACCTCGGGTTTCCCCAAGGCGGCCCCGCAGGTTGCCCAGTTTGGACCAACACTCATGTGGAGCACTGGCCCGGGTTGTTGATTAAGAAAAGGGTTTATAACTCCCTATGCAAGTTTTAGTTGTTAGGCAAATGTAGAACGAATGTTGGGACTTGCTGGAAAAGCTTTAGCGCTAAGCGGGTTATCGAGGGGGGCCCATAAACCCCAACCGTGTTAGGGACGCAAAATCAAGGAACATAACACCAGTTTAAACGGTTCCTAGGGAGGCATGAGTGGAACAAAACACCAAATAAGAGGCTTAGCCTTCCACCCATTGCCAAGTATATAGATGATTTAGTTGACATATTATATAGTGTGATATACCAACAATAACTTCAACATGAAGCAAGAATCTTCAATCTTCTCCTGCAACTAGCAATGCTATAAGAAGGGGCTGAGCGAAGCTTACGTGGCCAAACAAAGGTTTGCTAGGTTGGGTGGTTAGAGAGATGCATGGCTATAATAGGAGGCTGACAAACAAACATGGGCATCGAGGCAATAAGCTAAAGAGCGAGACATCTAGCAATAGGCAAAGATAGTAATGATATCTGTGTCAGGTCATCTTGCATGTCGAGTCGTCGATGGGACCGTAAGACGGCTCCTCATACTCAATCTTGGTAGGAACCTCGTTCTCGGTCTCGGCTCCCGGCTCTACTCAACACAAGAACACAACATGGCACAACATCAAACAAGGTGCAATGCACAATCAACATGATGCAAGTATGATGATGCGTATGCATGGCAAGGGATTAGCACAAGAACAACACAAATCAACAAGTTCAAATGAGGCCGGAATCAACATGTAGCAAAACCGGTAGGTCCTCATGTATACTTTGAAAGTGGTCCAGATCTGAACAAAACTTAAGTTAAAGTTGTTAAACAGCAAGTTAACATGCACCATGATAATCTACACGAAATTCTAGTCAAGTTTCATATAAAGTTTGTTTAATTCAGAGCTACGGTCTAGAAGATATGAGCAAAACAAGACAAACATGGAAACGGTGCAAGATGCACCCAAACATCAAGCAAACACACTCCAAACATGTAAACAACATGATATTTTGATTCTACATGCAAAATCACACAAGTTTCATATAGGGCACGCTCAAAACGGAGCAACGGTTCAACACATACACACGAAACAAGATACAATGCAAAGCTGAAGTTAACAGCCACATAGCAACTTTGGAGCAATAGATATATATGCTATAGCACCCAAACATGATGACAATAAGCATGGACATGAACTAGAAATATCCTACAGCAAACAACTCCATTGGAGCAACTCCACAGGAGGCATGGATCACTAGCAACAAGCTACACCAAATTGATCATGCTGATAAAATCCTGACAGGCATAATTTATAACAACTTGGGAGCAAGAAATAAATAAGCTACAGCAAACCATATGTGCAAGTGAGGGCATGGATGGATAGACGAAAACATGGACAACAAAGAATGATCATTTGCCACTGGAAAACAAGCATGGATTTGAGTGGTGCATCAAGCAAACATAGCATCAGGTTAAAACAGATTGTAGACTTAACAGTTTTTTCACTAAGTATAAAACAGTAACATTGGCATGGTATGTTTGCAAGCTTGTTTAAGTCACCTCAAGGCATATCATGGAAAGTGGTTTGCACCATAGCAAAGACCATATGATGGTGCTTCTAAAACATATTGACATGTGACATGGGGACAAACACATCAATAGCAAAGAGCATGTCAAAACATCATCTCATAACAAGTTTCAGCACTTAATAGTCACATGCACTTTTTCAACAGATGTTAACATAGAAATATGAACCCTAACATGAATGCTACATCAACCATCATGTAGAGCACTTCACAATGAACATTTTGACATATCATATGCTCCATTTGGATAAACATGCAACAAGTTATCATATCTCAAACATGGCAGCAAATTAACAAGTAACAGCAGTTTATTACAAGTAGCACTCTTTTCACGATGATTAGGTCATCAAGATGATCTCAAACAAGCATGCCAGAATGGATCAAAATGTAGAGCACATCACCACGATCATTTTGATATATCATATGCACAAATTGGACAAGCACACTAAAAGATACAGCCACTCGAACATGCAAGAAAATAACAGAAAACCTGGGACTTAGTCAAAATTCTAACTCTGGAAAAAAAACATGAATGCACAATAGCTATAAAACGCTCGTGCGAGGCTTAGGCGGGAGCTCACCTTGGGCTCGGCCCAATTCGAAGAGGCCGAGGTGGGCCGGCGGCTTGGGCTGGCCCGTCCGAGGGGAAAGGCCACGGCCTGGTGGTGGAGGTGGAGGCCCGACGGGGAGCGGACCACCTGCGGGCGGAGGCCTGCGAGGCCGGCTGTCGGTTGTCCCTCCCGATCCCACCTTGATCGGGCAAGGGCGGCGGAGGCAGAGGCCGGCGGCGGGCGGCGGCGGTTGCCGGCCACCGGCGACGAGAGCGGGGCGACAGAGGCCTAGATCCGGTCGGGGAGGAGCGGATCTGGCCGACGGCGGCTGACGAAGCACGCGGCGGCGGGGCTAGGAGGACGCCGGCGGCGGGGTAGGATTGGCGGAGAACGACGGCGGCTAGGGCCCGCGTCGCGGCGGCGGGAGGCGGAGTGGCCGAGGCGGGAGGTGGAGTCGGGCGCGGAGGCGCCTGGGCCGCGGGGGCCCGATCCGGGCCGGCGGGCTCGGCCGGCGGCGCGGTGGCTGGTGGGCGGCGGAGACGCCACGTGGCACGACGGGGTTGGCCGGGCGCGTCCGGGCGGACGTGTCCGGTCCGTTCCGGACGTGTCCGGCGGCGAGAGGAGGGAGGAGACTAGGGTTTGCCCGAAAAATGGACGTGGGGGACTAATTTATAGGCATAGGGAGCTAGGAGACTCCAAATGAGGAGCGGTTTTCGGCCACGTGATCACGATCCAACGGCCGAGATGATGGGAGTGGTTGAGCTGGGTTAGTGGGCTGTTGTGGAGGGGGTCTTGGGCCAAAAGGAAGGGGTACTTTTGGCCCACTAGGTTAACCGTTGGAGTACCAAACGAACTCCAAACGCGACGAAACTTGACAGGCAGCCTACACGTACCAAAACAACAACGCACGACAAGTCTCACCTCATTCCGGAAACGTTACACGGCCTCACATGAAAGAAGTACTAGGGGGTGCCACGGGCACGTGTGTGAGTGTCGGAACTTGAAACGGACAGCGGGAATAAGCGAGTGGGACCGGGTGCAAGTGACAACACGAATGCAATGCAATGCACATGACAACATGACATGGATGAAATGCACACACGCACACGACAAAACAAAGAAACCCGAAATGAAAGAAGAGCCCAGAATGGAATTGATGAAGTCAAAGTTTCATATATTGCCATAATTGGAAAGTGTTACATCCGGGGCATTACAAACTCTCCTCTACTACGAAAAGATCTCATCCCGAGATCTAGGACTGGAAGAAGGAAGGGTACTCGGAACGAAGGTGATCTTCTCGTTCCCACGTAGCTTCTCGGTCGGTATGGTGTGACCACTTAACTTTAAAGAACTTGATTGACTTGTTGCGGGTCTTGCGCTCAGTTTCTTCAAGAATAGCAACATGCTGCTCACGGTAAGACAAGTCTTGTTGAAGATCAATCTCCTCGAACGGAATGGTGCGTTCAGGTGTCTTGAAGCACTTGCGGAGTTGAGAAACGTGAAACACATCATGAACATTTGCAAAGTTGGAGGGGAGCTCAAGTTGATAGGTTAGATTGCCTCTTTTGCCAAGAATCTTGAAAGGGCCCACATATCTAGGAGCAAGCTTTCCTTTGATACCGAATCTTTGGGTTCCTTTCATAAGAGAAACTCGGAGATAGACATGATCCCCAATGTCGAAAGCAAAATCATGATGCTTGCCGTCATAGTAACTCTTTTGACGCGATTGAGCGGCCTTGAGATTCTCACATATGACTTTGCACATTTCTTCGGCTTCTGAGATCAAGTCATTGCCAAGAAGTTGACGTTCACCAGTCTCGGACCAGTTGAGAGGGGTACGACACTTTCTGCCATAGAGGGTTTCAAAAGGAGCTTCGCGGGCACTTGCTTGGAAACTGTTGTTGTAAGAGAACTCGGCAAACGGGAGACAATCTTCCCACTTCATGCCAAAAGAGATGACACAAGCTCTGAGCATGTCTTCGAGGATCTGGTTCACTCTTTCGACTTGACCACTAGTCTGAGGGTGAAACGCAGTGCTGAAACGGATCTTAGTGCCCATGGCTGACTGAAAGGAGTCCCAGAACTTGGATGTGAACAAACTTCCACGATCTGAGGAGAGAACTTGAGGAATGCCATGTAACGAGACAATTCTGGAAGTGTACAACTCTGCCAACTGAGCTGCGTTGATGGATTCTTTGACTGGAAGGAAGTGGGCTACTTTGGTTAGCTCGTCAATCACAACAAAGATAGCATCATTACCCTTCTTGGACTTGGGAAACCCAGTGACGAAATCCATTTCAATGTGGTCGAATTTCCACTCGGGAATAGGAAGAGGTTGGAGGAGACCGGCTGGACGTTGATGCTCTGCCTTCACTCTTCTGCATACATCACATTCATTCACAAATTGGGCAATCTCCCTTTTCATGCGAGTCCACCAGTAAGATTGCTTGAGGTCTTGGTACATCTTGGAACTTCCGGGATGAATCAAGAGGAGGGAGTCATGTGCTTCGTTCATTATGAGTTTCCTGAGATCACCCTTGGGAACCACAAGTCTGTCCTCAAAGAACAAGGTGTCTTTCTCATCAACGCGATAGCACTTGTATTTGGGAGTACCCTTAGCAATACCATGTTTCACTTTCTGCACCATAGCATCACTGAGTTGGGCCTCACGGATCTGATCTTCCAAGGTAGGAGCAACTTGAAGATTTGCAAGAAAGCCTTGCGGAACAACTTGGAGGTTGAGCCTCCTGAATGATTCACAAAGCTCAGGCTGGAACGGCTTGAGAAGGAGACTGTTGCAATATGCCATTCTGCTCAAGGCATCTGCAATGACATTGGCCTTGCCAGGTGTGTATTCCATGCTTGGATCGTACTCTTGGATCATCTCAACCCAGCGAGTCTGGCGAAGGTTCAGGTTCGGCTGTGTGAAGATGTACTTCAAGCTCTTGTGATCGGTGAAGATGTCCACTTTTCTGCCCAACAGAAGGTGTCCCCACGTGATCAAGGCATGAACCACTACTGCTAGCTCGAGATCATGTGTGGGGTAGTTCTTCTCATTCGGCTTCAATTGACGAGAAGTGTATGCCACAATCTTCTTGTCTTGCATTAGAACACCACCAAGTCCTTGTAGAGAAGCATCACAGAATACTTCATAGGAATTGGACTCATCCTGATGAGTAAGAACCGGAGCAGAGATGAGCTTCTATTTGAGTGTTTTGAATGCCACATCACAATCAGAAGACCAGTTGTACTTGACATTCTTCTGCAGCAAGTTTGAGAGAGGCTTGGCAATCTTGGAGAAGTTCTCAACGAACCTTTTGCAATAGCTAGCGAGACCAAGGAAGCTTCAGAGTTGCTTGACGTTCTGCGGGGGTTCCCAGTTGACAATGGCTTCAACTTTCTCGTGGTTGACATAAATACCCTCAGCAGAGCTGATATGGCCAAGATATAAGACCTTATCCAGCCAGAATTCGCATTTGGAGAACTTCACATAGAACTTATGTTCACGGAGTCTGTCAAGAACCAAACAGAGGTGCTTGGCATGGTATTCTTCATTCTTGGAGAATACCAAGATGTCATCCAGATAGACGAGAACAAATTCATTGGTGTAAGGGTTGAATATGAAGTGCATCAACCTCGAGAAGCTGGGTGGAGCATTTGCGAGGCCAAAAGACATGATTATGTATTCATAGGAGCCGTAGCTTGTCCTGAATGCGGTCTTGTGAATATCTTCTTCACGGATACGGATCTGGTGGTAACCCATCCGGAGATCGAGCTTTGAGAATACCTTTGCTCTTTTGAGCTGCTCGAAAAATTCATTGATATTGGGGAGAGGATACTTGTTCTTTATTGTCTTCTTGTTAAAATGGTCGGTAATCAACACAAAGGCGCTCCGTGCCATCCTTCTTCTTGACAAATAGAACACCACAGCCCCAAGGAGAAGTGCTAGGCCTAATTAGACCCATACGCTCTTGCTCATCGAGTTGTCTCTTCAGCTCCTTCAACTCTTCAGGGGAAAGCTTGTACGGACGCCGGCATGCTGGCTCGGTACCGGGCTCGAGTTCAATGACAAATTCAACTTGACGATGCGGAGGCATGCCTGGAAGCTCTTCAAGGAAAGCATCTTCATATTCATTGACCACCGGAATTTGAGAGATGGCATTAATTTTGCCCTTGTCATTGAGAGAGAATAGCCTGATTGTGTTATCTCGAGAGGCGAAGATAATCACGTCTTCGTCAAGATGAGTAGCTTGACTTCCTTATTTGCACAATCAATGTGAGCATCATGCTTGGAAATCCAATCCATCCCAATAATAAGATCAATGTCGGAATTGTCGAGAATAACCGGAGAAACCAGAAAGTGGTAATCACCCATATGAATAGATATATCCGGAGCCACCATACTAGAACTCAATCTCTTGTCAGGAGATATAACACTCAAAGTTCTTGGTAAAGCTTCGGTGCGAACATTATGCTTGGATGCAAAAGGATATGACATGAAAGAACATGATTGACTGGAAGGTTACCAAGTATCACATGTGAAGAATTCTCACCTGAATCAAACAACACTTTCGCAGGTTTAAGATTGACTGGAAGGTTACCAAGTATCACATCTGAAGAATTCTCTGCTTGAGCTGCATTCATCAGATTCACTCTTGCTGCCTTCGGATCGTGCTTGACAATAGCAGTGCTGGTAGGTGGAGGAGGCGGAAGGCGCCTTTGAGTACACTTGTTAGCATAGTGACCCTTCTGCCCACACTTGCTACAAATCACTTCTGAGAGAGGATGGTAATAAGGAGCACTTGACTTCGAAGCTTGAAAGTGATTCTTGGACTGATTGCTTGGGTTGGGTGGGTGGGAGAAACCACGGCCACCAGAATGCTTGTTGTTGTTGTTAGGAGGGCGGAGCACTAGAGGAGGTGGAAGCCAAAACTTCTGCTGCTTTGCGACCACTTGGGAAGAAGAGGAGGAGTTGACAGCATCTGTGATCCTCTTTTTGGAAGCTTCCATCTTGAGCCGGGCTTCCTCTTGCTTAAGTGCCATGTTATAGAATTGATCAAATTCATCCGGCTTGAACAAGGTGAGAGATAGTTGGAGTTCATCCTTCAAACCACCACGGAACTGATAAATCTTGCTCTTGGAATCTGGGATGTCTTGCTTGGCATAGCGGGCAAGGTTCTGGAACTTGACATTGTATTGATAGACGAACATGGTGCCTTGCTTCAGGTTGCGGAATTGCTCACGCATACCTTCGATGACACTAGTTGGAATGTGGTGAGAGCGGAAATCCTTGCAGAAGTCAGTCCACGAGATTTCACGTCCTTCTCTGGAGTCTTTGTACTGCTGCCACCAATCAACGGCTTGGTCCTTGAGTTGGAAGGCGGGAAACTTGACATAATCCTCAGGTCTCATGTTACTGCATTCAAAGTGCTTCTTGATGTATGTTATCCAGTCTTCAGCATCTAGCGGATCCACACAGTAACTGAACGCCTTCGGTTGGTTTGCCAGGAATTGGTTGAGAGTTGCAAAGTGAGGTTGGTTGAACAAATTGCCTTGGCCTTGGTTCCCATGACCACCTTGATTTGCTTGATTTGCTTGAAAGTTCTGCATCATTTGCATAAGCATCTGGGTGTTCTGGTTCGTCGCTTGCATAATTGCTCTCCAGGCCTCAGACGGAGGAGGAGGGGAAGGGGCACGATCAGGAACTTCTTCACCCTCTGGGTTAGCATTGGGAACCTCTTTAGGAGCCATCCTGAATGAGATGACAACTATTAGCCATTGATTGAAAATATATAAGCTGAATCAACGGCTAGAAATTGGAACATAAGTATTCACAAGAACATTCAAACAAAAATGAGCGAATGTAATCCACAGTTTAATGATACAACAATCTTCACGAGAAGCCACTTGGGAGAACAAAATGTGAATAAAAAACAACAAGGAGCAGATAGAACAAATACAAGATAGAAGCTTCGTTCGACATGTTCGTGCTGAAAGCTTATGGAACGTGTTACAAAAGGGTTTTGCAATCCCCGGATCAGCATAGCCAAGGACCCTTTAAGATGCAACTCCCGATCGGAACAACGCCCATAAAACTACTTCACTCAATGTAGAACCCCGAACTCCATATCATGCATTCGTTGGAAGAATGCCTACGAGCTACTAGATGAACCCACCTATTAATTTTCGAAAGTTTCCAGTTATGCAATCAGGTGTTGGGGATACAGGGGAAGCATCGCGCACTCAACTCTAATCCTACATCCAGCTGTATCCATCCTTCAACACATAACCAGTTATTTCCGGAAACTGTTTACCTCGGACCTTCGAAACGCATCTGCTATACAAGCTATGTCAATACTCCCGAACTACCTCCCCAGTACTGGGTGATGTCGGGGCTATCTTGCCACTAACTGTATAGAAGAGTTTTCGATGTCGGCCGTCTTAAGTATTCCAGAACTGCTGCGATATATTTGTGACGACAGCACCTCGGAGCTCAACTCCCCGGGACACTGCCACAACCCCTAAATGACAGGAGGCATCGAGAACAATGTTCATGTCACAAAGACATCGGAACAATCCAAACAATACTCGCGTGATCCTAAAAAAAAGTTTAGTGAATTTCTGAGAGTAAAAGAGATAAAGTAATCGTCAGGAATCCTCACTAGAGTGATCAAGGGATGAGGAGCAAAAGAAATCCTACTCTCCGATATATATATAGGACTCAAAAAAATTTCAAGTGTGTGCCTAGACTCAACTATCAACGATTCGCTAAATCAGTGGGGGCTTCTAGGTCGGAGAAGGCTCTGAATACCAACTTGTAATGCCCAGTATGAGATTATACCTCCTACGTGTCGAGGCACGACTAAAAGGTATAACCTCATACCAGAATGATCTCAAGTATGGTATCTTTGCACGACTCATGTAAAAGAGGGATGAAATTGCAAAAGAGTAGTTGTCTTACACTCGCCACGTCACACAATACAGTACATAAGCAATCATCATCCAAATAACAACACAGTCCGACTACGGACGAAGATCCAAATGAAAGATACCAAATAAATAAAGCCACAAGGTCTGAATCGCCCCTAGTAGAAGCCACTACTGATCATCGGGATAGTACACGTAGTATCGCCCACGTTCTTCATCGAACACCCAGTACAGCTCTGTGTCGTCACCTGTGTAGTTCACCATAGTACTTGCATCTGGTGTTGTGTAGAATCTATGAGCCACGGAGGACTCAGCAATCCCGTTCCCGGGTAGCAAAACTATCTAAGCCTTGGGTGTGGAACAAGGCTGAAGAACAAAGGTTGCAGCTGCACTAGCACTAGCTTACATGTATAGAGCGAGAAGAAAATTGCCACGAGGGACAAAGTGATCACGAAGTGATCCTATCTAAGCACGTCAAACATAACCCCACCGTGTTCACTTTCCGAACCCCTTTTGGAAAATGACCATCACGGTTACTCACACAGGTAGTGTATTCTGAACATGGTGTCAAGTTTTCTACAACCAGATATTAACAAATTCCCATCTGCCACATAACCGTGGGCACGGCTTTCGAAAGATCAAAACCCTGCAGGGGTGTCCCAACTTGGCCCATCACAAGCTCACGATCTGCGGAGTCGCAACTCCAAGGTGGGAAGACCCGAGTATTCTCGGAATCCCGTGCTCAAGATATTCCGACTAAGGTAAAACTAATCAGCAAATCCTCTCGGCGTGCCGACACCCTGAGAGTAGCCGCGCGTTTCTCGTCTCAGGCCACGTCCGGATGGGACAAGCTACGGGTGAATACCAAATACCTTGGGTTTCGCCAAGGCGGCCCGCAGGTTGCCCAGTTTGGACCGACAGTCATGTGGAGCACTAGCCGGGTTGTTGATTAAGAAAAGGGTTTATAACTCCCTATGCAAGTTTTAGTTGTTAGGCAAATGTAGAACCAATGTTGGGACTTGCAGGAAAAGCTTTAGCGCTAAGCGGGTTATCGAGGGGGGCCCATAAACCCCAACCGTGTTAGGGACGCAAAATACCGGCTTAAACGGTTCCTAGGGAGGCATGAGTGGAACAAAACACCAAGCAAGAGGCTTAGCCTTCCACCCATTGCCAAGTATATAGATGATTTAGTTCACATATTATATAGTATGATATCCCAACAATAACTTCAACATGAAGCAAGAATCTTCAATCTTCTCCTGCAACTAGCAATGCTATAAGAAGGGGCTGAGCGAAGCATACGTAGCCAAACAAAGGTTTGCTGGGTTGGGTGGTTAGAGAGATTCATGGCTACAATAGGAGGCTGACAAACAAACATGAGCATCGAGGCAATAAGCTAAAGAGCGAGACATCTAGCAATAGGAAAAGATAGTAATGATATCTGGGTCAGGTCATCTTGCCTATCGAGTCGTCGATGGGATCGTAAGACGGCTCCTCGTACTCAACCTCGGTAGGAACCTCGTTCTCGGTCTCGGCTCCCGGCTCTACTCAGCACAAGAACACAACATGGCACAACATCAAACAAGGTGCAATTCACAATCAACATGATGCAAGTATGATGATCCGTATGCATGGCAAGGGATGAGCACAGAAGAACAACACAAATCAACAAGTTCAAATGAGGCCGGAATCAACATGTAGCAAAACCGGTAAGTCCTCATGTATAATTTGAAATTTGCCCAGATCTGAACAAACCTTCAGTTAAAGTTATTAAACAGAAAGTTAACATGCACCATGATGATCTACACGAAATTCTAGTCAAGATTCATATAAAGTTTGTTTAATTCGGAGCTATCGTCTAGAAGATATGAGCAAAACAAGACCAACATGGCAACGGTGCAAGATGCACCCAAACATCAAGCAAACACACTCCAAACATGTAAACAACATGATATTATGATTCTACATGCAAAATCACACAAGTTTCATATAGGGCACGCTCAAAACGGAGCAACGGTTCAACACATACACACGAAACAAGATACAATGCAAAGCTGAAGTTAACAGCCACATAGCAACTTTGGAGCAATAGATATATATGCTATAGCACCCAAACATGATGACAATAAGCATGGACATGAACTAGAAATATCCTACAGCAAACAACTCCATTGGAGCAACTCCATAGGAGGCATGGATCACTAGCAACAAGCTACACCAAATTGATCATGCTGATAAAAACCTGACAGGCATAATTTATTGCAACTTGGGAGCAAGAAATAAATTAGCTACAGCAAGCCATATGTGCAAGTGAGGGCATGGATGGATAGAAAAAACATGGACAACAAGGAATGATCATTGGCCACTCGAAAAAAAGCATGGATTTGAGTGGGGCATCAAGCAAACATAGCATCAGGTTAAAACAGATTCCAGACTTAACAGTTTTTTCACTAAGTATAAAGCAGTAACATTGGCATGGCATGTTTTCAAGCTTGTTCAAGTCACCTCAAGGCATATCATGGAAAGTGGTTTGCACCACAGCAAAGACCATATGCTGGTGCTTCTAAAACATATTGACATGTGACATGGGGACAAACACATCAATAGCAAAGAGTATGTCAAAACAGCATCTCATAACAAGTTTCAGCACTTAACAGTCACATGCACTTTTGCAATAGAGATTAACATAGCAATATGACCCCTAACATGACTGCTACAGCAACCATCATGTAGAGCACTTCACAACGAACATTTTGACATATCATATGCTCCATTTGGATAAACATGCACCAAGTTGTCATATCTCAAACATGGCATCAAATTAACAAGTAACAACAGTTTATTACAAGTAGCACTCTTGTCACGATGATTAGGTCATCAAGATGATCTCAAACAAGCATGCCACAATGGAACAAAATGTAGAGGACATCACCACGATCATTTCGATATATCATATGCACAAATTGGACAAGCACACTAAAATATACAGCCACTCGAACATGCAACAAAATAACAGAAAACCTGGGACTTGGTCGAAATTCTAACTCTGGAAAAAAAACATGAGCGCACAATAGCTATAAAACGCTCGTGCGAGGCTTAGGCGGGAGCTCACCCTGGGCTCGGCCCAATTCGAAGAGGCCGAGGTGGGCCGGCGGCTTGGGCTGGCCAGTCCGAGGGGAAAGGCCACGGCCTGGTGGTGGAGGTGGAGGCCCGACGGGGCGCGGCCCACCTGCGGGCGGAGGCCCGCGAGGCCGGCTGGATCGGGCAACGGCGGCGGAGGCAGAGGCCGGCAGCGGGCGACGGCGGTTGCCAGCCACCGGCGACGAGAGCGGGGCGGCAGAGGCCCGGATCCGGTCAGGGAGGACCGGATATGGCTGGCGGCGGCTGACGAAGCGCACGGCGGCGGGGCTAGGAGGCTGGCGGCGGCGGGGCAGGATCGGTGGCGAACGGCGGCGGTGGGCAGCGGCGCCGGCAGCGAGGGCCCGCGTCGCGGCGGTGGGAGGCGGAGTCGGGCGCGGAGGCGGCTGGGCCGCGAGGGCCCAATCCGGGCCGGCGGGCCCGGACGGCGGCCTGGTGGCTGGTGGGCGGCGGAGACGCCACGTGGCACGACGGGGTTGGCCGGGAGTGTCCGGGCGGACGTGTCCGGTCCGTTCCGGACGTGTCCGGCGGCGAGAGGAGGGAGGAGACTAGGGTTTGCCCGAAAAATGGACGTGGGGGACTAATTTATAGGCATAGGGAGCTAGGAGACTCCAAATGGCGAGCGGTTTCCGGGCACGCGATCACGATCCAACGACCGAGATGATGGGAGAGGTTGAGCTGGGTTAGTGGGCTGTTGTGGAGGGGGTCTTGGGCCAAAACGAAGGGGTACTTTTAGCCCACTAGGTTCACCGTTGGAGTACCTAACGAACTCCAAACGCGACGAAACTTGACAGGCGGCCTCCATGTACCAAAACAAGAACGCACGACAAGTCTCACCTCATTCCAGAAATGTTACACGGCCTCACACGAAAGAAGTACTCGGGGGTGCCACGGGCACGTGTGTGAGCGTCGGAACTCGAAACGGACAACGGGAATAAGCGAGTGGGACCAGGTGCAAGTGACAACACGAATGCAATGCAATGCACATGAAAGCATGACATGGATGAAATGCACACACGCACACGACAAAACGAAGAAACCCAAAATTAAAGAAGAGCCCAGAATAGAATTGATGAAGTCAAAGTTTCATATATTGCCATAATTGGAAAGTGTTACATCTGGGGCATTACACTCTAGAATGAAGAACATGGTGCTACTTTGAAGCACAAGTGTGGAAAAAGATAGTAGTAATTGTCCCCTTTTTGTTTTATTTTCTTTATTTTCTTTTTTTGGGACTTTCTTTTTTCTTTGGCCTTTCTTTTTTCTGTTCTTTTTTTTGCGGAGGGGCTTTATAGATTTAGCCTTTCCTCCCATGGGACAATGCTCTAATAATGATTATCATCACACTTTCATTACAACTCGATATTACAACTCGATACTACAACAACAAAGTATGACTCTACTGTTGGAGATATGCCCTAGAGGCAATAATAAAAGCATTATTATTATATCTCCTTGTTCATGATAATTGTCTGTTATTCATGCTTGAATTGTATTGTACGGAAACAGCAATACATGTGTGAATACATAGACCACAATAAGTCCCTGGTAGGCCTCTAGTTACCAGCTCGTTGATCAACAGATGGTCACGGTTTCCTGACCATGGACATGAGATGTCAGTGATAACGGGATCACATCATTAGGAGAATGATGTGATGGGCAAGACCCAAACTTGAGCATAACACGAGATCGTATTGTTCGTAATGCATAAGCTTTTCAGTGTCAAGTATTTATTCCTTAGACCATGAGGTTGTACAACTCCCGGATACCATAGGAGTACTTTGGGTGTGCCAACTGTCACAACGTAACTGGGTGGCTATAAAGGTACGCATCGGGTATCTCCGAAAGTGTCTGTTGAGTTGGTACGAACCGAGACTGGGATGTTGTCACTCCGTATGACAGAGAGGTACCTCTGGGCCCACTCAGTAAAACATCATCATAATGAGCTCAATGTGACTAAGTAGTTAGTCACGAGATGACGGATTATGGATCGAGTAAAGAGACTTGCCATAACGAGATTGAACAAGGTATCGGGAATACCGACGATCGAATCTCGGGCAAGTACCATACCGATGGACAAAGGGAATAACATACGTGATTGAGTGAATCCTTGACACGGTGGTTCATCCGATGAACATCATCGAGGAACACGTGGGAACCAACATGGGTATCCAGATCCCGCTGTTGGTTATTGACCGGAGAGTGGTCTCAGTCATGTCTACGTGTCTCCCGAACCCGTAGGGTCTACACACTTAAGGTTCGGTAACGCTAGGGTCGTAGAGATAAATGCACGTGGAAACCCGAAAGTTGTTCGGAGTCCCGGATGAGATCCCGGACGTCACGAGGAGTTCCGAAATAGTCCGGAGGTAAAGATTGATATATAGGAAGTCCAGTTTCGGCCAACGGGTGATCTTCGGGGGTCACCGGGAGCGTCCCGGGACCACCGGAGGGGTCCCGGGGGTCCACCGGGTGGGGCCACCCATCCCGGTGGGGCCCCTAGGCCGCAAGGGGAAGTGTCCAGCCCTCAGGGCTGGCGCACCACTAAGGGGGCCCACCTCCCCATGCGCCTAGGGTTGAAACCCTAAGGGGGAGGGGGGCTCCACTTGCCTTGGGGGGCAAGGAACCCCCCCTGGCCGCCGCCCCCTTGCAGATTGGATCTGCAGGGGGTCCTGGCGCCCCCCCTGGCCCCCTATATATATGTGGGGGGGGAGAGGTCAGCCGCACCCAAGCCCTGGCGCCTCTCCCCCTCCCGTCACACCTCCATACTCCCAACGCAGGGCGCCCGGCGAAGCCCTGCTGCGATCTCCACTGCATCCGTCATCACGCCGTCGTGCTGCCGGATCTCTGACGACTTCTCCTCCCCCTTGCTGGGTCAAGAAGGAGGTGACGTTGCTGCACCGTACGTGTGTTGAACGCGGAGGTGCCGTCCGTTCGGCGCTAGATCATCGGTGACGAAGAACGTGAAGAGTTCGACTACTTCATCCACACTTCGTTGAAAGCTTCTGCACGCGATCTACATAACAGTATGTAGATGCACTCTTACTTGCTCGTTGCTAGATGTATCCATAGTTGGATCTTGGTGAAGACGTAGAAATTTTTTGAATTGTGCTACGTTCCCCAACAGTGGTATCAGAGCCTAGGTTTTATGCGTAGCATCTTGCACGAGTAGAACACAAAGCAGTTGTGGGCGTATGATCTTGTTCAACTTTCTTACCGTTACTAGTCAATCTTGATTCGGCGGTATTGTGGGATGAAGCGGCCGGGACCGACCTTACACGTACGCTTACGTGAGACTGGTTCCACCGACAGACATGCACTAGATGCATAAGGTGGCTCGCGGGTGTCTGTCTCTCCTACTTTAGTCGGATCGGATTCGATGAAAAGGGTCCTTATGAAGGGTAAATAGAAATTGACAAATCACATTGTGGTTTTGGCGTAGGTAAGAAACGTTCTTGCTAGAAACCCTATAGAAGCCACGTAAAACTTGCAACAACAATTAGAGGACGTCTAACTTGTTTTTGCAGCATGTGCTATGTGACGTGGTATGGCCAAGAACGAAGATGTGATGAATGATATATGTGATGTATGAGATTGATCATGTTTTTGTAATAGGGAATCACGACTTGCATGTCGATGAACTTGACAACCGGCAGGAGCCATAGGAGTTGTCTTAATTATTGTATGACCTGCGTGTCACTGAATAACGCCATGTAATTACTTTACTTCATTGCTAAACGTTAGCTATAGTAGTAGAAGTAATAGTTGGCGTGACGACTTCTTCAAGACACGATGATGGAGATCATGATGATGAAGATCATGGTGTCGAGCCGGTGACAAGATGATCATGGTGCCCCGAAGATGGAGATCCAAGGAGCAAGATGATATTGGCCATATCATGTCACTTTAATTGATTGCATGTGATGTTTATCATGTTTATGCATCTTGTTTACTTAGAACGACGGTAGTAAATAAGATGATCTCTCACTAAAATTTCAAGTATTGTGTTTCCCCTAACTGTGCACCGTTGCTAAAGCTCGTTGCTCCGAAGCACCACGTGATGATCGGGTGTGATAGGTTCTAACGTTCGCATACAACGGGTGTAAGACAGATTTACACACGCGATACACTTAGGGTTCACTTGACGAGCCTAGCATGTACAGACATGGCCTCGGAACACGGAAGACCGAAAGGTCGAACACGTGTCGTATAGAAGATACAATCAACATGAAGATGTTCACCGTTGATGACTAGTCCGTCTCACGTGATGATCGGACATGGACTACTCGATTCGGATCGTGTATCACTTAGATGACTAGAGAGATGTCATTCTGAGTGGGAGTTCATTAAAATTTGATTAAGATGAACTTAATTATCATGAACTTAGTCTAAATTCTTTACAATATCTCTTGTAGATCAAATGGCCCACGCTCAGGTTTCCCTCAACTTCAACGCGTTCCTAGAGAAAACCAAGCTGAAAGACAATGGTAGCAACTATACGGATTGGGTCCGTAACCTGAGGATTATCCTCATAGCTGCCAAGAGATCATATGTCCTAGAAGCACCGCTAGGTGATGCACCCGTTCTCCCGGCGACCCAAGACTTTATGAACGCCTGGCAGTCGCGTTGTGATGATTACTCCCTGGTTCAGTGCGGCATGCTTTACAGTTTAGAATCGGGGCTCCAAAACCGTTTTGAGCACCACGGGGCATATGAGATGTTCCAAGAGCTGAAAATGGTTTCCAAGCTCATGCCCGAGTCGAGAGATATGATGTCTCCGACGCATTCTACAGCTGTAAGATGGAGGAAAACAGTTCTGTCAGTGAGCACATCCTCAAGATTTCAGGATTGCACAACCGCTTGTCTCAGCTAGGAATGAATCTCCCAGATGAAGCGGTCGTTGACAGAATCCTCCAGTCGCTCCCACCAAGCTTCAAGAGCTTCGTGCTGAACTTCAATATGCAGGGGATGGAGAGGTCCATTCCCGAGGTGTATTCGATGCTGAAATCAGCGGAGGTGGACATCAAGAAAGAACATCAAGTGTTGATGGTCAATAAAACCACTAAGTTCAAGAAAGGCAAGGGTAAGAAGAACTTCAAGAAGGACGGCAAGGGAGTTGCCGCGCCTGGCAAGCCTGTTGCCGGGATGAAGCCAAAGTATGGACCCAAGCCTGAAACAGAGTGCTTTTATTGCAAGGGAACGGGTCACTGGAAGCGGAACTGCCCCAAATACTTAGCAGACAAGAAGGCCGGCAACATCAAAGGTATATATGATATACATGTTATTGATGTGTACCTTACCTGCACTCGTAGTAGCTCCTGGGTATTCGATACCGGTGCAGTTGCTCACATTTGTAACTCAAAACAGGAGCTGCGGAATAAACAGAGACTGGTGAAGGATGAGGTGACGATGCGCGTCGGGAATGGTTCCAAGGTCGATGTGATCGCCGTCGGCACGCTGCCTCTACATCTACCCTCGGGATTAGTTTTAAACCTGAATAATTGTTATTTAGTACCAGCTTTGAGCATGAACATTGTTTCTGGATCTAGTCTTATGCGAGATGGCTACTCTTTCAAATCAGAGAATAATGGTTGTTCTATTTATTTGAGAGATATGTTTTATGGTCATGCCCCGCTGGTCAATGGTTTATTTTTGATGAATCTCGAACGTAGTGATACACATATTCATAGTGTAGATGCCAAAAGATGTAAAGTTGACAATGATAGTCCCACATACTTGTGGCATTGCCGCCTTGGTCATATTGGTGTCAAACGTATGAAGAAGCTCCATTCGGATGGACTTCTAGAGTCTCTTGATTATGAATCATTTGACACGTGCGAACCATGCCTCTTGGGCAAGATGACCAAGACTCCGTTCTCCGGAACAATGGAGCGAGCAACCAACTTGCTGGAAATCATACATACCGATGTGTGCGGTCCAATGAGTGTTGAGGCTCGCGGAGGCTATCGTTATGTTCTCACCCTCACAGATGACTTGAGTAGATACGGGTATATCTATTTGATGAAACACAAGTCTGAGACCTTTGAAAAGTTTAAGGAATTTCAGAATGAGGTTGAGAATCAACGTGACAGAAAAATAAAGTTCTTGCGATCGGATCGTGGGGGTGAATATTTAAGTCATGAATTTGGCACACACCTTAGAAGCTGTGGAATTGTTTCACAATTGACACCGCCCGGAACACCTCAACATAACGGTGTGTCCGAACGTCGAAATCGTACTCTGTTGGACATGGTGCGATCTATGATGTCCCTCACCGATTTACCGCTATCTTTTTGGGGTTATGCTTTAGAGACTGCCGCATTCACTTTAAATAGGGCTCAGTCGAAATCCGTTGAAACGACTCCGTATGAACTTTGGTTTGGCAAGAAACCGAAGCTGTCGTTTCTGAAAGTTTGGGGTTGCGATGCTTATGTCAAGAAACTTCAACCTGAAAAGCTCGAACCCAAATCGGAAAAATGCGTCTTCATAGGATACCCAAAGGAAACAATTGGGTACACCTTCTACCACAGATCCGAAGGCAAAGTCTTTGTTGCCAAGAATGGATGCTTTCTGGAGAAAGAGTTTCTCTCAAAAGAAGTGAGTGGGAGGAAAGTAGAACTTGATGAGGTGACAGTCACCCCTCCTGTACCGGAAAGTAGCACAGCACAGGAAACTGTTCCTGAGGTGCCTGCACCGACAAGGGAGGAAGTTAATGATAATGATCATGAAGAAACTGATCAAGTTACTACTGAACTTCGAAGGTCCACAAGGGTACGTTCCGCACCAGAGTGGTACGGCAACCCTGTACTGCAAATCATGTTGTTAGACAACGGTGAACCTTCGAACTATGAAGAAGCGATGGCGGGCCCAGATTCCAATAAATGGCTTGGAGCCATGAAATCCGAGATAGAATCCATGTATGAAAACAAAGTATGGACTTTGGTGGACTTGCCTGATGATAGGCACGCCATAGAAAACAAATGGATATTTAAGAAGAAGACAGACGCGGATGGTAATGTAACCATCTATAAGGCTCGGCTTGTCGCTAAGGGTTATCGACAAGTTCAAGGGATTGACTACGATGAGACTTTCTCTCCCGTAGCGATGCCGAAGTCAGTCAGAATCATGTTAGCTATTGCCGCATTCTATGATTATGAGATATGGCAAATGGACGTCAAAACAGCATTCCTTAACGGCTTCCTCAAGGAAGAGTTGTATATGATGCAACCGGAAGGTTTTGTCGATCCAGAGAACGCTAACAAGGTATGCAAGCTCCAGCGCTCGATTTACGGGCTGGTGCAAGCATCTCGGAGTTGGAATATTCGCTTTGATGAAGTGATCAAAGCGTTTGGATTTATAGAGACTTATGGAGAAGCCTGTATTTACAAGAAAGTGAGTGGGAGCTCTGTGGCATTTCTCATATTATATGTGGATGACATATTGCTGATGGGAAATGATATAGAATTCTTGGAAAATGTAAAGGCCTACTTGAATAAAAGTTTTTCAATGAAGGACCTTGGAGAAGCTGCTTACATATTAGGCATCAAAATCTATAGAGATAGATCGAGATGCCTCATTGGTCTTTCACAAAGTACATACCTTGACAAAATATTGAAGAAGTTCAATATGGATCGGTCAAAGAAAGGATTCTTGCGTGTTTTGCAAGGTATGAGATTGAGCAAAGCTCAGTCGCCGACCACGGCAGAAGATAGAGAAAAGATGAGTGTCATTCCCTATGCCTCGGCCATAGGTTCTATCATGTATGCCATGCTGTGTACCAGAACCGATGTGAACCTTGCCATAAGTTTTGTAGGGAGGTACCAAAGTGATCCCGGTACGGAACACTGGACAGCGGTCAAGAACATCCTGAAGTACCTATAAAGGACTAAGGATATGTTTCTCGTTTATGGAGGTGATGAAGAGCTCATCGTAAAGGGTTACGTCGATGCTAGCTTCGACACAGATCTGGATGACTCTAAGTCACAAACCGGATACGTGTATATTTTGAATGGAGGGGCAGTCAGCTGGTGCAGTTGCAAGCAAAGCGTGGTGGCAGCATCTACATGTGAAGCGGAGTACATAGCTGCTTCTGAAGCAGCGCAGGAAGGAGTCTGGATGAAGGAGTTCATCACCGACCTAGGAGTCATTCCAAGCGCGTCAAGCCCGATGACTCTCTTCTGTGACAACACTGGTGCTATTGCTATTACCAAGGAGCCCAGGTTTCACAAGAAGACCAAGCACATCAAGCGCCGTTTCAACTCCATCCGGAATTATGTTCAGGATGGAGACATAGATATTTGTAAAGTGCATACGGATCTGAATGTCGCAGACCCGTTGACTAAACCTCTTTCACGAGCAAAACATGATCAACACCAGAACTCTATGGGTGTTCGATTCATCATAATGTAACTAGATTATTGACTATAGTGCAAGTGGGAGACTGTTGGAGATATGCCCTAGAGGCAATAATAAAAGCATTATTATTATATCTCCTTGTTCATGATAATTGTCTGTTATTCATGCTTGAATTGTATTATACGGAAACAGCAATACATGTGTGAATACATAGACCACAATAAGTCCCTGGTAGGCCTCTAGTTACCAGCTCGTTGATCAACAGATGGTCACGGTTTCCTGACCATGGACATGAGATGTCAGTGATAACGGGATCACATCATTAGGAGAATGATGTGATGGACAAGACCCAAACTTGAGCATAACACGAGTTCGTATAGTTCGTAATGCATAAGCTTTTCAGTGTCAAGTATTTATTCCTTATACCATGAGGTTGTACAACTCCCGGATACCGTAGGAGTACTTTGGGTGTGCCAACCGTCACAACGTAACTAGGTGGCTATAAAGGTACGCATCGGGTATCTCCGAAAGTGTCTATTGAGTTGGTACGAACCGAGACTGGGATGTTGTCACTCCGAATGATGGAGAGGTACCTCTGGGCCCACTCGGTAAAACATCATCATAATGAGCTCAATGTGACTAAGTAGTTAGTCACGGGATGATGGATTACGGATCGAGTAAAGAGACTTGCCATAACGAGATTGAACAAGGTATCGGGAATACCGACGATCGAATCTCGGGCAAGTACCGTACCGATGGACAAAGGGAATAACATACGGGATTGAGTGAATCCTTGACACGGTGGTTCATCCGATGAAGATCATCGAGGAACACGTGGGAACCAACATGGGTATCCAGATCCCGCTGTTGGTTATTTACCGGAGAGTGGTCTCGGTCATGTCTACGTGTCTCCCGAACCCGTAGGGTCTACACACTTAAGGTTCGGTAACGCTAGGGTCGTAGAGATAAATGCACGTGGTAACCCGAAAGTTGTTCGGAGTCCCGGATGAGATCCCGGACGTCACGAGGAGTTCCGGAATAGTCCGGAGGTAAAGATTGATATATAGGAAGTCCAGTTTCGGCCAACGGGTGACCTCCGGGGGTCACCGGGAGCGTCCCGGGACCACCGGAGGGGTCCCGGGGGTCCACCGGGTGGGGCCACCCATCCCGGTGGGGCCCCTAGGCCGCAAGGGGAAGTGTCCAGCCCTCAGGGCTGGCGCACCACTAAGGGGGCCCACCTCCCCATGCGCCTAGGGTTAAAACCCTAAGGGGGAGGGGGGCTCCACTTGCCTTGGGGGGCAAGGAACCCCCCCCCTGGCCGCCGCCCCCTTGCAGATTGGATCTGCAGGGGGTCCTGGCGCCCCCCTGGCCCCCTATATATATGTGGGGGGGAGAGGGCAGCCGCACCCAAGCCCTGGCGCCTCTCCCCCTCCCGTCACACCTCCATACTCCCAACGCAGGGCGCCCGGCGAAGCCCTGCTGCGATCTCCACTGCATCCGTCATCACGCCGTCGTGCTGCCGGATCTCTGACGACTTCTCCTCCCCCCTTGCTGGATCAAGAAGGAGGTGACGTTGCTGCACCGTACGTGTGTTGAACGCGGAGGTGCCGTCCGTTCGGCGCTAGATCATCGGTGACGAAGAACGTGAAGAGTTCAACTACTTCATCCACACTTCGTTGAAAGCTTCCGCACGCGATCTACATAACGGTATGTAGATGCACTCTTACTTGCTCGTTGCTAGATGTCTCCATAGTTGGATCTTGGTGAAGACGTAGAATTTTTTTGAATTGTGCTACGTTCCCCAACATCTAGATGAATGCCTTCGGCGGTGTACCGGTATGTGCAATGAAACAAGAGTGACATGTATAAAAAGATTATGCATGGTGGCTTTGCCACAAATACGATGTCAACTACAAGATCATGCAATGGCAATATGACAATATGATGCGTGTCATATAAACAGAACGGTGGAAAGTTGCATGGCAATATATCTCGGAATGGCTATGGAAATGCCATGATAGGTAGGTATGGTGGCTGTTTTGAGGAACAATATGGTGGCTGTTTTGAGGAAGGATATATAGTGGGTTTATGGCATCGGCGAAAGTTGCACGGTACAAGAGAGGCTTGCAATGGTGGAAGGGTGAGAGTGCGTATAATCCATGGACTCAACATTAGTCATAAGAACTCATATACTAATTGCAAAAATCTATGAGTCATCAAAACAAAGCAATCAACCCATGCTCCTAGGGGGGAGGTTGGTAGGAGTTAACCATCGCGCGCCCCCGACCTCCACACAAAGGTTGACACTTTACAAATACCTCATGCTCTAACTTAGTCACACAACGGTTCACCATACATGCATGCAAAGGGAATCACTAACCTTAACACAAGTATTTCTCAATTTTATAATAACTCCACTAGCATGACTCTAATATCACTATCCTCAAATCTCAAAACAATTATCAAGCATCCAACATCTCATTCTATTCAATGCACTTGGTGTGAATTTTTTTACTACATTGACATTGGATGTCTATCATGTGAAGACTAGTTTCTTTAGCCTAAACACATTACCATGCTGTTTTAATAGACTTTCAAATAGATATAATTGAAGCATGAGAGTTCAACAATTTCTACATAATATTATCACCACCGTGCTCTAAAAGATATAAGTGAAGCACTAGAGCAAAAACTATTCAACTCAAAAGATATAAGTGAAGCACATAGAGTGTTCTAATAATTTCTAGGCCATATTTAACTCTATCAAATAGGTGTGTCCAGCAAGGATTATTGTGGAAAACTAACAAGCAAAGACTCAAATTATACAAGACGCTCCAAGCAAAACACATAACATGTTGCGAATAAAAATATCGCTCCAAGTATAGTTACCGATGGATGAACACGAAAGAGGGGATGCCTTCCCGGGGCATACCCAAGCTTTGGCTTTTGATAATCTTTAATTTACTTGGGGTGCCATGGGCATCCCCAAGCTTAGGCCTTTGCTACTACTTGTTCCATAGTCCATCAAAGCAATACTCAAAACTTGAAAACTTCACTACACAAAACTTAGACAAAAATTCTCGTGAGCTCTGTTAGTATAAGAAAGCAAACCACTATTCAAAGGTACATCAATGAATTCATTCTTTGTTTATATTGGTGTTAAACCTACTGTACTCCAACTTCTTTACGGTTCATATCCTCCAATACTACTCATAGATGCATCGGAATAAGCAAACAACACACGAAAAACAGAGTATGTCGAAGACAGAACAGTCTGTAGTAATCTGCAGGGTTAGCCTACTTCTGGAACTCCAAAAAATCCAAACTAAATTTTACAATTTGAGGAATTTGTCTACCAATCATCTGCAAAAAGAATCAACTAAAAAGCACGCACCAGTAAAATCTGAAGACTACTTTAGCGAGCTCTAACGATTCTGTTTTTCACAGCAAGATCACATAAACTTCACACAAGTCTTCCCAAAGGTTCTACTTGGCACAAACACTAAACAAAACATGAAAACACATCTAATCAGAGGCTAGATACAATATTTATTCCCTAACAGCAACAAAAACAAAAAACATAAAATTGGGTTGCCTCCCAAGAAGCTCTATCATTTTATTCCCCTAGCTAGGCACGATACAAGATAGATCTAGGGATTGCCATAGTGGTATGATATGTCACGAAAGCTCATCTCATATTCCCTATGTTCAGCAGCAAACTTCCTTTGTGGCAAGCAAAAGTAATCAAAAGGGCTAAATTTAATAGGACAAAACTCCCCTACATCAATCTCGGGAGGAACAGGTTCCTCCTTTGGCCCCTTGTACTGGATAACCAATTCATCATTATAGGCATTCTTTTGGCAGAAGGTCATAAGCCTTCACTCAAGGAAGAAACCTAGCCCATTATTTTGAACAGCAAAGTCATCGTTTATCTCAGAAATTCTATCGATCAAGATCTCAACAGGAACCTTTTTTCTAATGTTTTCATTAAAAGCAACATGATCAGGAGATCGCAACCGCATAAGGTCTTCTTGATTGAACAAGATAGCCTCTATAGGAGGTCGACCGACATCTACTCCATAATGAGCAAAGATTTCTCTGGCCTCTTTCATGATATATCTAAATTCATGAGCCAAAAATATAGTAGCTGCACGCTTAACGGAAGAATGCTCAATATTAGAGAACTCCAAAAATATTCTCTGAATACAGGGATGCATATGGGTAAATTGCCTTTCAATTTCTACTATGAGCATAGACACAGCATCCACAAGGCTACTAGTTCTGTGAAGAATAGAGCCACCCATAGTGGGCAAAGCACTGGCACAAGTAAAGAAGTCTTGAAGAACCCGTTTTCCAATAATGTTACCACTACCAACCCGGAACTTCTTAATATGTAAAGTGGTAGCTTCATCCGGGGGGTCAACATGAACGTTGCCCTCGACATTGCTACCCTTCTTAATAAAATCGTCCCCCATCTCAGACATGAGGGCAAGCAAGCAAGCAACACACACAAGCAGACAAGGGGCAGGCGAACGATAAACACACAGCGGAAGAATGGAAAATAAAACGGCAAGGGTGAAGTGGGGGAGAGGAAAACGAGAGGCAAAAAAAATGTAATGCGAAGGATAAGGGTTTGTGATAGGTACTTGGTATATGACTTTTGCGTAAGCCACCCCTGCAACGGCGCCAGAAATTCTTCTTGCTACCTCTTGAGCTTGTGTTGTATTCCCTCGAAGAGGAAAGGGAGATTGTCAGGGATATTACTACCAGGTATAAACCGGCCAGGAGGGTCCGGTTTAAGTTATCAAGATTGTATTATCAGAAGCCCAGCGGAGTATGGAGTAGGAAGTTATAGCCCAGGAGGCTTAGAGCCCATATGATAGGGCCCATGACTTGTAAACCGTCATACTATGTAACTAGGGATGTAAGATAGAAAGAGTAGAGACCGAGGCGGACACGTTTATGAGCCGGCCTCGGGACTCTGTAAACCAGACCGGGCGTCACCTCTTATATAAAGGGACGACCCGGCGACGGTTCAGGACAAGAAAAAATAGCTCAAGACACAGGCAAAGCGGATTCGCTCCCTGTTCATCGAAGCCCAAGCAATACCATGCCAAACTAGACGTAGGCTTTTACCTTCAACGAAGGGGCCAAACTAGTATAAAGTCCCTGTGCCCTTCGTCCGCTTTAACCCCTTTAAGCTAAACCGTAGCGATGGCCTCACAACTAAGTCCTTTTGCTAGGACATCTGCCGTGCTAAATCCACGACAGTTGGCGCCCACCATGGGGCTATCGCACGATGGTTTTGAGTTCTTGAAGGGCAGCTTTGAAGGGCTCAAGGGCTACGCAGTGGGCCGGATGATCAAGAGTCGTCGCGGCCGGATCTACATCGACGATGCAGGCTGGGGCGCCGAGGCCGATTCAATCGAATACGGGTACCGGGTCCCCTTCGGCGGCATCCACGTCTTCATCGGCAAGATCGGCGAACCGGGCCCTAAGCCGGACACCTTCCCCAACATCATCGAGTCGGCTCAGTGTGCGAGACCTGCCCGGATTCAGCCGGCCGTCAAGCACGTCTTCGTTGGAGCAGTGCATGGAGTACAAGCCGAGGACGGATCGGACTCCGGCGGCGAGACCGTTATTTATTCCGGCAATGAATCTTCGTCTGGAGAGACCGAATCTTTGTATCTGTTGCAAGATGGCCGGTTTGAGGGTTGTTTCGACGGTGGCTGTATTCCGGACTCCCTCGATCCGCCAAACAGGGTTGCTGTTTTCATGGCCGGATCACAATCCATGCAGCAGCCCTCAACGACAGGGGTGTTAACCTCAGAGGCAATGGGAGCTAGAGCTGGAGACCTTCCCTCGTCGCCCTCTGATGCTCTATCCACCTTAGTCGACAATTTGATAGCGCTGGCAACAGCACAAGTAGCCCAGGCCGACAAGGAGCAGCATGATGCAAAGATCGCTCAGGTGAAGAGCCGGTTTGAGCAAGCCAAGTTAGATCTGGCTGTGGAGAAAGCTAGGATGGATACAAGGCAGGCAGAGCTGGATTCTCAAGCTTTTCAGCTCAGGTTAGATCAGAACGCCTCGCAGGAGGTAATGTGGAGAAGACAACGATCTCGTTTGCCGCCGGTTTATGAGGCGAGGAATCTCTTTAGCATGCCAGGCGCAGGAACCAGTAACCATCCAGAGGTAAACCGGGGAGGAGCACCATGGACAGGCGCGCCGGTTCAGCCACCAGCCGCAGAGCCGGATCGCCAAGTTGTGCCAACCCAGCATGTGCCCACCCCTCTCGGTCATTATTCTAATCCATTGGATAACATAGTTGCTGCCGCTTCACGACTGGCCGCCCTTCCCATTGAGGGGACGTCCCCTATAGCAGTGGAGACACGACAGGCCAAGGAGTTGCTAGACACGGCGTTTACGCAGCAGCAAGCTTATTCATATATCCGAGAAAGGATTCATTCAACCCCTCGCCTGAGCCGGAGTTATACGAGGCGTCTGGATGAACCGGCCGTATCAAGCAGTGCACGGAGGCGTCATCGGCAGAGGCAAGATAATCCGGCAGGAGAAGAAGCACATTCACAAGAGGTGGTGGATCACGCCAGGCACACCGCCCAGTACGATGCCCGTCAGACGACGCCGGTTCATCCCACCACCACAGTTGAACCGGGGGTCATGTCCAGTTCCCTGTGCGTTTAGTGTCTCATCCCCGCTTTACGGAATGTGAAACTACCCAAAGATTTCAAAGGTCCACACAAGGTGCCCAACTACATGGCGGATCTGGCTCCTGAGGCGTGGGTTGAGAGTTATGAGATGGCTATGGAGATGCTCGACGTGGATGAAGCAGCATATGCTAAATACTTCACAATGATGCTTGAGGGCACGGCTCGGACATGGTTAAAGGGTTTGCCAACTAACTCCATCGGATCATGGGGTGAATTGCGGCGCCGGTTTATCATTAATTTCAAGGACACGTGCAAGCAGTCGATGTCAGTTGTTGATTTAGCTGCAAGTGTTTAAGGAGAGCAAGAGTCCACAAGCAGTTGGGTGCGTCGAGTGTCCAAAATCTTGCACTCCTCCAATAGCATCAATCCAAGTACGGCGATAGTAACCTTGGAAGGCAATTGCCGGTTTGAACCTTTGAGGCAGATGTTGGGACGACTTAAACGTGATTGCAACGACATGGGCACACTCATGGGCGCTTTGGTGAAATACGGAGATTCTGATAACAGCAATATCCAGACGCAGATGGAGACAAGTCAGGGAAGGCGAACAAAAACGGTAAACCACCACAGACCAATCCGGCGGGCCAAGGTTACAATGGCAAGCGTAAAGCGGAAGGCGGCTCAGATTTTGTGGCCAATACCAACGTTCAGGACAATGGACAGCGCCGCAAGGGTAGACCGCCCCCACACAACAGTAGGCCGCCTATTAATCTATAGCGCCAGTTAAACGTGCCTTGCCCAAAGCACGGTACATCGGAAAATTCGGCTACGCATCTCTGGAAGGACTATTTCATTATTCAAGAATTTATGAAGCATACTAAGTATGATCACGGGCCCCCCAGCGGATCAGGCCCCGGTTTCCAAGGTCTGGGTTATCAAGGTGGCGGGTCCGGTTCAGGATACCACGGCGGTAACAGCAACCACAATCGTAAAAATCAGCATCAGCATAACCAGCAGCATGGTCAGGGCGGATACAACAACCAAGGGAACCAATAGCGTCAGCAGCAGCAGCAATCCGGATATCAGAATAATCCGAAAGAGCTGAGTAGTGGGCAGTATCACGTCTTCACCACAAGCTTATGCAAACGGGATCAAAAGTTTTTGAAGAGGGCAGTGCATTCTGTTGAACCGGCGATACCACGTTTTTTGCGGTGGCCTGAGCAACCCATTGTATGGAGCAGAGAGGATCACCCACCCCGGGTTGATAATCCGGGTCAGTTGGCTCTGGTAGTGGCACCACAGGTGGGTGGTTACAAGTTCACCAAAGTGCTTATGGATGGAGGCATCAGCATCAACATCCTTTATTATGAGACTTTTCGATGCATGGGGCTGACAGATAAAAAGCTTTGACAGTCCAATACAGTGTTCCATGGGGTGGTACCCGGAAAATCTGCTTATCCAGTTGGCAAGATTGATTAGGAGGTCACCTTTGGGGATGAGCATGACTCTAGATCAGAGACTGTGACCTTTGAGGTTGTGAAGATCAGGAGCCCATACCACACATTGTTTGGGCGGCCGGTTTACGCCAAGTTCATGGCTAGGCCATGTTATGTCTATTTACAGCTTAAGATGCCAGGCCACAAGGGGACTATTACGGTTCATGGGAGCCGCAAAATTGCATTGGAGTGCGAGGAAGGAGATGCATCTTATGCTGAGATGGTTTGTGCTACGGAGGAGCTGAAGTTCTATATGGACAATGTTGATCCGGCGGATATGTCCCCGCTGAAGAAGCCAACTACAGAGCATGATCCGGTGTTGAAGTTCAAATCGGCTGAGGAGACCAAGCAGGTGGACTTTGTTCCGGGCGATTCATCCAAACAATTCACTATCAGTGCTAACCTGAACCCCAAATAGGAAAGCGCTCTCATCGAGTTTATCCGTGAGAACCGGGATATCTTTGCGTGGAAGCCTTCTGACATGCCAGGTATACTGAGGGAACTCGCTGAGCACAGTCTTAATATCGATCCTAAGTTTAAACCGGTCAAGCAGTATCTGCACCGCTTCAATGAGGAGAGATGCAAGGCTATAGCAGAAGAAGTGGCTAGGCTTTTGGCTGCAGGCTTTATAGTTGAGGTGTTTCATCCAGTGTGGTTGGCTAATCCGGTGCTAGTACTGAAAAAATGGAACTTGGAGGATGTGTGTTGATTACAAAGACTTGAACAAGGCTTGCCCAACTGATCCTTTTGCTCTCCCCTGTATTGATCAGATTATTGGTACTACCGCAGGATGTGAGCGGCTATGTTTTTTGGATGCATATTCAGGTTATCATCAGATCAAGATGGCAGTTAAGGACTAGGAGAAGACAGCTTTTATAACCCCTTTTGGAGCCTTCTGCTATGTATCTATGCCATTCGGGCTCAAGAGTGCCCAGGCAACCTACCAGCGTTGTGTGCAGAACTGCCTACAAGGGAATATTGGGAGAAATGTCCATGCATATGTTGATGACATCGTGGTGAAATCCAGGAAGGAGGAGACATTGATAGAGGATCTAAAGGAAACCTTTGACAACCTCCGAGT
Source organism: Secale cereale (assembly GCA_902687465.1). Taxonomy (NCBI): domain Eukaryota; kingdom Viridiplantae; phylum Streptophyta; class Magnoliopsida; order Poales; family Poaceae; genus Secale; species Secale cereale. The sequence goes on along the minus strand of LR738715.1, from coordinate 77,684,124 downwards.
TTACAAAATGATGCTTAATCCGGAGAAGTGCGTTTTCGGTGTTCCGGCAGGCAAGCTCCTGGGGTTCTTAGTGTCAAATAGAGGGATTGAAGCTAATCCGGAGAAGATTAAAGCGATCACGTCCTTGGCTAAGCCGGCATGCATCAATGATGTCCAACGCGTGGCAGGCCGTATTGCAGCACTGAGCTGGTTTATCAGCCGTTTGGGGGAGAACGCAATCCCGCTTTATCAGTTGATGAAGAAGACAGACCGGTTCATCTGGAGCGATGCTGCTAATGCTTCGTTCGAGGATTTAAAGAGGCAATTGGCAGAGCCACCGGTCCTTCCTGCCCCGATTGATAATGAGCCGCTGCTGTTATATGTGGCCGCCAATGCCCGTGCAGTAAGCGTTGCCATTGTGGTAGACCGCAAGGAAGCAGACAAAGAATATCCGGTTCAGAGGCCGGTTTACTACATCAGTGAGGTGCTCATTGAGTCGAAACAGAGATATCCACATTGGCAGAAGCTGGTATACGGAGTGTTCATGGCAAACCGGAAATTGAAGCACTATTTCCAGGGCCACCCAATCACTGTTGTCAGTTCAGCTCCATTAGGGGATATAATCCAGAACAGAGAAGCCACTGGCAGGGTTGCAAAATGGGCCATTGAGCTTAGCCCGCACGGATTAAAGTATGTGCCCCGTACTGCTATAAAATCCCAAGCGCTGGTGGATTTCATTAATGACTGGACAGAGTTGCAAGCACCTGAGGATAAGCCAGATCATACATGCTGGACTATTCACTTTGACGGTTCAAGGCAGTTGGAGGGCTCGGGGGCTGGAGTTGTGTTAACTTCCCCACGAGGTGATAAGTTCTGCTATGTTCTCTGTTTAATGTTTCCTTGTACTAACAATGCTGCTGAGTATGAAGCTCTCCTCCATGGTTTGCGGATGGCCAAGGAGATGAACTTGAGCCGGGTTAAGTGCTTTGGCGATTCAGATCTGGTAGCACAGCAAGTATGTGGCAAGTGGGACTCCAAGGATCCGCTTATGGCAGCATATCGACGAGAGGTGGACACTGTCGCTGGACACTTCAAAGGATATCAGGTGGATCATATAGACCGGCGAAAGAATGAAGCAGCTGATGCGTTAAGCCGGCTGGGTTCCCATCGTAAACTGGTTCCACCTAAAACTTTCTTGGATGAATTGCATAATCCGTCGGTGCAGATACCTTCAGAGGAGGATTTGGATGTTCCTGATCCGGAAGCGCAATTGGTTGCAGCACTTCATGTCATTCCGGATTGGACACTCCCTTACTTGGCATACCTGAACCGAGGTGAGTTACTAGAAGATGAAGTTGAGGCCCGGCAGATAATCCGGCGGTCTAAATCTATGACTATTGTTAATGGAGAACTTCATCACCGCAGCGTTTCTAGAGCGTTTCAGCGGTGTGTGTCATCAGAGGAAGGTTGTGATATTCTTTGAGAGATTCATGAAGGGGATTTTGGTCATCACGCCGGTTCAAAATCTTTGGTAGCTAAAGCTTTTCGTCATGGGTTCTACTGGTTGACGGCTCACACCGACGCAAAGGACTTGGTAAGAAAATGTGATGCTTGCCAGAAATTCTCGCGTCGTGCTCATGTATCGGCACAGGAGCTATGGATGATCCCAATTACTTGGCCGTTTGCGACTTGGGGGCTTGATATGGTTGGACCCTTTAAGAGATCCCAAGACCAGAAAACCCACCTGTTTGTAGCAGTGGATAAGTTTACAAAATGGATTGAAGCGGAGCCTGTCAGTAAGTGGGATGCAGTAACAGCAGTTCAGTTCATCAAAAAGGTGATTTTCCGGTTTGGCTTTGCACACAGTATTATAACTGATAATGGCACCAATCTATCCAAAGGAGCTATGGAGGAATTCTGTCAACGTGAGCATATTCATCTTGATGTTTCATCAGTAGCTCACCCTCAATCTAATGGCCAAGCTGAAAGAGCCAATCAAGAGATCTTGAGAGGCATCAAACCCCGGCTTATGGTTCCTTTACAGAGAACACCGGGTTGTTGGGTGAGGGAATTGCCTTCTGTCTTATGGAGCATTAACACTACACCTAACAGATCCACAGGGTACACACCTTTCTTCATGGTATATGGAGCAGAAGCGGTCCTCCCTAGTGATATCCGGCACGACTCGCCGCGGTGGCAGCTTATGTTGAAGCGGATAATGAACAAGCAAGACAAGACGGCTTGGACTGGCTGGACGAGGCACGGAACACGGCAGCAGCACGATCAAAGATTTATCAACAAGACATGCGCCGGTACCATAGCCGCCGGGTTAAGACCATGACGTTTCAGGCCGGAGATCTGGTGCTCTGGCTCATCCAGGACCAGACAGATATGCACAAGTTATCCCCACCTTGGGAAGGACCCTTTGTGGTCAGCAAGAACCTGCACAACGGATCATACTACCTCGTCGACGTTCGAGAACATAAGGACTCACGTACGGCGGAGGAGGAGACCAAGCGGTCGTGGAACATCGCTCTTCTTCGACCTTACTATGCTTGAGCCATTGGCTCCGCTTTATGTATAATGTATATATTATGATTAATAAAATAAACCGGCGCCCCCGGTAAACCGGGGAATCAGCCATCTTTTTCACATAGAGTATCACATGGGGGTTTCCGTGCAAGGAAGCTTTCCATGGCCTCTTAAACCGGCGCCCTTGATAAAATCAAGGAATCAGCCGTTTTCTCTGCACAAAAGAGTATCACATGGGGGCTTCTGTGCAAGGAAGCTTTCCATGGCCTCTTAAACCGGCGCCCTTGGTAAAATCAAGGAATCAGCCGTCTTTTCTATACAAACAAGAATCACATGGGGGCTTCCGCGGGCAAGGAAGTTTACCATGGCCTCTTGAACCGACGGCGATATGAAGCCCATCATAAGAGCACTGCTCTCGTTGCTTCGGAAATTTCCACATGATGATGAAGGGGCAAAAGAGGGTTTGATGCCTAGCACGAATCAAACATATGCCCCGACGAGCAATGCTCACACGCTACCTGGGGGCCCTCAGCGAGTTGAAAACCCTTGTAGTGAACACGGCTTGGAAGCCCGGTATATACACCTAAAACCCCGGATTAACCTGCCTACATCAAGTAAATCGGGCCGTCCAGGTAAACCTGGTATGACCCGTCGAACATATCACAAGTCAATCCTTCGTGACCCTGAACTTGGTCACGTTAAATTGACGATCATCAACTGATTAGCCAAGCCAAAATCTTTATGAGATTTTGAACATTGGGTAGCTGTTGACATTGATGATTTGGTTAAAGATTGCGGATCATCTTGACAGGCTTTGCTAAAATGGTTAATGACAGTAGCCTGGCAGCTCATAAAAAGCCTCGAATTTGTAGCCTGGCAGCTCATAAAAAGCCTCGACTACATGGTCTTATTTGCCCAAAAACTTTATTTTTCATTTTTTATGTTTTCACAAATCTTTATCTTCAAGGTCATTGGTTCTTCAACCAAGTCCATTGATTCAAGACCGGACACCTACAAGGTTATCATTACATATATAGTCTGGGTCATGAACACCAGTACTAGTCCACGGTTAAACCGGCGTTCATTGTAACCCGGATCGGCTTCATAAGCCAACAGAGTGCCAAGGGAGTCATCGACACTCACGTCTTGGGTTACCCGAGCCGGATTAAGGTTTTCAGATACACTTAATCACAGATACAGGTAAACATTAACTATTGACACATTGCAAGCAGGAGATAATCTAGGAATGGCCAATCAAAGTAATGCCATGAAGGATAACAGTGGGACAAAGACAGTATCTCAACTATTCTATTACAAGGCACTTGCAGGCCCAAAAGAATATCAGTGTCTTGCAAAGTATTCAACACATAAGATTAAACCGGAGCCGGTTTAGGATTCTTCTTCGGCTCGCTGTGAAGACTGAGGGTCCGCTTGCTCCGGATCTTCGACGACTTCTGGCAGCTGCTGGAAATCAGGAGTGCTCCAGTCAATATTGGCAAGGGCGCGGAAATATACTTCATCGTTTATGAGTTCCGACGGTTCAATATCAGGAGCGAAGGTATGCTTACGAACGGGTGGAATCAGATTTTCGATGTCATAAGACGGCCGCTCCACCCGTACGTTCTCTAGATCGTAACCCGGATGATACCTTGTCAAGTCCGCTTCATCAGCGAGCTTACTGGCAAGAGGGCGCATATTTTTGGTCAAAGGGCGAAGATCTTTGGCGGAGGAGGCTGATCCGTCTTCTTTCATACTGGGATAACCATTCATGGCCTCTGCCGGATCAAAATCAGGCACCCACGCCTTGGCCCGGGTTAATGCCATGAGGGAACCAGCTCTTACAGAAGATTTCTTCACTTCAACAATTCGGGTATGCAAGATGGATAATTTCTCCAAAGTACCTTGGACGGTGGTCGGCGCCAGTTTATTATGCGAAATTGCACTGATGGCCCTATGAGCACCGGCATAGAGTTGTTCCACCAAGGTATAAGCATCCTTCAGCTTCCTCCGGACATCATCCCCAAGATGAGTCACGCGCCTCCCTGTATACAAGTGATAAGTCAAGCCGGAGCAGTATCAAATAGCAAGGATAAAGCGTATGAAAACAAGTACTCACCGAAGATGGTAGATGTCATATCGTCTCTATGCTGCTTTAACCCGGATAACTCCTCCGTCACCGGGTTAAAAGCAGCCTCCGCATCCTTGGCTCTTTTCTCTAAAGCAGCCCTCTGTACCTACCAAGTGGACCGCTCCGCTTCAAAATCTTTTTTGAGTTTCTCCATACTCGCTAAAGCAAGGGAAAGCTCCTCCTTGGCTTTAGTTGAAGCAGTCTCTTGAAAGGCCAGGTTATTCCGGAGCTCAGTTGTCTCCGAAGCCCTCCGGTTCAAGTCAGCCTGCAGAAAACAGAAAATGTTAGAAGAATAGTTCAATCAAAAGTCTCAAGCACATAACAAGTTATGCACTCGACACTTGGGGGCTAATGTTCAATTGAAGTGAAAGAAACCAACTTTTTCAAACAAGTCCCAAGCACATAACAAAGTTATATCCTTGGCACTTGGGGGCTAATGTAAGGTCATTCTCAAACATGGAAGAAGTACCGATTCACCCGCAGTGGAGTAAACCAGCCCTTGGGTGCTACAGGTGCAAATCAAGCTATTCAAGTTAAATCTACCAAAGTCCCGGTTCACCCTAAAGGCTAAACCGGCACTTGGGGGCGACAATGGCCTGATGGTGCAGTTACAAGATACAAGCAGAAATGAAAGGCAAAGGGATAGAAGTTACCTCATATTTTTCCTTCATCATGTTTACTAAACCGGCCTCGTGGTCGCGACTGGTAAAGAGCCGATTTAGATACCCAGAGTGGAGCTCCTGGGCACTGAGCTGGGCATAACTCAACAAGTCAGTGATCCACTTGCCCTTGTCTTTCTAGAGAACTTCCTCTTTGGCAGTGTGTGTGGCCAAGATAACAGGCTCCGCGGGAGCAGAAAAACCTATCCCAGTAATCTCAACGTCTTTCGTCGAGGTAGCAGTTGGCCTGGGGGGATCATTAGCGACAGCAGGATCGGTGCGTACCAGACTAACGGGAGCCAGACTAACCCAGGCAAGGCTAGCCGGTTCAGCAGCGGTCTCTGTAGCATCACCCTCCAGAGCAGCAAGATCTTCGTGGTCCATTGGGGAAGGATCATCAAGCGGAACCTCAGCGTTCTCTTCCAGAGGATTGGTAGCTTCAAGATCCTCTGCCGGTTTAGAAGCGTTTCCGACTGCCGGTTTATTTAATTTCGCCTTCTTGCTAGGCTTGGGCATACTGATAAGATCAAAGGAATGATGAAAATCACAAGTCAAAAAGGAAAGATAAACCGGACATTTGGAAAGATGACTTACCCAGGAATGGTCTTAAGCACCGGAAATTGGGTGGCAGTTGACTCGCCGGAAGAAGACAGAGGAGTTTCCTAATAGTTAGGATCAAACGGTTTAAGAGGTTTGCGAATAAGACCTCTTTTGGATGAAGAATGGTTGAAGTAAGCAAAACCTTTGAGCGGCGTCTTCGAGATGGCGTGTGGGGTAATCCGGATGATTCAACCACGTGCCCACTATGGCGTGTGGTCCGGCGAGCCTCATGCTGTTGTTTCTTCAAAAGAAAGTTGGGATCCAATTGAGCATAAGGGTGAGAAAATGAATATTTCCGGGCTACCCGACGAATCTTGGGTGGCAACGGTTCTGAATCAAATGAGAGAGAAATTGCCTCAACTTCATCCGCTTTACTCCCCTCCGTTGTATCCTGGGAAAAGACATTATTGACATAAATGCAGACAAAGGGAAGTCAAAGGATATAAGAGTCAAGCAGTACCTCAGAAGTCGGATCATCTTCTTCGGGGTTTGAACCGGAAGCGGTGGTAGGTTTCTTCTTATGTTTCTTTACGGTCAAGTTTTTCTTGCGAGTTGGCTTCGCCGGTTTGTCTTGAGCTTTCTTCTTCCAGAAGGGGTCATTGGCCTGTGTAAAGGAGTAAAAATATATTAAAGACAAGCAATATGGACGGATTAAAGCAAAAAGAAAGGGACAAAAGAATCTTACGGATGGCGGTTCATTGTTCGCGCAGAAAGGAGCTAAACCGGTTCGGCTGCACTCCTCCAGAGGAATATTCAACATCTTTTTTGCAGACTCAGTAACTTCATTGTCTGGAAGCACTATAGATGTGTGACGCTGAGGGTCCTTCGGATTACCAGTATGCTCGCACATTAAACTGGATCGCCGGCTTAACGGGAGAATGCTCCAAGAGAGCCAGCAGCGGACAAAGTCAACCCCGGTTAAACCATTGGCTACGAACACCCTGAGTTTGGACAGCTGGGGGCTTATCGAGCCCGGTCTTGGGCACTCAGACGCTGCGGGAAGGGGTGATCCGCTGTCAAGCGATAAGGGCGGTAACCCGGCAGCGGATTCTCTCCCTCTGGTGAAGTATCCTTGCAATAGAACCAAGTCTAATTCCACTCCTTGAGGTGGCTGTGAAGAGTGGCGTGAGGGAAGCTGACATCCTTCCTCTTCCGGATGCTCACACCACCAAGTTCAGTATGGGGCCCGTCGGAGAATTCAGTCCGGCGATTCAGGTGGAAGAAGTCCCGGAATAGCTCTACGGATGGCTCCTCTTGCATATATTCTTCTGAGAAGACTTGGAAGTTGCAGATGTTTGATACGAAATTGGGACCTATATCTTGTGGATGGAGTTGAAAATCGGTTAAAATGTCGCGGAAGAACTTTGAACCGGGAGGGCTAAAGCCCCGGGCCAAATGATCGAAAAAGACAATGGTATCTCCCTCCTTAGGCTTAGGAGGACACTCTTTCCTAGGGGCTGATACGTCCAAAACGTATCTATAATTTCTGCTTGCTCCATGCCAGTTTTGGGTGATATTGCTATGATATTCATACACTTCCATACACTTTTGATCATATTTGGACTAACCTACTAATCCAGTGCACCCCGGTGCCAGTTTCTGTTTTCGGCTGATTTTGTATTTCAGGTTTTCACGTTACGAGAAATGTCAAGAAAAATCCAGAAAAATTATATAAAAAATCAGCGTTCCGGAATCTACCCTGCGCCCGAAGTACAGCCGGGGGGGGGGCACCAGGGCTCCAGGCGCCCTGGCGGCGCCCCCTCACCCCCGGGCCGCGCCGGGGGGGGGGGCGCCTGGGCCCCCCGAAGCCCGTCTGGTGCCCCCCTTTGACATATATTTAGAGCGTCCCTCGAAACCCTCGAGACGGGAACTCTTTTTCGCGATCGCATCTCTGTTCCGCCGCCGCCGCCGCTTCCAAGATCGGGAGCACCAGGAGAACTCTTCCTGGCACCCTGCCGGAGGGGAGGATCACCACCGAGAGCCTCTCCACCACCATGGACGCCACCCGGATGAGTTGTGAGTAGTCTCCCTTGGACCATGAGTCCATGACCAGTAGCTATGTGATGTTCTCCTCCCGTTCTTGTGCTTCACTAATTAGTCCTCGTGAGCTGCCCTACATGATCGAGGCACATATGTAATCCTTATGCTGTTGCTATGATGAGTTTGCTGGGATCCGATGGATTATGAGATTATGTTCAGATTGTGATTGAGTAATATATTTGATCTACCTCTTTTATATTTATGTTCGTAAGTAATTCCTGCATGTTCTCCGTTGTTATTTATTGCTTTGGCCAAGTGATACGTAGTGACTCCAAGAGGGAACGTTATGCTTGATTGTGGGTTCATGCCCCTCGATGACTAGCTTGAGTGACAGAAACATGAGTCTAGGGGATGTGCTGTTGCCACAAGGGGGAAAACAACGGTGCTTGTGCCCGCGGGTGCAAGGATTGTTTACTTTACGCAAAGTTCTTTTAATGCAGTTGTGTGTTGCTTTGAGTTTACACTATGGGTGGGGCTCGCAACTTAATACCAGCGAGATGTTCTAGATAGATATCTCAAGGTGGATGATTAGTAGTAGATATTGATGGATTTCGGTCTACTTACTTTGGCGTACCGCCCATGCTTTGAACCTCAACCTTTCTTGCAATGTAGTCAGCATTGGTTTGCGTTCGTGGTCCTGTCAATTGCCTAGATGTAATTCGTTTACCTCACATAGCTGTTTTATCGTCTTTTGGGAGAGAGACATCGCTAGTGAACATCATGAGACTCCGGTCCATATTACCATCATTGATCACATCCGCTATTTACTTTTCGCTATTATTTACTATTGCAAAACACTATCTATCACTACTATCATTTGCTTTTAATCCTTTGTGAACTACAAGGCCGGAGGGACTGACAACCTCTCTGTACTCGTTGGGAGCAAAGTTATTTGTATCTGTGTGCAGGTCCACGTTGATTGCTAATATCTGGCGCCGTTAGCAGTTGACACCTACTTGTTGAACCTAGGAGTCTCTGGGGATTCGATCCTTGGCATCTTTGCTAAGGGAAAACACTTCCACAACACTGCATCTTTCACCTTCCACTTGGGTAACCAACGAGGGGTTAGAGGCCTATCAAGGAGTATTTTCTGGCACCGTTGCCGGGGACTCCACTCTTCAGGATAGGGGAGTTGCATGCTATCTTTTACCTTTGCTTTTTAGTCTAGTTAGTTTACCTTTCAGTTTTTGCTTTAGTACCTTTTTTCGAAAATCACAAAAATAGTTATCTTGCTTGCTTGCTACCATGGGTTCCGCCGAGAACACCAAGTTGTGTGACTTCACTAGTCACAACAACGATGACTTTATCAGCACACCTATCACTACACCTGCCACTTCAGCACCTTCATATGAAATTAAACCTGCTTTACTGAACTTAGTCATGAAAGATCAATTCTCCGGTGCTGGAGATGATGCTGCTTTACACTTAAACAACTTTGTTGAACTTTGTGATATGCAAAAGTACCAAGAAATAGATGGTAATATTGTTAAGCTTAAGCTTTTTCCTTTCTCCTTGAGAGGAGGAGCTAAAATTTGGTTTCAGTCTTTGCCTAGAAATAGCATAGATTCATGGGACAAGTGCAAAGATGCTTTTATCGGAAAATACTATCCACCTGCTAAAATTATCCAACTTAGAAGTAACATAATGAATTTTAAACAAATGGATAATGAACACGTTGCCCAAGCTTGGGAACGTATGAAATCTCTTATCAAGAACTGCCCTACTCATGGTTTGACTACTTGGATGGTTATCCAAATGTTTTATGCAGGCTTGAACTTTACCTCAGGGAACTTGTTAGATTCGGCCGCGGGAGGAACTTTTATGTCAACTACACTTGGTGCTGCCACAAAGCTTCTCGATGAGATGATGACCAACTATTCCCAATGGCACACCGAACGCGCTCCAACAGGTAGGAAGGTAAACTCTGTCGAGGAGATTTCCTCCTTAAATGAAAAAGTTGACTTGATCATGTCTCTACTTTCGAAGCAATCTTCTGTTGATCCTCGTGATGTTCCTTGAAATTCTTTGATTGCTCAAGAACAAGTAGATGTGAACTTTATCTCTAGAAACAATTTTAACAACAAAGCTTATAGGAGTAATTTTGGTAGCAATCCTAGACCGTTCCCCTCTAATTCTTATGGGAACAACAATGCTTATCCTATCACCAAGAACTCCACTACTGAACTAGAGATTATGCTTAAAGATTTCATCACTACCCAAAAGCCTTTAATAAGAGTTTAGAAGAAAAACTACGTAAACTAGATGATCTTTCTTTTAAGGTAGACCATTTAGCCAATGAGGTAAAATTGCTAAATATTAAAACTTCTCCTCTTGAGGAGAGGGAAGTCATTCCTATAAATGCTACTCAAGTGCAAATTAATGAAAACATTAGGATGATGGCTAAACTTAAAGAGAGATGGGCTAAAGAAAGGGAGGAAGAGGATAGAATTAAGAGCCTTCCTACCCACCACACTGTTGCTACTATCCAAGTTGTTGAGGATGTTCAAACTCTTAGCACCCAATGTACTCCTGGTCCCAATGGACCTATTAATGGTGATGCTATGACTATAGAAACTACCAAACATGTGAACCTAAAGGACACTACTACCACTTTACTTGATGCTCGTGACCTTGATTTTGATAATTGCACTCTTACCGAAGTTATTGATTTCCTTCACAAGATGTCTAGAGATCCCCGCACTAGCACGCTTAACCTTGCCTTCACGGAGCATATCACTAATGCTCTCATCAAAGCTAGGGAGGCGAAACTTAGAGTACAAGCCTCCATACCTAGAAAGCTAGAAGATGGTTGGGATCCTATGATAAAAATTAAATTGAATGACTTCTCTTGCTATGCATTATGTGATGTTGGAGCTAGTACCTCTGTTATGCCCAAAAGAATATATGATATGCTTAAATTGAAACCTTTTGATTCTTGTTCTTTTGGTGTTCGTCTCGTTGATTCTTCCATAAAGAAACCTTTGGGGAGGATCGACGATGTTCTTATCGTTGTTAATGATAATTATGTTCCCGTTGATTTCACTATTATGGATATTGAATGTGATCCTTCATGTCCAATTATTTTGGGACGTCCCTTTTTACGCACCGTTGGTGCTATCATTGACATTAAAGAGGGTAATATAAAATTTCAGTTTCCTCTCAAGAACGGGATGGAACACTTCCCTCGAAAGAAGATCAAGTTACCTTTTGAGTCCGTTGTACGGGCTAGCTATTCTTTTACTCTTGATAAAACTTGATCTCTATGCATTATGTCTAGCTTAAAGGCATAAAAGAAAGCGCTTTTGGGAGGCAGCCCACATGAATAAATTTTTATATTTTGCTTTTGTTGTGCCTTGATGTTGTTTACTATAGTAGCATCATCATTGTATCTTTTCTTTTCAATTTTGTGCCAAGTATAGCCTCTGATTGCTAGAAAGTTCAAAATTTGTGAGGTGCTGTCCAGGAAACAGATTCTGTCCTTGGATAGAAAAATTCGTATAAAATCACCAGATCATCTTTTTGGTCTGAATTTTTTCTACAGTGTTCTCTATATAATTGTCTTTCGTGCGTCTGTTTTGAGTTTTTTGATTTGAGTTGCAGAAGTACCCCGAACAAATCATTTACTACCTGCTGATCTGTTTTTCACAGATTCTGTCCTGTTTTGCCTTTCCTACAGTTTGCAAACCAAGAGCTTGCTTTTTCTTTGCAAAAACCTTTTGGCAATCTTGAGAAACAGCAGAACTTCAAGAATATCTTTATTTCCAGCAAGTAACAATTATTTTATTAAGGGTACTAACCTCGCTAATCAGATTATGATGAGTTATGTATGAAGGGAGTTTTCAAGTGTGCGAGGGAAGATGATAAAAAGATTCAGGAGTGTCAAGCGCTCAAGCTTGGGGATGCCTTGTCCACCCCCAAGAAATATTCAAGGAGACTCAAGCATCTAAGCTTGGGGATGCCCCCGTGCATCCCCTTCTCCATCAACATTATCAGTTCGTCTTTCGTTCCGCTATATTTTTATCACTTCATGTGTTATGTGCTATGCTTGGAGCGTCTTGCTTTTAGTTTTCTTTTTAGTTTTTCATAACGAGTCGGAACTCAGCTTTCTTTATGTGGGAGAGAAACACGCTCCACTTCTACCTAGAACATAACATAGCATTTTCATGTCTATCTTTGCTGTGTGTGTTCTTTGTCTTTTAATAGCTACTATCATGCTCTGCTCTTAGTATTCATGCTTATCTTTTCAAAGAGCTTTTGTTTAGTTGGTTGCTTGAACTCTCTTTAATTATTATGCTTATCTTATTAAGAGAGTTTGCTTCCGTCGCATTGGTTAATATGTCTATGATAAAGATGCTACGTGCATAATGGCGCTTAGTAGTTCTGGTTTTCTTATGGTTAGTCTCAAATAGCTGGGGGATTCGCAATGTGTTATTGGAGCACCAACATGATTTGTTTGCCTATGATGTGGTATGGTTTAGTAATATCTTCCTTAGAGAATTTATTTTGATTGACTTGGCATATGCTCACGCATATTTAAGACTGTAAAGAAAGTCTGTCAAGCCTTGATGATCTTTTATTTCTGAGTAGCGATATAACTACCATGCCTGATTCAATGTTGCTTTGTCGCTCTGCATGATTATGACCGTCATTGCTCTCTTAGTTGGTCGCTCCCAGTCTTTTGCTAACCTCCACCTGTACTAAGAGGACTGACTGCTTGTGCATCCATATCCTTTTAAACCAGTTATGCCATATGAGTCCACCATATCTACCTATATGTGGTATTTCACCGCCACTCCAAGTAATTTACATGTGCTACCTTTAAAACCTTCAATTTTTGCAATACATAGCTCATGGGAAAGTAGCTTAAAAACTATTGTGGTAAAGAATATGTTGCCTATGTATCTTATTTCTTATAAGTTGCTTGCTAAGCGGTAACCATGTTTCTGGGGACGCTATCAACTGTTACACTTTTGTTGAATATCATGTGAGTTGCTATGCATGTTCGTCTTGTCTGAAGTAAGGGTGAATTGCCGTGGGTTGAATAAGTATGCATATTGTTAAAGAAGAACATTGGGCCGCCAACCAAAGCCATGTATCATGGTGGAAGTTTTAGCTTGGACTTAATCCTCAATCTCTTATGAGAATATGCTTATGCATTAAAGAGGAGTCCATCATCTATTTTCTATGTTGTCCCGGTATGGATGTCCTTAAGTTGAGATCTATCAAAAACGAGAAATCAAATGCGATTTATCTCCTTGGACCTTTGTACAGGTGGCATAGAGGTACCCCTTTGTGACACTTGGTTGAAACATATGTAATGCAATGATAACCCATGGAAATCCAAGCTAATTAGGACAAGGTGCGAGCACTATTGGTATTCGATGCATGAGGCTTGCAACTTATAGGATGTCTTATGCATGAC
>LR738715.1:77584995-77670664 GCA_902687465.1 Secale cereale | reverse complement strand
GTGGCTCGCCTTAGTGCAAGTGAGGTTCACAAGCCTCCTGGTGATCCTCAAGACAAGCTTCCTCTTCTGAAAAGATTTAAAATCACAAAAAGAAAACATCAAGAACCCATCTGAAATTCACCAGAAAATCTACAGAGCACAGAAAAATCTCATTTTTGGGGTGCTGCAAGATTTCTTTACAAAGAACACAATGCAAAAAGAATCAATTCATTTGGACTTATGATTAAAAAGTTATTGCAGTTTGAAGTTCTCTGGAATACATATAAATTTGAATTTTAAATAAACAGACTGAGGGGGGGTGACGTCGAAGGCGTAAAGCCTTAGGGCGCCACCACTTGTACCGCTTCGTCCGAGTACAGAGTGGCTGACTAGCGGGCCTTGCTAGTCAGGTGAGGGGGAGAGGGAGAGGGAAACAGAGGCGGCCGCGGCTTCGCCGGAGCGCACGCCAGCGACGAGAGCTCCTTGGCCAAAACGAGAGGGATGGATCTACAGAGGGGGTGGAGGCGCACCTGCCTGTACCCGTAGCGTAGCTAGGGGTGGTCGGACAACGTCGGAATCGACCTCGCAAGCGAAGGCAGAACGGGGTGGTCACCAGAGTTGAGGACGACGACGAGCAGCGGCGACTCCAGAGGCTCCAACTAGGTGTAACGGCGCCACCAGAGAGTGGTGGAGGCTTCGGAAGGGTCGCCCTGGCCTGAGAGGGGCTGGAGCTACTGCGACAACCCGAGGGGATCGCCGGCAAGCTCAAGCTCGGGGACGGCGGCCTGCGGCCTGCCCGGCCGGGCTACGGTTTACTACACAGTTGTGGAGTGTGTGGGAGTGGAGTGAGGTGCTCGAGAAGGCTGGGAGGGTTCCATTTATAGGCAAGCCGAGAGTGGGGATCGGGGCTCCGCCGGCGACACCTAGACACTGCACCTGGTGACAAACGGCGTTAGTGAGAGGGGGAGAAGGCGACGTGGTTCACGCGAGGACTGTGGGCAAACGGAGACGAGCACGGGATCACGGGGAAGGTGACGAGCACAGTGCGCACCGCACTGTTGCCTTGGCAGGATCGCGCATAATTCAAATTTGAACTACAAGCACATGCTCTAGTGCACTAAAGTTGGTTGAAAAAACTAATATGTGTCCCTGGGTGCATGCTTAGGTCCCATGCAAGAGACGGGATTGAAATTCAAACACCTGGGCACTGTTGATTGCCGGCGAAACATTGAGATGCCTGGTTTTTAAATTCTGGTAAATCCAAAACTCGTCTGAAATTCAGGAAACTTGGCATGCTATCATTGAGCGGCATCAACATGCCGTGGTAAACAAGTTGTCCCATTCGGGGAAGATTTGGGTATATGCTTCTCACAAACCAGAGCTTCTGACAACAAGCATGATGGTTTTCGGTAGGGAACGTCCCACCTTTTGGGACGAAACGATATCCATTGCCTCTTATTGCTTTCAAAAAAATTCTCGTGTCAAGATAGAACAACAGGAGTGTTGTGTCAATTTTTGGCATTTTTTGGGGTTTGTTTGGACATTTTTATGCATTAACTGAGTTTTCAATGCATTTATGTGCATAATTCAAATTTTAACTACATGCATATGCTCTAGTGCATATAAATTGATTGAAAAATCAAATCTGTGTCCTTGGGTGCATGCTTAGGCCCCATGCAAGAAATGGGAATGAATTTCAAACACGAGGGCACCGTTGATTGCCGGCAAAACATTGAGATGCCTGGTTTTGTAATTCTAGTAAATCCAAAACTCGTGTGAAATTCGTGAAACTTGGCATGCTATCATGGCACCTGACATGCTGTGGCATTTTTCGTGTCCATTTTGAGAGAAGGCGCACTCGAATAATGACAGCCAACAAAGGCATTTTGAAAAAATAGCTGCCACTTTAATATCTCAAATGTTTGTAGAATTCAAATCGTGTGTGTTCTGTTAACCATTCACGTGACGCCATGTGTCTTCGTTTTAATGGATGTAGGAGGTGCCATGCGGACAGCTACTTGACCTAGACTGAATGGGAGGCGTGCGAGCGCAGTCCGGTGCGCAGGCTGACCGAGAGGTGTGCAAGCTATCCTCCAATGCGCAGGCTCACCGGGAAGCGTGCGAGTTGTATGATGCGCAGGCTCCCTGGGAAAATTAGTTTTAGTAGAGAGCTTTTTGTCACGAGAAAGTTATTTGTCCCTAGGCAATCGATAACTAGACCGGTAATCACTATTGCAATTTTATTTGTGGGAGAGGCATAAGCTAACATACTTTCTCTTCTTGGATCATATGCACTTATGATTGGAACTCTAGCAAGCATCCGCAACTACTAAAGATCATTAACGTAAAACCCAACCATAGCATTAAAGTATCAAGTTCTCTTTATTCCCATAGGCAAACAACCTACTTACTCGGGTCTGTGCTTCTGTCACTCACGCCACCCACCATAAGCAAATCATGAACATATTGCAAACCCTACAGCGGCGATCCCTCACGCTTGCGCGACACGGAGAGCACCATAGGACAACACCAAAGATAAAACATGCAACTCAAACCAATCACGATCATCAATCAACCAATAGGACAAAATGGATCTACTCAAACATCATAGGATAGCCATACATCATGGGGAAATAATATATAGCGTTGAGCACCATGTTTAAGTAGAGATTACAGCAGGTAGAAGAGGGGTTACACCGCTGCATAGAGGGGGGGGGGAAGATTTGGTGATGACAGCGGCGAAGTTGTTGGTGTAGATTGCGGTGATGATGATGGCCTCGGTGGCACTACTGATGTGCCACCGGAAGCGAGGGGGAGAGAGCCCCCCTCCTTCTTCTTCTTCCTTGACAATCTGCCTAGATGGGAGAAGGGTTTTCCCTATGGTCCATGGTCTCCATGGCGTGGGATGGGCGAGAGCCCCTCCAAGATTGGATCTGTCTCTCTGTCTCTCTCTATTTCTGAGTTCCCAGGTTCTGGCCCTTCACCGTTTCTTATATTCCCGGAGATCCGTAACTCGAATTGGGCTGAATTTTGGACACGATTTTTATCCGGATATTAGCTTTCTTGCAGCGAAAGAAGGGCATCAACCGCCTTACGGGGTGGCCACGAGGGCCCAGGGTGCGCCCCCCTGCCTCGTGGCCCCCTCGGGCATCGTCTCGCATTGGTTCCACTTCCCAAAATTCACATATATTCCAAAAAAATATTTGTCCATTTTTATCCCGTTTGGACTCCATTTGATATGGATATTCTGCGAAACAAAAAACATGCAACAAATAGGAACTGGCACTGGGCACTGGATGAATATGTTTGTCCCAAAAAATAGTATAAAAAGTTGCCAAAAGTATATGAAGTTGTGGAATATTGGCATGGAACAATAAAAAATTATAGATAGAACAGAGACATATCAGCATCCCCAAGCTTAATTCCTGCTCGTCCTCGAGTAGGTAAATGATAAAAAATATATTTTTTTTATGTGGAATGCTACCTAGCATAATCTTGATCATGTAATCTAATCATGGCATGAATATTAAGACACGAGTGGTTCAAAGCAATAGTCTATCATTTTACATTAAGACAATAATACTTCAAGCTTACTAATAAAGCAGTCATGTCTTTTCAAAATAACATGGCCAAAGAAAGTTATCCCTACAAATTCATATGGTCTAGATATGCTCCATCTTCACCACACAAAGTATTTAAATCATGCACAACCCTGGTTTTAGCCAAGCAATTGTTTCATACTTTAGTATTCTCAAACTTTTTCAACTTTCATGCAATACATGAGCGTGAGCCATGAATATACCACTATGGGTGGAATAGAAGGTGGTGATAGACAAAAGTAGGGAGAAAGTCTCACATCAACTAGGCAAATCAATGGACTATGGAGATGTCCATCAATCGATATCAATGTGAGCGAGTAGGGATTGCCATGTAACGGACGCACTAGCATAGTCCATTAATTTTCCTAGTTGATGTGAGACTTTCTCCCTACTTTTGTCTATCACCACCTTATAATCCACCCATAGTGCTATGTCCATGGCTCACGCTCATGTATTGTGTGAAAGTTGAAAAAGTTTGAGAATACTAAAGTATGAAACAATTGCTTGGCTAAAACCGGGGTTGTGCATGATTTAAATACTTTGTGTGGTGAAGATGGAGCATAGCCAGACCATATGATTTTGGAGGGATAACTTTCTTTGGCCATGTTATCTTGAAAAGACATGATTGCTTTATTAGTATGCTTGAAGTATTATTGTCTTAATGACAAATGATAGACTATTGCTTTGAATCACTCGTGTCTTAATATTCATGCGATGATTAGATTACATGATCAAGATTATGCTAGGTAGCATTCCACATCAAAAATTATCTTTTTTATCATTTACCTACTCGAGGACGAGCAGGAATTAAGTTTGGGGATGCTGATACGTCTCTGTCGTATCTATGACTTTTTATTGTTCCATGCCAATATTCTACAACTTTCATATACTTTTGGCAACTTTTTATACTATTTTTGGGACTAACATATTGATCCACTGCCCAGTGTCAGTTCCTGTTTGTTGCATGTTTTTTGTTTCGTAGAATATCCATATCAAACGGAGTCCAAACGGGATAAAAACGGACGGAGATTTTTTTGGAATATATGTGAATTTTGGGAAGCGGTACCAATGTGAGACGATGCCCGAGTGGCCCACGAGGGTGAGGGGCATGCCTTGGGCCCTCGTGGACACTCCATAAGGTGGTTGATACCCTTCTTTTGCCGAAAGAAAGCTAATATCCGGATAAAAATCGTGTCCAAAATTTAGCCCAATCGGAGTTACGGATCTCCGGGAATATAAGAAACAGTGAAGGGCCAGAATATGGGAACGCAGAAACAGAGAGAGACAGAGAGACAGATCCAATCTCGGAGGGGCTCTCGCCCCTCCCACGCCATGGAGACCATGGACCGGAGGGGAAACCCTTCTCCCATCAAGGGAGAAGGTCAAGGAAGAAGAAGAACCTCGCTTCCTGTGGCACCGGAGTGCTGCCGGGGCCATCATCCTGCGACGACGATCTACACCAACACCTCCATCATCTTCACCAACATCTTCATCACCTTCCCCCATCTATCTACATCGGTCCACTCTCCCGCAACCCGTTGCACCCTCTACTTGAACATGGTGCTTTATGCTTCATATTATTATCCAATGATGTGTTGCCATCCTATGATGTTTGAGTAGATCTTCGTTGTCCTATCGGTAATTGGTGAATTGCTATGATTGGTTTAAATTGCTTGTGGTTATGTTGTTGTCCTTTGGTGCCCATCATATGAGCGCGCGCGTGGATCACACCATTGGGTTAGTTGGATGTTGATAGGACTATGTATTGGAGGGCAAGAGTGACAGAAGCTTTAACCTAGCATAGAAATTGATGCATACGGGATTGAAGGGGGACCAATATATCGTAATGCTATGGTTAGGTTTTACCTTAATGAACGTTAGTAGTTGCAGATTCTTGCTAATAGTTCCAATCATAAGTGCATAGAATTCCAAGTCAGGGATGACATGCTAACAGTGGCCTCTCCCACTTAATACTTGATATCGGTCTAGTAACGTAATCAATTGCTTAGGGACAATTTATCAACTCCTACCACCACTTTTCAAAACTCACTATATTAACTTTATTTCTTCTTTACCTAAATAGCCCCTAGTTTATATTTACATGCTCTTTATATTCTTGCAAACCTATCCCACAAAAACTACAAACTACTTCTAGTTTCATACTGGTTCTAGGTAAAGTAAACGTCAAGCGTGCGTAGAGTTGTATCGGTGGTGGATAGAACTTGAGGGAATATTTGTTTTACCTTTAGCTCCTCGTTGGGTTCGACACTCTTACTTATCGAAAGAGGCTACAACTGACCCCCTACACTTGTGGGTTATCAAGTATCTAGGTGACATTAGGGTTTTGGTTGATGTGTGTCTTAAGGTGTTATTCTAGTACGAACTCTAGGATAGATCAAAGGGAAAGAATAGCTTCATGTTATTTTACTACGGACTCTTGAATAGATCGATCAGAAAGAATAACTTTGAGGTGGTTTCGTACCCTACAATAATCCCTTCGTTTGTTCTCCGCTATTAGTGACTTTGGAGTGACTCTTTGTTGCATGTTGAGGGATAGTTATATGATCCAGTTATGTTATTATTGTTGAGAGAACTTGCACTAGTGAAAGTATGAACCCTAGTCCTTGTTTCAAAGCATTGCAATACCATTTGTGCTCACTTTTATCATTAGTTACCTTGATGTTTTTATATTTTCAGATTACAAAAACCTATATCTACCATCCATATTGCACTTGTATCACCATCTCTTCGCCGAACTAGTGCACCTATACAATTTACCATTGTATTGGGTGTGTTGGGGACACAAGTGACTCTGTGTTATTTTGTTGCAGGGTTGTTTGAGAGAGAACATCTTCATCCTATGCCTCCCACGGATTGATAAACCTTAGGTCATCCACTTGAGAGAAATTAGCTACTGTCCTACAAACCTCAGCACTTGGAGGCCCAACAGCGTCTACAAGAACAAGGTTGCGTTGTATACATCAAACTCTTTTCTGGCGCCGTTGCCGGGGAGGCTAGGTAAGCGGCACTCACATCCCGTCAACGAAGCTCATTCCTGGCGCGGCTGCTGGGGAGCTGAGTGCTTGAAGGTATATCTTTAGATCTTGCAATCGAATCTTTTAGTTTCTTATTTTCTCACTAGTTTAGTTTATAAAATAAAACTACAAAAAAAGGAATTGAGGGTGCCTTATATTCTTCATCTTTTTAATGTCTTTCGTGAAAATGATGGAAAGGAAAATATGCCGAAGTGCTAGAAGAAGAATGCATTAAAATGTTTGGCACTAAATCTTTGAATGATGAAAGTGATTATGCTTATGATATGCAAAGCCACAAGCTTGGGGACGCTATGTTTGATGAAGATGATATATTTAGTCCCCCAAGTTTTGATGAGCAAATTTATTATGATGAAAGCATGCCTCTTATTTACGATGATTATATTAATGAAAGTGGGTTTGGAAGAGTGTCAACTTTAGGACATAATGATCCCACTATTTTGGAGGGTGTTGAATCTTATTATGATAATTATTAAAGTGGATTTGGAGAGGTCATGACTTTATTTAGTGATGAATCCACTATTTCGGAAGAGGTTCCAATTGATTATGAGAACAAAGTTGCTATCTATGATGATTATTGTGATGACTTGTATGCTATTAGGAATAATGATAACATGAAACATGTCATCATGATTTTAGTTTTCAATTGGATTATGCCTCACATGATAATTATTTTGTTGAGTTTGCTCCCACTACTATTCATGAGAAGAAATTTGCTTATGTGGAGAGTAATAAAATCTATATGCTTGGGGATCATGAAAATAATGCTTTATGTGATGGTTATATTGTTGAATTCATTCATGATGCTACTGAAAATTATTATGAGGGAGGAACATATGCTTGAAGGAATTGCAACAATATCAAGTTTCCTCTCTATGTGTTGAAAATCTTGAAGCTATGCATGTTTTGCTTTCCTATGCTAGTTGATTCTTGCCATAAGTTATTTGCTCACAAAATCCCTATGCATAGGAAGTGGGTTAGGCTTAAATGTGTTAGTCGTATTCTTCATGATGCTCTCTTTATGTAACAATTCTTATCTTTTATGCGAGCATCATTGAAATCGTCATGCCTAGCTAAAAGGCATTAAAGAAAAGCGCTTGTTGGGAGACAACCCATTATTTACCTATACTGTTTTTGTGTGTTCACATGATTAATCTACTGTAGTAGTCATGTTTTATAGCTTCTGTTTCAATAAAGTACCAAGTAGAACCTTTGGGAAGACTTGGGTGAATGTTAATGTGATGTTGCTGTAAAAAATAGAAACTTTGCACTCACGAGTTTAGCTGCCATTTTTTACTGGAGAGTGCTTTTAAGTTGATTCGTTTTGCAGAAGATTAATAAACAAATTCCTCACGTGCACTAGTTTATTTCAGAATTTTTTGAGTTATAGAAGTATTCAAAATTTACAGATTGCTACAGACTGTTCTGTTTTTGATAGATTCTATTTTCTATGTGTTGTTTGCTTATTTTGATGAATCTGTGAGTAGTATCGGAGGGTATGAACCATAGATAAGTTGGAATATAGTAACTATAACACCAATATGAATTTAGAATGAGTTCACAATAGTACCTAAGTGGTGGTTTTCTTTTCTTATACTAACGGAGCTTACTAGTTTTCTGTTGAGTTTTGTGTTGTGAAGTTTTCATGTTTTGGGTAAAGTTTCGATGGACTATGAAATAAGGAATGGAAAGTGCCTAAGCTTGGGGATGCCCAAGGCAACCCAAGGTAATATTCAACGACAACCAAGAGCCTAAGATTGGGGATGCCCCGGAAGGCATCCCCTGTTTCGTCTTCGTTCATCGATAACTTTACTTGGAGCTATATTTTTACTCACCACATGATATGTGTTTTGCTTGGAGCATCAATTGATTTTATTTTGCTTTGCTTCCAGTTTGAATAGTATCCCAAGATCTGAAATTCTTAAATGTTAGAGATTCTTCACATAGTTACTTAATTATTCAACTACTCATTGATCTTCACTTATATCTTCCGGAGTACTTTGTCATTTGCTCTAGTGCTTCACTTATATCTTTTTAGAGCACAGCGGTGGTTTTATTTTGAAGAAATAGATGAACTCTAATGCTTCACTTATATTATTTTGAAAGTATGTTAGAACAGCATGGTAATTTTCTTAGGTTATGAATTTAGTCCTAATATGATGGGCACCCAAGAGGGATATAATAAAAACTTTCATATAAAGTGCGTTGAATACTATGAGAAGTTTGATGCTTGATGATTGTTTTGAGATATGAGGATGGTGATATTAGAGTCATGCTAGTAGTGAATTTGAGAAATACTTGTGTTGAGGTTTGCAAGTCCCATAGCATGCACGTATGGTAACCGTTGTGTAACAAATTTGAAGCATGAGGTATTTCTTTGATTATCTTCCTTTGTGTGGAGGTCGGGATCACGCGATGGTTAACTCCTACCCACCTTCCCCTAGGAGCATGCACGTAGTGCTTGGTTTTGATGACTTGTAGATTTTTGCAATAAGTATGTGAGTTCTTTATGACTAATGTTGAGTCCATGGATTATACACACTCTCACCCTTCCACCATTGCTAGCCTCTCTAGTACCATGCAACTTTCGCCGATACCATACACCCACCATATACCTTCCTCAAAATAGCAACCATACCTACCTATTATGGCATTTCCATAGCCATTCCGAGATATATTGCCAGGCAACTTTCCACTGTTCTGTTTATTATGACACGCTTCATCATTGTCATATTGCCTTGCATGATCATGTAGTTTAAATCGTTTTTGTGGCAAGGCCACCATGCATAATTTTCATACATGTCACTCTTGATTCATTGCCATCCCGGTAAACCACCGGAGGCACTCATATAGAGTCATATTGTGTTCTAGTATCGAGTTGTAATCCTTGAGTTGTAAATAAATAGAAGTGTGATGATCATCATTATTAGAGCATTGTCCCGTGTGAGGAAAAAAGGCCAAATAAAAAAAGAAAAAAAGAGGGAAAGGCCAAAAAAGAGAAAGAGTCTCCAAAAAAAGAGGAGTCTCCAAAAAAATTAGAGAAAAAGAGAGAAGGAACAATGCTACTATCCTTTTTCCACACTTGTGCTTCAAAGTAGCACCATGATCTTCATGATAGAGAGTCTCTTATTTTATCACTTTCATATACTAGTGGGATTTTTTATAGAACATGGCTTGTATATTCCAACAATGGGCTTCCTCAAAATGCCCTAGGTCTTCATGAGCAAGCAAGTTGGATGCACACCCACTTAGTTTCTTTTGTTGAGCTTTCATACATTTATAGCTCTAGAGCATCCATTGCATGGCAATCCCTACTCACTCACATTGATATCTATTGATGGGCATCTCCATAGCCCATTAATACTCCTAGTTTATGTGAGACCATCTTCCTTCTTTTTTGTATTCTCCACAACTACCACTCTATTCCACCTATAGTGCTATGTCCATGGCGCACGCTCATGTATTGCGTGAAAGTTGAAAAAGTTTCAGAATACTAAAGTATGAAACAATTGCTTGGCTGAAACTAGGGTTGTGCATGATTTGAATATTTTGTGTGACGAATATGGAGGATAGCCAAACTATATGATTTTGTAGGGATGAACTTTCTTTGGCCATGTTATTTTGAGAAGACATGATTACTTTTTTAGTATGCTACAAGTATTATTATTTTTATGTCAATATTAAATGTTTGTCTTGAATCTTTCGGATCTGAAAATTCATGCGACAATAAAGAAAATTACATTGATAAATATGTTAGGTAGAATTCCACATCAATTTTTTTTGTTTTTATCATTTACCTACTCGAGGACAAGCAGGAATTAAGCTTGGGGATGCTTGATACGTCTCCAACGTATCTATAATTTTTTATTGTTCCATGCTATTATATGATCCATCTTGGATGTTTTATATGCATTTATATGCTACTCCCTCCGTCCCAAAATAAGTGACTCAAAAATGACTCAACTTTGTATTAAAGTTAGTACAAAGTTGAGTCATTTTTGAGTCACTTATTTTGAGACGGAGGGAGTATTTTATATGATTTTCGGGACTAACCTATTAAACTAAATCCCAGTGACAGTGACAGTTTCTGTTTTTTCCTTGTTCTTGATTTTTACAGAAAATGAATACCTAATGGAGTCCAATTGACGTGCCAAGTTTTGTGAATTTTTTATGGACCAAAAGAAGCCCCCAAAGTAGAAGAGTTAGTCCAGAAGAGTCCTGAGCCATCCACGAGGGTGGAGGGGCGTGCCCTACCCCCTGGGCGCGCCCCCTGCCTCGTAGATAACTCGGAGACCCCACGACGTGAGACTGACGCCAAAAATTCCTATAAATACAGAAACCCCCGAAAAGAAACCTAGATCGGGAGTTCCACCCCCGCAAACCTCTGTAGCAACAAAAAAACCAATCGGGACCCTATTTCGGCACCCTGCCGGAGGGGGGATCCATCACCGGTGGCCATCTTCATCATCCCGATGCTCTCCATGACAAGGAGGGAGTAGTTCACCCTCGGGGCTGAGGGTATGTACCAGTAGATATGTGTTTGATCTCTCTCTCTCTCTCTCTCGTGTTCGTGATATGGCACGATCTTGATGTATGGCGAGCTTTGCTATTATAGTTGGATCTTATGATGTTTCTCCCCATCTACCTTCTTGTAATGGATCGAGTTTTCCCTTTGAAGTTATCTTATCGGATTGAGTCTTTGAGGATTTGAGAACACTTGATGTATGTCTTGCATGTGCTTATATGTGGTGACAATGGGATATTCACGTGATCTAGTTGATGTATGTTTTGGTGATCAACTTGTGGGTTCAGTGACCTTGTGAACTTATGCATTGGGGTTGGCACACGTTTTCGTCTTGACTCTCCGATAGAAACTTTGGGGCACTCTTTGAAGTTCTTTGTGTTGGTTGAATAGATGAATCTGAGATTGTGTGATGCATATCGTATAATCATGCCCATGGATACTTGAGGTGACAATGGAGTATCTAGGTGACATTAGGGTTTTGGTTGATGTGTGTCTTAAGGTGTTATTCTAGTACGAAGTCTAGGATAGATCGAACGGAAATAATAGCTTTGTGGTATTTTACTACGGACTCTTGAATAGATCGATCAGAAAGAATAACTTTGAGGTGGTTCCGTACCCTACAATAATCTCTTTGTTTGTTCTCCGTTATTAGTGACTTTCGAGTGACTCTTTGTTGCATGTTGAGGGATAGTTATATGATCCAGTTATGTTATTATTATTGAGAGAACTTTCACTAGTGAAAGTATGAACCCTAGGCCTTGTTTCGAAGCATTGCAATACCGTTTGTGCTCACTTTTATCATTAGTGACATTGGTATTTTTATATTTTCATATTACAAAAACCTATATCTACCATCCATATAGCACTTGTATCACCATCTCTTCGCTAAACTAGTACACCTATACAATTTACCATTGTATTGGGTGTGTTGGGGACACAAGAGACTCTTTGTTATTTGGTTGCAGGGTTGTTTGAGAGAGAACATCTTCATCCTATGCCTCCCACGGATTGCTAAACCTTAGGTCATCCACTTGAGGGAAATTTGCTACTGTCCTACAAACCTCTACACTTGGAGGCCCAACAACGTGTACAAGAAGAAAGTTGCGTAGTAGACATCAATGGTTGCCACGGTACAAGAAGAGGCTAGTGGGGAGCGAACAGTTGCCACAGAGGTCACACACTAACGACAAGGCCGATTGAACAACATGCCGTATATCGCACACACCTTGATCTGGCTGATCGTTTCTTTTGTGTTGCCTAATCACAAACAGTTCATCCAAGTGAATCGTATGTTGTATATCGCACGCACCTTCATCTGGCTCCCCGTTTCTTTTGTGTTGCCTAATCACAAACAATTCATCTGACTGAATCGTATGTTGTGTATTGCACACGCCTTCATCTGGTTGCCCGTTTCTTTTGTTCCTCCTCATCGCAAACAGTTAATTGAACTGAACTGTATGCCCTTCATCGCACACACAACTAAAATCTGAACCGTGTTTGATGCATCCATCTTCGCAAATGTTTTACACATTTTTGACGGTTTTCATACACCACCGTTTGCGATGATTGCATCGCACACAGTTTCTCGAAGGGTCTCTGATCGTAGTGTCGCGTTAGCAGCAACCTGCATTAGTGGTAGATGCCCTCCGTGGTTGATTCCCCCTCCGGCAGAGTACCGGAAAAGGCCTCCTGATGGGATCTCACGAGAACGGAAGGTTACGGCGTCGTAAAAGTCGTTTCGATGGATGTTCTGATGTTTATGGAATATATGTGAATTTATAGGCGGAAGAAGTAAGTCAGGAGAGCCTCGGGGGGGGGGGCACAAGGTAGGGGGCACGCCCTACCCCCCAGGGTGCCCCCTCCACCCTTGTGGACGCCTCAAGGGTCCCCTGGTGTGTACTCCAAGTCCATCTGGTGTCTTCTGGTTCAAGAAAAATATTCATGAAGTTTAGTTCCGTTCGGACTCCGTTTGATATTCCTTTTCTGTGAAACTCAAAAGCAAGGAGAAAACAGAAAACCGGCACTGGGCTCTGGATTAATAGATTAGTCCCAAAAATCATATAAAATAGCATATAAATGCATTTAAAACATACAAGATAGATAATATAATAGCATGGAACAATCAAAAAAATATAGATACGTTGGAGACGTATCAAGCATCCCCAAGCTTAATTCATACTCGTCCTCGAGTAGGTAAATGATAAAAACAGATTTTTTTTATGTGGAATGCGACCCAACATATTTTCAATGTATTTCTTGTTTATTGTGGCATGAATGTTCATATAGATAAGACTCAGAATAAAATTTTATCAATATCAAAATAATAATACTTTAATCATACTAAAAGATTTCTATAAAGCTTCAAAAATAACATGGCTAAAGAACACTATCCCTACAAATCATATAGTCCTTATACTTCCTTTTCTTAACACAAAACACCCCTCATGCCCGTCCCAGAGTCAGCCGAGCAATTGCTTTCATACTCTACTTTTTCAAGCCTTATTTCAACTCTTCACGCAATATATGAGTGCGAGCCATGAACATAGCACTATGGGTGGAATGGAGGTGGTAATAGACAAAAGGTGGGAGAAAGTCTCACATCAACTAGGCAAATCAATGGACTATGGAGATGTCCATCAATCGAAATCAATGTGAGTGAGTAGGGATTGCTATGTAACTGATGCACTAGAGCTATAAGTGTATGAAAGCTCAAAAAGACAACTAGTGGGTGTTCATCAACTTGCTGGCTCATGAAGATCCAGGGCATTTGAGGAATCCCATTGTTGGAATATACAAGCCAAGTTCTATAATGAAAATTTCCCACTAGTGATGCATGAAAGTGACAACATAGGAGACTCTCTATCATGAAGAACATGGTGCAACATTGCAGCACAAGTGTGGAAAAAGATAGTAATATTGTCCCTTCTCTCTTTGTCTCTCATTTTTTTGGTGGGCTTATTTGGCCTCTTTTGTTTATTTGGGCTTCATTGGCCTCTTTTATTTTTGATAACCTCACATGGGGCAATGTTCTAATAGTGATGATCATCACACTTTTATTTACTTACAACTCGATGCTTAGAACAAAGATATGACTCTATATGAATGCCTCCGGCGGTGTACCAGCATGTGCAATAACCAAGAGTGACATGTATGAAAAATATGAATGGTGGCTTTGCCACAAATACTATGTCAACTACATGACCATGCAAAGCAATATGACAATGATGAAGCATGTCATAATAAACGGAACGGTGGAGTTACATGGCAATACATCTCAGAATGGCTATGGAAATGCCATAATAGGTAGGTATGGTGGCTGTTTTGAGGAAGGTATAAGGAGGGTTTTATGCACCGGTGAAAGTTGCGCGACACTAGAGTGGCTAGCAAGGTGGGAGGGTGAGAGTGCGTATAATCCATGGACTCATAATTAGTCATAAAGAACTCACATACTTATAGAGAAAAATATATTAGCTCTCAAAGCAAAGTACTATGACGCATGCCCCTAAGGGGAAAGTTGGTAGGAGTTAGCCATCGCACGCCCCCGACCTTCACGCAAAGACAAACACTTCAAAATACAAAGTGCTCCAATTTGGTTACAAAGTTAGGAGACCACACGTGCATGCTACGGGAATCATAAACCTTAACACAATTATTTCTTTAACCTCACAAACTACCTCTAGAATGACTCTAATATTACCATCTTAACATCTCAAAATAATTACATGGAGTCAAACTTCACATCATTTTTAATGCTCTATATATGAAGGTTTTTATTATATCTCCTTTGGATGTCTATCATATTAGGACTAATTTCATAACCCAAGAAAATTACCATGCTCTTCTTTAAGACTCTCAAAATAATATAAGTGAAGCAAGAGAGTTCAACCATTTCTACAAAATAAAACCACCACCGTGCTCTAAAAAGATATAAGTGAAGCACTAGTGCAAAATTGCCTAGCTCAAAAGATATAAGTGAAGCACATAGAGTATTCTAAAAAATCACGATTGAAGTGTGTCCCTCTCAAAAGGTGTGTACAACAAGGATGATTATGGCAAAATAAAAAGCAAAGACTCATATCATACACGACGCTCCAAGCAAAACACATATCATGTAGTGAATAAAAATATAGCCTCAAGTAAAGTTACCGATAGATGAAGACGAAAGAGGGGATGCCTTTTCCACCAAGCTAGGCTTTTTCCACTCTTTATTCCAGAGTCCATCAAATCCTTACCCAAAACTTGAAAACTTCACAACACAAAACTCAACAGAAAATCTCATGAGCTCCGTTAGTAAAACAAAGCAAATAACCACTCAAGGTACAGTTGTGATATTATTCTAATTTTATATTGGTGTAATATCTACTGTATTCCAACTTCTCCATGGTTCATACCCCCCGATACTAGCCATAGATGCATCAAAATAAGCAAACAACACATAGAAAACAGAATCTGACAATAACATAACAGTCTCTAGCAATCTGAAAACTTTGCATACTTCTATAACTCTAAAAATTCTAAAAAATATTGGAATACGTGGGGAATTTGTATATCAATTTTGTGTCAAAATTTCAGAAGGTTTCGACATTCCAGTGAGACTTCGCCTAAGTTAGAAACCACTCTGAGTGATAGCCTTCCCTCTCACTCGGGGGCTTAGCCGCGAACCAGACTTCGTCTAAGTTAGAAACCACTCCGAGTGATGGCATTCCCTATCACTCAGGGGCTTAGGCGCAAAACATACTTCGCCTAAGTTAGAAACCACTCCGAGTGACGGCTTTCCCTCTCACTTGGGGGCTTAGCCGTGAACCAGATTTCACCTAAGTTAGAAACCGCTCCAAGTGATGGCCTTCACTCTCACTCGGGGGCTTAACCGCGGACCAGACTTCTCATAAGTTAAAAACCACTCAGAGTGACGGCTTTCCCTCTCACTCTTCAACCTAGCCATGAACCAGATTTCGCTTGAGTTAAAAACCACTCCGAGTGATGGTTTTTCCTCTCACTCGAGGGCTTAGCCGCGAACCAGATTTTTTTCTAAGTTAAAAATCACTCTGAGTGACAACTTTCCCTCTCTCTCAGGGGCTTAGCCGCGAACCATATTTTTCCTAAGTTAAAAACCACTCCGAGTGACGGCCTTCGCTCTCACTCGGGGGTGCTTAGCCGTGAACCAGATTTCACCAAAGTCATGAACGCTAAAAAACTCGAAGGAAAACATTCAAATAATTACAGAGGTTCAACAGCAAATGCAAGTACTCAGGTCCGAAGCCTGAAAGAGTTTAACGGATACAGATTCACTCAGCATGCCGAGGCAAATGGCTAAAACTTAAGAGTTTCCTCACGCGTCAGAAAGGCTGGCTGGTTCAAGAAACGTGTCCAGGTCAATACCGTCGGCGATCCGAGTGGCAACCTCGATGAAATTCTCCATGAAGTCTTGGAAGCTGAGCTTATTTGTGGTGGCATCCTTGCAGTGGATGCAGACGAGCGAGAGTGACACATCTCCTCCGCAACGGGCCGCAGATTTCTTCAAGCTTGCACTGGGCGGGGAATCTCGTTTAGACGAGCCATCATTGTCTCCAGGTCATTATGGAGAGTTTCTTCTGGCCACAGTTCTTTGTCAGTCCTTCCCAACATGGACCATAGACGAAGGATATACCCAACGACGTCGTTGGCACGAGCTTCGAGCCACGGAATTCCCAAAGCGGCCTTGTCCCTGACAAGATCCCTGGAGAGATTTTGATCCATCTCTATTATTTTGGTCTCCTGCTCGAAGTCGCGGTAGTACTCTGCAAACAAAATTACAGAAGTCGGTCGATGTGAATTCCAATAAAAATGAGCAAAGTTCACACGGGTGACGTAAGGTAACGTCGAGATTGAGGTACATGTCCTTTGTAAAGTCTTCTATGTACTTCTCTAGGGCATCATTTTTCTAGGTAAGCTGAGCGACCTTCTCACACAAGGCCTTACTCTCTTGCTCGAAAGCACTCGCTTGAGACTTGAGCTTGTTGTTCCATTCGGCTTGCTGCTTCTTGAGCTAGATAACCTCTTTCTTTGCTCCCTCCACAGCAGACTTCAGTGATTTGTTCTCCTCCTCAAGTTTTTTGACTGGGGCCAGTTTCTCCTCAGCGGCCTTGGTCTTTTCCCTCGCCACCTTCTGTGCCCTCGCTAGGTCTTTGTCCTTATCAATGAGAGCCTGCTTCATGGTTTCTAAAGAAATACAATTCGTGAGTCACGCTTGGAGTCAGTGGTTTTCACTACGCATGTCCGTTCGCGTGAAATCACTCGGTGCAACAAAGGAAAGAAAATAAAAACAAGACACTCGGATGTTGGGACTTACCTCCCATAGTCTTCACCTCTGCCTATACGCGGGGGGTGTTCCTATTCTCCACCTCCAGATCCAATCGGAGTTGGTTCATCTCCTTCTCCAGCGACATGTACTGTGCCCCGTGCTCAGAAGTTTTCTGGTTCACAAGAAAGGAAAATGAGTTAGTCGACAATAAAAACATGCTTGATCAATACGAGATCCTTAAGTACCCTCTGACCTCCAAGTCAGCCAGGAACCCCAAGTATCCTATAGAGAAACAATCTTTACAAGTACAAGATCCTAAAGTACCTTATGATCTCCGAGTCAGCCAGGAACCCTAAGTACCCCAGGGAGGAACAAGATTGATCAGTATCGGATCCTAAAGTACCCTCTAACACAAGTTTCCAGTGCAAGTCACTAGGTCAGCCGAGGAGATCAAAGTTCTATCAGACTTCTACCGACCACCCGCAGTCGTCGGTAGTCTCGGGGACTCCAACCAATGGGTGCACTCAGTGTGCCCCCACTAGAAAGTGACTTATGTTAACAACTAAAAGAGAAAGACTTGTATGTATGTTCTATAAGACTCCCACCGATTGCGAGCAATCGACGGCAGTCTCCGGGACTACACCCAGTGGGTGCACTCAGCATGCCCCACTGGAATGGTATCCTCTCGGAACGGTCCACCTAATTCAAGTGATGGCCAAAAGCAAAAATACAACAAGTTCTAAGACTTCCACTGATTGCCAGCAATCGACATAAGTTTTGGGGACTACACCCTATGGGTGCACTCAGCGTGCCCCCACAGGATAGACACACCCGGTGGGTGTGCCAAAAATTTACCGATTGAAACTCTTACAGCAACAAAGAATCGGAGATCAACTTACGATGGCAGTTACTCAAATGTTCACTTGGAAAGCAGCGCTGGGATCATACGCCACCTAGCTAGCATTGTACACCTCCTTCAAACATTGGGTCATCAGCTCCGTTTGGATCATTGCTTCTTTGTTGGCTCCATTTTGGTCCTCTCGCACATGATGCAGACTGGATATGTTGACAGGAGGAGTTGGCCTTAGAGCCGGAGTAGTCGATGCAATCGTGAAAGGATCAACACCATCCTGGGATGCTCTGCCTTGCCCCGGAGGCGCGGCTACGTTAGGGACAGGTGGAGAGTGAGGCATCTTGCTTGGTGGCACCATCTGAGCAGTGCTATGCGAGGCAGTCAAAGCCTTGCTTCCCTTCTTTGCATCCCTCCCCAGTGGGTCCTCATCGTCGTCCACGACATGGATAATCTCTGCACGCGCTACATCCACTCGACGTTGTCAGCCACAGTTCACAATCTGATCAAAGCATTGAACAAAACCAAAAATAATCATCAATACCTTTCTGAGAGGTGGCCGCGTCAGTTGACTCGGCCTTGGCACAGTCCCCATCGACCTGCATGGGTGACGTCGTCAAAGTCGTGGCCCTGATTCATATATTCACCAGGTCAGAAGAACCAAAAGAGTTCGTAAGACGAAAAGAGAAGGTGCGACACACACGTGGAGGCGATAGGCATAGTGACCTTGGTCTTGGGCGGAGCTTCCTAGGGATGGGCGAGGCGACCTTGAGATGCTTGGCGGTCTTCTCCGTCAGATCCTGCGTCAGCGTCGGAGTGTGCTTTGAATTCCTAGCTCTTGAGGCTGCAGTCTTGTCCTGGCAGGCACTCGGGTCTTGGGTCTGCTTAGAACGGAGTTCCACAGGCGCATCTGCAGATGGGGAAGACTCAACTTCATCACTCCCCTTCGAGTCGTCACTTTCGTCCTTGTTGTCTGCTACCTCTTGAGCTTGCGTTGTATTCCCTCGAAGAGGAAAGGGAGATGCACCACAGTAGCGTAACTATTTCCCTCAGTTTTTGAGAACCAGGGTATCAATCCAGTAGGAGACCATGCGCCAGTCCCTCTCACCTGCACAAACAAATAAGAACTTCGCAGCCAACGCGATAAGGGGTTGTCAATCCCTTTACGGTCACTTACAAGAGTGAGATCTGATAGAGATGATAATTATATTTTTAGTATTTTTGGTTTAATAAAATAGCAAATAAAAGCGGTAAAGTAAAGTAGATGTAGATTGATATGTTGAGAATAGACCCGGGGGCCATAGTTTTCTCTAGTGGCTTCTCTCATGATAGCGGTATTCTACGGCGGGTAAACAAATTACTGTCGAGCAATTGATAGAAAAGCGAATAATTATGAGACTATCTAGGCATGATCATTCTATATAGGCATCACGTCCAAGACAAGTAGACCGAAACGATTCTGCATCTACTACTATTACTCCACACATCGACCGCTATCCAGCATGCATCTAGTGTATTGAGTTCATAAGAACAGAGTAACGCCTTAAGAAATATGACATGATGTAGAGGGATAAACTCAAGCAATATGATGAAAACCCCATCTTTTTATCCTCGATGGCAACAATACAATACGTGCCTTGCTGCCCCTACTGTCACTGGGAAAGGATACCGCAAGATTGAACCCAAAGCAAGCACTTCTCCCATTGCAAGACCTATAGATCTAGTAGGCCAAACCAAACCAATAATTCGAAGAGACTTGCAAGGATATTATGAGCACACATAAATTTTTTAGAGAAGAACCAAATATCTTTCATAGATAACCTTGATCATAAACTCACAATTCATCAGATCTCGACAAACACACCACAAAAAGAGATTACATCGAATAGATCTCCTCGAAGACCGAGGAGAACTTTGTATTGAGATCCATGGAGAGAGAGAAGAAGCCATCTAGATACTAGCTATGGGCCCGAAGGTCTGAGGTAAACTACTCACAACTCATGGTGAGGGCGATGATGATGATGATGAAGGCCTCCGTGATGGATCCCCCTCCCGGAACAGGCTCCAAGATAGGATCTCCACGGGAATAGAAGCTATGGCGGTGGAATTAGGGTTTTCTCTCTGCGTATGGAGTTTCTAGGGTACGTAGGTATACATCGGAAGAAGGAGGGCACCGGGGGCTGTGTGGGCCAGCCTCGAGGCAGGGGGCGCCTTGGGAAAGGGGGCGCGCCCCCCACCCTCGAGGGCTGGCCCTACGTCCCCTGACTTGGCCCTGACGTTTCCCGAGCGTGATTTCCTCCAAAAATATCTCTCGCGAAGGTTTCATTCCGTTTGGACTCGGTTTGATATTCCTTTTCTGCAAAACCTTGAAATAGGCAAAAAAACAGCAATCTGGACTGGGCCTTTGGGTTAGTAGGTTATTCCCAAAAATGATATAAAGGTGAATGATAAAGCCCATTAAACATCCAAGACTTCATAAATAATAGCATGGAACAATAGAAAATTATAGATACGTTGGAGACATATCAAGCATCCCCAAGCTTAATTCCTGCTCGTCCTCGAGTAGGTAAATGATAAAGAAAGAATTTTTGATGTGGATTGCTAACCAATATAGCTTTTCAATGTAATTCTCTTAATTGTGGCATGAATGTTCACATCTGAAGGTTTCAAGATAAAAGTCTATATTGACATAAGAAATAACAATACTAACAAAGCAATCATGTCTTCTCAAAATACTATGGCTAAAGAAAGTTATCGCTACAAAATCATATAGTGTTGGCTATGCTCCCTTGTTATCACACAAAATATTCATATCATGCACAACCCCAATTTCAGCCAAGCATTTGTTTTCGTACTCTATCTTTTCAAACATTTCAACTTTCACACAATACATGAGCGTGAGCCATGGATATAGCACTATGGGTGGAATAGAGGTGGTTATGGAGAAGACAAAAAGAGGGAGATAGTCTCACATCGACTAGGCGTATCAACAGGCTATGGAGATGCCCATCAATAGATATCAATGTGAGTGAGTAGGGATTGCCATGCAACGGATGCACTAGAGCTAAATTTGAATGAAAGATCAACGAAAGAAACTAGTGGGTGTGCATCCAACTTGCTTGCTCACGAAGACCTAGGGCATTTGAGGAAGCCCATCGTTGGAATATACAAGCCAAGTTCTATAACCAAAATTCCCACTAGTATATGAAAGTAACTAAACATGAGACTCTCTACAATGAAGAACATGGTGCTACTTTGAAGCACAAGTGTGGAAAAAGATAGTAGCAATTGTCCCTTTTTCTTTTCTTTTTTGGGCCTTTTTTTCTTTGGCCTTTCTTTTTTTTCTTTTTTTTGCGGAGGGGCTTTATAGATTCAGCCTTTCCTCCCATGCGACAATGCTCTAATAATGATGATCATCACACTTTCATTACAACACGAAATTAAAACTCGATACTACAACAACAAAGTATGACTCTATATGAATGCATCCGGCGGTGTACCGGTATGTGCAATGAAACAAGAGTGAGATGTATAAAAATTATGCATGGTGGCCTTGCCACAAATACGATGTCAACTACATGATCATGCATGGCAATATGACAATATGATGTGTGTCATATAAACGGAACGGTGGAAAGTTGCATGGCAATATATCTCGGAATGGCTATGGAAATGCCATGATAGGTAGGCATGGTGGCTGTTTTGAGGAACAATATGATGGCTGTTTTGAGGAAGGATATATAGTGGGTTTATGGCACCGACGAAAGTTGCGCGGTACAAGAGAGGCTAGCAATGGTGGAAGGGTGAGAGTGCGTATAATCCATGGACTCAACATTAGTCATAAGAACTCATATACTTATTTGCAAAACTTTATGAGTCATCAAAACAAAGCAATCAACGCATGCCCCTAGGGGGAGGTTGGTAGGAGTTAACCATCGCGCGCCCCCGACCTTCACACAAAGGTTGACACTCTACAAATACCTCATGCTTTAACTTAGTCACACAACGGTTCACCATACGTGCATGCTACAGGAATCACTAACCTTAACACAAGTATTTCTCAATTTCATAATAAGTCCACTAGCATGACTCTAATATCACCATCCTCATGTCTCAAAACAATTATCAAGCATCCAACATCTCTTTCTATTCAAAGCTCTTGATGTGAAATTTTTTACTACATTGACATTGGATGTTTATCATGTGAAGACTAGTTTATTTAGCCTAAACACTTTACCATGCTGTTTTAATAGACTCACAAATAGATATAAGTGAATCATGAGAGTTCAACAATTTCTACTAAATATTACCACCATCGTGCTCTAAAAGATATAAGTGAAGCACTAGAGCAAAAACTATTCAACTCAAAAGATATAAGTGAAGCACATAGAGTGTTCTAACAATTTCTAGGCCATATTTAACTCTCTCAAACAGGTGTGTCCAGCAAGGATGATTGTGGCAAACTAACAAGCAAAGACTCAAATTATACAAGACGCTCCAAGCAAAACACATAGCATGTTGCGAATAAAAATAGAGCTCCAAGTATAGTTACCAATGGATGAAGACGAATGAGGGGATGCCTTCCCGGGGCATCCCCAAGCTTAGGCTTTTGATTATCTTGAATTTACTTGGGGTTCCATGGGCATCCCCAAGCTTGGGCCTTTGCAACTCCTTGTTCCATAGTCCAAAGAAGCAATACTCAAAACTTGAAAACTTCACAACACAAAACATAGACAAAAGTTCTCGTGAGCTCCGTTAGTAAGAGAAAGCAAACAGCCACTCAAAGGTACAGCAAGGAATTCATTCATTGTTTATATTGGTGTTAAAACTACTGTACTCCAAGTTTTCTATGATTCATAATATTACTCATAGATGCATCGGAATAAGCAAACAACACACGAAAAACAGAATCTGTCAAAAACAGAACAGTCTGTAGTAATCTGCTGCGTTCGCCTACTTCTGGAACTCCAAAACCTTCAAACTAAATTGGTAAATTTGCGTAATTTATCTACCAATCAGCAGCAAAAAGAATCAACTGAAAACCACGCTCCAGTAAAATCTGAAGACTACTTTAGCGAGCGCTAACGATTCTGTTTTTCACAGCAAGATCAAATAAACTTCACACAAGTCTTACCAAATGTTTTACTTGGCACAAACACTAAACAAAAAATGAAAACTCATCTAATCAGAGGCTAGATGCAATATCTATTCCCTAACAGAAACAAAAGCAAAAAACATAAAATTGGGTTGCCTCCCAACAAGCTCTTTCTTTATAGCCATTAAGATAGGCTTGGGAATTCAATGATGCTCACAAGAAAGATAAGAACTGAAGCACAAGGAGAGCATCATAAAACATGTGACAAACACATCTAAGTATAACATACTTCCTATGCATAGGCATTTTATAGGATGACAAATTACCAAGACAAGCAAGATCAAGCATAAGCAAGGAAGGAGAAAAAACCAATAGCAATCCCAACATAACGAGAGTTAATTTAGTAACATGAAAATTTCTACAACCGTATTTCCCTCTCTCATAATAATTGCATGTAGGATCATTGTCGGTGTACAAAAAGGGGGGTACACTTTTTGTACCCCTCTGACTGTGCACGGGCAGTCTGAGCCACGGGCACCACCACACCAAGGAAGGCAAGGGAGGTGAGCCAGGGTGAGACCGAAGCTCGATGGAACTGGAACAACACCGAGAACAAGACCACAAAGAGCAAAGGGACGAAGCGGGTTCCCCCGGCAAGATCCTTGCCGGGAGCTAGTTTTAGCAGCCCCGGCAAGATCCTTGCCGGGGCCGGCTTTAGCAGCCCCTGCAAGACCCTTGCCGTGGCAACTCGCCCCACGCCTACGGGGAAAATCACCCTTGAGTCCGCTGCCCCCATAGGGCAAGGATTCGGGAGACATCCCCGTAGTGGCATGCAGATCTTTGTGAAGACATTCAAGATCAGACACGCACTAAGAAGACGACGACCCTTGGCGGGATCTTGGCCAAGGAAGACCACAAGACCTCCGACAAACACATTGCCGAGGATGGCAGCAGGCGCCGCGGCAAGACCCTTGCCGGGGAAATCCGCGGGGCCACCGTCAGGCCCACGCCAACTAAACCTCCACCGCCTTATGCAGCTGCCGACCCAACCAGCTGGGCAGGCACCTGCGTGGCAACATGCAGATCTTCGTGAAGACCCACCATAGCGCCACCTCAGCTGCCTGCCTACCTACATGGCATCTCAGGCATCGCGGGCCAGGGCGCATGTCGACACAAGAAGGAGCGGTGACGGACAAGATGGATATCTCCCCGTCCCCGATAAAGTAAGGACACCTAAGCAAGACGCATTAAATGCGCCTTGTCATGTAATGCAAGGGATAACCTCGCATCACTGTAACCTTTCCACCTCCTGTGTGCCACTGTGGCAACCCCTTTTCCCTATAAAAGGAGGCCCAGGCGACCGGGAGGAGGATTCGGCTTTTTGGAGCTACTCACACCCCTTAGCTAGCTAAAGAACACAGATATACAATCCACCAAAGCAGGAGTAGGGTTTTACGCAGCCTCGCGGCCCGAACCTAGGTAAACGAACCGTGTGCTATCTGTTTGATCCGCTCTTCTCTCAACCCCGCGCCCCGCAACCGTAGTAGGTATTCTTGTGATCCATAGGTGTCGTTTCCAATACACCGACATCTTTGGCGCACCAGGTAGGGGGCTGCAGTTGTGAGAATCGGCTTTAGCAGTTAGTTCGACGCTTCTTCATCATCATGGCGCCCAATAAGAAGACGACGGTGGTAGTTGACCAGTCGAAAGCCGGACAGCCCGTCCCGACGCGGGCGAGCAGCGGACCGGTCATGGAAAGGACCCGGGGCGCTGCTCGCGAACACCAACACTGTCCCAGCAGCCGGAGTTTGGGAGGTGGCGATGTTTGTGCACCTGGTAACGGGCCACACACCGCCAAATCCAAAGACGGAGCCAGGCCCTCCGCGGGTGGTGCGGGGCCCTCCAGGATTGTTGCCGCATCACCCGAAGGCGACGCAAGGGCCTCTAGGACTCCCACGCCGGCGCTGACGGCGCGCTCCTTCCAAGCAGCGCGCGACAAACGGCGTCATCGCACCGAAGATCCCGGGCATCGCCGCGGGAAGATCCCCGAGCGCCACTCCCGAGATGTA
The DNA here is from genome assembly GCA_902687465.1 of Secale cereale. NCBI lineage: Eukaryota > Viridiplantae > Streptophyta > Magnoliopsida > Poales > Poaceae > Secale > Secale cereale. The sequence continues at coordinate 77,645,214 of LR738715.1, read as the reverse complement.
GAAGACCTGCCCGCTCGCTGAAACGCTGGTGAAAACGGCATGCGACCGCGGGATCGTGATGGAGCTCCTCCTGACATGGTCGGGGGTCGAAGCGCGTCGCGGTCCGTGCAGGTTTCGCTACCGCTAACCCTAGCAGAAGCCCTGGCGTGCGCGCAGTTGCTCCTCGACTTTCCTCCCGTTACGGGGAAACTCGACGAATGGAGAGCCAGCATCCGAAGCCTTGTCGCGATCGCCAACAAGGATGAACCAAGTCCAACGAGGCCCCCGGGTCGGCGCTCTGATGGGGTCCCACGCACCGGTGGCGGGAGGACCGGCAGCACCGTGGCCACGGTGCATTCGCCTCCTCCTCGCCTGGTACCGCGTGTGTCGACTCATCGAGACGTCGCGGGTGACGGCATCTCTATAGCGTCATCCGACCCACGGACCCACGGCGATCAGCATCAAGTTCTTCAGCAGCAAGCTCATGAAGACGCTCGAACCACCATCGAGCGCCGGCGCGGAGCGCGCCACCAGTCAGACAGGCGAGCAGGGCCTGCTGTGAACCGCCTAGCACCGGAGAGCCCTGGAGGTCTACCTTACGAGGTAGGTTGTCCAGCTTTTACCCGTGAGCTGCGGCAGTTCCAGTGGCCCACTCACCGCACCTTCAAGCCTGACGTTGGCAGTACAATGGCAAGACCCACCCGTCGGAGTTCCTCAGCATCTACACCATCGCGATGCAAGCTGCCGAAGCCCGCGACGATAAGGTGCTTGCAAATTACTTTCCATTGGCTCTTAAACCCAACGCCATGTCGTGGTTGATGCACTTGCCGATGGACTCTATTTTCTCCTGGTCGGATTTGTGCCATGAGTTTGTTGGCGCCTTTACTAGAGGTCACCAAGCCCATGGCCAAGCAAGTGACCTGCACGTCATCCCCCAGAAGGAAGGCGAGAGCCTGCGCAAGTATATAGAGAGGTTCAGCCGGGTACAGTACAATATCCTTGATGTTCACCCTGCCGCCATCATCAGCGCGTTCCATCAGAACGTGCGTAGCCGCAAGATGCGTGAAGAACTGGTGATGACCAAGGTGAAAGATGTGGCGGAACTCTATGTTATTGCTGACAGATGTGCCCGGGCTGAAGAGGGAAGGAAGTACCCTGGCGAAGATGCCGACGCGGAAACCGACTCTTCAGATGAGGATACTGCCGCCCCGGCGAAGAAAGGCCGGCACCGCAACAGGAAGTGTAAAGGTAAAGCCGTGCTTGTCGTAAAGGGATCTGATGATGCCAGCTCCGCCAAAAAAACCATGGTGGATGACCCCGGCAAGGAAATTGCCGGGTGTGTCGCCTGCCGGGCCTTGGCGGCTGCCGAGAAGCCAGGAAACTCCGGCAAGTGATACTGCAAGATCCATCGCACCAAAGGCCATGATCTCCAGGACCACCGACAAGTTGAGCTCCTCGCTGAGAAGCAGAGGGCTGAATATGAGAGGCGGGACAAGGAGAAGGGCCAGGACAGTGTTGAAGGGTCCGGCAAGAAGCGTGACGGCCAAGCAGGCCGTCGTGGCAGGGACAAACAGCAGGAGAGGCCCGCCCGGGGCTGTGACAAAAAGCCAGAAGATGACGATCACGAAGTGGACGACGAGTCCGGTGACCAAGAGTTTTAGAAAGCCACGGAGGCCATGTGCGTCGATGGCGGTGCCTTACTGCATACTTCTCACCACCAACTTAAACAGTGGGCGCATGAGATTATAGCGGCGGAGCCGTCGTATTGTGCCCAAAAGCAGCTGAAATGGTCCAGCACGCCTATCATTTTTGACACTGAGGATCACCCTGATCGCACTACTGCGGTCGGGTGCTTGCCATTGTTGGTTTCACCGACAATACGCAACCTCAAGGTGACAAAGATGCTAGTCGATGGCGGGGCCGGTCTGAACTTACTCTAGCCCACCGTGATCGAGAAGCTGTAGATTCCTGACGGAGACCTCGAAGAGACAGGCACGTTTCAGGGGGTCAGCCCGGGGAGAAGTCAACCAAAGGGGAAGGTCACGCTGCCCGTGACTTTTGGAAGTGATCTGAACTACAGGACAGAAAGGAACGTGTTCGATGTCGCCTAGATCCCTTTGCCCTACAACGGGATCCTTGGCCGCCCAGCGCTGGCCAAGTTCATGGCGGCGTCACACTACACCTACAACACCGTGAAGATGCCAGGACATGTGACGATCATCACCATCCCCTCCGATAAGAAAGATGCGCTGATTTGCGCTGACCAACTATACCAACAAGCAGTTGCAGCAGCTGCCGCCACTAGGGCACTTCCTCCTGCTACTGGGGGCCCCAAGAAGAAGAAGACAGGTGAGACCTCGGACACGCACTCCGGCAAGCGCACCTCTTCGGAGTGTCGTGCTCCCATCGAGGACGTGCCAGAGAGCTCCACCGGTAGAAACAAGAACTCCAGGGCCACACCGCCGCGGACCAAGAAGGTTTCTGTCAAGGAGGACGGCACAGGAGGGGCTTTCACCATAGGCTCCACCCTTGAAGACAAATAGGAAGACGCGCTCGTCACCTTCCTGCGGGCAAATGTCGATGTGTTTGCATGGCAAGCATCCGACATCCCCGGCGTTCCCAGGGAGGTGATTGAGCACCACCTTGCTGTTTGTCCTCATGCACGGCCCGTCAAGCAGAAGGTCAGGAAGCAAGCTTTGGAACGATAAGAGTTCATCACAGAGGAGATCCGGAAACTGGAAGCAGCGGGCTTGGTAAGAGGAGTGCTCCATCCAATGTGGTTGGCCAATCCGGTGGTAGTGCGCAAGGCGAATGGGAAGTGGAGGCTGTGTATTGATTACACAGATATCAATAAGGCTTGTCCCAAAGACCCCTTCCCGTTGCCGCGCATCGACCAGATTGGCGACTCCACGGCTGGGTGTGACTTGTTGTCATTTCTCGATGCCTACTCCGGCTACCACCAGATCTTCATGACGAGAGAAGACGAAGAGAAGACAGCATTCATCACCCCATGTGGTACGTATTGTTTCGTACGAATGCCTTTCGGGTTGAAGAGTGCTGGCTCGACGTTTGCAAGGGCGGTCCAGATTGGTTTTGAACCCCAGCTCCATAGAAATATGGAGGCTTATATGGATGATATAGTGGTCAAAACCGAGAACAGGGCAACCCTCATACTGGATCTACAAGAGATGTTTGCAAACCTACGCAAGATCAATCTCAAGCTGAACCCTGAGAAGTGTGTCTTCGGCGTCCCGTCCGGCAAGCTTCTCGGGTTCTTTATGTCACAGCGTGGGATAGAGGCCAATCCGGACAAGATCAAAGCTATAGAATAGATTGAAGCACCCAAACGGGTCAAGGATGTGCGTCGGCTTGCTGGCTGCGTTGCCGCCATGAGCAGATTCATTTCCAAGTCTGCCGAGCGCGCCTTCCCCTTTTTCAAGATTTTGAAAAAGGCGGGCCCAATGGAGTGGACGCCAGAAGCCGAGGCAGCGTAGCAAGATTTGAAGAGGTATCTTTCATCCACGCCAGTACTAGTTGCGCCTAGGCCACAAGAACCGTTGCTGCTATACCTGGCGGCGACGAACCAGGTGGTCAGTGCCGCACTAGTGGCGCAGAGAGAAATTGATGACGAGGTGATAGCAGCGACCGAGCCTGATGCCGTTGGTGCAGAGACGACACGACCGGTTGGAGTGCCGCCAAGGAAGAAAATGATGCAGCACCCGGTCTACTTTGTTAGCTCTCTATTTTGCAGGGGGCTAGATCAAGGTACTCCGGTGTGCAGAAATTGCTCTTTGGCCTTCTTATGACCTCGAGGAAGCTGCGTCACTACTTCCAGGCGCACGAGATCACTGTCATCACTCGCCTCCCTCTGCAACGGATATTGCACAATCCAGATGCAACGGGAAGAATTGTAGAGTGGGCACTGGAGCTATCCAGCTTTGGCCTCAAGTTTGAAAGTACCTCGATGATTCAAAGCCGAGTCCTGGCGGAGTTCGTTGCAGAATGGACCGCGACGCCTGATGAAGATGCCCAGGAAACTGCTCTCCTCGGCAAAGAGGCGAGTTACAACTGGATCATGTACTTTGATGGAGGTTTCTCCTTACAGGGCCCGGGGCTGGCGTACTACTTGTCGCGCTCACCGGAGAGCACCTCAAGTACGTGGTCCAGATGCACTTCCACAAGGAGGTGTCAACAAACAACACTGCCGAATATGAGGGGCTGCTTGCTGGTCTTAGGATCGCGGCAGACCTCGGAATCAAGAAACTCATTGTCAGGGGCGATTCGCAGCTTGTCGTCAAACAAGTCAACAAAGATTACCAGAGCCCGTTGATGAAGGCCTACGTCGATGAAGTGAGAAAGCTGGAAGAGCGCTTTGATGGTATACAGGCGGAGCACGTTCCCCGAGCAGAGAACGACATCGCCGATTACCTGTCAATGCGCGCTGCCCTCAAGTTACCTATGGAACCATGTACCTTTGTGCTTCAGCTTTCTCAGCCATCCGTTGATCCATCAACAGAGCAAAACAAGAGGAGGAAATTAGGGCCCGGCAAGTACTTTCCCGCCGAGCTCCCCGGAGCCGCCGGCAAGGATGTTGCTGAGGACACTGAGCCCGCCACGGGACGGCTAGCTCCGGAGGAGCATCGAGCTCTTGCCGTCGAGACAGCCGCCCCTATAGCGGAGGAAATGCCTATAGTCCTCGTCGTCGAGCCTCAGGCTCCAGCGTGGGCACAGCATACCATCCGATTCCTCCAAACTGGGGAACTTCCTGACGAGCAGGAAGAAGCGGAAAAAGTAGCCCGTCGGTCTGCTATGTACCAGTTCGTCGATGACGTCCTGTGCAGAAAGAGACCGAACGGCGTGAAATTGAAGTGTATCCCTCGAGAGGAAGGACTGGGGCTGTTGGCAGCGATACATGGAGGCATATGTGGATCCCACATAGGGTCAAGAGCCCTTGCCGGCAAGGCATTTCAGCAAGGCTTCTTCTGGCCCACCGCCCTCCAGGATGCGACGACACTGGTCACCAGGTGTGAAGCGTGTCAGTTCCATTCAAAGAAACTTCATCAACCAGCTCAAGCCCTTCAAACCATTCCTCTCTCCTGGCCCTTCTCGGTCTGGGGGCTCGACATACTGGGCCCTTTCCCCCGCGCTGTCGGGGACTTTGAGTACTTGTACGTCGCAATCGACAAGTTCACAAAGTGGCCGGAGGTGGAGGCAGTGAGGAAGGTCACAGGTCTGTCAGCCGTCAAGTTCTTCAAGGGACTATTGTGCTGTTTTGGTGTACCCAACAGGGTCATCACCGACAACGGCACGCAGTTCACAAGCCGCACCTTCATGCAATATACCCAAGACCTCGGCAGCAAAGTCTGTTTCGCTTCCGTTGCTCACCCATGAAGCAATGGTCAAGCTGAGAGAGCAAACGCTGAAGTACTGCGAGGCTTAAGGACAAAGACCTTTGACAGGCTGCGCAAGAGTGGAAGGCGCTGGATTGATGAGTTGCCGACGGTTCTTTGGTCGATCAGAACGACGCCAAATCGAGCCACCGGCCAGACACCCTTTTCCCTAGTATACGGGGCAGAAGCAGTTCTCCCCACTGAACTCATACACGGGTCACCTCGAGTGCTCGGTTATGATGAGCTTGAGCAAGAGCAACTGTAGCAAGATGATGCAACGCTCCTTGAGGAAGATCGTCTTCGGACGGCTGTGAGAGAAGCACGCTACCAGCAAGCCTTGCGCCGCTACCATAGCCGCAAGGTCCATGCCCGAAGCTTTGAGGAAGGCGACCTTGTTCTTCGGCGCGTTCAATCGGCCAAGAATACCAACAAGTTGACGCCGAAGTGGGAAGGCCCCTATCGGGTAATACAAGTCATCAGGCCTGGCGCAGTCCGCCTGGAGACCGAAAATGCCGTTCCGGTGAGCAACTCCTGGAACATTGAGCATCTTCGCAAGTTTTACCCATGAGGCGCGGCTTGCCGGGCCCCCCGGCAAGCCACCTTTTGTACAAGCCTTGCCGACAAGGCATGTAACCCTTTGTACAAAGCCAGGCGCAGACCCAGAGCATAAATAAATGAAGCGATGGCGCCCTAAGTTATAGCATGCATGCTAGGTCGAGTCTCGTCCTTCGTTAGGGTTGATAGTGCTTAGCGGCGGCTAACCCCTAGCTTAGAGGTCGAGTTTCCATCCCTTTATCTTTCTTTTATCTTCTTTGGTTCACAGGACACACAGATATCCTTGCCGAAACCACTTGGGGAGAAGAAAAAGGAACAGACCAGCATCTAGGCCCCGGCAAGCCAGTATTGCCGGGGGCTGCAAGAGTAAAGATTCACCCACGGCAAACCAGGGTTGCCGGGGGCTGCAGCTTCAGATAAGTTCTTCATCCCTTATCATGCATTCCATTATGGACTGAGGTATGTGAAACCTCGTTTCTTTCCTTAAAACTACCGTGCTCCCATAAGTCTAGGCCCTAGGGCTCGTTCCTGGGACCAAGTTTGGTCATAGTCGCGGCAGCGAAAGGATGAAACAAGGAGCCTAAACCCACTTCATCCCAGCCTCCGCCAAAGGCGTGAGAAAGGTCGAGCAAAGTGGGGGGATGGCGAGGCCTGTTGCCGGGCGAGAAAATGTTTATCTTAAAGATATCAGGGATTTGTTCCCTATTGTGGGTTCTACCTGTGAACAAATGACCCGGCAAACAACCCTTTTTCATTAAAAACATTCCACTCAGGTACAGTCCATAGGGAATGAAAAACATGAACAAGGGGATTACAAGTTTTAAATTTAACAGACGCCCGAAGGCTTACAAACTAAAAAGAGATAAGATGCCTGTAATCCCTTTCTTGTCCCTCTCCTCGGGAGGCAGGTCAAGGAGGCGAGAAGGGCAAAAGGAGCGCCTAGGCGAGCTACGGGTGGCAGAAGACACCAAGATAACATCTTGGTGGCCGCCGAAAGGCTGAATGGTGATGGCGGCGCCGGAAGCAGAGCTCGAAGACGAGGCGGCAAAACGTCAGTACGCGTCGAAGGCGTCAGTGCCCGCGTACTCCGACATGACGACCTTGCCGCCCGCCCTCTTCCTCTTCCGCAGCCCCCCTAACGCCAGCCGCCCAAGGGGACGGCCCCAAGAAGTTCAAGGAGCCGGCGACACGGATGATGGGGTCGCCGGTGCCACAAGGAGCGGCGTCCGACACCTAGTCAGACCCGTCATCCTGCCGCCTACCGCCCTCATCGTCGCTGCCGCTGTCCTCCTCGTCACTCTCGCTCGAGGAGGAATGTTCGCTATCAGAAGAGCTCTCCACGCAGCACCTTGCACGAGTCCCGAAGTGCCCGAAGACCTTGACGGAAAGTAGCCCACCCTCCATCAACTTAAAATGGAGAGTGAGCCCATCCGTCAAGCTGTGGATATGAGCAAATGTCTTCCATCCTTGCCGAAGAGACATCACATGAGGAGCAGGGAAGTCGACGCGGACCCGCGTGCCACTGATCCCGCAGCCCCTCATGTGCAGCCGCAACGACTCCGGTGGATCCAGCTCCATCTCCCGCGCAAATGGAGTCGGGGGACGAAGGCGACGGTGCGGCGGCCAGCGCAACCTGACGAAGAACTCACAAGGGTCATCCCCAACATGGCCCTCCATTGGAGGAGGAGCTGCTGGCGGGGGCGAGGCCGGCGGCCCACCCCGTCCTCCTCTTCACCGAGCGCCCCGGCCTCGCCCACGGCCTCGCCCCCTCCCCCTTCCCCTCGCGGCCGGCTCTGCCACCGCAGGTGCAGGAGAAGGAGGGACGCGTTGTCGAGCGGCGACCCTCGCCGCCACCGTTGAAGGGCCGGGATTTCCTCTCTCCATGACAAATGGAAGAGAGGAGCAGAAGCTGAAGGAGGAAGAAGATGGAAGAGTGCGAGACGCCGTCCTTCCCCCCGCTCTTTATAAAGGAACGGGGTTGGGGATTGATGGCTTCTCGCCCCTCGTTGGTTACCCCAAGTGGAAGGTTGAGATGTAGCGTAGCAGCAAATTTCCCTTGGCAAAGATACCAAGGATCGAGTCCCGTGAGACTCCGAGGGTCGACAAGTAGGTGTCAACGGCGCCAGAAACTTAGCGGTTGACGGGACTCGCACACAGATACAGATAACTTTGCTCCCAACGAGTACAGAGAGGTTGTCAATCCCTCCGGCCTTGTTGTTTACAAAGGATCAAACACAAGAGATAATAATGATAGCTATGACTGCAACTAGGAAATAAAAACAGGAAGTAAATAGAAGGTGTGATCAGCGGTGGTAATATGGACCGGGGTCCCATGATGTTCACTAGTGATGTCTCTCTCCCAAAAGACGATAAAATAGCAAAGCGAGGTAAACAAATTACAGCTGGCAACTGACAGGATTATGTGCGCAAACCAATGCTAACTATGCTGCAAAGAAAGGTAGAGGCTCAAAAGAATGGGCGGTACACCAAGGCAAGTAGACCGAAATCCATCTATCCAGAACATCTCGCTGGTATTAAGTTGCGAATCCCACCCAAAGTGTAAACTCAAAGCAACAGACAACTGCATTAAAAGAACTTTGCGTAAAGTAAACAATCCTTGCACCCGCAAGTACAAGCACCGTTGTTTTCTCCCTTGTGGCAACAGCACATCCCCTAGACTCATGTTTCTGTCAGTCAAGCTAGTCATCAGGGGGCATGAACCCACAATCAAGCATAACGCTCCCTCTTGGAGTTACTACCTACTACTTGGCCAAAGCAATATACAGCAATGGAGAACATGCAAGAATTACTCAAGAACAAAGATATAAAAGAGGTGAATCAAATATATTACTCAAACACAATCTGAACATAGTCTCATAATCCATCAGATCCCAGCAAACTCAGCAAAGCAACAGCAGAAAGATTACATATGTGCCTCGATCATGTAGGGCAGCTCACGAGGTCTAAACCATGAAGAGCAAAGAGGGGAGGAGAACATCACATAGCTACTGATCATGGACCCATGGTCCAAGGTGGACTACTCACGACTCATCCGGGAAGCGTCCATGGTGGTGGAGAAGCTCCCGGTGGTGGTTCTCCCCTCCGGCAGGGTGCCGGGAAGAGTTCTCCTGATGCTCCCGATCTTGGAAGCGCTGCAGCGGCGGAACAGAGGCGAGATCGCGAAAAAGGGTTCTGTCCTCGAGGGTTTCGGGACGAGAGAGATATATATGCGAAGGGGGGCAGCCAGAGGCGGAGCAGGGGCCCCAGGCGCCCCCCTGGCGCGGCCAGGGGTGGGGCCGCGCCAGGTGGCCGCCTGGGCCTCCCCTGGCTCCCCTCTGGCCCATCTTTGGTTCTTCGCGAAGCTTCCTGCACGCTGATTTTTCCTATATTTTTCCTGGAATTTTTGGAGCACTTTTAATATGGGGGAAACCTGAAATAGAAAAATAGCAGAAAATAGGAACTGGCACTGTGGTGCACTGAGTTAATAGGTTAGTCCAAATATGATCAAAAGTGTATGGAAGTGCATCAATATCATAGCAATACAACACAAAAGAAGAATGGAGCAAGCAGAAATTATAGCTACGTTTTGGACGTATCAACATCCCCAAGCTTAATTCCTGCTCGTCCTCGAGTAGGTAAATGATAACAAGCATAATTTCTGTGGTGACATGCTATCAACCATATAATAACTTTTAAGTAAAGCAATCAAGGCATGCAATTCAATTCAAGTCATAACAAGCAAGAGTCTATATTAGCATTGTAACAAGCAACATAAGAACATAGAGGTGCAAGAGCTCTCGCTGTCCGTGACTCGAATGTCTCCAAATGGTGTTTGCGTGAAAGAAAGGGGATAGGGATATACGAGAGAGTAAAACATAGTTTTTGTATTGTTGAGAACTTAATCTACTAAAGTTTCATACTTGGTCTTCTTTGTAATCTTATCTTGACTCATCCCCAGACCACTAGCCAGGTACAAGTCAAAATGATCCACTCCCTTTCGATATTTTGAGCACTCATGCAATGGATGAGCGTAAGCAAGAAAGTTGACACTTAGGATGGCAAAGAGAGAAAAATGATGAAGGGGGAAGACAAAAAAGGTGTGAAAGGCTCACATCAATGAGGACAATCATAGGCGAGAGAAAGCCAAATGATAGATATGATGTGAGGGGTAGGGATTGCCATGCAACGGATGCACATATGAGCTAAGGTAAGCTCTCCAATGGAACTAGTGGGGGTGCATCCAACTTGCTCGCTCAAGAAGACCTAGAGCTCTTTTGAGGAGGCTCATCATTGGAATATACAAGCCAAGTTCTATAGTGTGAAGGTCCCCACATAGCTATATGCATGAATGATAATCTCTATGGAGTACAAGGTATAAGATGGAGTACGAGTGTGGATCTCTCAAAAGGAATAGTAGTGTGCCCCCTTCTCTCTATTTATTTCTTTTTCTCTTTTTTCTATTTTTTTTTTATTTTTTTGTGGCCTCAATGGCTCTTTCTATTTAACTCTCATTTGTCCTCTTTGGGATCTTTTGATTTTGTCCTCTTTGGGATCTTTTCCTCACTTTAGGGGCAACAATCTATATATTACAAGAAGTATAGAAGATCTTTCACACTTTACAAAAGTACTGAACATAAAGATGAAACTATCATGATGTATGCAAATGTATGCCTCTGCTGGTGTAGTAGGATATGCAATGATACTAGCGCGTCATGTAGCAATGATTAGGGCAAGGCCCAACTAGCATGCGGCTCATCGATCAAGCAAAAAGCATGTATGACATGAAGATCAAGTCATGAGAAGATGGATGTTGCATGGCAATGTATCTCGGAAAGGCTATGGAAATGCCTTGATAGGTAGGTATGGTGGCTGTTTTGAGGAAGGATATAATGAGGCTTATGATGACAGAGCGTATCGTGCCAAGGATTTGGATGCACCGACGAAGTATGCGCCAACTCTCGAGGTGAGAAAGGGCAATGCACGGTACCAAAGAGGCTAAAAAAATATGGCTAGGTGGAAGTGTCAACTTTCGAATACTCACATTAGTCCGAAGAACTCATGCACTTATTATCGGTAACTCTCTATCTAATTAGGAGGTTCACAAAGAGACAAGTACCCCGAGGAGGAGTGTATGGGTGTTTGGTTATCCTTGCGCATCCTCGACTCATGGTACGTGAGTGTACTCTAATATTCGATCCCTCCAAAGATTAGTGATCCATCTAGTAGCTAAAGTTCTCAACTATTTTGTAGGTTTTCGAAAATAAACACGGATTGCCCAAAATACGACATCTATCACTAATAGGATAAAGCTCTTGACACCAAAAGTTCAGACATTACTCATGGCAATACCTCAAAACTATTGCAAGTTACTACTAAAATTAAATAGCAACCTCAATTACCTACTTTAAGTTAAGACACACAACTCAGTGCAATAGGCAAACTCTCTTAACAAGATAAACATGAAAACTCAAGAGAGTTCAGCAACCAACTAAACAAAAGCTCTTTAAAAAGAAAAGCATGAAAACTAAGAGCTAAACATGATAGCAGTTATGGAAAGACAAAGAACACACACATCAAAGATAAGCATGAAAATCCTATGTTGTGTTCTAGGTTGAAGTGGAGCGTGTTTCTCTCCCACACAAAGAAAGCTGGGTTCTAACTTGTTATGAACAGCAAGCAAAGCTAAAGAAAACTAGAAAAAGGAAACTAAGAGCAAGACGCTCCAAGCATAGCACATAACACATGAAGTGATAAATATAGTGGAACGAAAGACGACTGATAATTGTTGATGGAGAAGGGGATGCATGGGGGCATCCCCAAGCTTAGACGCTTGAGTCTTCTTGAATATTTCTTGGGGGTGCACGGGGGCATCCCCAAGCTTGAGCGTTTGACCCTACTGAATCTTCTTTTATCATCTTCCCTCGCACACTTGAATACTCCCTTCATACATAACTCATCATAATCTGATTAGCGAGGTTAGTACCCACAATAAAATAATTTTTCCCTACTGGAAATAAGATAATCTTGAAGAGCTACTGTTTCTCAAGATTGCCAAAAGGTTTTTGCAAAGAAAAAGCAAGCTCAAGGTTTGCAAAATGAAGAAAAGGCAAAACAGGACAGAATCTGTGAAAAACAGACCAGCAGGTAGTAAATAATTTTTTCGGGGTACTTCTGTAACTCAAATCAAAAAACTCAGAACAGACGCTCGAAAGCCAATTGTATAGAGCACGCTGTCAAAAAATTCAGATCAAAAAGATGAACTGGTGATTTTATTCAAATTTTTCTGTCCAAGGACATAATCTGTTTTCTGGACAGCACGTCACAACTTTTGAACTTTCTTGCAATCGGAGGCTAAACTTGGCACAAAGCTAAAAAGAAAAGATACAATGATGATGCTACTGTAGTAACAAACATCAAGACACAACAAAAGCAAAATAAAACCTAATTCGTTGTGGGCTGCCTCCCAAAAGCGCTTTCTTTTATGCCTTTAAGCTAGGCATGATGCAAAAAGAGAAGATCAAGTTTTATCAAGAGTAAGAGAATAGCTAGCCCGTGTAACGGACTCAAAAGGCAACTTAATCTTCTTTCTAGGGAAGTGTTCCATCCCTTTCTTGAGAGGGAATTGGAATTTTATATTCCCCTCTTTCATGTCAATGATAGCACCAACGGTGCGAAGAAAAGGACGTCCCAAAATAATTGGACATGAAGGTTCACATTCAATATCCATAATAGTAAAATCAACGGGAACATAATTGTCATTGACAATGATAAGAACATCGTCGATCTTCCCCAAAGGTTTCTTTACGGAAGAATCAACAAGACGAACACCAAAAGAACAAGGGTCAAAAGGTTTCAATTCAAACATATCATACATTCTTTTGGGCATAACGGAGGTACTAGCTCCAACATCACATAAAGCATAGCAAGAGAAGTTATTCAACTTAATTTTAATCATAGGATCCCAACTATCTTCTAGCTTTCTAGGTATGGAGGCTTCTACCCTAAGCTTCTCCTCCCTAGCTTTGATGAGAGCATTAGTGATATGCTCCATGAAGGCAATATTAAGTGTGCTAGTGTGGGGATCTCTAGACATCTTGTGAAGAAAACCAATAACTTCAGAAAGGGTGCAATTATCAAAATCAAGGTCACTACTATCAAGTAAAGTGGTAGTGGTGTCCTTTAGGCTCACTTGTTTGGTAGCTTCTATGGTCATAGGAGTTTCTTCTTCTACGGTTGAGGTCATAGCATCACCATTAATAGGTCCAATGGGACTAGGAGTGCATTGGGTGCTAAGAGTTTGGATATCCTCAACAACTTGGATAGTAGCAACAGTGTGGTGGGTAGGAAGGCTCTTAATCCTATCTTCTTCCTCCTTTTCTCTAGCCCATCTCTCTTTAAGTTTAGCCATCATCCTAATGTTTTCATTAATTTGCACTTGAATAGCATTCATAGGAGTGGTCTTCCTCTCCTCAAGAGGAGAAGTTCTAATTTTAAGCAACTCTACCTCATGGGCTAAATTGTCTACCTTCGAAGAGAGATTAGTCTAGTTTTTCTTCTACACTCTTATTGAAGGCCTTTTGGGTAGTGATGAAGTCTTTAAGCATAATCTCTAGTTCAGAAGTGGAGTTCTTGGTGCTAGGATAAGTATTTTTGTTCCCATAGGAATTAGAGGGGAATGGTCTAGGGTTGCTACCAAATTTACTCCTATAAGCATTGTTATTGAAGTTGTTTCTAGAGATAAAGTTCACATCTACTTGATGTTGAGCAATCAAAGAATTTAAAGGAACATCATGAGGATCAATTGAAGATTGCTTGGAAAGTAGAGACATGATCAAGTCAACCTTTGCATTTAGGGCGGAAATCTCCTCGACAGAGTTTACCTTCCTACCTGTTGGAGCGCGTTCGGTGTGCCATTAGGAATAATTGGTCATCATCTCGTCGAGAAGTTTCGTGGCAGCACCAAGTGTAGTTGACATAAAGGTTCCTCCCGCGGCCGAATCTAACAAGTTCAAGCCTGCATAAAAAGTTTGGATAACCATCCAAGTAGTCAAACCATGAGTAGGCCAGTTCTTGACAAGAGATTTCATGCGTTCCCAAGCTTGGGCGACGTGTTCATTATCCAATTGTTTAAAATTCATTATGTTACTCCTTAATTGGATAATTTTAGCAGGGGGGTAGTACTTCCCAATAAAGGCATCCTTGCACTTGTCCCAAGAATCTATACTATTCCTAGGCAAGGATTGAAACCAGATTTTTGGCTCCTCCTCTCAAGGAGAAAGGAAAAAACTTAAGCTTAACAATATCACCATCTACTTCTTTGTACTTTTGCATATCACAGAGCTCAACAAAATTATTTAAGTGCAAAGCAGCATCATCTCCAGCACCGGAGAATTGATCTTTCATAACTAGGTTCAGCAAAGCAGGTTTAATCTCATAAGAAGGTGCTCAAGTGGTAGGTGTAGCAATAGGCGTGCAGATAAAGTCATTGTTGTTATGACTAGTGAAGTCACACAACTTGGTGTTCTCGGTGGAACCCATAGCAGCAGCAAGCAAGATAACTATTTTTGTGATTTTTGGTAAAGGACACTAAAGCAAAAACTGCAAGATAAACTAACAAGACTAAAAAGCAAAGATAAAAGATAGCGTGCAACTCCCCTATCTTGAAGAGTGGAGTCCCCGGCAACGGCGCTAGAAACTTGATTGATGGCTTCTCGCCCCTCGTTGGTTACCCCAAGTGGAAGGTTGAGATGTAGTGTAGCGGCAAATTTCCCTTGGCAAAGATACCAAGGATCGAATCCCGTGAGACTCCGAGGGTCGACAAGTAGGTGTCAACGGCGCCAGAAACTTAGCGGTTGACGGGACCTGCACACAGATACAGATAACTTTGCTCCCAACGAGTATAGAGAGTTTGTCAATCCCTCCGGCCTTGTTGTTTACAAAGGATCAAACACAAGAGATAATAATGATAGCTATGACTGCAACTAGGAAATAAAAACAGGAAGTAAATAGAAGGTGTGATCAGCGGTGGTAATATGGACCGGGGTCCCATGATGTTCACTAGTGATGTCTCTCTCCCAAAAGACGATAAAACAGCAAAGCGAGGTAAACAAATTACAGCTGGGCAATTGACAGGATTATGTGCGCAAACCAATGCTAACTATGCTGCAAAGAAAGGTAGAGGTTCAAAAGCATGGGCGGTACGCCAAGGCAAGTAGACCGAAATCTATCTGCATCTACTACTAATCATCCACCTTGAGATATCTATCCAGAACATCTCGCTGGTATTAAGTTGCGAATCCCACCCAAAGTGTAAACTCAAAGCAACAGACAACTGCATTAAAAGAACTTTGCGTAAAGTAAACAATCCTTGCACCCGCAAGTACAAGCACCGTTGTTTTCTCCCTTGTGGCAACAGCACATCCCCTAGACTCATGTTTCTGTCACTCAAGCTAGTCATCAGGGGGCATGAACCCACAATCAAGCATAACGCTCCCTCTTGGAGTTACTACCTGCTACTTGGCTAAAGCAATAAACAGCAACGGAGAACATGCAAGAATTACTCAAGAACAAAGATATAAAAGAGGTGACTCAAATATATTACTCAAACACAATCTGAACATAGTCTCATAATCCATCAGATCCCAGCAAACTCAGCAAAGCAACAGCAGAAAGATTACATATGTGCCTCGATCATGTAGGGCAGCTCACGAGGTCTAAACCATGAAGAGCAAAGAGGGGAGGAGAACATCACATAGCTACTAATCATGGACCCATGGTCCAAGGTGGACTACTCACGACTCATCCGGGAAGCGTCCATGGTGGTGGAGAAGCTCCCGGTGGTGGTTCTCCCCTCCGGCAGGGTGCCGGGAAGAGTTCTCCTGATGCTCCCGATCTTGGAAGCGCTGCGGCGGCAGAACAGAGGCGAGATCGCGAAAAAGGGTTTTGTCCTCGAGGGTTTCGGGACGAGAGGGATATATATGCGAAGGGGGGCAGCCAGAGGCGGAGCAGGGGCCCCAGGCGCCCCCCTGGCGCGGCCAGGGGTGGGGCCGCGCCAGGTGGCCGCCTAGGCCTCCCCTGGCTCCCCTCTGGCCCATCTTTGGTTCTTCGCGAAGCTTCCTGTACGCTGATTTTTCCTATATTTTTCCTGGAATTTTTGGAGCACTTTTAATATGGGGGAAACCTGAAATAGAAAAACAGCAGAAAACAGGAACTGGCACTATGGTGCACTGAGTTAATAGGTTAGTCCAAATATGATCAAAAGTGTATGGAAGTGCATCAATATCATAGCAATATCACACAAAAGAAGCATGGAGCAAGCAGAAATTATAGATACGTTTTGGACGTATCAGGGATTGACCGCCCCGCTCGGCCAATCAAGACACTGAAGGCGCAGGGAGCCAGGACCGACCCGCCGCCCCAACCAGCGACGGCCCGGTTTCCCACCTCCACCGTTTGCCACCCCAAGCGCATGGGAGACACTTGGCAGACGTGCAGAACCGAGGGGACGGGTGAGGCGACCTCTCCCCACCCCGTGATCATGGGGAGTAGACGCCTTGAAGACCGCACCTCGGCCACATTCAGTAAATGGGCCGCGCCTCCACACCTCCCTCCGTTTATGGGGAAGGTGCGAACCGCCCCTTTACTACGACGTGACGAATGCCTACGGGAACCGCCCCGCGCATGCCGCCCATGTCACGTGTACCCCTCCACACCACTCCATGCGTGCGGATCTTGGGAGGCGCAGCGCCCGAAAAATCTTACCGTCGTAAAAACCGCCCCGCCTGCCCGCGCACCGTTCTGGGCCTAGCCCAACAACGCGTCGCGCTTATGTGTGGCCCAGGCCCGGGGGCTCCTGTCGGTATACAAAAAGAGGGGTACACTTTTTGTACCCCTATGACTGTGCACGGGCAGTCTGAGCCACGGGCACCACCACACCAAGCAAGGCAAGGGAGGTGAGCCAGGGTGAGACCGAAGCTCGATGGAACTTGAGCAACACCAAGAACAAGACCACAAAGAGCAAAGGGACGAAGCGGGTTCCCCCGGCAAGATCCTTGCCGGGACCCAGTTTTAGCAGCCCCGGCAAGATCCTTGTCGGGGCCGGCTTTAGCAGCCACGGCAAGACCCTTGCCGCGGCAACTCGCCCCACGCCTACGGGGCAAATCACCCTTGAGTCCGCTTCCCCCATAGGGCAAGGATTCGGGAGACATCCCCGTAGTTGCATGCAGATCTTTGTGAAGACATTCAAGATCAGACACGCACTAATAAGACGACGACCCTTGGCGGGATCCCAGCCAAGGAAGACCACAAGACCTCCGGCAAACACTTTGCCGGGGATGGCAGCAGGCGCCGCGGCAAGACCCTTGCCGGGGCCCCGGCAAGACCCTTGCCGAGGACATCCGCGGGGCCACCGTCAAGCCCACGCCAACTAAACCTCCACCGCCTTATGCAGCTGCCGACCCAACCAGCTGGGCAGGCACCTGCGTGGCGACATGCAGATCTTTGTGAAGACCCACCATAGCGCCACCTCAGCTGCCTGCCTACCTACATGGCATCTCAGGCATCGCTGGCCAGGGCGCGTGTCGACACAAGAAGGAGCGGCGACGGACAAGACGGATATCTCCCCCGTCCCCGATAAAGTAAGGACACCTAAGAAAGACGCATTAAATGCGCCTTGTCATGTAATGTGAGGGATAACCTCGCATCACTGTACCCTTCCCACCTCCTGTGTGCCACTGTGGCAACCCCTTTTCCCTATAAAAGGAGGCCCGAGGCGACCGGGAGGAGGATTCGGCTTTTTGGAGCTCCTCACGCCCCATAGCTAGCTGAAGAACACATATATACAATCGACCAAAGCAGGAGTAGGGTTTTACGCATCCTCGCAGCCCGAACCTGGGTAAACGAACTGTGTGCTATCTGTTTGATCCGCTCTTCTCTCAACCCCGCGCCCCGCAACCGTAGTAGGGATTCTTGTGATCCCATGATACGTCTCAAACGTATCTACTTTTCCAAACACTTTTGATATTGTTTTGACCTCATTCTTGCATGATTTGAACTAAACTAACCCGGACTGACGCTGTTTTCAGCAGAGCTGCCTGTATGGTTTTATTGTGTGCAGGAAAACGGATTTTTAAGTATCTCAGAAAATTCCACGAAGAATCACAGAAAATCCACGCACCCGAAGGAACCAGGAGCCAGAAGTGGGGCCAGAGGGGGGCCAGGGGGTGCCCAGGCGCCCTGTGGGCGCCCGCCCCCCTGGGCCGTGCCGGGGGGTCGCCTGGGTGGGGCCCACATCCTCTGGTGCCCTACTTTGCCTCGTATTTTTACTCGCGACACCGAAACCCAAGATCAGAAGTTCTTTTCGCAGTTTTCCGTCGCGGAGCCGCCGCCACCCTCTGTTCTTCCTGAGGAGGGCTAATCTGGAGGCTGAATTGGCCTCCGGATAGGGGAGATCGTCGCCATCGTCATCATCATCACCACTCCATCATCCCTCCATGACTTCTCCCTCCATGTGTGAGTAATTCCCCTGCTGTAGTCGAAGGGGATGGTAGGGATTGGATGAGTTAGATCATGTAATAGTTTGTCAGATCGTTGGGGGCATGTTTCCTGTCATCTACTATGGTGTTTATCATCTTTGCTTCAACTTGTTATTCTTAATGCTTGACACTTAGGGCCCGAGTGCCATGATCTCAGATCTGAACCATATGTGTTTGCATGAATATATTTGTGTTCGTGATCCTATCTATGAGTTGTTTGCACCTATTACGGTTCGGAACCGGCGATCCCAAAAGTGACAGCTTGGGACACCAAAGGGGATGGTCCGTAGTTTGAGGATTACATGTATCCATTGAGTTCATTGCTTTGTTCCGGTGCTCTTTGACAGGAGCACCTTAATCTCCATAAGTTCCTTTTGGCCCCGTTCGTAGCGGGATGGTAGGACAAAAGATGTTGTGCAAGTTCTTATTGCAAGCACGTACAACTACCTACGGGATACATGCCTAATGTTTGATATTTGCCTAGATGATCATTACTTTTCCGTGTGCCGTGCCCCAAGTTAGAATCTATCTCATCCATGCAGCGCCCAACCATCCATCTCCCTAGCCTACAGTGTTTTAAATCCTGCTGGTTACTAGTTGCTATTCTTGCCATTTACTTTTGCTATTTACTTTGACTGTTTACTTTTACTATCACTATCATCACTACCATATCACTGTTACCACTTATCTTTTGTTGCAAGTAAGTATATTTCAGGTGCGGTTGAATTGACAACTCAACTGTCAAAGCTTATAAATACTCTTTGGCTCCCCGTGTGTCGAATCAATAAATTGGGTTATTCTTACCTGCGAAGACTATCTCGATCCCTTACGGTTGAGGGTTATCAAGTACCGTTTTCTGGCGCCTTGCCGGGGGGCATAGCAATATTTACAAGTCTACTTGAGGTATCCTACCTGCTGCACTTCATCCACTATGGGTAAGAAAGGAGACCCCAAGGTTCCGATCTTACTATCCACTACAAGAAGAGGTACTGCTCTGAGCACTAGTGCTACACTTGATTCACCTTCTGTTATGAGTAAGTTTGCCTCACCACCACCAAATGATGCTCCTACTGAATCTGTTACTATGTCCGATACTCTTGATGATGCCTCTACTACTTTTGATGATATTAGTTCGCTTGGTTATGCTCTTGAGAAACAAATTGCTGCTGCTGCTAAAAATTCTGGAATTGAACTTCCTGTTACTCGCTACCCTATTGGTGAAACTTATGATTATCCCGATTTGAGTAAACTCAAAGAGAGGCTCCTTGATTATGATTACTATATGCTTGATGAAGATTTATGCAGGGAACTGACGGAGTTTTCCGGCTCTGACCCTGAAGTCATTAAGAAGCTATTTGAAAAACACTCTTTGAAGAACAAAACCGTTCCTAATCCTGAATTTGCTACATCTCCTATATGCATTGATGATCCTGATTATGATTTCTCTGTTGATATTTCACTTATACCTATGGTTGAAGCTGACCCCTTTTATGGCAGAGAAAATGATGATGCTATTGCACACCTGACTAAACTCGGTGAGCTAGGTGGTTTATTTACCACAGATGAAAAGATACGATACTTTTATGTGACCAATCTTCTTCCTTCCTCGTTGAAGGAAGGTGCTAAGGCATGGTATGATTCACTCCCATACGGTTCCATTAAGAGTCCTAAAGATTTAGCTCACTCTTTTGTTGATAAGTACTTTCCTGCTCACATGCAACATGCTGCTTTACAAAGAATTTATAACTTTAAACAGTTGCAGGATGAGTCCCTCCCTAAAGCTTGGGGGAGGTACTGCGGTCTGATTCGGGCTAGACCTGGACATGAAATCCCTAAGAACGAATTAATCGATATATTCTATGCTGGTCTAACTGATGAATCCAGGTCCTATTTGGACAGTTGTGCTGGTTGTGTTTTCAGGAAAAGAACACCTGACGATGCGGAAGATTTGATGGGCAGGATTGCCAAAAACCATGAAGATTGGTCCGTCCCTGAACCACCTCCACCACCAAAGAAGAGGGGCATGTTTGTTCTAAGCCCCGAAGATATGCGAGAAGCAAAGAAGTCTATTAAAGAGAAAGGTATTAAAGCTGAAGACGTGAAGAATCTACCCCCTATTGAGAAGCTGTGTGAGCCTACCACTCACCCTCCTATGGTAGAGGTACACTCTCTTTTAGATTTCAACGCAAGTGACATCCCTCATGGTAAGCCTCCTGATCAATGTTTAGATGAGTTTGATAATTTTATTATGAAACAAAATCATTTTAATGAGAGGATAGAAAGTCAATTGCATGATAGTTCCCTTGCTATCAAAAGACTGCTTGATGTTTTAGATAAAACAGTTAATGATGTTCAATGTCTTGTGAAGCATTTTCAAATGGTTCAAACTCAGCTTGACCAAATTTCTAATGTGCAAAGAGATTTGCTTGCTAACAATGCCAAACAATACAATTTGCAGGCTTTCGGGATTAAGACCCGAGGAGGAACTAGTACTCAAGATCCTCTCTATCCAGAGGGGCATCCGAAGAGAATCGAGCAGGATTCTCAAATGCAAGAAGAAATTGTTGGCTCTCTAAAGAAGAAGAATAAACATAAGGAGACTGACAATTCTAATGACCCTATTGCAGATGAAGAACCAGCTATTGATCCCAACAGTGTATCTATCTCCGATGCTGATACTGAAGACGGTGCTGAACCTGAAGGTAATAATAATGAGAAGAATGATCCGCCTGAAGTTCGAGAAAAAGAAGCACCTGACAAACGTAAGAGGTACACTAAAGAAGACTTCATCGCAAGAAAACATGGGAAGGAAAGAGAACCATGGGTACAGAAACCCATGCCCTTTCTAGGTAAGTCCATCAAATCTAAAGAAGAAGAGCATTATAATAAGTTTTGTGAGTGGATTAAACCTCTTTTTCTTCAAATCCCTTTGACTGATGCTATTAAATTACTTCCTTATTCAAAATATATGAAAGATATTGTCACTAATAAAAGAAAAGTTCCTAATGATGAAATATCTACTATGCTTGCTAACTACTCTTTCATTGGCAAGATTCCTGAGAAGCTCGGTGATCCAGGTATACCCACCATTCCTTGCTCCATAAAGAATAATTATGTCAAAACTGCTTTATGTGATCTTGGAGCAGGAGTGAGTGTTATGCCTCTCTCTCTTTACGAGAGGCTTTGTTTAGAGAAACTAATTCCTACAGATATCTCCCTTCAGATGTCTGACAAGTCAACCGCTGTTCCGATAGTTATTTGTGAGGATGTTCCCGTAGAAGTTGCTAATTGTTTAATTCTTACTGATTTTGTTGTGCTTGACATGCCCGAGGATGGGAGCATGTCCATTATTCTTGGTAGACCTTTTCTTAACACCGCAGGTGCTATTTATTGATTGCAATAAAGGGAAGGTTACCTTCCATGTGAATGATAAAGAACACACGGTATATTTTCCGAAGAAGATCGACAGGAGGCATGGCCTCAACTCTATAGAGATTATCGAGACCGTGAAAATTGGAGAATGGGACTGTCCACTACATGTGCCTCACAAATACAAAACTATCATGGTAGGGACAATGTCCATCAAGGTAAAGGTTCAGTGATTACTTCATGAGAGGTGAGACTTTTTGCTCTATATATCGCCTGTTTGTTGGTAAGACTTGATCAACCTTATTAGCAAATATGTTTTATATAGATAAAAAGTTGAGCTTGTTATATTTCCATTTGTTTTTAGTTTTGTCCTACTTGCTGTACCAAGTATTTATGTTATTGAAGCTTCACAATACGACTAATTGCTTCAAGTTTTCAGAGAGTTTCGCAGTTTTTTTGAACTTCGAAAAAATTTCAACAGTGAAGTTTTCAGAAAAATTCCAGAAAAATTAAAATAAAATTTCCACGTCGGGAGAGACCCAGAGGGGCCTGGGGCCAGCCAGGGGGACCCACCAGTGGCCCAGGTGGCCAGCTGGCGCGGCCCAGCCCCTGGCCGCGCCCATAGGGCGCCTGGGGCCCACGGGGCCCCCCTCCAGGTATGTCTTCTTCCTCCCTCTCTCTTTTTCTCCAAAACCCCGAGTTCTGCACTTGTTCTTGTGTTCTTGCTATTCTTGGAGGCGATTCTTCGATCTCTCTCTACAGCCCATGATTTGAGTTGAAATTTTGAGCAAATACTCCCTGGTATGTGACTCCACCACCCCTCCAATTAGATTTTTGATTGGTGGCTCCATTTGTGAGTATTTAGTAGTTCTTGGTGCTGTATAGATGAGCTTGCATGCATATGTAGAAAATTATTTTTCAAGTTTTGATGCAAGTTTATGCCTTGGGCAAGTGAGTTGAGTAGTTTGCCTTAGCTCACTTTGTTTTAATCCTCGTTTTTGTAAATTGTAAAAAAAATTCAGAAATGAGTTTGTTAGGAAGGGCAAAAGGGTGGCTTGAGAAGAGGAGACCCGCACACTCCGATCGAGTTACTAGAGCCGCAGCTTCACCATCGACTGCTAGGGTAAGCTATAATGAAGATCATGTGCCCCTGGAGTTGTTGGAAGATACAAGTACAGCACGTGCGATGACATTTCCATGTGATGAATTCATGGAAGCTGCGGGAATCAAGGATGAGTTTTATAATCTTTGTGCTAATGCAGGTTTGACACGACTCGTCACGAGCCGTGTTACTCAGTATCAAAAACTCACCTCCAGTTTCATTAACAGTTTTAGATATAATCCTGATTCAGGTGCTATTGAGTTTAAAATTTATAATGATCTTATCACCGTGACTTTGGGGAATTTTTTTGAAATAATAGGTGTGCCGAATGTTGGGAGGACGGCTAAGATGGCCACTCAGCCCTCCGAGCTGAAAACCGTCATCAACTCTCTCTGCAGCATGGGTACGAGGGATATTCATCGGTCGAAGATCTCCAGCATCTTATTTCCTCACCTCAGGTATTTTGCATATTATATTGCTAGAGGGGTGTTAGCTCGTGACAACACGAGCAACATTTCTGCTCCGGATATTGCTATCCTGGCGGCAGCCCTCTCAGGGAGATCTGATTATAATCTGGGTGCCTTAATTGCTCGACGCCTTGCTATGAACGGTAACAAGGGAGACTTATATGGTGGCGTTTATGCCACACTTATCTTAGAACATCTTGGAGGCACCCCACACCCTGATGATACTCCTTTTACTTATTCAAGCTTTGATCTTGCTGCTATGAAAAGGCATAAGTTTGTTACCATGGGTTCTGAGCTTGATAATCTTATTTATATCTTGCGTTTCGGAACTGCCACGGAACGCGAGATCCGTCTACCTGCACCTCTTTTGTTTGATTTTTTCTCGCAGGAATGGATGGTCTTTTGATGTTGTCTAGTTCGATGAGTTCATGGTCCAGCATCAGTTTCATAACCCCATGGAGGGGGTTGTGCCCGACGAGGAGGGCACGGTGAGATACCACCTTTTCAGGGAGAAACCGCCACCGAGTTTGGTGAAGGTTCTTCCTCTGTTTGGCGTTCGGAACCTTCCTCGTGGGAGACTCCGAGGAGTTCGGTGTACGCGCCAGCATCCTTCTACGACCCTTAGACTCACCACCATACCCCCGGAGCAGGAGGCTCCTGGGAGCAGTAGCTGCTACCAACTTAGGCCAAAAGCCTAAGCTTGGGGGAGTACGTGCCCCTCTTACTTTTCCATTGTATTATCCGTTTTATTCACTTTGATCTTTTCGAAGTTTTTGCCCGTTCTTCTTTATTTCTCTCTTTGCAAAAACAACAAAAGATTTTCTCTTTCTTTTGCTTTTATTCAACCTTTGAAAAATCCAAAAAGATTTCCTTTCTCTCTTTAGTTTGCTTTGTTTTCAGAGTTCAGCTCGAGTCCGTGATGGCATTTAATTATATTTCCTACGTTCGATTGTGCAAGTGACAAGCAGTAATGACGAAGATCGACTGAAGGGAAGCAACAAGGAAGACCGGTATGAACTCTTTTTGTTTCTACTTTTGTACATATGCCTGTACTTATGATCTAGAGACCAGCTTGTAGCGACATAGTGCTATGTTTACAATGCTCTTTCAGTGGTTCATGCTTTCCTTGTGGCTAGTCTTGAATAACTAGAGTATATAATGTGTTATTGAAATGATCTACATGCATTGCACTGTTCATAGTCTGGTATACTAAGGTGGTATTGCCCTTTAGAGAATTTTTGGATTGACTTGACACATGCTTACACATGTTAAGACTAAAAAGTCTACTCTGCCTTGATGATCTTTGAGTTTCAGAATAGTTATATCACTTTCATGCCCGATTCAATGTTGCTTTGTCGCTCTGCATGATTATGACTGTTATTGCTCTCTAGTTGGTCGCTTCCCAGTCTTTTGCTAAACTTCCACCTGTACTAAGCGACTGACTGCTTGTGCATCCAAAATCCTTAAAACCAGTTATGCCATATGAGTCCACTATACCTTCCTATACATGGTATTTACCTGCCATTCCTAACGAAGACTTTCGTGTACCATCTCGAAATTAATCAAAAGCATTTCTCTTTTTGTGCCTATGTTTTAGCTCATGAGGAAGTAGTAGTTAATTCATGACCTTTTTAAGTTGGACAAGTTTCACCCCTGGATTGCATGTCTAATGTGCAAACCCTTAATATGAGAAGGAACTGGCATCGAGTGCGCCCGGCTCAAAAAGATAATATAACAAACAAACCCTCCTTCACGCCTTGTTCATGAGAAATCAGAAAACTTTGGCAGTGATAAACAAAGGAGATTAAGAGGATGTGATCGTCCTCATGTGGGAGCCGTTCCTCGAGACTTGTCCACTCAAAAAGTGATTGAGTTATCTACTAGCATTCGTTGACGAAATATGCACCTCTCAAAAACGTTTTTACCTCTGTTTCTAAAAAAACAAGGGCTCTAGTACATGTTTAGTTTTTGTTTCCGATCACGGGTTTTCAACCTTGCCAACAAAAGCCACGCTTCGAGAGTCTTCAGCTTCTTTCTTCAAAGCACTAACTAGGAGAGCATAATTGTCATTCTGAGTGTAATGTGCATTGTCCCAAAGTATTACATTGTCTTCTGCATACTTGTGATATGATTTATTCTGAAATTCTTAGTTCTAGTCTCCTTTAAAACTCTGGAGGAGTTTCTGCATTTATGTTTTGCTTCACTCATGGAGACTAGCGAGATACCACCCTAGTATGCTCAAGCTATGTGCAATGTAATCTTGTCTTGATTTTCAGTAGTATATTATTTACTTTTAAGTATTTGTGACTAGTCACTTGAAAGAAGGATTGCTCCTTGCATTGTCCTCATAGTACTGTTTTAATACTTGCTAGACTCTTTTCGTAGTACATGCTTATATACATCTAATGAAGCAAAAGAGTTTGTCAAAGTTTTCTTTGTCGCGTCCAGTTCGTTGAACTGAATTGCTTGAGGACAAGCAATATGCTAAGCTTGGGGGAGTTGATACGTCTCAAACGTATCTACTTTTCCAAACACTTTTGATATTGTTTTGACCTCATTCTTGCATGATTTGAACTAAATTAACCCGGACTGACGCTGTTTTCAGCAGAGCTGCCTGTATGGTTTTATTGTGTGCAGGAAAACGGATTTTTAAGTATCTCAGCAAATCCACGAAAAATCACAGAAAATCCACGCACCCGAAGGAACCAGGAGCCAGAAGTGGGGCGAGAGGGGGGCTAGGGGGTCCCAGGCGCCCTGTGGGCGCCCCCCCCCCTGGGCCGCGCCGGGGGGTCGCCTGGGTGGGGCCCACACCCCCTGGTTCCCTACTTTGCCTCGTATTTTTACTCGCGACACGGAAACCCCAGATCAAAAGTTCTTTTCGCAGTTTTCCGTCGCGGAGCCGCCGCCACCCTCTGTTCTTCCTCGGGAGGGCTAATCTGGAGGCTGAATTGGCCTCCGGAGAGGGGAGATCGTCGCCATCGTCATCATCATCACCACTCCATCATCCCTCCATGACTTCTCCCTCCATGTGTGAGTAATTCCCCTGCTGTAGGCGAAGGGGATGGTAGGGATTGGATGAGTTAGATATTGTAATAGTTTGTCAGATCGTTGGGGGCATGTTGCCTATCATCTACTATGGTGTTTATCATCTTTGCTTCAACTTGTTATTCTTAATGCTTGACACTTAGGGCCCGAGTGCCATGATCTCAGATTTGAACCATATGTGTTTGCATGAATATATTTGTGTTCGTGATCCTATCTATGACTTGTTTGCACCTATTACGGTTCGGAACCGGCGATCCCAAAAGTGACAGCTTGGGACACCAAAGGGGATGGTCCATAGTTTGAGGATTACATGTATCCATTGAGTTCATTGCTTTGTTCCGGTGCTCTTTGACAGGAGCACCTTAATCTCCATAAGTTCCTTTTGGCCCCGTTCGTAGCGGGATGGTAGGACAAAAGATGGTGTGCAAGTTCTTATTGCAAGCACGTACAACTACCTACGGGATACATGCCTAATGTTTGATATTTGCCTAGATGATCATTACTTTTCCGTGTGCCGTGCCCCAAGTTAGAATCTATCTCATCCATGCAGCGCCCAACCATCCATCTCCCTAACCTACGGTGTTTTAAATCCTGCTAGTTACTAGTTGCTATTCTTGCCATTTACTTTTGCTATTTACTTTTACTGTTTACTTTTACTATCACTATCATCACTATCATATCACTGTTACCACTTATCTTTTGTTGCAAGTAAGTATATTTCAGGTGCGGTTGAATTAACAACTCAACTGTCAAAGCTTATAAATACTCTTTGGCTCCCCATGTGTCGAATCAATAAATTGGGTTATTCTTACCCGCGAAGACTATCTCGATCCCTTACGGTTGAGGGTTATCATCCCATAGGTGTCGTTTCCAATACATCGACAATCATGATCAAATTCAGCAAAATAGCTATCACATAACATATTCTCAACACGATCCACATGCATGCAAAGTTGGCAATCGTCCAAAATAGTGGGATTAACATTAACTAAAGTCATGACCTCTCCAAACCCACTTTCAATATTAATGCAAACATTATCATCAATCTTATATTCATCATGGGGATTGAATAAATTTTCAAGATCATAAGAAGAATCACCCCAATCACGATCATAGCAACAGGTGGTGGACATAACAATACTAGCATCCCCAAGCTTATGGTTTTGCATATCATTAACACAATTGACATCAATAGAATTTATAATAACATCATTGCAATCATGCTTTTTACTCAAGGAGCTATCGTGAATCAATTTATGTTTTTCTTTCAATATTTCATCACAATTTTCAGATTCACAAATTTCTAGCAAAAACCCATAAAGATAATCTAGTGCAGTCATCTCACTAGCAATAGGTTCAACATAATTGGATCTCTTAAAGATATTAGCAAGTGGATGAAGATCCATAAATTAGCAAGCGAAGATGCAAGCTAATTGAGAGCACATAGCACACAAGCAAATGAGAGGCAAGCAAACAAAAACACACGGCGGAAGAAGGGCAAATAAAACGGCAAAGGTGAAGTGGGGGAGAGGAAAATGAGAGGAAAATAAATGTAATGCAAAGGATAAGGGTTTGTGATAGGTACTTGGTATATGACTTTTGCATAAGCCTCCCCGGCAACGGCGACATAAATTCTTCTTGCTACATCTTGAGCTTGCGTTGTATTCCCTCGATGAGGAAAGGGAGATGCAGCACAGTAGCATAAGTATTTCCCTCAGTTTTTGGTATTTTTGGTTTAATAAAACAGCAAATAAAAGCGGTAAAGTAAAGTAGATGTAGATTGATATGTTGAGAATAGACCCGGGGGCCATAGTTTTCCCTAGTGGCTTCTCTCATGATAGCGGTATTCTATGGCGGGTAAACAAATTACTGTCGAGCAATTGATAGAAAAGCGAATAATTATGAGACTATCTAGGCACGATCATTGTATATAGGCATCACGTCCGAGACAAGTAGACCGAAACGATTCTGCATCTACTACTATTACTCCACACATCGACCGCTATCCAGCATGCATCTAGTGTATTGAGTTCATAAGAACAGAGTAACGCCTTAAGAAAGATGACATGATGTAGAGGGATAAACTCAAGCAATATGATGAAAACCCCATCTTTTTATCCTCGATGGCAACAATACAATACGTGCCTTGCTGCCCCTACTGTCACTGGGAAAGTACACCGCAAGATTGAACCCAAAGGCAGGCACTTCTCCCATTGCAAGAACTATAGATCTACTAGGCCAAACCAAACCAATAATTCGAAGGGACTTGCAAGGATATTATGAGCACACATAAAAAGTTTAGAGAAGAACCAAATATCTTTCATGGATAACCTTGATCATAAACTCACAATTTATCGGATCTCGACAAACACACCGCAAAAAGAGATTGCATCGAATAGATCTCCTCGAAGATCGAGGAGAACTTTGTATTGAGATCCAGAGAGAGAGAGAGAAGCCATCTAGATACTAGCTATGGACCCGAAGGTCTGAGGTAAACTACTCACAACTCATGGTGAGGGCGATGATGATGATGATGAAGGCCTCCGTGATGGATCTCCCTCCCAGAACAGGCTCCAAGATGGGATCTCCATGGGAACAGAAGCTACTGTGGTGGAATTAGGGTTTTCTCTCTACGCATGGAGTTTCTGGGGTACGTAGGTGTATATAGGAAGAAGGAGGGCACCGGGGGCCGTGTGGACCAGCCTCGAGGCAGGGGGCGTGCCCTGGGAAGGGGGCGCGCCCCCCACCCTCGAGGGCTGGCCCTACGCCCCCTGACTTGGCCCTAACATTTCCCGATCGTGATTTCCTCCAAAAATATCTCTCGCGAAGGTTTCATTCCGTTTGGACTCCGTTTTATATTCCTTTTCTGCAAAACCCTGAAATAGGCAAAAACGGCAATCTGGACTGGGCCTTTGGGTTAGTAGGTTAGTCCCAAAAATGATCTACAAGTGAATGATAAAGCCCATTAAACATCCAAGACTTCATAAATAATAGCATGGAACAATCAAAAATTATAGATACGTTGGAGACGTATCAAGTATCCCCAAGCTTAATTCCTGCTCGTCCTCGAGTAGGTAAATGATAAAGAAAGAATTTTTGATGTGGAATGCTAACCAGTATAGTGTTTCAATGTAATTCTCTTAATTGTGGAATGAATGTTCAGATATGAAGGTTTCATGATAAAAGTCTATATTGACATAAGAAATAACAATACTTCAAGCAATACTAACAAAGCAATCATGTCTTCTCAAAATACTATGGCTAAAGAAAGTTATCCCTACAAAATCATATAGTGTTGGCTATGCTCCCTTGTTATCACACAAAATATTCATATCATGCACAACCCCGATTTCAGCCAAGCATTTGTTTTCATACTCTATCTTTCCAAACCTTTCAACTTTCACGCAATACATGAGCGTGAGCCATGGATATAGCACTATGGGTGGAATAGAGGTGGTTGTGGAGAAGACAAAAAGAGGGAGATAGTCTCACATTTACTAGGCATATCAACGGGCTATGGAGATGCCCATCAATAGATATCAATGTGAGTGAGTAGGGATTGCCATGCAACGGATGCACTAGAGCTAAATATTAAAGAAAGCTCAACAAAAGAAACTAGTGGGTGTGCATCCAACTTGCTTGCTCACGAAGACCTAGGGCATTTGAGGAAGCCCATCGTTGTAATATACAAGCCAAGTTCTATAACGAAAATTCCCACTAGTATATGAAAGTGACTAAACATGAGACTCTCTACAATGAAGAACATGGTGCTACTTTGAAGCACAAGTGTGGAAAAAGGTAGTAGCAATTGTCCCTTTTTTGGGCCTTTCTTTTTTTTCTTTGGCCCTTCTTTTTTTTCTTTTTTTTGCGGAGGGGCTTTATAGATTCAGCCTTTCCTCCCATGGGATGATGCTCTAATAATGATAATCATCACACTTTCATTACAACACGAAATTACAACTCGATACTACAACAACAAAGTACGACCCTATATGAATGCCTCCGGCGGTGTACTGGTATGTGCAATGAAACAAGAGTGACATGTATAAAAATTATGCATGGTGGCCTTGCCACAAATACGATGACAACTCATACGCAGAGAGAAGAAGCCATCTAGATACTAGCTATGGACCCGAAGGTCTGAGGTAAACTACTCACAACTCATGGTGAGGGCGATGATGATGATGATGAAGGCCTCCGTGATGGATCCCCCTCCCGGAACAGGCTCCAAGATGGGATCTCCACGGGAACAGAAGCTACGGCGGTGGAATTAGGGTTTTCTCTCTGCGTATGGAGTTTCTGGGGTACATAGGTATATATAGGAAGAAGGAGGGCACCGGGGGCCGTGTGGGCGCGCCCTGGGAAGGGGGGCGTGCCTCCCACCCTCGAGGGCTGGCCCTACGTCCCCTGACTTGGCCCTGACGTTTCCCGAGCGTGATTTCCTCCAAAAATATCTCTCGCGAAGGTTTCATTCCGTTTGGACTCCGTTTGATATTCCTTTTCTGCAAAACCCTGAAATAGGCAAAAAAACAGCAATGTGGAATGGGCCTTTGCGTTAGTAGGTTATTCCCAAAAATGATATAAAAGTGAATGATAAAGCCCATTAAACATCCAAGACTTCATAAATAATAGCATGGAACAATCAAAAAATATAGATACGTTGGAGACGTATCATTTTCTTGCGCATAGCTGTCTCTACGCTCCCTTGGTCGCTCTCCACATTCTCGGCAAGGTGGCCACCGTTCGGCACTAGAGAGAACATCCTCAGGAACTCCGGCAAATCACAAAGAACAAATATAGTCGGATGAGTTAGTTCAGTCAGATAATCAGCATGAAAATAATTCACTCAGAGATTCATGTCACACCTCTATTGGCAGGTTCACATCGTTGAAGGGCGGGATTCGCTTCAATCCCTGAGGGTTGTTGCGAGTGTCTATGATGCTTCTGAGCCACTGCTCTACAGTTTCCTCGGCAACGTCCTTCGGGTATACTCAAGTCGGATCGTTAGGCATAGCATATCGCCACATTGGGTGAGCCCTCTCCTGCAGCGGCTGGATCCGCCAACTGAGGAAGACCTCCAGCAGATCCAGACCAGTCACTCCACCCTGAATCAAACCAACTATAGAAGCCACCAGAATCCCCCACATTTGTTGTCTCCCCCTTGTCTACCATGGCACCGTTAGAGATGGAGGAGCACTGGCCCTCTCAGATGTATAAGGGGGAGGCCAATCGACGAGCCAATGCAAGGAATGTCATTGCAATAAGATCAAGTTGACTACCAACCTCTAACTAACGCGGGTAAGGTCATAGCGAGGAAAGCGCTCCTACCCCTCATTTGGATACCTAAAACTGCGCACAATTGGATGACATTGGTTTTCTTCCCACTAGATAGCCTTTTTGACTGACTAGGAATGACATGTGAAGATGTGTTTGAATATCC
Source organism: Secale cereale (assembly GCA_902687465.1). Taxonomy (NCBI): domain Eukaryota; kingdom Viridiplantae; phylum Streptophyta; class Magnoliopsida; order Poales; family Poaceae; genus Secale; species Secale cereale. The sequence continues at coordinate 77,613,334 of LR738715.1, read as the reverse complement.
CCCAATGCGGCTGGCAACCCAAGAACTTTTCGCACATGGAAATGAACACAACTAGGTATGCTATGGCATTCAGAGGGAGGTGGTGAAGTTGGGCACCAAAAAAGTCCAAGAAACCGCTGTTGAAAGGGTGGGGAGGCAAAGAAAAACCTCTCTCCACATGGGTGAAGAGGAGCACACGCTCCCCGGGCGTGGTGTAGGCTCAATCTCCCCCTCCTCCGGCAGCCTCCAGCTCCTTCCTGCACCAGGTCATCGATGATGATCCGTTGGTGTCCTCCGCCATGGTGGTCGATGGGATCCAATCGCCTTGGATCCAGCCCCACGAAGACACGACCCTGGAGCTCGATGACTTCTTCGACTTCTTCGCCCTCTCCAACTTTGTCGTCCTGTCCTTCGCCATCGCGGCGGAGCGCACCAGTGCCGAACGGACTCGGGCACAGGGAAGGTGAAGAAACTGATAGGGAGACTGGAGGCGAGGAGGAAGATGGAGATCTGTTTCTCCCCTTCCCCAACGCAGTCGCTTTTTATACCACCAACTTCTCTGTTTGCAGATCCTAGTTGCTAGACTGTGGGCCCGCGGATCTCCCCACATCCCACTGCGAAGATTCAGCAGTACGTGGTGAAAAGTGGGGCGAAAATTGAGGCATCACGCCCCAATTTCCCCAGTCACCACGTCGCAACCGTTCGCGCGCTCGTCTTTGATTTCGAATCCCGCAAAATCTAGGATCTGGCAACCCAATTGCTCGCTCTTTAAAACCCTTCCAAAAATGCTTGGGTCTGGCCTGCCACCCGACACGTGAGGGCGTGTTTCACTCGGAAGACACATCCTTCGTCTGGCTGAAGACTGCTAAGCGACTTTCACTCGAAAATCACATGTTCCGGAATCAGGCGAAGCTTCATGAGAAGACGAAGTCGTCGAACGAACAACAAGAGCTCTCGAGTGCCCTAGAAGCACTCAGCTTGCTTGGAGATTCATTCCGACTCAGCCTGACTAACTCAAACGATTTGAGGTCCAATGATGGGGATATATACTAAGGGTAGGGTAACAAGCCTGACCTACACACCCTACCCTAGGACACCATACACCTTACATTGGGCCTAGGGCCACGCAAGTATTGAAATTCTATGTAACTAGACGATCCACTCGGAAGATACCAACCACTCGGAGGACAGAGTCTCACTCGACCGTCCTCCTTCACTCGACCGGACATGTCAACACTCGGACGATGAAGACCGAGAATCCACCTAGAACCACAACGGTCAGGACGTGCGTCCACCCTCATCAAGTGTAATCAATGCATCCATTACCAGTAACAGACGCTCTTATAATCTCCCTTTAACCCTTGGTTATGGCGACATTCATGAGGGGCCAGTGGACACTATATAAGCCACCCCTCAGCTCCATGGCAAGGGTTGGCAATCTTTGTAATCATACACTCAATCAAGCGCAGCTCCAGACCACCAAGATGTACGGTCATTACCTCCATCGTGAGGGGCCTGAACTCATAAATCCGAGTGTGAAAATTGTGCCGTAGTTAGGCTCTTCCCTCTACTTCGTACCCCCATACACTATTGTCAGACTTGCATCCATGACAGGGCTGAGGGTATGTACCAATAGCTATGTGTTTGATCTCTCTCTCTCTCTCTCTCTCTCTCTCTCGTGTTCTTGATTTGGCACGATCTTCATGTACCACGAGCTTTGTTAATATAGTTCGATCATATGGTATTTCTTCCTCTCTATCTTGTTGTGATGAATTGTGTTTTTACCTTTGAGGTTTCACTATTATCAGATTGAATAATTTTATGGATTTAAGAACACTTGATGTATGCCTTGTATATGAATACCCATGCTTGCAATGGGATATTATATTGATTCACTTGATGTATGCTTTGGCACTCAACTCGCGGGTTCCTGAGGTGACATTGGTGTAATCTATGCATAGGGGTTGATGCATGTTTTTGTCCTACTTTCTCTAGTAGAAATCTTGGGGCACTCTTTGAAGTTCTTTGTGTTGGATTCAATATTATGAATTTGAAGTTGTTTGATGCATATCGAATAATCAACTCATGGATACTTATGGTAACATTGGAGTATCTAGGTGACATTAGAGTTGGTTCTTGTGTATCATATGGTGTTATTTTAGTACGCCCTCTAGGGTTGTTTGTGACACTTATAGGGATGGCTCAATAGATTGATCGAAAAAGATAACTTTGAGGTGGTTTTGTATCCTACAACAATTTCATCTTGTGTTCTCTGCTAGATAAGAACTTTGGAGTGACTCTTTGTCGCATGTTGAGGGATTGTTATATGTTCCAATTATGTTAGTACTGTTGAGAGATTGCACTAGTAAAGTATGAACCCTAGGACTTTTTTTCTAAGTATTGCAATATTGTTTGTGCTCCTTTTTATCACTTGCTACCTTGTTGTATTTATTATTTCAGATTATAAAAACTTATATCTACTTTCCATACTATACTTGTATCACCATCTCTTCGCCCAACTAGGGCACCTATACAATTTACCATTATATTGGGTGTGTTGGAGACACGAGAGATTTCTTGTATTGGGTTACAGGGTTGTTTGAGAGAGACCATATCCATCCTACACCTCCCATGGATTGATAAAACTTATGTCGTCCACTTGAGGGAAATTTGGTATTGTCCTATGATGTCTACTACACAAGCTTCTTCTTGTAGACGTTGTTGGGCCTCCAAGTGCAGAGGTTTGTAGAACAGTAGCAAATTTCCCTCAAGTGGATGACCTAAGGTTTATCAATCCGTGGGAGGTGTAGGATGAAGATGGTCTCTCTCAAACAACCCTGCAACCAAATAACAAAGAGTCTCTTGTGTCCCCAACACACCCAATACAATGGTAAATTGTATAGGTGCACTAGTTCGGCAAAGAGATGGTGATACAAGTGCAATATGGACGGTAGATATAGGTTTTTGTGATAAGAAAATATAAAAACAGCAATGTAGCAAGTGGTAAACGTGAGCATAAACGGTGTTGCAATGATAGGAGACAAGGCCTAGGGTTCATACTTTCACTAGTGCATGTTCTCTCAACAAGGATAACATAATTGGATCATATTACTAGCCCTCAACATGCAACAAAGAGTCACTCCGAAGTCACTAATAGCGGAGAACAAACGAAGAGATTATGGTAGGGTACGAAACCACCTCAAAGTTATTCTTTCTGGTCGATCTATTCAAGAGTTCGTAGTAACGTTCAATCTATCATAGAGTTCGTACTAGAATAACACCTTTAGACACAAATCAACTAAAAACCTAATGTCACCTAGATACTCCATTGTCACCTCAAGTATCCGTGGGCATGATTATACGATATGCATCACACAATCTCAGGAATATCTATTCAACCAACACATGGAACTTCAAAGAGTGCCCCAAAGTTTCTACCGGAAAGTCAAGACGAAAACGTGTGCCAACCCCTATGCATAGATTCCCAAGGTCACGGAACCCGCAAGTTGATCACCTAAACATACATCAAGTACATCACATGATATCCCATTGTCACCACAGATAAGCACGTGCAAGACATACGTCAAGTGTTCTCAAATCCTTACAGACTCAATCCGATAGGATGACTTCACAGGGAAAACTCAATCCATTACAAGAGAGTAGAGGGGAAGAAGCATCATAAGATCCAACTAGAATATCAAAGCTCGCGATACATCAAGATTGTGCCATCTCAAGAACACGAGAGAGAGAGAGAGAGAGAGAGATCAAACACATAGCTACTGGTACATACCCTCAGCCCCAAGGGTGGACTACTCCCTCCTCATCATGGAGAGCACCGGGATGATGAAGATAGCCACCGGAGAGGGATTCCCCCTCCGACAGGGTGCTGGAACAGGGTCTAGAGTTGTTTTCGGTGGCTACAGAGGCTTTCGGCGGTGGAACTCCCGATCTAGGTTAATTTCCGAAGGTTTCAGTATTTATATGATTTTTTGGCGTAGGGCACAAGTCAGGGGGCCCTCCGGGCCGTCCACGAGATAGGGCGGCGCTACCACCTGCCCAGGGCGCGCCCCCCACCCTCGTGGGCAGCCTGTGGCTCTCCTGGCCCAACTCTTTTACTTCGGGGGCTTCTTTTGCTCCAAAAAAAATCATCAAAAATTGGCACGTCAATTGGACTCTGTTTGATATTCCTTTTCTGTAAAACTCAAAAACAAGGAAAAAACAAAAACTGGCACTGGGCTCTAGGTTAATAGGTTACTCCCAAAAATCATCTAAAAGTGTATAATAAAGCCCATAAAACATCCTAGAAGGATAATATAATAGCATGGAACAATAAAAAATTATAGATACGTTGGAGACGTATCGGCATCCCCAAGCTTAATTCTTGCTCGTCCTCGAGTAGGTAAATGATAAAAAAAGAATTTTTGATGCGAATGCTAACCAACATAATTTTCAATGTAATTCTCATAATTGTGGGATGAATGTTCAGATCTGAAAGATTCAAGACAAAAGTCTATATTGACATAAGAAATAATAATACTTCAAGCATACTAACAAAGCAATCATGTCTTCTCAAAATACTATGGCTAAAGAAAGTTATCCCTACAAAATCATATAGTCTGGCTATGCTCCCTCTTCATCACACAAAATACTCATATCATGCACAACCCCGGTTTCAGCCAAACACTTGTTTTCATACTCTATTCTTTCAAACCTTTCAACTTTCACGCAATACATGAGCGTGAGCCATGGACATAGCACTATGTGGAATAGAGAGGTGGTTGTGGAAAAGACAAAAAGGTGGGAGATAGTCTCACATCGACTAGGCGTATCAACGGGCTATGGAGATGCCCATCAATAGATATCAATGTGAGTGAGTAGGGATTGCCATGCAACGGATGCACTAGAGCTAAATATGTATGAAAGCTCAACGAAAGAAACTAGTGGGTGTGCATCCAACTTGCTTGCTCACGAAGACCTAGGGCATTTGAGGAAGCTCATCGTTGGAATATACAAGCCAAGTTCTATAATGAAAATTCCCACTAGTATATGAAAGTGACTAAACATGAGACTCTCTATCATGAAGAACATGGTGCTACTTTGAAGCACAAGTGTGGAAAAGGATAGTAGCAATTGTCCCTTCTCTCTTTTCTCTCATTTTTTTGGAGGGGCTTTCCTCTTTTATTTTATTTTATTTTTTTTAGCCCCTCTCTATTTTTTGGGGCCATATTTTTTATTTGGCCTTTATATTATTTTTCCTCACATGGGACAATGCTCTAATAATGAAGATCATCACACTTTTATTTACTTACAACTCAATGATTACAACTCGAAGCTAGAACAAAGTATGACCTATATGAATCCCTCCGGCGTTGTATCGGGATGTGCAATGAATCAAGAGTGACATGTATGAAAAATTATGCATGGTGACCTAGCCACAAATACGATGTCAACTACATGATCATGCATGGCAATATGACAATATGAAGCATGTCATATGAACGGAACGGTGGAAAGTTGCATGGCAATATATCTCGGAATGGCTATGGAAATGCCATGATAGGTAGGTATGGTGGCTGTTTTGAGGAAGATATATGGTGGCTGTTTTGAGGAAGTTATATAGTGGGTGTATGGTACCGGCGAAAGTTGCGCGGCACAAGAGAGGCTAGCAATGGTGGAAGGGTGAGAGTGCGTATAATCAATGGACTCAACATTAGTCATAAGAACTCATATACTTATTGCAAAAATCTACGAGTCATCAAAACAAAGCAATCAACGCATGCTCCTAGGGGGAAGGTTGGTAGGAGTTAACCATCGCGTGCCCCCGACCTCCACACAAAGGTTGACACTTTACAAATACCTCATGCTCTAACTTCGTCACATAGCGGCTCACCATACGTGCATGCTACGGGAATCACTAACCTTAACACAAGCATTTCTCAATTTCATAATAACTCCACTAGCATGACTCTAATATCACTATCCTCATATCTCAAAACAATTATCAAGCATCCAACTTCTCATCATATTCAATGCACTTACTGTGGAAGTTATTACTACATTGATCTTGGATGCCTATCATGTGAAGGCTAGTTTTATAGCCAAAGCACATTACCATGCTATTCTAATAGACTCTCAAAAGGATATAAGTGAAGCATGATAGTTCATCTATTTCTTAAAAATAAAACCATCGCCGTGCTCTAAAAGATATAAGTGAAGCACTAGAGCAATATCAAACTACTCCGAAAGATATAAGTGAAGATCAATGAGTAGTTGAATAATTATGTAACTATGTGAAGAGTCTCTAACATTTAACAACTTCATATCCTGGGATATTATTCAAACAGCAAGCAAAACAAAATAAACTAAATTGACGCTCCAAGCAAAACACATATCATGTGGTGAATAAAAATATAGTCCTGAGTATAGTTACCAATGGAGGAAGATGAAAGAGGGGATGCCTTACCGGGGCATCCCCAAGCTTAGGCTTTTGGTTGTCCTTGAATTTTACCTTGGTGTGCCTTGGGCATCCCCAAGCTTAGGCTCTTGCCAGTCTTTGTTCCATAGTCCATCAAAACAATACTCAAAACTTGAAAACTTCACAACACAAAACTTAGACAAAAATCTCGTGAGCTCCGTTAGTATAAGAAAGAAAACCACTACTCAAAGGTACTGCAATGAATTCCTTTTTTGTTTATATTGGTGTTAAACCTACTGTATTCCAACTTCTCTATGGTTCATACTTCCCAATACTACTCATAGATGCATTGAAATAAGCAAACAACACACGAAAAACAGAATCTGTCAAAAACAGAACAGTCTGTAGTAATCTGCAGGTTTCGCATACTTCTGTAACTCCAAAAAATTCAAACTAAATTGATAAACATGAGGAATTTGTATATTAATCATCTGCAAAAAGAATCAACTAAATAGCACACTCCAGTAAAATCTGATGTCCATTCTCGTGAGCGCCAACATTTCTATTTTTTTACAGCATGATCACATAAACTTCACACAAGTTTTCCCAAAGGTTCTACTTGGCACAAACACTAATTAAAACACAAAACCACATCTAAACAGAAGCTAGATGCAATATTTATTCCTAAACAGAAGCAAAAACAAAGAAACTAAAATAAAGTTGGGTTGCCTCCCAACAAGCGCTATCGTTTAACGCCCCTAGCTAGGCACAATGATTTCAATGATGCTTGCATAAAAGATAAGAATTGAAACATAAAGGGAGCATCATGAAGAATATGACTAGCATATTTAAGTCTAACCCACTTCCTATGCATAGGAATTTTGTGAGCAAACAACTTATGGGAACTAGAATCAATTAGCATGGGAAAGCAAAACAAGCATAGCTTCAAAACTTTAAGCATATAGAGAGAAAACTTGATATTATTGCAATTCCTACAAGCATATGATCCTATCTCATAATAATTTTCAGTAGCATCATGAATGCATTCAACAATATAACTATCACATAAATCATTCTTTTCATAATCTACAAGTATAGAAAATTTACTACTCTCCACATAAGCAAAATTCTTCTCATTCATAGTAGTGGGAGGAGCAATTTCAACAAAATAACTATCATGTGAAGCATAATCCAATTGAAAATTAAAATCATGATGACAAGTTTCATGGTTATCATTATACTTAATAGCATACAAGTCATCACAATAATCATCATAGATAGCAACTTTGTTCTCATAATCAATTGGAACCTCTTCCAAAATAGTGCATTCATCACTAAATAAAGTCATGACCTCTCCATATCCACTTTCATCAATATAATCATCATAAATAGGAGGCATGCTTTGATCATAATAAATTTTCTCATCAAAACTTGGGGGACTAAACATATCATCTTCATCAAACATAGCATCCCCAAGCTTGTGGCTTTGCATATCATTAGCATCATGGGTATTTAAAGAATTCATACTAACAACATTGCAATCATGCTCATCATGCACATATTTTATGCCAAGCATTCTATGTAATTCTTCTTCTAGTACTTGGGCACAATTTTCCTTCCCATCATTTTCACGAAAGATATTAAAAAGATGAAGCATATGAGGTAACCTTAATTCCATTTTTTTAGTTTTCTTTTTTAAACTAAACTAGTGATAAAACAAGAAACTAAAAGATTCGATTGCAAGATCTAAAGATATACCTTCAAGCACTCACCTCCCTTGCAACGGCGCAAGAAAAGAGCTTGATGTCTACTACACAACCTTCTTCTTGTAGACGTTGTTGGGCCTCCAAGTGCAGAGGTTTGTAGGACAGTAGCAAATTTCCCTCAAGTGGATGACCTAAGGTTTATCAATCCGTGGGAGGTGTAGGATGAAGATGGTCTCTCTCAAACAACCCTGCAAACAAATAACAAAGATTCTCTTGTGTCCCCAACACACCCAATACAATGGTAAATTGTATAGGTGCACTAGTTCGGCGAAGAGATGGTGATACAAGTGCAATATGGATGGTATATATAGGTTTTTGTGATAAGAAAATATAAAAACAGCAAGGTAGCAAGTGGTAAATATGAGCATAAACGGTGTTGCAATGATAGGAGACAAGGCCTAGGGTTCATACTTTCACTAGTGCAAGTTCTCTCAACAAGGATAACATAATTGGATCATATTACTAGCCCTCAACATGCAACAAAGAGTCACTCCAAAGTCACTAATAGCGGAGAACAAATGAAGAGATTATGGTAGGGTACGAAACCACCTCAAAGTTATTCTTTCTGATCGATCTATTCAAGAGTCCGTAGTAACGTTCAATCTATCATAGAGTTCGTACTAGAATAACACCTTAAGACAAAGATCAACCAAAACCCTAATGTCACCTAGATACTCCATTGTCACCTCAAGTATCTGTGGGCATGATTATACGATATGCATCACACAATCTCAGGAACATCTATTCAACCAACACATAGAACTTCAAAGAGTGCCCCAAAGTTTCTACCAAAAAGTCAAGACGAAAATGTGTGCCAACCCCTATGCATAGATTCCCAAGGTCACGGAACCCGCAAGTTGATCACCAAAACATACATCAAGTAGATCACATGATATCCCATTGTCACCACAGATAAGCACGTGCAAGACATACATCAAGTGTTATCAAATCCTTAAAGACTTAATCCGATAGGATGACTTCAAAGGGAAAACTCAATCCATTACAAGAGAGTAGAGGGGGATAAGCATCATAAGGTCCAACTAGAATAGCAAAGCTCGCGATACATCAAGATCGTGCCATCTCAAGAACACGAGAGAGAGAGAGAGAGAGAGAGAGAGGTCAAACACATAGCTACTGGTACATACCCTCAGCCCCGAGGGTGGACTACTCCCTCCTCGTCATGGAGAGCATCGAGATGATGAAGATAGCCACCGAAGAGGGATTCCCCCTCCGGCGGGGTGCCGAAACAGGGTCTAGATTGGTTTTCGGCGGCTCAGAGGCTTTCGGCGGTGGAACTCTCGATCTTGGTTCATTTCCAAAGGTTTTAGTATTTGTAGGATTTTTTTGGCATAGGGTACAAGTCAGGGGGCCCTCCGGGCCGTCCACGAGATAGGGCGGCGCCACCACCTGCCCAGGGCGCGCCCCCACCCTCGTGGGCAGCCCGTGGCTCTCCTGGCCCAACTCTTTTACTTCGGGGGCTTCTTTTGGTCCAGAAAAAATCATAAAAAATTAGCACGTCAATTGGACTCCGTTTGATATTCCTTTCTGTAAAACTCAAAAACAAGGAAAAAACAGAAACTGGCACTGGGCTCTAGGTTAATAGGTTAGTCCCAAAAATCATATAAAAGTGTATAATAAAGCCCATAAAACATCCTAGAAGGATAATATAATAGCATGGAATAATCAAAAATTATAGATACGTTGGAGACGCATCATCCTACAAAACTCTGCACACTTTGAGGCCCAATGGAGTCTACAAGAAGAAAGGTTGCGTAGTAGACATCAGAATCCATGGGGAGTGTGGTTCTCTAAGATCGACCTTCGGGCTGGATATTGCCAGACCAGGTTCGCAAAAGAAGACGAGTACAAAACAACATTTCAGACTCACCTAGGTCACTCTAGGTACTTGGTGTTGTCCATTGCCCTGGCCGGTGGGCCAGCCACATTCAATGGAGCGACGACTGAAACATTCCATCCTCTTTTGTGCAAGTGTGTCGTCTTATTCTTCGATAATATTCTGGTTTTCAGCTGCACATTGCAAGAACAAACAGTCCACCTGGCGCAAGTGTTTTAGTTGTTGAATAGAGATCACTGGAAGATTAAAGCATTGAAAGGGTGTTTTGGAGAACGACAACTATCTTACTTGGGACTTGTCATTGGTACAGAGGAGGTTGCTACTAAGCCTAGCAAGATTCATGCCATAGCCCAATGGGCCACACGAGTGGATGCTAAGGAGGTGCGACGCTTCCTTGGTCTATGAGGGTATTATTGCTGATTCATGTGCCACTTTGGGATCGTGGCCCGGCCCTTGTTTAACCTGTTAAAAAGGTGCCCCGTTTGTGTGGACAGAAACAATAGAAGTATCATTTATGCTGCTGAAGCAGGGGTTGATCACGACGCCCGTGCTAGCCCTGACGGACTTCTCCAAGCCCTTCGTGGTGTAATCGGATGCATGCAATGCTAGCGTGGGAGCCATTATGCGGCAACAAGGCCATACGATCGCGTACATGAGCAAAGCGATGTGCCCTAAGTTCAGAGTCTTAAATTATTATGAGAAAGAGTATCTTGCAGTTGTGGTCGCAATTGATCAGTGGCGACCCTACCTACAACATGGCGAGTTTGTCATCCAAACAGATCAGCAAAGCCTCATTCACCTCTAGGAGCAAAGGCTCACTAGGCCATGGCAGAAGAAGGCCTTTACAAAGTTGATGTGGCTCCATTACACCTTACACCATCTGATACAGGAAAAGAGTTGAGAACAGCGCAGTCGATGCTCTGTCGCGCGCAACCCACTCGGATCAATTCCAGACTATTTCTTCCTGCAAACCAAGTTGGATGGAAGACGTGTTTAACAGTTATAACCCCAATCCTCATGAATATAGGCTACTCGAACAACTCGCAATCCGTGCTGATCCTAAAGACCGTTTTACTTTGGACCATGGCATTATCAGGTTCCGCGGGCGCACTTGGTTGGGCGGCACCACCATCTCGGCGGGCATTCGGGATTTCGAGTCACATGGCGTTGCGTATGCGACCTCTTTGCTTGGCCAAAAAAAGAACATTCACATCCAGCCTTATGTCAAGTGCTGCCCTACTTGCCAGCAAGCCAAGCCTAATCGAGCTGCTTACCCAGGGTTGCTCGAGCCACTGCCAGTTCCAAAGGAGTTGGGGGACATGATCACTATGGACTTCATTGACGGCCTACCATAGTCTGGGGGGAGTCAATTGCATCCTCGTCATTGTTGATAAATTGACCAAGTTCGCACACTTCCTGCCCTTGGCACACCCATACACGGCTTCTAATGTCGCTCTCTTATACATGAATCAAGTCTACCGCCTCCACGGATTTCTAGGCTCGATTGTTTCCGATCATGACCTAGTTTTCACGAGCCATTTTTGGCAGGAGCTATTCAAGTATGCGGGCACTGGACTACTTATGAGCTCGGCCAATCATCCACAGACTGATGGGCAAACGGAGTTGGTGAACCATTGTGTGAAGACCTTCCTTCGCTGCTTCACACAAGCCTATCCTCGTCACTGGAGTTTTTGGATTCCTCTCGTCTAGTTTTGATACAATTCTTCTTACCATTCATCCATTGGCATGTCACCATTCCGGGCTATGTACAACCATGAGCCTCGCTAATGGGAAATTACAACAGCAAATGCTTGCTCTGATCCTGCTCTGCGTTCTTGGCTGGACGAACGACTCGTCGTTGAAGACCTATTGCAACAACACCTCCACCATGATCGGCAGTGCACGAAGCAACATGCTAAAAAGAAGAGGTCGTTCTGAACCTTCGAGGTGGGTGACCTTGTCTACCTGAAGATGCAGACTTATGCTCAAACGTCGGTCAAGCCTCAGCTCAAGAAAAGGCGGATGTCAGCGCACCCGGCACGCCTGGCACAAGGGCCCCAGCCAGCAGCGGCTCGTCAGCGCACACAAGGTCGGCCCAGGCTCGCAAGACAAACCCAAGAGTGGTTGGGCCGGAATGGGTGTAGCAGGCCCGATCCAGCAGCCACCCTACTTACCCCTCCCTCACCCACACGCTCGACATCCAAAGGATCAGAATGGCACGGCATCGGCTTCTTCCCCCACCAACCTCTTTTCCCCGATTCGGGTGAACCCTAGCTCTATAACCTGCTTATAATCGAATCCATGGCTATCTAGTGCTAGATCGAGAGAACCTATACGTTGTCCCTCACATACACCTTTTTCTGCAACAGACACCCGCTGGGAGGCATCTCTCCTGCCTCCCATACAATTAATCACATATTTTATTTCTCAACAAAAAAACAATGCAAAATGCAAAATATAGTTTCTTATCCTCGGCTGCGTGAATGAACAGTGTACACATAATTTGAATTTCGGGGCGGCAACGTGCTTCCACCCCCGCGAGCCAAAAAGTAAAGAAGCTTTAGTCTGAAAAAAGCAAGGAGCAGGGGATGACGCCTCTCGCTCCCTCTAAAACCCTCTCCCCCCCTCCCCCTCCCCTCCCCTCCCCTCCCCATCCCCATCCTCTCCGCCTGGGTGTGATTTGAATCGAAGGTGAAACACAGAAACTGAGAGGAAGCGGCGTCCATCCTACCTCCCCACCGGCAAGATGGCCTCTTTTGGCGTGTCCGCTCTCGACGCGAACGCCGCTGGTGCCGCCGCCGCCCCCGCCGGCGCGCTGACGGTGGGAGATCAGGTTGCGTTCGGGAAGCCAGCAGCGTCCTCAACGGCGCTGACGGCCGTGGGAATAACCGGCAACGTTACAGCCGTTATTGTTCTTGCCATCCCCTAGTGAGTTGACGCACTCTTGTTTTTTCTTGCCTTTGGTGCCCATGGACGACGGAAAGCAGAGTTTTTTTTTCCGGTGTAAAAAGGAGTTAGTTTTGCCTCGTCTTTGTCGATTCGAAAGCTAATCCCTTGTGTGTAGATGCGTATGGTGTAATTTTGGCGGGGGCGGTACAGCTCCTCCGCGTGTTGATGCCAGACAAAGCAGGGTGTTTTTGGTAGAAGGCGTCCTTTTTCTTGCGGTTGTTGCCGATGGATGGCCGCCGGTGTGTGTTGTGTAAAAGCATGGGTTTTTTCTTGCTGTTGCTCCGATAGCCGGTGTGCCGCTGTCGTAATTTGGGTACAGCTGCGTGTATCAGCGTAGGTCGTAATTTTTGGTTGCCGATGGATGGCCACCGGCGTGTGTTCTGAAAAAACAGAGGTTTTTTTCTTGCTGTTGGGTGTGCCGGTGTCGTAATTTGGGTGCAGATCCAGTGCATGAATCGTAATTTTGGTACATTCGCGCGGATAGGAAACGGAGTAGTAGTACTAGTTCTCGCATCTGTTTGATGATTGACACAAAATTCTCCATGTTGCCTGTTTTACAGCTTCATCTTCGTCAAACCTGTGAGGGAGGCCAAGTCCGTGGGAGCATGGAAGCCCTACGGCTTCATCATGATGCTCACCAACTGCATGTTCTGGATACTGTTCGCCCTCCCAGCCTTCAAGCACTCGCTACTCGTCCTCTGTGTGAACGCCGCAGGGGTCGTCATACAGGGGGTGTACATCGCCGTGTACCTCTGGTATGCCCCCGCCCCCTCACGCAGGACTACTGTCAAGCTTCTCCTCGGCGTCCTTGCTATTTGCACGGTGCTCGCTGTGCTGGTGATATGGTTCGTCATGGTCAAGAAGGTTTGGAGCATTAGATTTATGGGTGTGATCGCCTCCTCCTTCACCACCCTGATGTTCGGTGTCGGACTCGTCGCGGATGTGGTACCTATGCTCCTCTGAACTCTGTCTTTGTGTTATTCACTCCTTTGATTGATGTTGTAGTATTGCCAATACCGTGGTCTAACTGTGATGGAATGTGCGCTGCTAGATGGAGCTGGAGGAGGGGAGGGCCGGTCAGATCCTGTTCCAGCTGATCGGGAACATGGTGAACGCAGCAACCTGGACTTCATTCGGGTTCCTGTCTGCACCCGCGAACGCGTTTGTCATCGTAAGTGCACGGCTCTGATGTGCCTATGTGTAGTTGATAGTAGCCATCTGATGAGCTCTTATATTCATATGACAAACTCGCCCTGATTTGCTTAACCAGGTACCGAATGTGCTTGGGGTGGCATGCACGGCTGTTGATTTGGCGGCGCGCCTCATCTACAGCAAGTTGACGACGAGCCCTGCTGCCTCACCTGCATAGGCCTCGCGCCGTCCGTCCGACGTCTGTTTTGCTGCGCTTTTGTTCCGATTAATTGTTCACCTCTGAAACTTCACCTGAATGGATTAATGTAATAATAAGGCAGTATGTTGCACTGAAGAACCAAGACGATGGTTTAAATTTCTTGGCTTTCATTTTCAATATATGGAGACTCTTATTCCTCATCTTGATGTCTGTCACTATTTTGGAAAACTGATCAGTTTATTTCTTCCTTGCATTGCAAGTTTTTGTCATATACAGTACATATAATGTTACTATTTGCTTGGCATGGTTCAAAATGTGAGTTTGATTACTGCCAATCCTGGGGTTCTGAAACTATTTGCATTGCTCAAGTTTTTATATACACAGATGTGATTTGCTTGGCATGGTTCAAAATGTGAGTTTGATTACTGCCAATCCTGGGGTTCTGAAACTATTTGCATTGCTCAAGTTTTTATATACACAGATGTGATTTGCTTGGCATGGTTTAAAACGTGAGTGATTACTATACTGACAATCCCTGAGGTTCTGAAACTATAGTTAGAAGCATTCCCAACAAAATGATTAGGCATCAAAATTCGTAAGGTACCCATCAAAACCATTAGCTGGTCAAAATATTCTATTATTCCAAATTCCAATACAACAAGTTTTACCAAGACAAAACTCCCTATTCCTCCATCACAAGCTTTGTGTTGTACACCAAATCCTCGTACGTATCTGCTTGTTCCAGCCATCTGATCTTCCACGAGGTTGAACAAAAGCAACAAGCCTTCTCTTCTCTGGGCTGATCGCCTTGTCGTACCACGCCAGGCAGCTGATACCTTCTCCCTGGATCTTAGTACTGCCATGAAATTTCTCGAGTGAGTCATTCTTGTCGCAATCTATCAACCGAATCTGAAAGATACCCCATGTCAGCAAGAGGCACAACCTGAAGTGGTGTTGTATTACATGTTAATAGTGAGTTTTTTCATTAACAAAAATACTGTATTATGATCCCAGAGGTATTTCCAAGAACAAGATTAAAAAAAGGCATGCTATACTATTAATTTATTTGGATTTTGTTTAACAAGGCAAAAAACAATGGAAAGAAAGAGGAATGAGGTAGAAATCCAAAGTCAGGATTATATCATTTACCAAAGAGAGAAAGAGGAGTATCTTTGATAGATCAGGGAAGTTTGCCAAGCTGACTCCATGAATGTCGATCATGATCTCAGGTTGGAGCATTCTACCTAACCATACTAGGAAGGTGAAACCATCATCAAGAAGATATAAACCAGCAGTGTCTAGGCACTGTAAGGCTAATGGTAACCGCTTTAGGGACCCATCGATCGTATCTGGTTCCTGAAAATTATGCCATTTATTTCAGTCAGAAACACCAAAGCGTAGACTAGATTAAACAACATGTTAACTTCAGATATAACGATATAAGGAGCTCAATTTCAGTCAATGCTTACTATGCATGTAGGCTATACAAAGTATAGTCGAAACTTAATTCTGAAACAGGAAATAGTGAAGGGGTTAAAGCCCTACTGAACTAACTAATCAGACCGATCAGTTCTAACTTCTTATACTGATTCTATTTATTTTGACTACAAATATGCCTAAGTTGAAGGGAAAAACTTTCATATCAAATGTACCGAATTACAACAGCTAGAGGTTTTGTATTATTTATTTTGCGTAATGTCATGCCTGATGTAGCTGCAAAGTTCACGACATGATTAAAGGGCAACTGAACTAATTGAGTAGATTCACTAGTTCTTACACTGGCTCTTTCCATCCCAAAGACCCACACAAAAGAAACTCAAGTTATTTTTTACTCTTTCATACTTGATTTACATAATTTGTAACAAGTCTACAAATGGTGGCTCTGATTAAAAGGGACTTAATCAGTTCACCACGAAGGAAATACTGCATACCATTGTCATTACTTCATCAAGCCTGTGCAGAGGAGGATAAATAAAATTGAGCAGCCCTTTTGCAGGCAGTATCGTCATACTGAAAGCAGCAGCACAACATCCATCAAAAGAGACATCAGCATAACCACCATGCAGAGCAAGAGATTTTGCATATGGCCAGGATTTATAAAAAGCAGGTATCTTAATGTGTCGGAATATATCGGTCTTCTTCCTAACAGATGTTATACAACATATAGGTTCTGGTATTTCTTTAAACTTCTCACAATTTTAACTGTAATTGTTGTTGAACACTGTCCAGCTTATCAGACATTGAGTTTTCAGCAGCTGCAGAATGGTGATAACTAAACTATAAAGTGGTTATGGGAAACGTCGTACCCTTGCTCTGGGCGACGCCTGCGTGTTATATAGCCAGGGGCGCAACTCCCTGGATAGCGTACAAGAGGTTGAGATTACAATCTTGGGAGAGAGGGAAGAGATATCTAGTTATATTGGATAACAGAGAATATAAACTACCTATCTCTATCCCTATCTCTAGCCTTCTGGTACAAAGGATAAGGAGGCCGGCTGGGCCGGATAGCATGACGCATATGTGTCTTTAACACCCTCCCTTAATCACAACTTGGTCAAGTTGAGATTACGCTTGAATTCCTCAAGACTCCTTGTAGGTAATGCTTTTGTGAAGCCATCTGCAACTTGATCACGTGAGTGCACAAAACGAATCTCCAATTGCTTGTTAGCTACTCTTTCTCGAACAAAGTGAAAATCAATCTCAATATGTTTTGTCCTGGCATGAAAAACTGGATTAGCAGATAGATAGGTAGCACCAAGATTATCACACCATAGACATGGAGTTCGAGTGTGCTTCACACCAAGCTCTTTTAACATGGACTGAACCCATATAATCTCTGCTGTGGCATTGGCTAGTGCTTTATACTCAGCTTCTGTGCTTGATCGTGACACTGTGGCTTGTTTCTTTGCACACCAAGATATTAGATTCGGGCCAAAGAATATTGCAAAACCACCAGTCGATCGTCTGTCATCTGGACATCCTGCCCAATCAGAATCAGAAAAAGCACTAACAAGAGTTGAAGAGGACTTGTTGAAAGTGAGACCAAGGTTCACAGTATCTTTCACATATCTCACTATGCGTTTTGCAGCAGTCCAATGAGTTGTAGTGGGAGCATGAAGAAACTGACATACTTTGTTAACAGCAAAGGAAATGTCAGGCCTTGTTAAAGTCAAATACTGAAGAGCTCCCACTAAACTTCTGTATCTGGTACTGTCTTCCTGACTCAAGAGTTTTCCCTCAGTAAGTGACAGCTTTTCTGTGCTAGATAGTGGTGTTGGTGAAGGCTTACATCCTTGCAACCCAACTCTCCTTACCAGATCGTTAGCATACTTTTCCTGAGACAGATGTAGGCTGTCCCCATGTCTTTTTACTTCAATTCCCAGAAAGAAGTGTAGATCTCCCAGATCCTTGAGGGCAAACTCAGCACTCAAATCCTTAAGTAGACCTGACACAGCTTCATTGGATGAACTTGTGACAATGATGTCATCAACATAAATAAGAACAAATATGGAAGTATTTGACTTATTGTAAATGAACAAGGATGTGTCAGATTTTGAAGGAAGAAAACCAAGTGCCTGCAGTTTCTGACTTAGTCGTGAGTACCATGCCCTGGGAGCCTGTTTCAGTCCATACAGAGCTTTATCAAGTTTGCATACATAAGTTGGTTTGCTTTTACTTTCAAACCCAGGAGGTTGCTTCATATATACTTCCTCTTCCAGAACACCATGAAGGAACGCATTCTGTACATCTAGCTGTCTAAGGCACCATCCCCTGGAAACAGCAATAGACAATACAAGGCGAATAGTGGCAGCTTTAACAACAGGACTAAAGGTGTCCTCATAATCTATACCGTATCGTTGTTTAAAGCCCTTTGCAACAAGTCTGGCCTTGTAGCGATCTATGGATCCATCAGATTTTCTCTTTATCCTGAAAACCCATTTGCAATCAATCAAATTTTTACCTTGTCGTGGAGGAACCAAATGCCATGTTTGATTTTTACGGAGTGCCATGTATTCATCTTCCATGGCCTTCTTCCAAAGTGTGTCGCTAAGTGCCTCTTCAGGAGTGCTGGGTTCACCTGTCGAACATGCCAGACCAAACTTGACAACTTGTTTATAATTAACAGGTTTAATTACCCCTTTTTGTAGACGTGTACGCGGGAGAGTAGCTGTAGGAGATGCAGAGGATCCTGCTGCAACATGAGAAAGGAGCGATCCCGAGGCGGATTCTGTCGGTGCTGCTGTAGTGCCGTTGGACGAATCGACAGGATCTTCTGTGGCTCCAGTCGCCATAGGTTCAGTTGTATGCGGCACAGAAGATCCTGCGCCACGGTGCCCATCATGTGGCGATGATTGGCTGGGCCCGGGCGAATCTGCGCCGGATCGCGAGCCAGGGGACAGAGCAGGATCCGCGCCGGGTTCCGTGCCTGTCTCGCGCTCGTGCGGTGGAGATCTCGGCTGCTGCTGCCGCCGTACGTAGTGGCGGGGCCCGCTTGAGGCCCAGCGACTCCCAGCGGGCCTGCTGTCGACACCGGATTGGTGCGGGCCGGAGGCCGCTCCCGAGCCCATGGAGAGGCGCCGCGTGCCGCATGCAGGTTCGCCAGCGCCACGCCTGTCGGGCGACATGGACTCCCGCGCCTCCTCGTCCTGTCGCTCCACCGATCCCGAGGAGGATCGACTGCGGGACTCCTGCGCTGCCGATCCCGAAGAGGATTTGTCCCCCGGTGCTGGACACATAAAATGTGACATGTCTGGGGTGATTTCTTCACCATTTTTCTCACCATTTTCTGCTGCATCATCACAAAACTCATGATCACGGTTATGAGGGTTAGTCAACAATTGATCATCAGAATTATCCCCCCTTAGATCAAGGCCGGTGAGATTTTGTGGTAGGAGGAGAATTTCTTGGCGAAGAAGTGCACCGGCATTGGGATGGAGCTTAGAGAATGGAAATTGTGTTTCGTCAAAGATAACATCGCGGGAAATATACACACGACCAGTAGGTATATCAAGGCACTTAACACCTTTATGTTGATTGCTATAACCAAGGAACACACATTGCTTAGATCGAAACATAAGCTTGCGATTGTTGTAGGGACGAAGATTAGGCCAGCATGCACATCCAAAGACACGAAGGGTTGTGTAATCTGGTTTTGTGTGGAGGAGTCTCTCCATGGGAGTTTCATTGTTTATGACACGACTGGGCAACATGTTGATGATGTGAACTGCAGCAAGGAATGCCTCATCCCAGAATTTAAGAGGCATGGAGGCACCGGCTAGAAGTGCTAGGCCAACTTCAACTATGTGCCTGTGTTTGCGCTCAGCAGACCCATTCTGTTGATGGGCATGTGGGCAAGACACGTGGTGAGAGATTCCAAGTTTTTGAAAGAAAGAGTTTAATTTTTCGTACTCTCCTCCCCAATCAGACTGGAGAGCAATGATTTTGCTATTGAATTTTCGTTCAACCAAAGCTTGGAAATTTAGGAAAACTTGGAAAACATCGGATCGTTTCTTGAGAAGATAGATCCAAGAAAATTTGCTGTAGTCATCAATGAAACTCACGTAATATGCATGTCTACCAACAGAAGAGGGTGCAGGCCCCCATACATCAGAGAAGATGAGTTGCAAAGGCATGGTAGAAACACTAGTGGAAATTGGATACGGTAATTGATGACTTTTGGCCTTTTGGCACGAATCACAAATAGTTTCAGCATCACGCTCACCAACATACGGGAGCTTATTTTTCCTAAGCAATCTTTCAACTAAAGAAAATGAAGCATGTCCTAATCGATCGTGCCAGCGTGTTGAGGACACTTTGGTGGCACTAAGAACTTGTTTATTTGATCTTCTAATCTCCGGAATCAAGGGGTAAAGCCCACGAACGCATCTACCTCGATATAGCACCTTCCTCGTTGCCTGATCCTTGATCAAAAAGAAGAAGGGGTGAAACTCAAGAAATACATGATTGTCAATGGCAATGCGATGAGCGGAGAGAAGATTTTTTGATGCACTAGGAACATGCAAAATTTTCCGGAGATGAATATTTTTGTGAGGGGTTTTAATAACTGAATGACCAATGTGACTAATTTTCATACCTTCTCCACTGGCGGTGTGGATGTGATCCTTGCCACGATACTTCTCTCGCATAGTCACCTTGTCAAGCTCGCCGGTGATGTGGTTTGTGGCGCCGCTGTCCACGTACCAGTTGGTGTCGACACCGTAGGAGCCATCAACAGCCCCGGCCACCTTCTCATCTTGAGAGGAACCATCATCATCTTCATCAAAACGATACCAGCAGTCCTTGGCAGAGTGCCCTGGCTTTCCGCAGATTTGGCATCTGATCGTGTCAGGCCGAGACCTGCTGTTTGAGGAGCTGCCATTGCGCCGACCCCTGTTGTTGGTGTAGGAGGGCCGGCCGCCGCCGTTGCGTGCAGAGTTGCTGCCGCCGCTGTTTCCTCCGCCGCCGCTGCTCTTGCCCTTGCTGTTCCGTGGAGGGCCTCGACGTGAGCCCCCGCCACGGCCGCGGGTGGCAGTGTTGGCCGAGGATTTGAAGCCGCCTCCTGCGCCTGTTCCTTGGTAGATGGCCACCCGTTGATCAAAGTTGCTCATCATAGAGAACAACTCATCAAGGGTAACCGGGATGACTCGAGCGTCGAGGGCGGAGACTAGCGGTTGGTACTCCATGTCCAACCCGTTGAGGATGTAGGAGATCAGTTCGTCATCTTGCAGGGGCTTGCCTGCTGCAGCTAGCTCGTCGGCGAAACCCCGCATGTATGCGAAGTAGGAGGCCACCGACTGCTGTCCCTTCTGCGCGTTCGTGAGCGACGCGCGGATGTTGTTGACGCGAGACAGCGATGTGGACGAGAACATGCTCGCCAATGCTGCCCACAGTTCGTGCGCGTGGGCGATCGAAGTCACCTGCACAAGCACTTCTTTG
The DNA here is from genome assembly GCA_902687465.1 of Secale cereale. Taxonomy (NCBI): domain Eukaryota; kingdom Viridiplantae; phylum Streptophyta; class Magnoliopsida; order Poales; family Poaceae; genus Secale; species Secale cereale. Next base: position 77,592,083 of record LR738715.1, on the reverse strand, counting down.
GAGAGGTTATTCAGAAGATAACCAAGCACCTGCTGATCCTCTCGGATCCAAACCGAGTGAAGCGGGTTGAGGACGGTCTCCTCCTTGCCATCCTTGTCTTTCCTGACGACGACCTTGGCCGGCTCCGGCATGCTGCCGTCCACGTAGCCAAAGAACCCTGCCCCCCTGAGTTGTGGTGTGATCTGGGTACGCCATAGGACGTAGTTGGTTCGGGTGAGGCGCTCGGTGATCTGGCCAGAAAGGGTGGAGTTGGTAGTGCTCGAAGAGGACATGGCTAGGGTTCGGTGGTAGGAGGAGGAGATAGCTAGATGGGAAGAGTTAGGCTCTGATTACCATATGGGAAACGTCGTACCCTTGCTCTGGGCGACGCCTGCGTGTTATATAGCCAGGGGCGCAACTCCCTGGATAGCGTACAAGAGGTTGAGATTACAATCTTGGGAGAGAGGGAAGAGATATCTAGTTATATTGGATAACAGAGAATATAAACTACCTATCTCTATCCCTATCTCTAGCCTTCTGGTACAAAGGATAAGGAGGCCGGCTGGGCCGGATAGCATGACGCATATGTGTCTTTAACAGTGGTAACAGTCAAATAGCATGTATATTGACATTTATGGAAGAGGAGAGGCATATATATAATACTAGCCGATTCTGACCAACAGCACAACGGCACCGGTATCTGCTTCACGATACATTTCACTAAGTTCTGAGACCACAGGTGCAGCTGCTGTATGCATCCTCTCTGATGGTGGCTAGGGACACAAGAAACACCCTCATCATAAATAATACTAGTAGTATATTGAAAGATAAAGGCCCAATGGATGCAGAACAGCTCTAAAGGATAATGGCAGCAGGCAAAATCAAACATCATATGCAGGAAGTATTACTGCTAATATGTTGGCGCTCTTTTGAAGGCTGACACAAATGATTTGACAAGAAAACGGTGTTTCAGATCTCTCCTATAGGTGAAAATAAAAAATACTAAAGCACAATGAGGATTACAGTTCTACTCTACTGGCAAACCATATTCATGGATCTAGCTATCAGCCTATGACCGCACTAAGAGCAAAGAGTCATCTACAAACGAAACCCTAAGAAAGGTGCTCCTTCGACATTTTGTCAATTTGTCATCGTAACGTTGATTTTCTCACTAAAATCAAAAGATGGAGAGGCATAAGCAACTTGACAGGAAAGGATACAGCAACGCCACTTGGAAGTACACAGTATGTGGGGTCTCCTCTAGAGGCAGTCATCGCAAAAGCTTTATCAGAGTACGATCAACGGCTGGAAGAGCTAACAAATCTGTGGGCCTTAGCATGAAATGACCATGATATGTTGTGAAACGCACCCCTGAATAACATATGTCATAGGAGTTAGGTTGATTAAACTAACTAGCCAGGAAAATATTTAGGAAGTTAAGATCACATGCCACTGTGGATATAAAATTATAAATACAGAACCTTCTCCACATCTGATATGCAAAACAGATTCCCAGGCAGTCTCCCAACTAAGGTATCTGACAAGCTCATGTTTTACTTGGGAATAAATCATTGAGGATGGCAATGTAACTTTCCTCAATGCTTCCAAGCAACTGCTCATTGGGAGAAACTAAAACATGAGCTTGTCAGATACTCCCTCTGTAAACAAATATAAGACCTTTTAGATCACTAGCACCTTATTAGTGGACATCATCTCCTTGAAGTCTCAAACGTTCAATTCAATACCAAGTGATGGCAATGTAACTTTCCTCAATTGGACCCCACAACAGGGATGACAAACTGTCCACCGGTTAAATCGTGTAACAGAGGGCACACAAGAACAAGCAACACGTACTTCTCTAAAAAATACGTGCCTCATTAATAAATCATTGAGGATATTGCCATAATGATGGATGCTGCTTTAAGTGCACGACCCACAGCAGACTCTACATTTACATTAACTGTCATGAAACATATATTCCCTCTGTTCCTAAATATAAGTCTTTTAAGAGATTACACTATGGACTACATACGGAGCAAAATGAGTGAATTTACACTCTAAAGTATGTCTATATACATCCGTATGTAGTTTGTAGTGAAATCTCTAAAAAGACTTCTATTTAGGAACGGAGGGAGTATTTGACAAGCTATCAAGAAATAACTCGACAGCATGTCTAATATCGACCAAATTAACCAGGAGATCATCAGAAAATGGGTAGAAAACATCGTCCAAATAGCAACCACCATCATTTAAGGTTGACTCAAAGAAGACTGATACAGGCAAAGAATACAAGTTGCTTAAGTACCTCGTGAAATCAAGTTCGGTATGTTAAAGCAGTGATGTTGCAAAGCAAAACGCAATCTTGCCGGAAAAAAACATAACTGCAATATCTTTAAACATAACTACAGTTAGTCAAAAACTCAAACAGGCTTTGATTAACCCTGCTAAACAGAAGATCCACATACACTTGTACTTGATGGAATTTTTTATGAGGACAGCAAAAGGAAAGTGGAATCTCTCACAGAAGCAGCCTCTCTCCATTACAGTCTGTTAAGCCTAAATCCTTGGCCATGTAGCTTACAAGTCAAATACATAGCCTGTGCAAATGAAATCCACAAATAAGCAATGTAGCTTCTAAAATATTCAAAAATACAAAAATTCTTGCATTAGAAGATGGTAGGAATAACCTTCTGGAGAACAGATGTGACATTAATTATATTCTACAGATATCATAAAATAGGTGAAGAAAACTATGTTTCTCCTCTTAACATTTTCAAAGCTTTCCAGGAATCAAGACAAAACATCTCTGCCTCTCTGGTATGTCCAGTGATGCTCTCATCATTTTCAGTAGTTCTATACCAATGATTACTTAGGTTACAGTTCTGCCTCTCTGAATATCTTACTTAGGTTACAGTTCACTCATAGCGTAAGCAGTTGAACAGAAATATTTTATTCCTTTTACGAAAACATCGAACCATCACAGCAGTATATCATGCTACAAGATTTCTCACACTACATTGCAAACATTATAGTAAGGGATCTTGAGGATAAACAATTAAACGATATTGGGATTGGGAAGTATTAAACTAGCTGGCGGAGCTACATGTTTTATTACATAATGTGATGGCTGGCAGAAACATTGGTTATCACCCATTCAAACACATTGAATCTTTATAAGTTCCACGTTAAAAGCTACCGTCATTGAGCAACGTGCAAAGATTGCAGCGCCATTTCATTCCAGCATCTGCAAATGTTGCATAAGGGTTATGTCCTACATCTTCGACAACGGATTACACCAGCCGACCCAAAGTTGACAACTGGCACTTCCTCCTAAGTAACAAGAAACAAAATATGTCAAAATGATCTAGTGCTTTGGATAAAAAATGATAATGCAAAGTTTATTACCCCATCAGTGGTGTGGGTTGTCAGCCGTTAGTAACTCGGTGGCAATTCAGTGGGTATGCCTCCGAAACCTTAGCAGGCTCCTCCTCATCACCATCCAATGGGCACGGCATACCTTCTACATCAACACCTGGGTTCAAGCGATTCAGGCTCAGAAAATCACTGACAGAGGCTGGAAGTCCCCACTAAGCTCTGCACTCCAGAGACCAGAGTGTAACCATCGGAGGCCCTGTAATGAGTTATGTAGGCGGGTTACTACAGGAGGAAGGTGTCCCCACCCCACCCCCACGTACGGGGAGGCGGTGGCATGGTGTTCATTGGCTGTTGAAATGTTGGGCGAGGCGACGGAATGTACTGGTGGTGGCCTCCCGCTTAAGGCGGGGCGAATAGATGGAGGTACTGTGGCAAAAGCGCTTTGAGATGGAGGCACGGCGGAGTAAGGTTCCTAGGACGGAGGAAGGGGCGGCACCGAAGGGGGCCATTTCCGACCGCGCTACAGCCCCAAACGGTGCCCCAGGGGAAGCAACCGCCTGCTGGGCCGGCGGAGGCGCGACCGGGGCGCACGAGCGGAGTGCCGGCCGCGAAGGCGATCACGGCCTCACATTCCCCATGAACGGACGGAAGCATCGCGCGCGTCGGGCACCTGCGCAATCCAAGAAGAAACAATGATCGATTCGGGCGGCGGGGCGGGGGTTCCTGGATAGGATCACAGCCCCACACCGCTGCAACCGGACCCGTCGGGAGGAGCCGGATTCAGGAGGGACGTCCACTAGCACGTACCAAGACTGGAACAGCGGCGGCGGCGCTCCGGCCCGGGGAATGAGATGACGCGGCGAGGTTGGCATTTCGAGATGAGGTGGAGATGTGAAGTCACCGAGGGGACGTGGTGGAGGGGAACTTTTGGTTGTACTACCCTATATATGAGGAAAAAAATTAGAAATTGAATAAAAAGTCAGAGAATTTGGAAATATTTTTCAAATAAACTTGGCCTTCCATTTATACTCTCTCCGTCCCAAAATAAGTGTCTTAACTTTTTTTAAGTTGTTGATTTTTTTTAGATAGCTAACCACTTATTTCAAGCGGTAAAATAAGTGTCTTAACCTTAGTACAAAGTCGAGACACTTATTTTGAAACGGAGAGAGTATTTATAAAAAGGTTCCCAAAAAAGAAAAAATCATGTCTGACTTCTTTTCAAAAAACAAAATTTTGATCAAAATAATGTAAATGGTGACCTATAATACCAAATAAACTTTGTTTCTTTTTTGCGCTTAACTCAACGCTGGTTTTTTATTTGTGAAATTGTATATACTCGTGTAAAAGAAAGTAAAGTTTATGCTCAAAAAACTTCTGAACTATTTTGATCTTTTTTGTAATTATTAATTTTGTTTTCATATCTTTTTTTACCTAATAATAAGCACATAACGAGTTTGTCGGGTTCACCGTCACAATACGCTTCTTCCGTGATTTTACGCTTTCAGTTTGAATTTAAAACATATTCGAGGTGGTACTAAATTTACGTTAGGCCGTCATCCGTTGCTCCCTGGCTGGCCCACGTATCCACCAAACCAATCCGAGCAGGACTCTAAGCCACACAACAAGCCCTGACGCCCCACGCCTCGACCCGTTTTTCGCCCAAGAGAATTGACGGCCGTCGCCGCACCCGACCAATACGACGCGGCCGACGCGCCACCTCCCAGCTCCTACCATCCCCGATCCGGAGCACCAGCCTCTTCTCCTCCCTCCACCACGATCTGGCAGCAGCGCCAGGAGCTAGGCCACCGGCGATGACGCAAATTTGTCTGGCTGCTGTTTTGCTAATAGAGGAGAGATGGTTGGGCACTGTTGCATGCGGTGGGCTTCAAGATCGGATCCACCAGCAAATCCCATCTCTGCATCGACACAAGTTTTGCCGGAGTGCACGCGCCGAACGATGACGTAACGGGTGGCTGGGCGACTCATCAGCAACTCCGGCGCCTCTCCAGCTCCATAGCTACGCGCCTGCAGCGTCGTCTACCCATGCACCCACCTGAGCGGCGAGGAGCAGCGAAGGACACGCGGATGGAGTAGCTCCCGTGTTGATTTCCTTCGCTACGAGTATGCGGATCTTTCGATGGACAAAAGCTATACACGTACACAAATCTCCGATGCGGGCGAGCGGACTTCAGCCGACTTGGATATAGACGATACACGGCGAGCAAAAACTGGGCACACGATCCTCAGCCATGCCACATGCATGTGTGGCCTCCAAAGACACGTGAACACCCACAGAGTCACTGCGTTTACATGCAGCCGGCGTACGTCGTGTGCTACTCATGCCGGCAAGACGGATCACATCAGCATGCAAGCACACGACCGACCGCGTCACACATGATACGTCTACAATATTGGAAGACCAGCCGGTACACCAACACCAAGACAACATACACGCCAGCGAACCTGCAATCCTGCATCAAGTAGCCACCGAACGACTGCACCTAACAATTTGCATCAAACCACTGATCTCTGCACCAACCCCACGCCACGACGTTCTGTATGATTGCATCACGCTAAAGAAAAAAGAACTATTCGTCGAGCACATCTTCGAGAAGCGACTCTGACATGCACCATCCACACACCAGCTGTTGTGAAAAGAGATGCAATTCTTCACTGACTTTTCCGGTATGATACCGCATCGTCACTTCATTGCCGCGACGGACGTCTCCGAGGGATGCATAATCATCCACAAGCCGCTGCAATGCCAGTCGATTTACCAAAGCTACTTCAGCCATGATTGATTTTAGTGGCACACTGGGAGGAGACAAACAAATATGGCAAAAGCATGACATGAAATAGGAAAAGCGATGTTGTGACGAAAACAGATGTGCAATAAACATAAATATTTTATATGATGCTAAGTCTTTTTTTCTCCCGTTGCAACGCACGGACCTTTTTCTAGTAAGATGTAAATACAACTAGGAACCAGGGGTATTTCCCCGGAGGCAGTGAGCTGCCTCAGCTATAGATTTACTGTGGGGTGGACTGCATGGCTCTCTCTTTTTGCGAGGGCCAAACAATGTGTCGTGGCTTCCGCGCATACGGATACGAGAGTTCAGCTATTCAACAGCATGCTCAAAATATCCGCTTAGATCCGACCCATTCTGATACTAGCCGGTCCATCTTAAAAAGAAATATTGATCAATTGCAACTTGATGAGGTGCATATATATGCAATCTTTACAGCCAAAAAAATGAAGTATATTCATAAGTTTCTATATGCGCCTGATCAACATCAATTTCTTTACATTTTAATTCATTCATGTTTATTAAAATCGATATCCTCTGTAGAACTATAAGTTATCTAGTTTTAAAGAGCTCACATTCAGTTGAGGTCTTCAAATAAATTGGGTCACCCAATTTTGACCGGGTCAACAATTTTACAAACCTCTCTTATTCAATTATTTTGTACTATACTATAGTTCTTAAATTTTAAGGCCTCACAATTAATTGAGGTATTCAATTTTGCATTGTGTCAACCGATTTTGACCGAGTCAGCACTTTCCCAAGCTCTCCCATTCAATTCTTTTAATTCACCATGTTCCATAATTTTGAAGTTTTTCATTCAATCGAGGTATTCAATTTTGGATTTGAGTGATTTACGATTTTGAGCGGGCCAATAATTTTTCAAATCGATTTGCAGCAGCCAGCCTATAAAAACAGGTCAATCCCGCG